>BSBM01000017.1:16012500-17237500 GCA_027924585.1 Larix kaempferi | reverse complement strand
GCATTGGTTTGGGCGTAGTATAAAAGGCCAATTTGTGGGAAATCTCTGCTACAATGTATTTCCCTTGTAGTGAGAGAGAGAGAGAGAGGGACATAGGGGAGAGAAGAGCGGAGGGGGGTTACAGAGATATAGAGAGAGAGAGACAACGATTATAGAGAGAGAGTGAGAGGATGGGGTTTAGGGGGAGAGGGGAGCATGGTTAAGGATATAGAGAGAGAGGGGGGAGGGGCAAGAGGGGGCTTAGGAAGAGATGGGAGGAGTGAGAGGGAGAGTGTTGGTTGTGGAGCTTGATCTTCCAGTCTCATAGATGATGTTGTTTCAGTCGTGTTTGTACCCCAAGTTTGGTTATGATCCCGATAGAAAATTTTATTATGGGATACCAACACCATAATAAACACAATCAAAACTACATTTTAGATTACTAAACAAATGCACGCACGTGCTATTAGCGCGTGCGCGCTTTTAGTGCATGCGCGTGTATTTAAAACAACGCGTACGCGCCATTTAAATTTCTAAATTTGGGCGGTCAATTCCTTTCCCACCAACGTGGTGGATGACTTGGCCGCTTTGGTTTTAGGTTCGGGTTTCCAAACAAGTGTCTTGGACTGTGTTATAACAAAATACATCTTATTCTATAACTTCTTCTGTTTCGAGCATGATTCTGCGTATGCTACACTTTTCCACTACTAATGAAATTGCACACACTTGTAGAACTATGTGTGCAGATTCCGAATATGTAATTTTTTATTAAAACTATTATTTGTTCCTATTTTTTAGTTAATTTCAATTGCACTAACGTCAATCTTACACAAAGAGTAGGTTATTTCTTCCATCTATAAATTTTTATTGGCTCACCTATTTTGAAAACGGAAAATAACCCACACAAGTACACACAAAAACATACATCCTAAAAAAAAAAATTGTTGATTGATTAGGTTAAGACCATGATATCAAGGGCTAACACTCGGCCTAATCATTTTAGGGATGGGTTGACTTCCTTAATTAAAAAAAAATAAAATTAACATAAATAAATATGGAAAAATAATGACGCACTAGAACAGCCTGTTATCTACGACTGTATATATTTTTTTTTAACAAAAATCCACCATTTGAATACCGAACCAGAGGGCTAACGCAAACATATTCATTATATTTTCTTAAAAAAATAACATACCAACCTTAGGAGAACCCAATTTTTTGGGAGTTATACTTAATTTCCATAAATAATATTTATATATTCCGGAAGGTAATCCGATTTTCTACGTTTGATCTTCGTGTGCCATATTCCAAAAATTTGTGTAGGTAGCTCTAATATTACTTCTTGACGTTCAGATTTCTGTTTTTCCAGAAGTCCATTGCGACTAACGCATCATGAGTGGCCAACATTAGCTTGCACCAGCCCTGATGTTAGGTGAAGGTGGTGGTGACCAATGATTTGATGATCACGCTGTAATATTTTTATTGTTATGTATATATGGACATATTATTTTATGAACTCAATGGGATGTCAAATTATTTTATGATATTTATCTTCATGTGTATGAAGTATTTTGTTTATGTCCATGAGTATGATTCATATGTGTGATGCAATGGTATTTATTTATTTATGTATTTATGTCAATGTCTTTTATATTGGCTATAATTATAATTACAAATTGTGCACAACCTCATTTATAATATAATTGCAAGTTACAATCTCAGCTATAATTACAATTTACAATCATTATTACAATTTCACAATTACAATTACAACAAGAAATTACTAATTAGATTTACAAATTACAAATTTGACTATTACAACTACAAATTTACAATCGCAAATTACAATTATTGTTACAATCATAACTTGCAAATTACAATTACAAATTTGCAATTAAGTTTACAAATTACAAAATAATTTACAAAATTGCAAAATTACAATTAAAAATTACAAACTTGCAAATTTATAAATTCCGGTTTCAATTACAAGTGTACAGTCACACAATACTCTTACAATTACAATTTTGCAATAACAAGATACATAGGGCAATAAGAAATGGAAATCTAAGTAAGGAGAAAGAGAAACTAACATATAAATCTAAGTAAAGTTTTTTATTACATTATTAAATGTGGGCCATGTGAAATGGAAATTATGTTCTTTCCTCTCCTCCTATTTATCACAAATTTTACAAAATCAATCATCCCAATCTATTGTTTTTTTGTTAGATCTTTGAGTAGTTTCATTATGGAGGTTATGAGTCCCATTGGTTCTATTTTTTACAGTATTAATTTTGTTCTTTATGCACATAAAATTGGAAAAATAGTTTAGTTTACGAGATAAATATAAAATCTTTGTAGTATCCATGCTAGTGACGATGAGTTGGTGAATTGTTATAAATAACTGCATTTAGCAAAACCTTAATGTGATTGCATTGTTAAAGTTTGAAAGTGGTTTTGTGATTAGTGAAGGTATTAATATTATGTAAATTAATAAAATGAAATCTAATGATAGATTGTCTTAGTGTTACTTAACAAATAAATAGAATGCATTCACACATTTTAGATGTCTTTTCTAAGTGTAATTAATTTGTAAATAAGCCATACATTTTGAATTAATATTAAAATTTGTTTATTACTTACTAGTTAATATTAACATAATTAGTATAAAATGACTATTTCCATATTGTTAGAAATTCATATTAAATATTGAAACACATATGATACACATTGATCTATATTTTTTCAATATCGATATGCCACAATAATTTTAATATTTTATACTAAATATGCAATGAGATATAAATACCTTCAAGTAAAATAAAATTATTTGTGAATCAATCATTCCATACAATCACAAATTACTTTATAGACAAAGACATTTTGCATCAGATTGATTGTTAGCCAACTAAATTGTTTAAAAACATCTAAGTAATCAACTTTCCATTTCCACCGTCATAACATGAAAAATAAACAATATAATTAGAGAATTGAAGATAACAATAATAAAATTATATATCAACACTATAAATGATGAAATAAAAATGTGCATATCACTCTCCATTGCCATCACCCTGGTTATCTTCCTCGCTTGGCATGATAGCACTGTTGTTCTCAAAAATATATTTAGATCTAGGGTCGTGTCTTAATACAAACCACCAATCCCTATCCAACACATCTGGGTAAAAAACACTTGGTTGTAGTGTTTTTGGAAAACATAATACTCCTTAGTTTCATTCCACATATTTCTAGAGTTTATACATATCATCCCACTATCACGATCTTCCTATACATTATTCATGTCGAATGTGTCCCACCACTTGCACTTAAAAATAACACATTGGAAAGATGAAAAGTCCACTTGAATGATCTCTCATATATTTCCAACATAACCCAACTTCCCCCCTATTAGGTTTTGATCACGGTGGCTAGCATGGCTCGATTGATCAAACTAGACTTCCACTCCAAAGTCTTGTGTAATACATCCATCATTAGCATCCTCGGTGCGAAAATGATGCCCATATCCAATATAGATGGAAACAAATGCACCTGTAAAAAACTGAACAAATGACAATTTCATATGTCTAATAACTTGGCCATTAATATATACAACATAGATGTTATGATTCAAAGGTGCATTATAAAGTTAAAAATACATATACAAAAATATTATTACTGAGTTGTTGCACCTGATCCCTATGTTTAGCGCGTCCTCCTCAACATGCGGGTAACGACCTTATGCACCATATTTCTCTCTAAATTAGTTAGCAACCTAAATGTTGGGACATATCATTGGCATATTATCTTTTAAATTATCAAGATAAGGCATGCTTCTACCGTTCAACCGTATGAGTTATTTCCTATCAATGTCTAATTTCCTCCTCTTCTCTTCATACAATGCAACCCACGCTTATGTTTCCTCTGTGTTGTAAAGAATAAATTTATTGATGGCCTCAATTTCTTAATACCCTGTTGCATTCATGAAATCAAATCGACATATAGTACATATGAGATCAAATATAGATGAATATCATTGTGAATCGTTACTATGTATAATGTGAGGAAATATAAGTGACTTACTCTTTATAATGCACATTTTTTCATTCGTTTGGAGTAGATCCCCTTCCCTTTTGTCCTCATCACATTCATCATCCCAAATCACTACACTTGGTGTGTGGTCGACTTGCTTGATGTACTCACTAGCATAATAGAATGACTCATATACTATATACCCCTTTGCCACAAACCCCCTGGGTTTTACCCTTTTTTGAAGAAATCCCTTCAAATTTTCATGTACCTCTTTAAGAAGAACATCCAATGACATGAGATCACCCTGACTAGTTCAACCTCATCAACTAGGGAATTAGAAGATGAACCTGCAAGTTCATAAAACTCATTGGTAGTTCTTTATAAAACATACAAACAATATCAGATATCTATTGGTGCCACTGTGGAAGCTAGCCATGTGAATCTCCTTTGATGTGATCCATCATACAAAAGTATATAGTTTAGATATGGCACACCACAGGTACTTGGGAAAGGCATAGTTCACACACCCCACACACAAGCAAAGGATAATGGAAGTACAAAGTGAACACAAAAATGTAATTGTGTTTTAACTTGTGGGGTAAAAGATAAAAACAAAAAATAAGAACATTTTTTTTACATATGTACCCTTAGAAGGTTGACAGATGGCCCTATGATTTCAAACCCGACAAATGTGCATCTACAATGAAGCAACACCATTGAGTAGACCCATACAAAGAAGGCACCTTCACACCCAATATAACTTCCTTTTCCAAAGAGATATCATCTTTCTTCAAAACCCATGGGACATTGATTTCTTTAAATGACCAAGATGGGCCAATCTCGCCTATATTTTCTTGTATTGGACAGTGCTTATTTTTGGTATTTGAAGAAATAAGATCTCACCTTACAGCCAACATGTCACTTTATTTCAATGATATGTCTCTCCACAAAGAATATGAAACATTTTTAAATATAATATGCATGGGATCTAGTAAGCGAACAATCTTAATATGTTCCCAATATGGGAGCTCATAAAATATTGATTTCCTTTTCATTCATATGGGATTTTCTCAACATAGGTGTCAAATAATTCAGGATCATCGAACATAGGTTCCCCATTTGAATCAAACATTTCTGCAATTTCCTTCTCCTTCTCTCTATCATATTCCCTAAGCCAGTGAGTCGGTGTCATTATTTTAGACCTTTTGGTTCTCTCTGGTTTACCATTGAAAGCAGATGTTTCTCTTCTATAAGGGTGGTTTTCTAGAAGGAATACCCTTAAGCAGTCGTACATCGGATTTGGTAGGTGGATGGACCACCTAGACTTCATTGAAGATCCACAACTTTTACATCCATGACACCTTTTTGTTACAAGGCATGTGGTCTTATGGTATACATAGCACATTAGAATTGAATATCAATAGAGTCGCACCGAATTAAATATGCCAAAAAATATTGCTACAACTATAAACAAATCAAACAACATGTTTAACAAAGAAAACTCATGATCCCAACAAATCATGTGTGGTGTATGCACATATGCCATACAATGTAAAACTCCTCTCAGTTGGGATGGGTCTCAATACATCGTATACATGTATACCTTCCAATAATTCCTTTAATTCATCGATCAATGGTTGTAGGTAAACATTCATATTCTTCACTTGTCTTCTACAAGGGACTATAAGAGCCAACATAAGATGTTCATTCTTCACAAAAAACCATGGGGGGGTATTGTTATTTATCACTACTACAGGCCAAACATAATAGTTGGTGTTTTGGAGGGAATATGGGTTGATGCCATCCATGGTTATGCTCAATCAAAGGATCTATGCTTCATCCTTGAATTTATTAGGCCATGCATCATCTATATGCTTCACGTTGGGATTCGCATAACTCTTGACTCACTTCGGTGCAATGCATGTATGATCCCTTCAACATAGCTAATTATTTGCAATGAAGGAACCTTTGAATCCTTGGGATTATAGGCATGTGCCTCAATATATTATGAGGAATACCATGTGCTTTCGCCTTGTTTCTTGATTTACGGTACCTATCATGACCACATTTTTGGGACATATCTCTTTGTCTACATATTCGCCTCTATATAGAATACAATCATTCAGACACTTATGATATAATATGTATTCAACACCCAACATTTTTAACATTTTCTTTGCCTCTTTGCAGCTGTCGGGAAAGACACTACCACTCGAAATTACCTTATCTTTGAATATTTTGCAATTAGTAGGAAATATAAATGTGCAATGTCATTTAACATTCATAAAATTGACCATTTTCAATGTTGATTGTGTGACAAGATTCCTCAAAATATAAGGGAGTCGATGGTCAGTTACCTCAAAAGTGTCAAGAAACATGTGTCTGACATCCCATACATTGATTTCAAGTTGTATAGAAACATTGTTGTCCCTAGTTGGGTAGAGTTTGACACTACCACTCGAAAATACCTTATCTTTGAATAATTTGCATTTATTGGGCAATATAAATGTGCAATGTCATTTAACATTCATAAAATCGACCATTTTCAATGTTGATTATGTGACAAGATTCCTCAAAATATAAGGGAGTCGATGGTCAATTACCTCAAAAGTGTCAAGAAACATGTCTCTAACATCCCATACATTGATTTCAAGTTGTATAGTAACATTGTTGTCCCCAGTTGGGTAGAGTTTGGAATAACGTATCAATGATATGAGAATTATACCATAGCTCATTAACATGGAATGCATCTAACAACATTGCATCCATGGCACTCGTATGTCGTAAGAACTCATCCATGCAAAACTCTATTCCATTGCCCCCATTACCAACATGTGAAGAACTACTATTATTGTAAGCATTCCTAATTGGTGAGTCTGTATGTAGTGGGAATTGAATATTATGTGGTTGATTGAACCATGCTTGGTATGATTCCTCTCCGAGTTGTGCTCTTTTTGCAGCCTTCTCTCGATTTGACATCGTAGTGTGGTGCAACGAAAGATGGTAGAAAGGTCGCTCATCATTAGAATCCTGATTTCAAAAATATTGAACACTACATCGATGATATTAGTAAGAACAATGGAATTGGTTTGTTCCAACATTATACCAAACAATTATTATAGAAGCATGAGAATTTTTTCCAACAGTAAATGTTCAACCACAAACAATTTATAAAAAAAAGTTCAAATTGAGCAATACATTAACATCAATCCCATAGAAAATTAAAAATACAATTAATCAATGTTTTTTGTCTTACACCCCAAGGGAATGTCTCAAAGGTAGTCCCAATACAAGGCATCTCTAATGAGCAGTTGGTAGTCAATGAAAGTTATATTTTATTAACAACTTGTCACCAGGAGACAAACTTGTTAATATTTGGTTGAGCTTTGATCTTTAATTTTTTTAGATGCATAGACTTGAAGCATTGAGACAATTCAATCCATGAAACTCATACGACCATAACACAAGATATACCCTGGGGAAAATCCTCAAAATTATGAGAACAAAAACGCCAGCAATTATTCCCAATATAATATAATGGATAGCAAAGAATGCTTTCTTTCACAACATAGCAGATTTATTTCGGAAGATAAGAGATCACCATTCACTCTTGATGAAGATACGGAAGCAATAGAGAAGAGAGGTCAATCAGATGTGTGCCCATCACAACAATAACAAGCATGAACAATACCCTATACAAAGAGAAGCGCCATGCCTTCAATGTAGAAGAGAATTCACTTCACATTAGATTCATCAATCCCATATAACATATTTATATATTCTTCTCTTCTGTTTTTAACTTCTAAATTCAGTATGAAATCGCCCTCAAACTATATGTATTAATATTGCATAGAGAGGTGCGCCCCACTTCTCAAGTAGTGCTTTATCTCACTGAAAGCTTTCCCACTTAGTTAGGTGGATAAATTAAGTCTCGTCACTTATTTAACTAGATCTTCTTTGTTGTCACTTAGTTAACTCTCTTTAACTGAAGTGTCGTCTTTTAGTTTAACTAAAGGGAAAACACTTTAGTTAATTAGTCCTTCTTATTTAACATTTAGTTAACTGAAATCATGATGATTGATTTACTTGAAGTGACAATTGTGAGTTATTTATTTAACTGAGGCATATCTTTCATTGATGCTTTAACCAAAGCATTGATACTTAATTGAAGCTTTATAACTAAAGCTTTAACGATTCGTGTTCTCTTTAATTAGTTGAAGTGTTTGCATGGGCAATTTCAAATTATCTTGATATATGTGCTTTACCTTTTATTTCCTTATCTTTTACTTCATGGTCAATATGTGCTAACTTTAATTATCCATCACATTACATTATACTAAGAATAATTATCGGATTTTGTAATCATATTATATTATTCCGGACCAAATGATCATATGCTAAAGTAATTCACTTTAGAGGTGATCAATCTCTAAAGGAGACTTAATACCAATCTAGTGATCATGATTAATAATACATCACACAACTTTAAATGTTAACAAGTAAAGCATGACCTTTATACGGAAGGTCCACCTCTATATGAGAGGTCCATCTCATGAATACCTTTATACAGAAGTTTCACATGATAGTCATGACTTGACACACAAGTCCGAAGTCTTGTCCAACAAGACTTTACAACATCATTACTTTGATCAAGTACCTCTATATGGGAGGAATAACCTTTATACGAAAGGAAATCAAAGTGCTCACCTCTATACGGGAGGATCAATCTTGGCTACACAATATTAGTTTGGAGAATGTCTCTTGATTTTGTATATTTAACACTCCCTCTTAGCGAGGGAGGCATTCTCTGCCATACCAAGATTGTCTTGGAAGTACCTAAACTTTGTCACCGATAGAGTATTTTTTAACACATATGCAATCTACTCATCAGTAGCAATGTACTGAAGTTTCATTGTACCTTCCTAGACCATGTCTCGGATGAAGTGATACTTCATTTCAATGTGCTTCGACTTGTCATGAAACATTAGGTTTTCGGAAAGCTTGATGCAAATCTGATTGTGACACCTAATAATTGTAGGCTCGAGCTTTTCACCGAACAACCCTGCAAGTAGCTTTCTGAGCCACACTACTTCTCGGTGGGAAACACTATCAGCTATATATTCTGCTTCGGCAGTTCTACTGGCTACGGAGCCCTACTTCCTGCTTGACCAAGATATCATAGCTAATCCTAGGCTATAACAGTAGCCGATGTACTCTTACGATCCACAATGCTTCCTCCTCAGTCTGAGTCTGTATAACCAAGTAACATGACTCCTCCACTGGAGGCATATCTGAGTCCATGTGAAATTGTACCTCGAAGGTACCTAAGCACATGCTTAGTATCTATCCAGTGTCTTTGTCTCAGATCATACATAAATTGACTCAAAATGCTCATAGCATAACATATATCAGGACTCAAATGTATCAAGTACATTAGCGAGCCTATAAGCTATCTATACAAAGTGGGATATACTAGATTTGATCCAGATCCTGGCTCATGAAGTTTCCTCAAATTGGAAACCATCGGTGTAGTCATAGATTTTAAATCTATCATGACAAACCTGCCCAATATATCCACAGTGTACTTCCCTTGAGATAGAAAATTTCATCTTTTCTTTTCCAGATCTCAAGGCCAAGAAAGTAGTGCATTAAACCTAAGTCTTTCATCTCGAAATATGAGGTGAGCTCCATCTTGCACCAAGCAATTAGATGTTCCTCTCCAGTGAGAAACAAATCATCGGCATACATAACCAATGTCAAAAGTTAGTTCTTCACTAATTTGAAGTACAAATTTGGATCAGCTTCACTCTTACTGAGACCCAGTTTCTTAAGGTATCTATCAATTCTAGAGTACCAAGCCTTGGGATTAAGCACATATAGAGATTTCTTTAGCTTGCAAACATGGGAATCCTTCCCATGCACCATGAATCCTTTAGGCTACTGAATATAAAACTCTTCCTTAACCTCACCATTGAGGAAGGTTGTCTTCACATCCATCTAGTGAAGTTTCCATCCTAGAACAGATGCAAGTGCAATCATTGCTCGGATTGTGGTGTACCTTGCCACAAGGGAAAATGTCTCATCATAATCGATGCCTTCTATTAACACCGAATGTGACCCCCGAGGCTGAAAGAGGGTAATTCTGGGTAACTACTAACCAATCTTTGGCCTGTGCTACTAACCCAACACAGATAGAGAGGGCTCTCTCTAAAATCTCATGAAAAACTGGAAATCATCAAGATTGTCAATAATGAAGAAACACACCAGCTTTCATATTCAAGATATTCAATCAAAACAGATGCAGAAGATCAAATTTATGCTATAAGAAAATATAGTTTAAACATTGTTTGGAGAGAAAATCATAAGACTATTGGGAAATGGAGTCAAAACATGAAATATAAAACAAATATAATGCTACTGCATGAGATGTCTAAACAGAGGCAGGGTAGCAACCAGCTCGTAGTCAAAGTGATTTTTAATTGGTGGGTTAGAAGAAGAATGAACAGTCCATTGATATAAGGCATGTGACCATGAATCCTATACCAACTTTAGCAAAAATTGATGGTGAAATGCTGGAAATGAGAAAAACAGAGCATATTGTTTATGAATTCTGTCCTACTGCTACACTTATTAGAGCATGAAGGAATATTACAGACTGAAATAACAAAGAAAGAAGCACAAATTCACATAGGAAAAAGAAGAGACAGACTACCAGACCAATTACACAAGAATCTTAGTCTAAATCCAGCTTCAAACACTGCAATTTATTCAAGAAAATGTTTCATAACAGAGCAGAGCTCTCCCAAGGCCTCAGCCATTTGATTTTCCAACATATTCTTCTTCTATTACATTCAATTTATAGATCTATTCGGCCCTAGGGTCGAGCTATCTCAGTAAGAAGCTGTTACAACAACTTTTGACACCTGCTCAAAGAGATTCAACAACTTAAGAGTCGGTTTCAACAAATTTTGAACAGTTTTGGCCGCGGACTGCTGAAAAATGCCTCTCAGTGCGACCGCTATATATCCCAAACGGTGATATCTATGTAAAAATAGAAATAGTTTTTTGTATATTAGACCATTCTGAAGAAAAACCTCTTTCATTTTCCTCAGATTCGACTCTAGCGGGCCAGGATCTGATCCGGAAGTTGATGACTCACGCAGAAAACATGAATTCTGGAAAATTACCCTGTGAAAAACCTTTTGGTTCTACCAAACCATAACACCTGTGAAGATTCTGAGAGAGGTTATTGTAAATGGGTTTTTTATGAAGAAAACCTCTCTTGGTTTCTTTAAATTCCTCCCGGTTTGGTGGAAACAGCTTCTTCAAAACGATGACTAAAATAGTCATTTTCAGTAAAAAACAATGCATGCCTTCTCATAAAATCTCTTTGAGTTTAATATTCAAATTTTCAGGACTTTGGAAGTTTGAATTCTGATTTAAATGTTGATTTGGATGCTGATGTTGATCCATCCACGTCATTTCAATATTCAACCTAGCATTATTTCATCTTAGACTTAGGAATGAATGCTTGAAAAGCTTGTTTGCATCTTTAATGGTCATGTGGCTCAAGGAATTTAGACTTTGTTCATTTCTCCATAGGTCTAGACCCCTTTACCTCTCCAAAACAATTAGCACAAATCTAGTGCTAACAACTGGCTCCAACCATGGATGCTATCATCCCTGCGAGGTAGCAAAGAACCCTGTAGACCAAGTGCCTGATCCATTGGGCGGCTCCCAACTTCAACTGAAAACTGCAACCTGGACTGCTCTTGAAGTCTGTGACCTACTAGCCCTTCTGATTCTACAACTGAGCCTCATCTGCTACTAAAACAACCTCTTCTATTGAAAACAAATCTGCTCTGTTGTAGCTAAACATCTGATACCTGGCATCTTGCTCGAAACACCTAAATGAGGATCTTACATTTCAGAATTAAGAAGGCAACAAGATGCAACACCAATTAGCTCAGATAGCCTTGAACTCATATCCAATGAAGGAAACAATGCTACATTATCGTGAAACCCCTCAATGGCTTTATGAAGTAGATCTTAAAGATGATCAAATGCATGGTATTCTACCAAGTGAAGGAAAAAAACAATCAGGGTCTTTCCACAAGGGTACTAAGCAGTGAACAATCACTGTTCACATTAAGATCTTTGTAAATTCAGTCAACCAATGACTAGGACTCTGTCACAACAACTTTAGGCAAACAGAGGCATTGTAACATTATAACTGCCAAACCCTGTTGCCAAAACTTCTCTATCTCTTGCTCAATATTTCTCATAATCCTGGACAAGTGATTTAAGTGATGCAATCAAAATCTTCTTGTTATTAACATCACCACTAATTTTCAGCAAATGGTTCCCTTCAGCATCGCCTAGATCCCCATTAAAATGAATTCTTGACATTCTTGCACTTTCACTTGCAGGCAAATGTGAATCTGAATCAAAAACCATTGAAGGACCGGAATGACATAGAGGCCTTTAATCCTGAAAAGTCCTTTGATCTAACTTTTCTTTAGTTATTTCATCGTTTGCACCTATCAGTTCCATACTACGTGTGACCAGGATCCTTTTGCTTGACAATCTATACTCACATAATTGCTGCGACTAAGGAAAATGTGGACTAAAACCTCCTTCAACCTTGGGAACAAACCAGTATTAACAATTTGCGATTGTAAAAAAAAATAGAGAAGGCTCAGAGTTGGTCGCTTTGGGGATGACAACTGCTCATTGGGCTCTGGAATGTGCCACGGGTTTCATGGAAAAGCCAAGATTTGAGAAATGAGGCCCTTAACCATTGTTGTTCACGCTCAGACTTATTCAAATCGTGCCCAGAATTGGATCTAACGTTGATTTTCATTTTTGCTTTGGGTTATTTTCCTTTAAGATCCCAAATTCCGTTGACTTTAATTCTGAGGCCTTCCCGTCGGTGGATTCCTACGATTCTTCTTTTGGTGTCCATGGGCTTTGTAAACATCTTTTTCTTCACAACGTATCAAACTGAGTGTGGCTGGAAAATTCTCTGCCATCCGACTGGGTGCCATCCAAAGACTGAGCATACTTGCAATCGACACTTCAACCTACAAAACAACGACGGGAGCTTACCTCAATTTTTTCCAAGCATATACTTTCTGATTGTTGATCTTTTCCCAACGTGATCGGAGCCGTTGAAAGGTGCATCTTTTTAAAATCACGGAGATTTTGGCCTTATCAAGCTGGTGCACAAGTAAAATCACCACTATTGCTAGCAGTCGTAGATTTTCATCCCACTTGATCTTAGCTGGTGAAAGGAGCATGACGTCTAACAAGACCGCGATGATTTGAAAAATGTGTTAATCCGTGCAAGTTAGATCTGCTCTATTCACCTAGGCCGTTGATCTCTTTCTCATCCAGATCTGACGGTTGATCTTTTGGAAGTTAATGCTGCAATACCACACCATGAACCATGTCCCCTGCAATACCTTTCGCTCTAGTTTCGACACCAAAGGAAGAATTTCGAACATCAAAAGCTGCAGTTAACATTTGATGGGTGTGCATCTCAATTTTGTGAGATTGATTCTCTCTAATTTGACTTCAAGTGTCATGCATGCGATACCCAGGACCTATATGAGAAAACATAAGCATGAATTCACTGGACTGATTCTTGTCTGTACACTCCATAATCCAGTCAACCACCAGAAACCGCTATTCAATCCTTAATGCTTATTGCAAACGTGATGCAGGTGGAGTAATAACCAGAACCGGCCAAGCATCTTTTAGATATGGGACAACAGCGATCGCCCGCAAATTTACAAAGCACAACCATTACGTTTTCTGGGCGATTTATTGATGTCCCTAGCATATCGCAAGATGGATCTCCTGCCCAGCTGAGAAGTGAGCTCGATCATCACGAAATGCAGTATCAAAGGTTGTTGCCAAAGAACTATTGGAGGTAGAAGCATCTATTATCTCATCATCTTCTCCTATCACGACCTTGTCTTCACTTCCATTACTGCCATCAGTAATAGCCAAGGTCATCATGCCGCTTATCTGGTCATCATCTATCCGAATGGGAGAGGAAATAAGTCCAACGCAGGTGGCGATTCTTGAGATCCTCGCCTTGGAAAGCAAACCAGTTAGGATTTGTAAAACACTATACTTTTCAATTGTGCACTTTCATCCTCCTCTCCCACGTGGAGCAACTACTTCTGCAAACTCGTCATCAAAGAAGACATCCTCATTATAGCTGTGATTTCGCTCTGCGTTTACACGTTGTGCATTAAAAACGCCTTTGGATATCCCACATGCAAGAGGGAGCATGATTCTTTGGTCTTTATATAGACCACATCTTCCACTATATGTCAAGTAACAAAAATGAAAGGAATGCGATGGTGCTCGGAGGGTGGATGGTTGGGCCCTCTTGGACTTGGCCTCGGTCACTTGTCTTTTCAGTGTTGTGCTTGGGCTGGGCGTGATGTTCCTTTTACTTTTCTTTATCCAAACTTTTTCCCCAATAATATAAGATTTCGAAGCCTTTGATCTGCCAACAAATTTTAGCTTTGGGTATAATATAAATCCCAGGAATTGAACTTTGCCCCAAACCTGAAGACTTTAAAAACCCATCTCTCCATCAATAAAACCTTTGTTTTATGAAAAACTCAAACTTTGGGCTTTATAGAAAATTTAAAACTTTGGCTATATTGCCTTCATAACAAATCTTTTTCCTTCTTTTTGACCAAAGTTCTTTCACTACTTTCATAAGGACTTTAAAACCTGCTTTATAAATCTTTGAAACCTTTGTTTCATAGAAATTGGAATTTTGGATATAATATAAGACCAATATAAAGCCAAGGAGTCTAATTTTGGCCCAAACTTAAAGCTTTAAAGCCTTTCACCCCAAAAAATTTAAAATTTTGGCTACATATCACTGTTATAAAAAGGTCTTTGCTTCCATAACCACTTAATACTTTGGTATTAATAGGCATTCAAAACATTTATCTCATTGTCTTTCATCCTTTTCATTTGCCAAATTTTGCAGACCTTTCTCTTTTGTCCAAAACCTCCTTTAATCCTCTTTTGCTTAAATCTCCCTTACTTCCTTGGTGTAATACATTTGGAGAGATTTGCCCAAAAGAAATCATGGCAAACACATTGGGAAACTGACAACGTGCACCCTGTTCCATCCCTTACTCAAACCAAAACTGACATAACATACCGCAATTTTCTGAACCGAAATTGAAACTAAAAAACTGACTTTACATTCTGAAAACTGAAAATTGAAAAATGCTTTGAAAGCAAACCAAAATTGAAACTGTACATGCTGAAAAATGCTGAAGAAGATGCTCAGCTGTGAGCTTATTCCAACTTCCTACCTATTCTAATCTATCAAACTATCTGCTCAATCAAGTAATGCAGAAATGCCAATGAAGCCAACTTATTAGATGCCCGAACAATCTGACCCTTCCCCCATGCTTGAAATCAGTCAATGACAGCATATTAAAGTAGTGACCTCTTTCATTTTCAAGAGGAAGATATGGCTGCAAATTTACAATGAAAAACCCTTCCAAGTATTCACTGACGGGGTCATAGAAATCACTGGTGTTTGGCTGCCTCCCACAGCACTTTATGACTTGGTCATCATACATGGCTTCTCCATATGTATCTTCTACTTGCATGTATTGTTTTGGATCATGAAACTCATTTCTAGACATGAAATATTTCCCAATATAGACATCTAGGGGCGGTCGAAAAGGATTTTCAAAAAACACATGAAGATCTTGGGACTGAGTTTGATTTTCTAGGGCTTCAAGATCCTCATTGAGTTTTTTAGCATATTCTTTTAAGAACCTAGCCTTATCTTCATAAGAAAATGTACATGACTTCAAATATATGGATAAGAATTCTGAGAAGGATTTTTCAATTTGGCCATCATCATACATATCAAAATATTCTTTAAAACCATCAACAGAAGCAGGAATTTCCACATACCCTGCCATTTGATTTGATGAAGAAACTGAATCAGCCCTTCAAACTTTGAAGCTGTTTAACCAGTGGAGTCGCCATGAAACCTTCAACATTCTGATCTGGAGTCACTGATCCTCCCAGTGGAGTCACCTTCATACTGGAATTTTGATGAGTGGAGTCGCCAGGTGAATGATACAACCTTCTCGATGTCTGACTGTTGTTCACCATCAGCATTCAGATCTGAAACATTTTGTCGTTCTCCCGGGGATGATAAAACAATCGCTCCCCGGCAGCGGCACCAATTTGTTAACACCGAAATTGACCCCCAAGGCTGAAAGAGGGTAATTCTGGGTAACCACTAACCAATCTTTGGCATGTGCTACTAACCCAACACAGACAGAGAGGGCTCTCTCTAAAATCTCATGAAAAACTGGAAATCATCAAGATTGTCAATAATGAAGAAACACACCAGCTTTCATAATCAAGATATTCAATCAAAACAAATGCAGAAGATCAGATTTCTGCTGGAAACAAAGATAGTTTAAACATTGTTTGGAGAGAAAATCATAAGACTATTGGGCAATGGAGTCAAAACATGAAATATAAAACAAATATAATTTTGTTGCATGAGATGTCTAAACAGAGGCAGGGTAGCAACCAACTAGTAGTCAAAGTGATTTTTAATTGGTGGGTTAGAAGAAGAATGAACAGTCCATTGATATAAGGCATGTGACCATGAATCCTATACCAAATTTAGCAGAAATTGATTGTGAAATGTTGGAAATGAGAAAAACAGAGCATATTGTTTATGAATTCTGTCCTACTGCTACACTTATTCAAGCATGAAGGAATATTACAGACTAAAGGGTGATTCCATGAAGATGGGTAACTCTTTTTGGCCAAATATGATGGTGAAAAATGGAAATTTTATCCATGTATTAAATTGAAGCCCTGGAAACTCATATTTTCCAAATGAATTTTGACATGCGGTTGAAAAACGAAATGTAGAGAATTATGTTGGCTTTCCAATGATATGTTTTTCGAAATATACCAATGTCATTTATCGTGTCGAATTTTCATGTAATGAAACGTGTGTACTTAAAAATTCGAAGAGCAATTAACAAGTAGTTTGTGTTCGTGCATGATAATTTAACGTTAAAGTAATAATTTTAAAAAATGAAATATGTGAACATGATCTAGACAGAATGCACTAGGGCTTACATATTTTTCTTTTATTTTTTCTCGAAAAATTATATTTATTATTATTTTTCGAAACTAACCAATGAATAATTCAGTCGCATTTTGCACACGTGTGTGTTCGTGCACGAAATATTTTGATTATTTACATAATTTGCAAAACTAAAAATACCATTTTGAAGAGGACGCGTTTATCTAGGGCTTGTGTATTTTTTCAAATTTTTTTGATGTGTATTTTGAATTTTGTGGATTTATCTTTGAGCTCAATCGAAGTCGTCGGCAGGGTTTTTTAGAGCAAGATTTAGTAGAAATTTAAAAACAAAAGACATATGAAGATAAAAATTCGTAAATTTTATATATCTGGATAGAGGATTCATTGACACATCCAATGGTATCAAGTCCGCTCATTAATGAGCATTTAATGACATGGTTTAACTCTGTGGAAGGCAGACAAAACTTTCATTCTGCAGTGAAAAGGGCTCTTGACCTGTTTTTTAAGCCCTCGGTCGAGCTAAATACCTCATTCGAGGGTTTAACAATACCTCGATTGAGGGTTTTACAAGACCTCGATCGAGGTATTTTAAACCCTCAATCAAGGGCCTAAAATGAGCCTTTTTATGTTTTTCAAAAGCTAGATTGAGCTTTTGCGAGCTTTTCAAAAGCTCGATCGAGCTTTTGCGAGCTTTTCAAAAGCTCGATCGAGGCTTTGCGAGATTTTCAAAAGCTCGATCGAGGTTTTGCGAGCTTTTCAAAAGCTCGATCGAGGGTTTTAAAAGCTAGATCAAGCTCTTGTTTCAACCCTCGATCGATATCTTTTAAAACCCTCAATTGAGGTATTTTAAAACCCTCGATCAAGATTTTAAAACC
This sequence comes from Larix kaempferi, assembly GCA_027924585.1. Taxonomy (NCBI): domain Eukaryota; kingdom Viridiplantae; phylum Streptophyta; class Pinopsida; order Pinales; family Pinaceae; genus Larix; species Larix kaempferi. The sequence goes on along the minus strand of BSBM01000017.1, from coordinate 17,219,485 downwards.
CTCGATCGAGCTTTTAAAACCTCGATCGAGAGCTTGAAAATACCTTGATCGAGGGTTCGAAAAACAGTTTTTTTTAGCTTCCATCCGCCAAAAATGGTGAACCACCTTCGTGGAATCACCCTGAAATAACAAAGAAAGAAGCACAAATTCACATAGGAAAAAGAAGAGGCAGAATACCAAACCAATTACACAAGAATCTCAGTCGAAATTCAGCTTTAGACACTACAATTTATTCAAGAAAATGTTTCAGAACAGAGCAGAGCTCTCCCAAGGCCTCAGCCATTTGATTTTCCAACATATTCTTCTTCTATTACATTCAATTTATAGAACTATTCAGCCCTAGGGTTGATCTATCTCAGTAAGAATCTGTTACAACAACATTTGACACCTGCTCAAAGAGATTCAACAACTTAAGAGTCGGTTTCAACCAATTTTGAACAGTTTTGGCCGCGGACTGCTGAAAAATGTCTCTCGGTGCGACGGCTGTATATCCCAAACGGTGATAGCTGTGTAAAAAATGAAATAGTTTTTTGTATATTAGACCATGCTAAAGAAAAACCTCTTTTAGTTTCCTCAGATTCAACTCCAGCTGGCCAAGATCTGATCCGGAAGTTGATGACTCACGCAGAAAACGTGAATTCTGGAAAATTACCCTGTGAAAAACATTTCGGTTCTCCCAAACCATAACACTTGTGTAGATTATGAGAGAGGTTATTGTAAATGGGTTTGTTATGAAGAAAAACCTCTCTCGGTTTCTTTAAATTCCTCCCGGTTTGGCAGAAACAGCTTCTTCAAAACGATGACTAAAACAGTCATTTTCAGTAAAAAAACAATGCATGCCTTCTCATAAAATCTCATTGAGTTTAATATTCAAATTTTCAGGACTTTGGAAGTTTGAATTCTGATTTAAATTCTGATTTGAATGCTGATGCTGATCCATCCACGTCATTTCAATATTCAACCTAGCATTATTTCATCTTAGACTTAGGAATGAATGCTTGAAAAGCTTGTTTGCATCTTTAATGGTCATATGGCTCAAGGAATTTAGACTTTGTTCATTTCTCCATAGGTCTGGACCCCTTTACCTCTCCAAAACAATTAGCACAAATCTAGTGCTAACACCTTCTTTTTGAGAGAAACCTTTGGCAACAAATCTGGATTTATACTTCTCAATGCTACCATCGGCAGCATGCTTTATCTTGTAAATCCATCTGGAAGTCACAATGGACTTACCATAAGGTTTGGGAACAACCTCCCAAACATCATTCTTCATTATAGAGTTGTATTGTTTTGTCATTGCATCTTTCCAAACTTGCTTCTTTGCAGCTTCTTCATATGAGGATGGTTCTGAATCACTGATGTGGCTCATCAGTGAAACATACCTTGATTATCTTTCAGGTTGCTTGCGCTCTCTGGATGAGCCTAATGGTGCTCCATGTTTCTCTGCATTTTGCAAGATGCCTCAGCACCAAGCAGATCTTCTTTTAGCGAGAGGTTCATCAGGTGACCTCTCAACCAATTCTACTGGTTCTTCAAGAGCTAGCGAATCTGAGGCATATTTTGGTTTCTCCCTCTCAAAATATAAAGGGGGAGAATCAGACTCAGGATCCTCCATATATGAATCATGTTGAATCTCTTTCGATCTTTTGAAAGCAACTTCCTCATGGAAGGTAACATCTCGGCTAACTTCAATGTGTCTCTCACCATGTACATATATTCGGTATGCTTTGGATGACTTGCTATAACCCACAAAGGTGCCTTTCTTTCCAAAAGGATCCATCTTTGTTCTCTTTTCTTTCGGTACTTGAATCTATATTGGGCTCCCGAAGATCCTCAAGTGTGAGATGTCTGGATTCTCATCGGTAAACACTTCTTTTGGTGTCTTCTCATCTAGAATGGAATGCGGGCTTCTATTATGGATGTACATAGTTGTACAGGTGTCTTCTACCCATAATGAGGTAGACATATCTTGATCATGCATCATGGCTTTTGTAGCCTCACATATAGTTCTATTCTTCCTTTCGGCAACCCCATTTTGCTGAGGGTTGGAAGGTATTGTTAATTTTCTACCTATTCCTGCATCACTACATAGTTCATTAAATGCATTTGAATCAAACTCACCTCCATTATCGGACCTTAATGCACGGATGTGATTTTCTTTTTTATTTTCAATTAGGACTTTAAACTCTTTAAATTTGCTAAGAGTTTCACTTTTAGCCTTCATGAAATAAATCCATGACTTCCTAGAAAAATCATCTATGAACAGTACACAATATAAGAAGCCACACAGGGAGGGGGATGACATGGGACCACATACATCATAATGTATTAAATCTAAAATCCCTTTAGATCTAGTAATACTGCTAGAAAAAAAAATCTTAACATTCTTCCCAAGTGCACAACCCCGACATACACTATCATGCTCAAAATCAAATACAGGCATACCGATTACCATCCTTTGAAGTCCTGGTAGCGCTTTGTAGCATAGGTGTCCAATCCTTCGATGCCATAACTCGCATGGACTGACGATGCGGTGATTCATAGCTTGAATTTACTTCCAGGGTACCTTGTAGAGTCCTCCCTCTCGAACTCCAATCACAGCAACAAATTCTAGGCTTTTGTTCTTCGGCCATAAAAGTGCTTTGTTATACATGAAGATAACACGAAATCCTTTGTATTCAAGAACCGAAACTGAAAGCAGTTTCTTCTTCAAGCATGGAACATATAGAATCTCCTCCACATGTATAATATCACTTGTGCTCATCTGGAATGAAGTAGATCCAACTCCTTGTATCGAATAAGTTGAGTTGTCCCCAAACTCTACCATGCATGTGAATTATTTCTCCTTTAGATCGATGATGGCACTCTTGTAACCAGACATATGTTTGGATGCAACACTATCATTCAACCATGTGTCTGCATTTGTGATGACGGATCCCGAAAGGGATGAGACAAAATAATACTCCCTTCTTGTCTCATTTTCTTCGGATGCATTCTTTTGAGTGATTTCATCTTCTATGGTCGTAGAAGCATGAAACTTTCCTTTCCGCTTTGTTCTGCAATCTCTTGAGAAATGGCCTTTCTTGTTGCAATTGAAGCATCTATATTTTGACTTGTCAAATCCTTTGTTGAACTCCTTCTTCTTTGGATGAGAGAACTTCTTTTGGAAGAATGGTTGCTTTCCTTTCTTCATTCTTCCATGAGGGAAATATTTTATTCTTTGATGCACATTGACTTGCCCTAGATTCGCCCCTCCTCTTGGAGGAAATCATGCCACAACATTTCGAAGTTAGTTTGTACCTCTCGTCCATTTACCACAACCAAGAATGTCTCCCATGAGGATGGGATACCATCAATAGCGGTTTGGAAAAGATCATCTTCATCCACCACTACTCCAATACTAGCAAGCTAATCTCTTACTTGAGAGATCTTGGAGAAGAAGGAGGCCATTGTATCATCTGTATCCATATTTAAGTTTCGAAGCTTATTCTTCAATGCCCTCTTTTAACTCGGGGCCTTCTTCTCATATAGATTAGTCAATGTATCATAACATTCTTTCGCGGCCTTCAGCGGTGTGATCACTGGCATCAAGTTATCTTTTTCCAAATCATAGAATATCTATTTGGCCTTAGCTTGATTCTTCTCGAAGTTGATGCGCCCTACATTAGATGTAGGATCCTCCACCACAATGGATACGTAGCCATCCAATTCATGTTCCTCTAGGATGTTGAGTCCTATCCTTCCAAGTGTTGAAGTTTGATATTCCTTCAAGACGGTCTTCCGGTCGTATAGATATTCATACCATAGCCTTCAAATCTTGTCTTCAAGTTCTTAGGATCAACGTAGGCTCTAGCTGGCATGAAAAATTGAGCTCCTTCACGCCTTGAGCTCTGATACCGTGTTAATATTTTGTTGAGATTTGATCTTTAATTCTTTTAGATGCATAGACTTGCAGCAATGAGATCAATTCAATCCATGAAATTCATACAACCATAACACAAGAAATACCCTGGGGAAAATCCTCAAAATATTGAGAACAAAAACCCCAACAATTCTTCTCAATATAAAATAATGGATAGCAGAGAATGATTTCTTTTACAACATAACAGATTGATTTCATAAGATAAGATATCACCAAACACTCTTGATGAAGATACGAAATCAATAGAGAAGAGAGATCAATCGGATGTGTGCCCAGCACAAAAATAACAAGCACGAATAATACCCTACACAAAGAGAAGTTCCTTGCCTTCAATGGAGAAGAGAATTCGCTTCACATTGGATTCATCAATCCTGTATAACATATTTATACATTCTGCTCTTCTATGTTTAACTTCTAACTTCAGTATGAACTCGCCCACAAACTAGATGTATTAATCTTGTATGCAGAGGTGCGTCCCACTTCTCATGCAGTGCTTTATCTCACTGAGCTATCACTTAGGATTAAATCACCTCTTAACTGAAATCTTTCCCACCTAGTTAGGTGGCTAACTTAAGTGTCGTCACTTAATTAACTAGATCTTATTTGTTGTCACTTAGTTAACTCTCTTTAACTGAAGTGTCGTCTTTTAGTTTAACTAAAGTGAAAACACTTTAGTTAACTAGTCCTTCTTATTTAACACTTAGTTAATTGAAACCATGTTGATTGATTTACTTGAAGTGACCATTGTGATTTCTTTAGTTAACTGAGGCATATCTTTAACTGATGCTTTAACTGATGCTTTAACTGAAGCATTGATACTTAACTGAAGCTTTATAACTAAAGCTTTAACAATTTGAGTTCTCTTTAATTAGATGAAGTGTTTGCATGGGAAATTTCAAATTATCTTGATCTCTATTCTTTATCTTTTATTTCTTTATATTTTATTGCATGGTCAATATGTGCTAACTTTAATTATCCATCACATTACATTATACTAAGAAGAATTATCAGATGTTGTGATCATATTATATTATTTTGGACCAAATGATCATATGATAAAGTAATTCGCTTTAGAGGTGATCAATCTCTAAAGGAGACTTAATAGCAATCTGGTGATCATGGTTAATAATACGTCGCACAACATTAAATGCTTTTAACTAGTAAAGCATGACCTTTATACGGAAGTTCCACCTCTATACGGGAGGTCCATCTCATGGATACCTTTGTACGGAAGGTTCACATGATAATCATGACTTGACACACAAGTCTAGAGTCTTGTCCAACAAGACTTTACAACATCATTACTTTGATCAAGTACCTCTATATGGGAGGAATAACCTCTACACGACAGGAAATCAAAGTGCTCACCTCTATACGGGAGGATCAATCTTGGCTACACAAGATTGGTATGGAGAATGTCTCATGATGTTGTATATTTAACAAAACTATGTATTGCATGCACAACAACAACTCTAGACACTATTGACGAGCTATTTTATTCCCTTTTTAATTAAATTGAAATGAAAATTTGTTCATAAATTATCAACCCAAGGCCACAAAGGCTTATGAGATACCAAGCAAAATATATGCCAGACACTGCACTTTGGAAAATCTTAACACGGAGAAGATTAATGAATTACTAAACCAAAATTAGGATGCAATCTTTTGGTGAATGGACTCCTAAGAAATTGCCAACTACAGAAAGGATCTTGCAGTCTAATAAAAGCATCTAACTATCAATGAGATTCTGCTATACTACAGAAAGCAATTACTACCAACAACACTCTGTCAAATTACCGAAAGCAAATTAATTTCCAATTCTAAATTAACCAACTAAGAAATCCCTAATGAAAATAACTCAATAAATCACAATTGTAATGAAGGAATTGAATAACTAATCGAATTACACAATCTGCCTATCCTTACACACTCATGACAGAATTCTAAGATAACCTAATGTGTCCATTCACTGCAGAAATAATACTAACTTGGCATTCATGATTCATATGCACCTCTGTAAATTATAATAAGAATAACTCTGTAATCCAGTCACACCACTCAGTAAAGGATTCAAACTCAGCTATGATCAACACACAAATTCTGAGTATCAAATAACTGAACCAATCAACACTGCATCAATAATTAATCTACCAATCTGAACACACATGCATAAAGGAAAGAAATCCTACTTATAATAGCACCTGTTACAGAAGGGGGCCCTGCCTTCAGCAACAAGAGTTGAACAGCCTCTCAATCACCTGAAATTGATCAACACATTTAAATCAGATAAACCAGAAATATCTTATATATAAAAACCTGATACAGTGTTCAATAGATCTTATGTAATTGAGGCTACCCTTCTGAAGAGTCCCCGTGTCTTTTATACATCAACGCTTATGAGAAAATAGGAGAAATCGCATAGTTACAACAGTTTCCAAAGAAAGCCTATCTTCAGATTTTCAAAGAGATAATTCAGGGATATGCATCGTGGAAAGTGGAGATGATCCCAGGGATATCGGAGTGGTCAACTATGAGTCATCATAGACTCAAAATACTGAATTAAGTACAAAACCTCCAATTCCTGGATCGACTGCATCAACATCTAGACGCTAGATAGGTAACCAAAACAATGTAAGAAATACATCAATCTTGATGCCTTAATGTGGTAGCTTGATACTGAAATGCCTATCCTCCAGCTCTCGTAATCCTTCTTTCTGTAACCTATAGGGAGACTGTTACTGAACCTGAAAACATCACTTCTTTAGTAGGCAATAATGGCAACATAACTCTATCCAATCATAAGCAATTGACAAATAGCAAAGAGAACAAGATCAATCGTTACCAAGGCCAAAATGTGCAAAATGTAGGCAAGAGAGGCAATGATAATACAGGATTGTGTCAAAAGAGTCATAGAACAAGGTAAAATAAGGGAACAAAAAGGGTCATATACACAGCCCCTCAACTATTATTTTCATAAAGAATTCCTTGTCATTGAAGTGTTCCTCAAATGAACATTTTGCAAAAAATAAAGAGCACATGGAATTGTTTATGAACCCTGCAATGTTCCCATGAGTGCGTGGATGACCATCGATATATAACAAGTTCTTCCTATTAAATTTTTTAGAAACATAACCATTCATTCACATACTATACATGGAAATGCTATGTTTGTATTTAACAATATTCAAGCAATCCAACAGATAGTAGATAGGACTACAAAATGACATAAGTGCTACTGAATGTTTGGGAGAAACCAGTACATGTCAAAGGATAAACAACTCAAGATTTGCAACATCTATATTAGACTTGGAAATCATAAAACTATTACCACAAAAGGAGAATTTGGTTCCAACATCAAGCACGGGTATAGAAGACAACCAAGCACCATACAAATCGCGCTTATAACAAGTTTGATATTTACTTTGAAAATTCACGACAAGATAGAAGTCATCTCTACCCTCCAACAATTGGACTGATCTTGGTGTAAACTTGGACATTTTTTATCTCAACTCATGCAACCTTTTGGATCTCCTAGTAGGGATGTTTTGGGTGGCATTAATATCATAATTTGGATCACTAGAAATTTCAATTGACTGAATAGAAGCAGAGGGGTTGGTCAATTTAGGACAAAACATAGTTGTTTTGGCTTCCAAATTTTCCAAAAATAAGCAGAGGGAAGTGTTCTTGCATGTCTTTTATATGTCACCTATTGGATTTTTTACTACAGTAGGGGGTATTAGACCATCAACATTGGGTAGTTCATCATTAGTATAATGGGAGAATGTGACACGATGAGGGTTCTCCTTCAACCCTTGACATTTTGAACAACCACATACTATTGGGGTGTCATAAAAGAGATCCAACTCATATGAATTATTGTCGATGACCCAGGATTATGGCTAGAATATGGCATGTTACAATTGGTGGGGTAAAGAGGCTACCCATTTTCATCTACCTGATGGAATATCTTGTGCATCTGAACTCAATCCTAAATCAGGATCTTGCAAAATATAATACATTGTTATTCAGATTCACATGGATAAGTAACATAAATTCAACTAGATAATCAAAATATAAATAAAATCTAAACTTACTAAAGATGGAAAGGGAGAACTCATTGAACTTTGAACAATATGCAATGAGCCGAAATTGAAGAATTGGCCATTTGATATTATAACCGTTTATCCATTCATTTGAGCCAAATCAACAATCAATACGTGTCTACAGTTCTAAAATAAATTTTGAGAAGCATATCACAGTCTAACTTCCAATATAGTTTTGAAACCATTTTGTAAGAATAAGGTGAGTTTAAGCAACATATATTTATCATGAAGTATTGTAATTGGTGTGGTTGAATCCTAAAAGAACATTTGAGATGAATATATCATATTTATCATGAAGTATTGTAATTGGTGTGGTTGAATCCTAAAAGAACATTTGAGATGAATATGTCATTTTAAGTTGAAACAGAAATTCATAGGACTTTTTAATTAATTTAGTGCACCTTAACAATTAAACTGCCTCAGAGCGTCTTGAGTAATTAGATGCACCAGTGCACTTAAACCACATACGCACCATGTGGGAACATCCACATAAAAAACCACAAAATAAAATATTCGCTATATTATTGGAATATTCACCAATACTTAGGGGGAGTTGAATCAGTGTTAAGCACTTTTTACCATTTCAAGCTTCAAATAGAACAAATAAACATTAACCATTAACAATGGCATTCATCATCACATAAACCATACATAGTACACAAGAGATTTTACATGGAAACCCAAATGAGATAAAATCACAGAATGCTTTTCTTATATGATATAAGATTACATTCAATTGGTTTACCAACACCCACTAGAAGGGGGCACCAACCCCTTGATTTATAGCATCCAACCCCCTGATTTACAAGCTCCAGCCTGAAGGAAGCTCCAAATCCCTAATTTACGAGCATCGAATGGAAGGAGGCTCCAACCCCTTGAGATCACAAGCACCAACTTGCTCTAACACCACCCTACCACCATGATATGAGTAAGAGTATCAACTGTCACTTTATCTGTCACTGTCACTGTCACTATGTCAACCTATACATGCCTCAAATCTGTCTTCCAAATCTACAATAAAACCTTCAAGAAGATTCCCTTCAAGTCTATAATCAAACCCTAGAAGCAATCATCCATAGACTTTATTTATTTTCTTCTTCAACCCCTTAACATAATTATCATCTTCAAACTCTAGGTCATTCCAAGAGAGGAAACCTAGATCATGCTAATAACATCAACATACCCCTTAACATAATTATCATCTTCAAACTCTAGGTCATTCCAAGAGAGGAAACCTATATCATGCCAATAACATCACCATACTTCATGCCAATAACATCACAATAATCCATAGCAATAACATCAACATAATCTATGCCAATGTCACCATAATATATGGCAATAATATCATCATAATATATGCAATATCTTCACCGTAGTCTATGCCAATAACATCACCATAATCTATGGCAATAACCAATATCATAATCTATGGCAATAGCATCACTAAAATCTATACCAATAATATCACCATGATCTATACCAATAATATCACATGATATAGACCAATAATATTACCATGATCTAATCCAATAATATCACCCTGAGCTCGGCCAATAATATCATAATTTATGCCAAAAAATCACCATAAAAAAAACTTAATCCATAATTTTATTCCAAGACAAACTTTAATATCTAATATCACCATGATTCACCAAGAGAGAAACCCATATGAAAGTTCCATACCTTTCATAAGATGAACCTCTCCATAATCAAGACAAACCTTAGGATAAGAAAAGATGTCATAAACTTTGTCAAAATCCTCTCTTGTACTTCGCTAACCTTGAACTTTTCACTTGAACATTATAAGAAAGATGGATGATGGTATAAAAATGGGAAGTTCTAAGTTGTATTTATATATGACAAGCGTTGAACTTTTTCAACATGTCATATTTTAAAAATAATATAACTTTAAATTTTAAAAAGGAGCATACCCAACTTTTAACATGTTAAAAGGTTAGTCCAAGTGTTGAACTTTTGAATGCCATATTTAAAATAATATAATTTTATTTTAAAAAAGGTGGACCTATAGGCTTTTGGGGAGAATTTTACTCTTTTTTGTTAGGATATTTTTTTTACGTACGTTAAAACCTTAATTAAATATATAGATGATTAAATATTACAATAAATGCAAAAATTTATGATATAACAAATTAATCCAAACACAATAATTACAATTCAAATGAATACTAATATAAAAATATTTCAATTTCTAATGAATAATGGAATAAACAAAATAAAAATAAAATATAGATATTCCAGTGAGATGTCACATAAAATAAAAATTCGTGCTTATGATGATTTAAATCACACCGGTGCATTTGAGAAAATGTAGCACAAGTGCGCTTAAAACAATAGAGATATGGTGCAACAGAATACTCATTGTATGCCTCAATGTTTTTTTTATTGTTATGCCCTGGTATGCTACTGTATATGAACCACACCATTAAATTTTTAAAATATAGCAATAGTCAACATCTCAACCAACTTTACTGGTGCGTTTTCCCTCACTATAACAAAGCACCGATGCTTTGTAATAGTCAGTAAGCGTTAGTGATTTTTAATAGTTTGTAAGCATAGGTGCTACCTTTAGTATAGAGCACTAGTTAGTGCATCTATTGTTATAAAGCACCAGTTCCATTTTATATTTTGATACGCACTGGTGCTATATGTATTATCAAGCACCGATGCATATAATACTTTCAAATTTTGGTATGCACAGGTGCATATATTTCTTTTGAAAGCAATGGTTTGTTTTGCATTTGTTAGCACCGGTGTGTTTGTTTCAATCAAACGCACTAATAGAAAAACCTTTGCTAAAGCCTCCGACCGCTGAGTATTTTTAAGTTATAATAAATTTATGTAAAAACCTCTGCTTGAACATCTGGTACCATTGGTGGAGGTTGTAGCGGAGGATTTTTTGAGAATTTTGACCAATCTTATAACACTAAAAACCTTTGTTGCGGGGAATTTTTCTTGTAGTGATGTAATTTATTACTTATTTAGATGAGTTTCCGCAACTGCGGATCTGGGACATCCGAAAGAGGTAGAGGTAGCAGAGAACGCCATGCATGGAAAGAAGGAAGGAGGAAGAGAATAAGATTCTATGTCCACTTCAATGTGGATTTGGAGGAATTTCCCCAATTAACTTAGACTGGACACTTGTTTCTTGGATCCCCCCACAACTTGACCATCCTCCTCCCTTGCACGCTCAACCTGCTTTGCAGCCACATCCTAACATCATGGAAATTCCCCAATACCCACCTATTCATAATGATGGTTGGGATTACAATCCTCCTTCACCTCGAGGAAAGGGAACCGGTTGGGAACATCATATTCATTAACCCTCTATGCACCAATCTATCAGCGCTACATCATCTGGAAACAAGACTCAAACCCCCTAAACTAAAGACCATGTTAAAAATCCCGATGACCTTGAACACCCATCCAATGAACTGCCTCTCCCTAACAAAGCAAAAGGGAAAGAAATTGTGGGTACAGTGAAAGCCTCGGTTGTCAAATCTAGTGGACATAGCCAAAGAGATACACGATGGATATCTACCAGACTATAAATTTCTTTTGAAGACCTTCATCCAACAAAAAAATTATTGTGATTAGAGTTCATATATTTTTATAGTTTTGATGAACATCGAAAATGTATATTTTGGGTTGTTAAAACACTTTAAATTTTGACCAAAAGTATGAAGGATAGTTTAGTAATATTTTTGTATACATTTGATGTGCTGCTACATTTATATATGATGATGATGGAATCACATTTGTCATATGTTATAAAGATTTTAATTGTCTATTGAATTTAAGTAATAGTGAATGGTTCGAACAGTTCTATGAAAAATGGAAAATGAAGGGAGTTACAAGGTGATTATCCAAGCTCTTTGGATATTCATTCCGAAGTGACAAATTTAATGGAAAGGAAGGTCCTCATTTTTTACTTTTGTTCAACCATTGTGGATTTTTTTTTGTTGTGTCTTGTTTGTTTCTTCTCGAGTCTGCTTAAAGTCATAAACGTGTAGTGGTCAATCCTTGTAACCACATGTTGACGGTTAATAAGCATTTTTCACTTACACAAATATGGGTAGTTTCTAATCGTTCTGGTGGTGAACTACATAATTCCATCGAGCCTCAAGAAGAAGGGTTTCAATTTTACACTCGCTATGGTATGCTTAAGGAACGTTCTTGGTTTTAAAGTTAATTTCGGTCATTGCACTAGAGTATTAAGGTCTAACAGTTTTGTTGATGGTATTAGTTCTATTAGATGGAAATATGGGATGTCAAATTCTGATCTTTTATGCATAAGGTATATCTTACTATATTTTCATTGAAGTAAAGGGGTTTTATTCACCATTAGCTTGTCTAATTGGTTATTTGGTTCCAAATAATATTACCAGCACTCAAAAATATTCATTGAATCCTATTGCATCTTTATCAGCTTGTAATCTTTGACTATCATTTACATGATAATGAAGCAGTCATGTAAATTCTAGTTATTCGTGCAAACATGTTTCTGGTGAGACTTTCGCAGAAGTCTAAAAAAAAATTAAGACAGTCATTTTGATGTATTAATGGAAAAGTATTTAATAAAAAAATTGCTTTTCTCATATTCATATTTCTTTTCTTTATTTGGATCAGTTTCTACATTTTGTACGTTTATTTAATTTATGCCATGTTATGTCATTGTTATTATTTCTTTAAAAATATATAAAAACAAAAATATTCTTATTTATGTTTTACTAACATGTTTTCGCATACAATTAGGGTCTTATGTGCTTTGTAGTTCTTGTATCCTTTTTTTTCAGCAAAAAAAACGTACTATTGCTATTCAAAAAGAATCAAATAGTACAATGATGTTCGAGTTCCTACTAGAACTCAGAGTTCTTCAAAAAGACTCACAAAGACCTCAAAAATATTACAAAATCCTCAAACCATCAAATGGTGAATTGACAACATCTTATAAAGCTGACTCCAAAAAGATGCTTCAAAACAGTAAACAAGCTAAGTTAAAAGAAATAAGTAACACCCATATCCTGAATATGAGTATTAAGCCATTCTTCCCAAATTAAGAAACCTTCTTCACCGTCCAGCGCTTGTTTCAAAAGCTTATCTGCCATGCAATTGTGATCCCTATAGATGTGTTCAAAAGTAATGCAACCACCATTCTTGATTTCATATCTAGTATGGCTGCACCAATGTAAAAGAGCTGTAACTTTCAAATTAAATTCTCCAGTCGCCCATTTAATGGTAACACGAGAAACACCATAAACTAACATATCCACAAGCAGAAAAATATTGGCCACCCGAAGAACACACCAAAGAGCCATTAATTATGCCTTCATGTTAGTCCCATATCCACAGTTCAGGCGAAGGGTAAAATGATGGTCAAGATTTAAGAAAATCACCCCATCGGCAGCATAGAGACCATTAGTTGCAGCACCATCAAAAAAGAGGACAGGACGATTGAAAACAGGACTAAAGGTGTTGATTCTGGTTGATGTAGGAACCTCCTTCCCATCTCTATAAAACATATATAGATTTAAATCCATCACCCCGATCTTCAACACAATTAGAGATATATCTCTGAACAAGGCACAATTTCTAGCATACCAAACCGACCAAGCAATAAAGAGAGGTAAAGAAAAGTGCTCCTTACAGGTTCTATACCAATTGAGCAAGCAGATGTCAAAATTCTCATTTCCCCACTTCTGGTAGATGTTCAGCTCAATACAAATAAACCTCCAGATGTTTTTAGTAAACTCACAATCCACAAATAGATGTCTAATAGTTTCAGCATTCTGAAGGCAAAAGCAACATCTGCTAGGACCAACCCAACCTTTCCTCAAGAGATTATCCCATGTTTTAAGCCTCCCCTGAAGGGAAAATGGCAAAGAAAAAATTTGATTTTCAATGGAACATTCCATTTCCACAATTTCTTGTACCACCAGTGCTAAGGGAACATGCATTTCTCACTGATGATCCTATCATATGTCGCCTTTGCAATCACAACACCAATGCTAACATTCCCAATCCAAATAATTTTATCTCTATCCCGTCCAATCTTGCAACCTGCTGAATTAAGAGCCCGAACATACCTGTCCCACTCCTGCGCCATAGCACCTGTGAGCCCCAAATCATTAGAATTAACCCAATAATCCACAGTTCGATTACCGTACCCTCTTTTCTTGATTCTGTTTAAAGTAACAAGATCATAATTTTTATAAACTCAATCAATCTGTCGGACAGCCTGTAAAAATCCTCCAATCCAACGATTAGGTTTATCCTTACATGTTCATATAATCCATATTTATTATATATAGAGAATAAGGAAGTATTATCAATGTGAATCTGTTTTGATAGGTTTTGTCATACCTGTGTTTAGATTCATAAACCATTATAAATATTATTCATGATTTTAAAATTATTTTGTAAACCATCTCTTTAGCATTAACATTATTCATGCCTCACCACAAAATAATCAGATCTCCTTGTTATTATTAAAGTTATGAACAATGACATCTTTTTAAAAGAAGAAAATATGGACCTTTCATTTTGTATATAAAATCTGATAATGATGTCATGGTTCCCTTTGATAACAACGTTATAAGAATCTTCTCCCTCTGCCTTTCATTCACATCATTATTTTGTCCCCTAAAATTAAGACATTTTAAAGTTTGGCCCCGAATTGTTTTGTTGTGTAGCTTTTAATGAATATTATATATTGTCACATATGCATATTAAATGTGTATGTATTTATATTTCAAAAATATATATTCCATTGTATATAATTAATTGATATTATAAAGTTATTCTCTTTTAGGTTTTTAAGTGAAGATGGACTCTTTGCACTAATGAAATATTTGTATATAATTAATTGATATTATAAAGTTATTCTCTTTTAGGTTTTTAAGTGAAGATGGACTCTTTGCACTAATGAAATATTTGTCCAAAATGGAAAATAAAAGTTATTTGTTTGGACACCACCATGAATGTTGCGCACTAATTTTGTTATTTTCTTAAAGAATCCACTTTCACTGAATAGTCTGGTCTCGAGCTTTTTCTTAAATAATTCACTTTCACTTTATTGTAGTCTCCTACTTTATTTTTTTAATGGTTGGAAAGTGGTTTTTTATTTTAACTATAATTTTCGTTTTATTATTATTTATTTTAGTTAATAATGGTTTGATAACTATTTTATTTTTATTATAATTTTAGGGTTTAGGGTTATCATTCTCTTTGTTGATACAATTTCAAAACTATTTCAAGAGTGCAACATTATTATGTGTAAACAAAATACGTAAACTAATTTAGTGAGATTTTGTAAGTGAATACTTCCACTTCTATCAAATGTCTCTAGGTTTTGGGTCATTAACATATTTCCTTACATTCTAGAAAGACAAACTCTTATCTTTAGAAGTAGTTTTAGGTCATACTCCATGACTAAAAAATGTTCTTAATTAAAATAGTGTCCACAAGAATATCAATATCCCTTGTGCTCATGGTTGAAAATACCTTCAATGGAATCATGTACACTAACACATAACCTTAATCTCATACATGAAACCAAATACCACCCACAATTACAATCTAACTTTTTACTAGAAAAGAAACATACAAATTATTTTATGTAATATTCTTTTACTTTTCATTTGGACTTTTTATGTTGCTATTAATATTTTTACTTTTTGTACATTGCTAAAATATGATACATATAAGATATCATATTTTTTTAAGTTTGTATTTATATTAAAATAGAAGGATACATTATGCTATTATGGTTGGCCGGCCACTTGGGAAACCCGGTCAGCCACATAGCCAATATAAGTTTTTGTTAAAAAGACATAGCAACTAATACTAGAATAAAAAATGATTTGTTTGTTTGGGGTACCATGGTCTAAGATTTAAAAGTATAAGTTTCCACAAGCCAAGGTTATTAACCACGGAATAACAAAAATTATACTGAAAAGAAAAATTTGAACTATTATGAATTGACCAAATAAAAATATCATCATTCATGAAAACATGCCCGACTTCAAGCATAACACTTAGGTCAATCATCAGCAGAAATAGTAATGGGGGGAGTCACATTTAGAACTTCCTAGTCGCACCATTGTTCAGGATTTGAATGCCGACGAAATACCATGCTCACAACCTGCCTTGGAGCCGAATGCTTGCAAATAGATTTTCCCGAAGTCAATTCACAAGCCATCGGACACATTTTAGAGTCCAGGTCCATCTGTCCTTTGGCCACCCTGCATAGCCATTCCTTCACTCAATCCATGTGAGCCCTAAGACTGGAACCCTATCCTTCTTCCGATGATTTTCCTTCTACGCAGTCCATCAAGGCATGACAAAGAAGGGCCTTGATATGCCAGAGCAATATGAGAGTCTTTACATATCAAGCTTCCCTCAATCACGTGGAGTCAGGATGCTCCACCATTCTTCTCAAGTCCACCATGAAGCTCACAGTCTCAAGATGGTCAAAATTGTTTTGGACCCACATCTCCATTTCATGTACACAATGCTTAACCAGAGGCAAAATCATGCTCGAGAATCTCTCCCTATCCTTCTCATGTTCATTGAAAACATTGGGCATGTGAGAGCGTTTAGTGCCCGCGGGGAGCTTACGCACAATCCGCTTATAACCCGAACCATAGAAAACATGAGATTCAAATCAAAAGGAATAAGAGGAGGGCTATATAGAGAAATACTAGAGCACAAGAAAAATGAATTGCAAGACCCCCTCAAACCCTTCTTAAAACGAAGCATCTTTCGCTTGTTTCCATTATGTACGTACTAGTCGCACCTTGGGCCATGATTATCCCCCAAACTCTTGCCTAATGTCCAGATCTGTGGAAGGAAATCGTCCGTGAAGTTTCTAACATGGTAGTCGAAGCCATAGGCGAGAAGTTCTATGTATTGTACCTCCACTTGTGGGGAAAGGACATACCATGCACAACCATTATGACCATAACATATCCCACATCATCGCATAAAATCAAAACCCCTTATGTCACCACCTGGGGGTTAGCCTGAAGACCACATCAATTCGCATGACACCCAAGGCGTTGAGAACCTGGACGATGGCACCCAACATGGGAATATAAGATATCAATTTCACTATAACTAAGATAAAATAATGTTTTTTACAAATTTATAAAAAATAATATAAAATTATATCAATTATTCAATTTTAATATAACTAAAATAAAATATTATTGAAAAATAATGTTTTTCACACCGTCATTAAAAAATATATGAAATTATATCAATAATCTTCAACATAAGTATTCAATAAACCAACTTTCAAAAAAATATATATCAATAATCTTCAACATAAGTGTTCAATAAACCAACTTTTAAAAAATATATATATCAATAATCTTCAACATAAATTTTCAATAAACCAACTTTTAAAAAAATATATATCAATAATCTTCAACATAAGTGTTCAATAAACCAACTTTTAAAAAAATATAATAATGATTTTGTATTTTTAAAATAGAATTTTACTTTGTTGAGAAGTTTTTTATTTTATTCTCCCAAATCCAATGTTAAAAGATGGTTTTCATGTTATTATTTTTTTTAATTGTTTATTCACTTATCCTATGATGTTTTTTCTAGTTGTTTAATTACTTATTCCATGGTATTATTTTATTTATTTATAATTTTTAGTTATTGTTTAATTACTTATTCTATGGTATTGTTTTATTTATTTATAATTTTTAGTTATTTATATTTTTGTTTTTTAATTTTGTGAGATTTTTTTTAATAAAAAATTTAAGTAAATTTGAATTTATTGTTTATAATTTTTTATTGATAATGTGTCTTTTTATGAATGATTTAATTAATTGAATTAATGTTTATCATTAATTTACATGTCAAAAGATTTTATAATCACTTTAAAATATATTAAAAATCAATATTCTTATAACATTCTCTTTGGTTTTGTGTAATTCAAAATTTATTCTTAGGTTAATGAATATAGAGCATTGTCATATACCCTTGTCAATTTATATGTAAGTTTAATAAAACTTAATAAAATATAATTAATTTGTAATAACTTATTTCTCAATGCTACATAAAAAATGGATCACACAAATTAACAATTACTAATTTATCTTTTCTAATCTTTTTTAATATCACATAACACTTATCCACTCATTAACTAACTAAATAGTCAACCTCAAATAGATGAAGTGAATGCATAATTATAAATATAATATTTGATCTACAAATAAACACTCAAAACCTCTATTAAACACTCAAAATCTTTAAGAAAGAAGTTTGACTTCCAATCTTATTTTTAGAAAGGAAACACATTTTATAAATTCCATGAACTTTTGTTTATACTTTCTTACAAATTCCAATCCTTACAAAAAGTTATGAAATGCACTAACCTTGTTCTTGTTCAAGCAATTATGGGCATAAAATAATATCTTTTGTTTATACTTTCTTACAAATTCCAATCCTTACAAAAGTTATGAAATGCACTAACCTTATTCTTGTTCAAGCAATTATGGGCATAAAATAATATCTACTCAAATGTTTCTTAAACTTCACCGATGTTAGATCCTTTTATGTGGTCTTCTTCACATATTAATGGTGTTCTCACTTCAATGTTATAAATGATTCACTTGACTTTCTAGCTTCGCAAAGTTAAGAAATTCACTAACCTTCTTCTCACAATTAAGGGCATAAAAGAATCTTTGCTAAAATGTTTCTTAAACTTCATCGATGTTAGCTCTTTTATGTGGTCCTTTTCACATACTAATGATGTTCTCACCTCACTCAAGTTTTTACCAATTTGTTATAAATGACTACCCTGAACTTTTTAGCTTATTGAATAGTCATACAATTGGGATATTTTTGTATTCTTAATATGCATGTCTTAATTGCATATACAATATTTATTTGTTCATATTATTTGTTCATAAAAGGTAGGAGGCTTGGTCTTTTCATGGAATCTTCTCTTTGATTATTTCATTAGAATCTCTTTATTATTTTTATTATTAGATTTTTTCTGGGATTTTAATGAGATAGAATAAAATGAAGACAATCTTTCAGATTGTTTACTATCCTTACTTTTTTTTTAAGACTATGTTATTTCTTTTGTTACAATTGTCTTTGTATTTCTATCAAAGTTTGTAGCAATATGCTCTTTTTGAGCATTTAACATTTTTTTCATAAAAATTCTCATGGTTTTTGAAAGGAGGCTTGGTCTTTTAATGGAATCTTCTCTCATGGTTATCTCATTGGGATCTCTCTATTATTTTGTTATTAGATTCCTCCTAAGACTTTAATGAGATAGAATCAAAGAAGACAATCTTTGGGATTTTTTACTACTCTTACTTCTTTTTTCAAGGCAATGTTCTTTCCTTTGTTACAATTGTCTTTGTATTTCTATCAAGGTCTATAGCAATTGATTATTTTCTTAACTATGCTCTGCTTGAGCCTTTAACATTTTTTTCATGAAAATTCTCATGGTTTTTTAAAGGTAAACATCATTTCATAATCTGCACATCCAATGCATTGCATCTCAACATTACATGTGTTCACCGCATGCACATGATAATTTTGTGCATCCTCGGAATTATCTACAAAGATAACTCTTTGTTCCACTTCAACTAATTAAGAAACATAGTTATATAATAGAATAAAAATTGCAAGTAAGTAACTTGAACACTAGCTTCTCCTCCTCAAGATCTTTTGAACACCTAAAAACTTGACCCTACTTAATGGACACATGTACACCTCACTATGCTTAGCAAAAGCTTATAGCTCTAGGCTTGTGCTTCTTCTTCAAGCCAAAATTTCATACATTCTATTATTTTCTCTCTTCAAAACCCAATTACTCAATTGTGTTCATGGTTGGAATGACTAACATATGATAAAGGTGTAAAAGGTGGACCTAGGTTACTTGATTTTTTCACTACATAATTAATCCACTTTGTTCGTGTTAGTATATTGAGAATATGCACAACATAAAACAATGCATTCACACTAACATGTACATAATCAATAGCAAAGATATACTAATCTAGTCTTCTATCCATACAAGCAACAATAATCATGTTAGAAATAAGAGACAAGAAACAATCCACCAAATATACATGGTAAATATCCATCTTACAATACAAGTCATCTCCACATATGCATCACTCTCCATCTTCACATCATGTCACAATGAAGAGTGTACAAATGAATACACAACATGAGATGTGTGATTTCACAATATATCGCAATATGAGTCTCCTTCACCTCTATTATATAGCTAGAGGTATGGAAAAATTACATCCCATAACACATGTGGGATAAATAGTCTTCCACCTGTCTTATTTAAAGAATGCTTATAATATATTTTATTACATGTTGTATGTTGGATAACTCTATTTTATAATATTAGAGTTATTTATGTCTTTTATGATATTTTACCTAAAACACGACTTTCACTTCCTCATTAAACCAAATAACACTCCTTATTGGACTAGATCAATTTTTCAAATTTAACCTTTTTTTTCTTTCACTTAATAAAAATGATATTCCCCAATTCCTCCAAAAAAACATAATGTCCATAAATGTTTTTTTTAAATTCAAGGATTTCACTCCCACTACCATGCTAAATATTTGCATAACATGCCATCTTATTTTTTTTAATTAACCATACCAACTTATCCTAGTCTCTTCATAAAATGGAATGGAGTAATGATATTTTAATTAATTTTTAAAATAGGACATTATCATTATGCTTTATTTTCTAAAGATAAAATGACAATACATTTTGCAAAAATTAGTCATTTACCAAATTTTCAAAATAAATGAATTGATCTTTAAAAACTATTCTTAATAAAATTTGATATTTTAATTTACTGTCAAACTAAGTTAATTGATCTAAAAGCTATATTTGATCTTTCAACTTACAACAATTGATATCCCTATTCTCATATATCAAAAAGAAGATGTAAGTACTAATATTTCAAGCACTCACATTTGGAACATTTTTTTCCATTTCCAATTTGTATCAGGTTAAAAAGAAAAAGCCCAGAAGATGTTTTTCAAAGTAAAAACTATGGTCTTGGTATTGAAAAATATATATATATATATTTAAAATTAAGAATATATGTATTTATGTAAATTAAAAGTTAATATATGTGTTTTGATTATATAATGTGGCAGGTTTTAGATAATGGTGCTATTTTGATATATTAGAAAATATATATATAATAAATTTGAAAAAGTATTTGTAAATATTTAAGTAAAAAAATTATATAATGGTGGAAGGTTTTAAATAGTAGTGATCTAGAAAAAAATTATATAATAACAAGACAAAAATTAAGATAAGATGATGAAATGTTAAAAGATTTTTTTTAAGTGAATAAAATGTTGAAAGAATTTTTTAAAAAGTGAATGTGGTTGAGAATAAAATATTGAAATATTTAATTGTAAAAAATAAAAATATGAGAAATAGCAAGAATGTTTGCATTTCTTTCATCATGTAATTATTAAAAAGGTTAATAATTTAAGACTAGGAAATGTGAATAAATTGAAAAATGATAAGAATAATTTAAATGAAGAACTAAATTTAAGGAAATATAACAAAATAAAAGGGTTGTGTACCATAATCAAGTCATTTTTAACAATAATTAAGAATGCAAAAATGTATTTATATGAGATATGATAATAAATTATAAATTTAAATACAAGATAATTGAAAAGAAAATCTAAGCCATGATTGAAAAAGGATATAAAAAGTGATAAATAAGAGAAAATACAATAAGGACTTGAAGTGGTAAAGGCCAAATTTAAGACTATTCTAAGCATTTAAAATTAAATTATTTTTCTATTTTTATGATAAATAAATTCTATAAGTGAATTTTCTCTAGCTCATTGATTAGATTCAAACAATATATATATATATAAAGAAAAACAAAAAAAATTATAATGGCATCCCACTTTTTAAAAAAATAAATAATAGAATTGAGGTAATTCATAAAATACAAAATTGAGCAAGAAAAGTTTTTAAAAAATCCTCATTTTATGTAAAACCTGTGATTACAAAGTCCTATGTAAAATATGGGATTGCACACTAATATATATCAAAAGTATTTTAGTCATAATTATACACATAGACATAAATATATTTTGTTTTAATTTTTATTTAAATATTCTTATAATATTATATAACCTTAAAACAATAACACTCCATTCTACCATCACTCAAACCAATAACCAATAAAATATTAACCACTCATTTGATTAACGCCATGGCCAACGTTGACAACAACTTGTGGAGAATCTCCTTCCTCACCTTTCAATTTCACAAAAAATACTTTTGGAGACCATTGTCTCCATACTCTAAAGCTGCAGCCCCACACAAGCCCCTGCAGAGGGACCCACCTTCAGCTGTACGTGGTTGGTCCAAGTGGACGCTTCCGTCCACCTCGACAGCGGACATACGAATTCAAACGTGCCACGTGGCGCAGCGCACTACGTAGTGCGCGCCATGACGTGTCAGCGAAACGAAATGCATACGAAATGAAATGAAATGCGGGAGGGAAGAAGCAGAATAAATGGCAGGTTGGTTGCGGGTTTCGAGTAGGTTTTCAGGCCTGTGAAGAGATGGGCGCGGGCAGCTGCCGGGAGGGAATTCGAAGCAGGCCCAAGGCGCTCATTGCTTGGCTATGGAAACGATCTGCTGAAGAATCCTCCGCGGAAAATTAAGAAAAGATCATACTTGGGATGATAATACGTTGCATTTTGGTTGGCGTTGGCGAGGATCGAATTGCTAACCGCTCACATGATCAAGAACCGTCTGGTCACTGGTTCGAATCGCGTGGATAGATTCTTACGGTCCTCATCTCTCACGTCGTCAGGCAATATGAACGAGCTCTGGGAAGAGGACCTGTGGCCTATCGACACCGAGGAAGCCGATCCTGAAGCTGTCCAAGATTTCAAAGAGAATAATTGTAACCCGGGAAAATTTGTCATACACAGCACCGGAATCCGTGGCAGCCCCTGGATAATTCCGAGGATTGGAGGCTCGGACGCCGGGCTCCGACATCATCATCAGTCAGCGCCCGTTAACGTGCCGGACTGGAGCAAAATACTGGGAATCAACTACCGGAAAGAGCAGAACCCTTATGCCGTCGATGTCGACATGGCCGGCGAAGAGGAGGAGGAGGCGGAGAGGCTGCCGCCGCACGAGTACCTGGCGAGGGAGCACGCCCGCTCCCGGATTTTTACCACGTCCTCCGTCATGCAAGGCGTCGGGCTCAAGGGCCGAGACTTGAGCCGGATTCGAAACGCGGTGTGGAGGCAGACCGGATTTCTTGAATGAAAAAAATGAAAAAGAAACATCTTTCGTCGTGAGATCGCTATCTTTAAAAGGAAAGAACTTCTTTCCTCGTGAAATCGTTGGAATTATTTTTGCAATATTGTAGGAATGATGAGTTTTTATAGTTCCAGTCTTTTAGCTAACGGCTCTCGCTTTTCACATAGATTCTCCAGGATGAGAAAGTAAGGACATCCTGAGTATTATGTTACTGCACAATTCGCAATTCTGAAGCCTTTAATCTTCAATTGTTGTTTTGTAGGGAATCGAACCGGTGACGTATAGGGTATTTCGCAATAATGGGTATTAATTCTATATATTTAAATTAAAATAAATTATTCACTCTCTAGTTTCAAAGCAATATGTCTGTACATTCTTGTTGTTCTTTATATTCACTTTTAGCAACATATTCGAAAATTTCAGTTTTATTTCATCGTTGTTTAATACAGATTGATTGATGGTGAAAATTGTTGATGTGGTTATTATTCAACAGGTTAATTAATATTCGTATTGCTAAACAGATCAGATCGGATTCATGTAAATTTTTTAAGTTCAGATTGTTAAACTGACCATGAAAAAAAATCAATTTCTGTTCAAATCCAAGAAGTTGGTGCAGCGTCTTTTCTAGCCCCTGTTTCTTTCTTAAATTATGGTATTGGTGGAGATGGCATTTGAATTTCGACTTCAAAGTTATGAGCCTGTGCCTTTTTTCTTTAAATTTGTGTTTATAAGAACACTTTTTTATTTTTTTGGTTGAGTTAAACAATTATATTTTATCATTTTTGGGACATTTCATCCTTAAAACTCTCAGTTTTAGATGCAAACACCTTCATTTTAAGAATATGAAATATCCTGTGATAACAGTTCAGTGAATACTATTCTTAAAACTCAGTTTTAGATGCAAACACTTTTACTCTGAAAATATGAAATATTTGATGATAACATTTCAATAAATATTATTATTTAAAAAGAATCAAAATATTATAATATTTTTTTTTTTTTAAAAAGAGAAAATTTGCATTTATCAATGAAAGTTTCTCCACATTTCAATTCCTACTATGAGACCATCCTCAGAAAACAGTAAACTTGAACATTGCATATATGATTACTATAACCATTATAATTCTTTATTATATTTATTTTATTAAATGAAAAATGAACTATAACATTTTTCTATGCATAAAGTCTTATGAACGTGGCAAAGAGCATGAAGAAGGAACCCAGCTTAACTTTAAAAAGCCCTTACTTTCCAACAACTTTGACATGAATTCTGGTATGCTCAACTTTGACACCGCCTACCTTTTCACTCTCCTTTGTAGTGAGCATCAACTGAAAATGTTTATTTTATGTGAGTAGTCAATTTTCATTCTTTTTCTTTATAACGAGCCTAATGAAAAAATATACTTTTATGTGAGTAGTCTTGTCAATGATCTTTTATGATATATTAAAATGTAAGACTGTATTGTCTTTGGGTTGATTTTATTACTAGCTACACTGTTACACCACTTTGTAACACACTGGTAATGGATCTTACTGTTACTGAATTGAAATGAACATGAATTGAAATGAACATTAATGTGTGTATTAGTTACATTTTTATGAACATTAATGTGTGTATTAGTTACATTAATGTAAAGTTTTATGTGTATTAGTTATATTTTTATGAATATTAATGTAAGGTTTTATGTATATTTATTATATTATAAATGGATTTATTTTAATAAGATTATAAAATATTTTTTAAATAAAATTAATTTGTTTATTTAAATTGTATTGATTTTATTGTATTAGCATATTTATTTCAAATTTTGATTTATTAAGCACTTAAAAAGATCTAATTTTTTAAGATGTAAATTTTTTATTGATTTGTAAAAATTTAAAATTAAAAAAAATACACATCAGGAAATAAGATTCCTATCTTACTTAATACATCCTTACTCCTCAAATGCCACTTCCTTACCCTTTCTCCTATATTTAATGATATATTAGAATATGAGATATTGCATTTTGTTTATGCTTATTTTAACAAAGATGCTTATTTTAACAAAGAGGGAAAGATACTACATACATTGGTAATTGGATTGGAAAAATATATGTTAAACATTTATTATATTATAATAATGTCATTATTATTTTATTTTTTGGTTGGTTCAAACCTCACTTTACCCATTCTCCATGCATCGGGCTATTCAATATTTCTATTCTTAATCAAAGTGTTTAAAAGAAATATGTATAAAATAATTAGGAACAAATTTAATAGAGTACATTTGAAATATGGTTGGACTTCAAGAGAGTGTCATTTTACTAAGAGAAATAGAAAGTAATTACTGAAATATATTTGGATTTCAAGTGTGATGTTTTCTTAAACTTTATCATTAGATTTTGATACTTATCTCTAAACTTCATCAGTATTCTTATACTTATTTTCATATTGAGAAGGATTTTATCATCACTATAATTTATCATAAAAATGAACGTTGTCATAGTGTTTTCTTCATCTTACACAAACGAATATCTGTTCTTACCAACTCAAGATGAAGAGTGGTCACCTCATACCTCATGATCTATATGTAAGGAGTGCAATAGTGAACTCACATGTGAACAACATTTATTTTTCTTTTGTTTGACCTATTATAAGATCCATGGTAGACATTTTTATCTTTTAAAGGTTCTCATACTTTGAGACACCAAGCTCATTATGAAAACTAGAAATATGTTACTCTCTTAATTAAAAAACTTTTAATTCCTAAGAAATTGTTATATATCCTTAAATCCAACTCCATACATGAGATTTCTTTTTAACTTCCTATTTCTTCATAGACATAGAAAGAGATAGTAATCTAACAATAACGGAGAACGAATCACGACATTAAAGGAAAAGGCTTTCGAAACTTATGTGGAAAACTTTAATGAAGGAATGAAGTTGAGTTTAAACAAAAATGGTCATGAACGACCCTAAGTATTACAACTTTCATTTTTTATTTCTTGAAAGAAAGGCACGATTGATAAATGTACAAATGAGAAAAAAAGGAAGCATGATAAGTGGGGACCTATATAGACATTGTAGGGAAAATAATGATCTTGGGAGAAACACAACAAGCATTAAGTCAGTAATTTTCTAAACTTGAATTTAGCAATGAGAGACATTTATTTGAAGGATTTATATGGTAAATGTTTGGTTTTTTATCATTTGTTATGAGGTGAGAATGATTGCTTTCTTAACCTTCCCCTCTCCTCCTTTCTGTGAAATAAAAAATAAAAAGATAAACATTTATAACTGGACATGTTTCATAGTACCCATTTCACATACTTTCTTACATGCCCTTAAAAAAAGTCAGATATGCCTAAGCAATGTGCAATGATCCTAATGCCATTGGGGGTAGACACCAGAGAGAAGTGCCTCCTACATTGTGGTGGATTGGTTGTGGGGTGAGTATGCTTGCTTATTCTCACATGCATATGCGATGTTTTTTTGCTCTATAGCTTATTTTTCATTGCATGTGATTTGATCCTAGTTGATGCAACAGAGATTAAGCTCTCAATTACTTCATTAACACAAAGAAAAAAAAAATTGCAACCTTCAAAATGTTCCCAATTGCTAAGGCTTGGTGGGTAGCCCACAACCAAAACTATGAAGAGTGTGGTGAATCCATCACTATGTGGAAAAATTCAAGTAAGCAAGGCATGCAATTGGCAATTACAATAATTATAAGTGTCATGTAGTATTGGTTCAAAGTATCAAAATGGGATACATATGTTGATATGTGCATCAATGCAGTTCAAGCCCATGTTAATCCTCTTTCAACCTTTAATGTGCCATCATTCCAACCATTCAACTAGTGCTTGCCATTTATTGCACCCAGTGTCACATTCATGGTCATCCCTTAATATTCAATGTGTCATTATTCTGGCTCCAATTCTCAATCACATGACGCCAAATCAATGAAAATACCATACATGCATCTAATTAGATTAATGATTAAGCTCAATCATTTCCATGGATGCCTCAATCAACCTAATTTCAAGGAATGTGATCATGATTATCCTCACTCTATTTGCATAAGGTTTACCATTACAAATCACCTCTATTAATGTTTGATCCTTCAACTTTTTTTGCAAATATGTAACAATGACAATTGTAAATCATTCTTTGAGATCATTAAAGGAAATAGAAATTGATTTATGGAGTAATATAGCATTTTTGAAATCCTAAATACACATATTTGTTTACATTTGTTTGGATTACCTCTTATTGATCATAAATTGTAATCTTTGCAAGATCAAACTCACACAATTACTATATTTGCATATGGCTAGAGTCACATTGTTATTCTAAATTACAATAAATTACAATAAGTATGCCTCTTTTGAATCCCACATGGCATGTTAATGGTATTTAGGATGCATGACCCTTAAATTATTGCATCCTTATTTTGCATCATTATTTGTGTCAAGTTTTGCATCGTGTTGCATGTTGATTTATCTCGACAATGTTGCTTTTGTCCTTGGTATCTCTTTTTTCATCCTTCTATGTCTTGTTTTTCATCCTCTTGCATCTTGTTTGCATCCAAATGTCTTTATAGCATCATGTTTTTCATCCCTTATCATCCTTTCTTATGTCCTCCATGCATCCTATGTATCTTTGTGTCTTTGTTTTGTGTTCAAGTATCGGTTTCATCCCTTATGTACCATATTTTGATCAAATATGTGGGTAGTCTGTTTATGGTTTGGGTGCATAGCTTAGCTTTATAGGTTGGGTCATTATGTGCCAATAATTATATTTATGTACTCGAAATTGTGAAAGTTGTTAACTAATTATTGAGATGCAAACTATGCATATGATGTATGACTCAGAATGTTAAGCATAGGCATATGAAAAAAAAAATCCTTGAAAATAAACCACCTCAACACCATCCCAAATAACCGTGTTTATATTCTCAAACTTAAGAAAGTTGTTGATGGATGACTAAGAAGCAAAAAAAATGTATCATATATCATTGGAAATTTCTTAGAGATCACTATATGGTGGAGACATCATTTATGTAAATAGGATGTGTCTTATGACACAAATTTAATCCTGGAAAGCAAAACACCTCATGACCATTCCAAATCTTAATTCATGTACCTTGTTAGACTTAAAAGAGGTTAAACTAATGTAACAAATAGTTAAGCTTATTGACCAATCAAGCATTGGTAGTTAAGAAGTTGTAATTGTTTATTTCTATCAAATCTGCTATTTAAGAAAAATGAAGGAACTTTGCATAGTTAGACAATTTGGAAGATTTTTGGGGTTATAATCAGAATATAATATAAATTGTTGTTCTAGGAATTTGATATGACGTCATAGGAGTAGGTATATGTAAGGGTAAATGTATATTTAATGGGGTAATGGTATATATAATAGGGATGGGCTCATTAGTAGGCTAACCCTATTACATATATAATTATCCCATTGCATATACATTTACCCATATATACTCCATGGAGTGAAATCAAAAATATATATTCATGAATAATGTATATGTAGGGGTAAATGTATATTTAATGGGGTAATGGTATATATAATAGGGATGGGCTCATTAGTAGGCTAACCCTATTACATATATAATTATCCCATTACATATACATTTACCCATATATACCCCATGGAGTGAAATCAAAAATATTATATTCATGAATAATGTATATATATATATATTATTATCCAAATAAAAATGTGAATATATTCATATTAGGTTTTTTTAATGTATAATTAGTAGTAAATATATATCGTACACTTATATTTCCTTAGAATAGAATATGTATAATAAACGTGATCTCCAAAATTTTATTATTGTGTATATTTTTAGTCCTTGCCATATGCAAAGAATATATGTTTCACCTCACTTATTAGTTTGGCTAGTGATACAAAGAAACCAAAAGTATCTCTAAAGTTTGAGAAAAATAATATTAATCTTTTTTATTTATTTAATGAATTATGATTGGCCCATAAGCCTTGAAAATACTATTTTTATCATTGACCACATTACTTAAAAATAAGAAAATAAAATAAAATTTAAATACATTATGAAAAGTTTAGAAAGTTGATAAAATATTTATGGTAGGATGTTGTATTGTTGTCACTTCAATATTGTACTGTTGTCACTTCATATATATATATATATATATATATATATATTCCAAAAAATTATACAACTTAAATCCATATGGTATATTGAAATAGTACCATTAATATTCTTAATCTTTTTTTAAATGCAATCTTTAAACTAGAACTTAAATCCATATGTTTATATTGAAATAATACCATTAATATTCTTAATCTTTTTTATGTAATCTTTAAACTAATTTTCAAAAGCAAAATATGCAATTTTTATATTTTATGCTTTTTTACAGTGTGAAAAATTCTCTCATTTTCCATTTTGATTTTTAGTTTAATATATTTTTTAAATTAAATTTTAGACAAATAAAAATATTAATAAACATAATTATAGTTTAATATTTTTTAAATTAATTTTTAAATCTATTTTCCTTTTAAAAAATAGTATGAGTTTTGGATTATGTACCAACATAGATCCATCTTAAAGCCGTATCTATTAAGCACCCAGAGGGATCCAATTTCTTGAGGTGTATTTCTTTTTTTAAATTTAAACTCAAGAAATTTGATCTCTCTTGATTGAATCTCCTCCATACTGGGTTGTAAGCACCTCGTTTACACTCGGTGCAATTATTATTTATAGAAGAAGATAAGTTGCTTTATTAATATTTGTAATTATGATTAAACTGATTTTTATTTAATTATTATGAGAAATTGTATTGATTGTATTGTTGAATTTGATATTTTAAAAATAATTTAATATTTTAAAAATGGTTCATATATTTTAATCATATTAAATATTGATGTCAAAACAATACAAACAATTCAACAAACTCACATTTATTTATTTATATTGTTTTTCAAAAAACAATATTTAATTTATTTAGGTTCACTTACTTTATACTATTATTTTCAAAGTTTGCAATTTCACAATTTTTAAGATTTTTAAATATTAGCATTTAATATATATTGATACGGAGATACCCACAGAGTGTAGAATAAACGATAAATAAGTATAGTGTTAAGACACTCCTTACGTGCGTAACTCTATAATTCTCTAAATAAAATTTAGATACATATAAAAACAATTTAATTTATATAAATTATTTATGCATTTATCTATAATACAAACTTATGATTTGAATAATATTAATAAATAAAAAATAGTCATGTTTGAGGAAACTCTATACACAAGATAGATATTAATAAATGAAACTAAACATGGATACCGCCACATCTTTTAAGGATTCGATATTCCCTTCTTATCTGACAAAATAAGCTTTATAAAATAGTAGGGCATGTCTCTTCTAACTTATGGTGAAATTTGATGGATAATTGTTTCTTGTAAAATCCATTGTTTTTCTAAAAATATCTTTTTGCTTATTGTGAAATTTGATGGATAATTGTTTCTTGTAAAATTTATTGTTTTTCTAAAATGTCTTTTTTTTATATAAAATTGAGAAGTAACTTTAGTTTCATATCATGTCTACATTTCTATATAGTTTTTTTCTCAAATTTTTTTTATAGTTTTTTTTCAAATTACTATTGTTTTTAAAAATAATTTTATAAAAATATAAATATAAAATATATTTGTAGAAGAGGATTTTATAGTTTATTAAAAATAATTGAGTTTAAAATAAGCTTCCTAAATAATTAAGAAATATATCAAGTGTGAGTATACTTAGTACCTAAACTAAATACTTTTAGTAAACTTATCACTTGAAAAACATCCAAAAACATGCATTTTCACGTTTTATTTGTTGATAGGTTTAT
This sequence comes from Larix kaempferi, assembly GCA_027924585.1. Classification (NCBI taxonomy): domain Eukaryota; kingdom Viridiplantae; phylum Streptophyta; class Pinopsida; order Pinales; family Pinaceae; genus Larix; species Larix kaempferi. The sequence goes on along the minus strand of BSBM01000017.1, from coordinate 17,188,250 downwards.
TAAAAGTATGAAAACCAAAGTAATCATTGGATACAAAATCTAATTCCACAATTAACAATTACTCATTTTTAATAATTTTAGTAAACCTATAAAAAAGTAAATTGAAAAAAAAAAATTAGTAAACCTATAAAGATGTAAATTGAAAAAATTTGAAAAAGTAATTTTTTTTCTTTCAAATATTATTAAACTATGGAGTTGACATCATCATCTTAAATTTTATTGGTTGAAAATACTCTTTTTTTTAAATTTCTTAAGAAAATTAACTTTAACTTTTTCCTAATATTGAGCCCCACCATATTATGTAGTTATGTGATATGGCATTCTTACTTCTCTTTCATAATTATATCTTACACCTTTGCATCCCATGGGGCATGTGCATAAAAGATATTTAGCAAAAAAACATAAATAGCATACCAGAAATCAAAACAAAAACGTTAATATATAGTGAAAAAAAAATACTATATACTAATTATGTAATGAGCACCTTGCAGCGGTGTAGACTGAGTGGTTGAGAAGTGAAATGATATGACACATTGTAAAAAAAGGTCACAAGTTCAAACCTTAATTAATCCATACACTGTGATTGTGGATGGGAATCGACCTTGTATCATGCGAATTCGAAACTCACTCTAACTATCAATTCCCCTAATATAAAAATAAAAAAATAAAAACAAAACAAAACAAAACAAAACAAAAATCAATTTCATGCTATCTTATCTCTCAAATTTGACTAACCATTATTAGCTTAATCATATTTTACATTAATATGGTCTTTATAAAGCTCCCATTAACCCTATCCTCTTGTAACTCTAACATTTCAATAAGGTGTTGTGCCTTGGTACCATCTATCAAATCCTTGGTTGGTACATTACCACGAGCTTGTGACATTTTCATATCCTTTCTAATTTAATGTTACCACTTATTTGTGAGACAAACTTTGGAAAGGCCTTCTCAATCATCACTTTTATGGCTAGTTTTGTACTTTTTAAAGCTAAAGTAGATACGGGAACCCTTCATACATCAAACCTAATTAAGTGGTAAACCAAGTTAGGAAGGAAACCATGAAAGTATGAATGCGTGTATCTCAAGAACTTTGCACAAAATCAAGACCTTGTCCATAATGGTTTTGATCTTAGGAACTTATAGATGGCGACTAAAGGCATAGAACCTACCAAACTTAGTGGAAGATCATTGTCAGTTTAAAATCTTTTACAGCTGCCTCAAAGGCTTATATTTATTTATATATATGTGTATTATCTTTCTTTCACAAGGGATATTTTTAAGTTAGTTAATCATTTTAATATACTATTTTGACATTTGAGTGCTCTATGCCTATTTTCTAAGGCTATACACCCTTTTTTTTTTTTTATGTATAATGATGTAACCTTCCTTTTGTTGATGAATCTAATGGACACTTGGAGAGGTTCTACATATAAGTTTCTAATATATATTGTTTTTACTAAAGTTAGATTAATGTTAACATAAAATTTGTATTTTAAATTAGTTAAAAAAAAGAAATTACTATTTTATAATTGGACAATCACTTTGAATTGACTATTTTTATCGAACATTAAAATAAATCAAAAAATAAATAATAAATAAAATTTTATGTTGAAACTTTACCACCATATAGTTTTACTCTCCAATTTAACTTGTATCGCAAGTAATCATGTGCTATCAGGAGGGGCCTCCAGTGATCCCCACCCTCTCTCCACCTAGATTTATGTCTACATGACACTTGAATGCATGTCGTCCACTTGTAGGATGAACATCAAATCCACAGATAGACTTATGTGCTCTTCACCCTAAAACCTTTTCTTTGGACTCATTTCTTCATTTGCCTCTTCGAGAGAGTTCTATGCGGAACTTACATAAGAAACCATGGTCAATGGCAGAGGTGTCAGGATGCTAAACCATGGACAAGTTTACATTCCTGGTAGGCTGGTACTCTTGCCCAGCCATGTCTGCTGCCTTCTTCTCATGATGAAATCCCGTCATTTACAAAACTACATATTGGGATGGTTGAACCCAAATTTGTACAGAAAATAGTTTACCCTGGGTTGATCCTAGCTCAGCAGTTAATGGAGTCTTCTTCCTCTTCATTTGGCGGCTTCAGCAACATGAACCGGAAGAACAATGTGACCGGAACTATGGTGGTGATCACGGCCATATCTGGCTTGGCAGTGGCTGCAGCGATCGGCGGAGCTCTGGTTTACTCCAGGAGGTAAATGAAAAAGAAACCCTCCGAAGATGATGATTGCCAATTCTTAAAATTATATTGCGGGATCATAGAGTTTAAATGGGTGAGGTAAAAACATAATTAGATTCCATGATTTTAGTTAAAGAATTCACTGCGTCTTAGTAGATTCAAACCAGATCTTCAACAATCTCTCGTAAGTTCTTGACTATGTGGTTTTCTTGGAAAAATCTAGAGTGAAAAATGACTAACGATGAAATTTATGGACTTAGATTAAATAATGCTGCGACCTTAATTTTTGTGAATTTACATGAAAAAAATGCTGACATAAATATGATTTTGTTTCTCTGTTTACCATTGTTAATGCCAGGTCTAGAAATAGGAAATTTTATAACTGCGTATGATCAAATTTCTGAGGAACAAATATCCGAGAAACGAGATAGTAAGAGCTGGCCTGGAAGTTAACTTTGATACAGAGGCAAATATGTCTGGGAGTGCAATTGTTGACAAGAGAAAGCATCTTGATAATGAGCCTTCTGAAATCGGAAGCAAGGATTACAAAAAGTTGACCAAGCGAGCAAAGAAGAAGCTTAAAGAAAAGAGGTGGCCAAGCACTATATAGCGTGGATGAATACGAGCAATTGGTGCGGACATCTCCAAATAGTAGCTTTGTTTGGATCAAATACATGGCTTTCCTGTTATCCATTGCAGATGTTGAGAAGGCACGTGCCATTGCTGAAAGGTAAATTAGGAATCACCATTGGAAACAATTTACCCACTTTAAGAATATAAATACAATTTAATGATTGGCAATGATGTTTGTATTGCAGGGCTTTGCAAACAATAAATTTCGGTGGCTTTTTTTAATCTAGAAAATGGTTATGGCATTCCACCAAATGTGGGCTCTGATTTTCAACTCAACTCTTGTTTTTTAAACTAGGAAGCATGCATTCTTTCATCATAGTAAATGTAATCTTCCATGGATTTAACTATTTGCTAATTCATTGTAGGAGGCTGTCTTAAAGTCTTCCAGAGAGCACCGCAGTATTGTGACCCCAAAAAAGTTCACCTTGCTTTACTGGGAATGTATGAACGGACTGGACAACAAGAAATGGCTGATCAGCTACTTAAAGCCATGACCAAAACGTTCAAAGCGTCTGCCAAGGTATTTTGGAACCGTTCTTTGGAGTTTTATGTTGTGTTGTTCCATTTCTTTATTTCTGAGTACAATGATTTTGTTTTTTCCTCAAAATTCTTGGATGATGTGGTTAGTGGTGGGCTATTTATTCTAGTTTGGATTCTGTGTATGGTACTGAACCTTCAATTTTGAGATCTCAGGTGGCTGAGGAATATGCAAAACCTGTTGAAGCAAGGAAGTGATGGAGCTGAAATGGGTTTGAATCGTGCACTAGTTAGTCTTCCACATCATAAGCACATTAAGTTCATTTCACGGCTGCAGTTCTTGATTATAAAATTGGTTCTGCTGAAAGAGCACGATTGTTGTTCGAAGGAGTGTTAAGAAATCACCCTAAGAGAACAGATCTATGGAGCGCCGTGTATCTTGACCAGGTAGAGTGCAAGGTGCACCATGTATATTCCTATGAGAAAAATGCATTTCTTGAACATATATATTTATTGTTGGATCAGGCTGTTTAGTTCTTTACTCAAATTCTTCTTTGTTGCAAGTTGCCATTATTCAGTATATTACTGTACTTATTCTTACCCAATGTACAGGAAATTTGCCGAGGAGATGCATCTGTCATTCGATCCCTTTTTGAAAGAGTCACTTGTCTGGACTTGCCCCCTAAGAAGATGAAGGTAATGAAGTTAGCATACTTATGATACTGAAACCAGTATGGTGGGTTATTTCTGTGCAGAATTTGCTTTTGTATTATTATTTATTTTTTAGTTTATCTTTATTTTCAGTCTGCATTTCCCATAGAAGAGAGCTCAAATCTATGGCACTTCGATGTTTTTGGCAGTTTCTCTTCAGGAAGTACCTCGATTATGAGACATCTCAAGGTGAGGAATCACGGATTGAACATGTGAAGCAAAAGTCAATGGAGTTTGTTAACAGCAAACTTATACTCCACCATAATGAATAAAAGTACACAACACTTCTATGATGGAGTTTTCCCATAATCGGATATAGATTTGATGATGGGACGAATTGCATTGCAGCCTTAGTTAATAAGTTTAATGGTGTGACAAATTATCCACCGGATATCAACAATCATTTACAAATAAATAAAACTGCAAATTTATTAACTATTTTTATTTTTATGGTGTAAAATTAACTTCAACTATTTTAATATTTTATAATCAGGAGACTATATGTTCCGGTTGTTTCTATATGTTTTTTCTATATGTTTTGTAGACATGAAACTATATGTTCACTTAGAGAACATACTTTTGAAATCCTTGCTAAAACAATCTAGAGCGTCTTGTGAATGATTAAACTAACATCATTTCTATGCATTTCCCACAGCAATTCCCACAGCCTGTCAAATTTCCTCATTCTTACAAGAATAAACAACATAGCCAGGCTGGCGGCCCACCCAAAAGAAAAACTGCAAAGCCCTTAGTCAATTTCCATAGCTATACCTTAATTTTTTCAGCACTCTTTCTACCACTTCATTAGTGAAAGCTACACACTTCATTAGTGAAAACTACACCAGATTGTATTAATGAAGGTACCATGCTAGGCTCTGAAGAGGGGTGGGTATTTATAATTTTAAATATTGTTTCTGCATCAAGGGATGCATTTTCATGGTCTTCATTCCCTTTTGGGCATGTTGGGGTTCTGTGTTTGTTCATTAGTGATTGATTTGTGATTGATTTGTGTTCAGAAAAACCTACAATAGAAAGTGGACGTTTGGATAGTTTATTGTACAGAGAATAGCTAAGGCACTTATTGCATGGCTTTTTTGTTGTTTTTTAATAAACATCAATTCATAATATCCAGTATTTATTTCTGCATTAAATCCTATAGGACAGAAACTAAGCTGTACGCAACTTTTATTTAATTTATTTATTATATTGATCTTCTTTGTCTTATACTTTTTAAACAAATTTTGATAAGGAATAGCATAATGGCTTCTATGACCACCAAACTTCTCATTGTGTTGCACTTATTTTAATGAAAATATTAAACATGCCTTATGTGAGATATTCTTCCTTTGGAAGGTTAAAAAGTATAGCATAGTTAGACAACCTTGGGCCTTCCATAGACGTGGGCCTTAGAAATGAGTAAATAATTGGTTTCATTGTTAGGATTTTAAATGATGTAGAGTGATGAAAATGCAATGGAAATTGACCCAATTTGATTTATTGAAATGTTTTTTTATGTGCATAATCGTGTATTTGATTGTCAAGAATGTTTGTACTAGGTTGGAAGTGGAAAGATTAAATAAGATAAACCAATGGATGATCTTGTACCAATGGATGAAAATATTTTCAAAGCAGCCTTGTCACTTGTGGACATGCGTAGAAGTTTCTTGGAATGTTAAAAAAATTTTGAAGTACAAAAAGATAAAGTTATGAATTTTAATTTAAAAGTATAAATGAAGGTTATGCTTTAGAATCTTATACATATACCATTGATCTTTAAAAAAGCATAGTTGAAATACATGTGGAAGGATTATTAATAAGATTCTAGTTTATGTCAAGATGATGTTGGTAGAATGTAGTATGTTGCCTAGAGACTCACTAAATGGAAGTTGAATCATTGCACTAATGGGTGGTTCCAAAGGAGGAAATGGAAGCAAATTTCATGTGTGAATAAGCTTAAAGATCGGTTGATTAAAGACACTCAAAATGTGCTTAGTGATTGTGGAGAGCATTATCAAGAACACCCAAAACTAGTTTAAGGAAGAACGATGACGAGATAAGATGGGAATGATCTACATCAAGAAAAAAAAACATCTAAGAGAGTATAACACTTAGGTGTATCCAAAACTGGAGGTGATGAGAAGGTGGTGATTTGTTTATCCCCATAGAGTACTACCATTAAAGTATGAAGAAGATGTAATGAATTAGTGAACAGAGAAGAATGAACTAGAATGAATTGAGCAAGTGTTGACAAATCCAAGTCGGAGAAATTATGAATTAGAAGATGAAAATGCTTGGACTCACTGTGTAAAGACACAAGACCAACTCATGACACTTGAAGATGTTATGGATGAAATTATGATCAATAGCGTATAAAACTAGAAGCATGAGGTGTTAATGGATGTGCTACAAGGATGTAATGGATTTGAACTCATCTACAACATTGATAGAGGGAAGTGCACATCGGGAGGATGTGAGTTTTTCTTTCATTGTATCCCCTACAAAAATTTTTGTTAAAGAATTTCCCATAAACATTGTCATGCATAGCATTAGTTTTGTTTTTATTAGCAATCAAACTGTACTTATCGCATTGTTTGCGAGCAATGTGAATGTTTCCGTAGGAGTTGGCCAAAGTGTGTTAGCAATGATTCTAACAATCTTAATGTTAGTGTGGGAAGTTAGAATTCGTTATATTTCCAGGAATGAAACCTAGAAGATTGGCAAATAATCCTGCAAAATCCAATATGTGATTGGCATTGTTTCATGTCCACCAAGAAGACATGGAACAATATTGATTCCTTTGTGAAGCCATCTGGAGTGTATGAGGAACTAATAATGTTGTGAGATTGGTGGAGTTCCTAGCAATGTTGTGTGGTATAGAGTTGAAGTCATAGATTAAGTGTTGACAAAGTGCTAGGTTAGATGCAAAATTTGGATCCAGTACAACAAGACTTTGTTGGGGAGTCCCAAAGTTCAAATGGACTAGAGACATCTTAGTTAATTTTTGCAACATAACATTATCATTTCATTTCCTTCTCTAGACATAGAATGACAATGCACTTTGCAAAGATTTGTCACTTTACCAAATTTTCAAAATAGGTGAATTGATCTATAACAAATGTCCTTGATGAGGTTTGATGTCTCAACCTACAATAATAAGTATCTCTCTCATCCCAACATTTATTATACATAATAATGACTAGTACCACTACTACATATTATTAGTTGTTCCCATATCATTCATCCCAACATTTATTATACATAGTAATGACTAGTACCACTACTACATATTGTTAGTTGTTCCCATATCATTGGGATTTTTAGTAAGTATGTATATCATATTCTTATTTGTGTTTTATATGATTATATAAGATATTATTATTTGTTGCCCACGGGGGTAGAGCAATTGGTCATAAGTAATTGAGATGAGAAGATGTAAATGGAAGGTCACAAGTTCAAATCCCCCGAATACTTACTTTAAAAAAAAAGATTATTATTTGTTTTGGCGATGCCTCTTGATTTACTATTCCACATAAGTATCAAAGCCACTTTCCAATCTAGTTTTGTGTTTGTTCGGCCAAATTAGGTTGATGTTCGTTATAACACTTGATCCATTTTTTCTACCTTATCATTGAGGCTTTGAATCTGATCTAGCAAATCTTCCATGGAATCCTTGAGATCAATTAACATAGAGACATTTCTCCCTCTAGCCATTGACAGTGAATTTTGAGTTCCCTCTTCTGTAGAGTTTGGAGTTGGTGTAAGGGATTGATTCTATCCCTAACATGATATGATGAACAAATATCACAAACCCGATTTGGGAGGAAATTACTTGATGGTTTTCAACCGGGATATGGACTATTTATGAGGCTCCCACGTGGCCCAAATCAAGATTAAATCACTGATGTAAGGGACATTAAATCGATGCAACAAAATTTTGGCACAAATTTTTTGTGTTGATCTCTTGCTCAATCTCCTGATCATTCCATCTACCAAAGCCTTGGATTCTATCTACTAAATTTATTTATTTTGTTACAATGGTAAGCATATTACCCTGTGTTTTTTCCACTGGTTTGAAGGTGTTGATGTGTTTTTTCCACTAGTTTGAAGGTGTTGGTGACAAGTAAGAAAATCCATTGTTTGCTTGGGAAAGAATACATTGAGGATCGCATGGTGCTACAATGTGAGGGTTGGTGTTGCATACTTTATTTGAGTAACATATTGTTTCTTTAGATCTGTGTGTGGTAAGAAATCGCATGGCCATTCTTTATGTATTAGCTACTTGTTGAACTGCATCTGAAAGGATTTGATCTCTTAAAATTTGATTTTTTTAATTTTAAGATTATTTTAATTCAAAGTGATTATCATCACTAAATTATGAATTATGTTCTTTATATGAATGGTTGGTAAATGTTTCTTTGTTAATAACTTTTGACATCTATTACATATACATATGGAAGAACAATGTATAATTACCGTCTTTATATTGAACTTCCAATTATTATTACAACAAAGTTATAAAGCAACAAAAGTGCATGATTGTAATTGCATGTATAGTTTTTCAAGGGTAAAGATTGAGTTGGATATGCTTCTTGGGATCACATGTATTTTGTTTTCTTCTTATATCCAAGCTCTGTTTTTTGTGTTTTTAGCCATTTCTTGAGGTGCCCATTTATTGTTGGGAGGACTACAATCTTTTATCGGCCAGTCCATTCTACATCAAAGATGACCACTATATGAGCCATGGCAACATTTACACTTGCCAAAATGGTGGGAACATGTTGAAAAGGATTATAGTTCTTAATTCTTAGTTTATGCAATTTGTATATCACATTATTGTTTAGTAGGAGAGTCATAATGTGGTTTGGGATGACGAAGCCATTTGGTTTTCTATTCTCATGGAGTAGTAGAGATCCTATCTCTATTATTGTGATTAGTTGCTAGTTTTAATATTTTGTTGAGATTTTTTCTCTTAGTTTGTTGAGTTAATTTATTGATGTAAAGTTATATAAAATTTTGTTTTCTTGATAAAAATTTAGTCAAAGATTTAATTTCACACTTTGGTGTTAAACTTTGTTCGTGAGTAGTATTTTCCACACCATTGGTATCGGAGCAATTCCAATCTTCTTTGGATTAGGGTTCATAGTTTCTCCATTATGTTTTTTAATTATGATCTTTGGAGATGTTTTATTTCTTGCTTTGCAACTTGATTTGATATTATGTGCAATCATTGATATTGGCAGCACTAAAATGGTTGTTTAGTTAAATTGTTTTCCTTAGTATGCATTGTGTTGGCATTTGCATCCAACACTCCCTGTGAGTTTCACGACATGGGTTAACCCCCTCTCATGGATCTTAACTTTGGCGATTCTAGCGGATATTAACGCCTACAGGTTTTGGTCTAACAGCAATCGTTCTCCAACAAATGGTATCATAGTGATAGGTCCCAAGTTCGAAACTCACCCAGGTAACGTTGGCGGGGGGTGATTGTTGGCATTTGCATCCAGCGTTTCCTATGAGTTTGGCGACACGAGTTAACCCCCTCATGGATCTTAACTTTGGATATTGTCGCATAGATTAACGCCTATAGTTTTCATCTAATGGCAATCGCGCTCCAACGTATTGTCATTTCCTTCACAGGTTATGCCAATTGTTATACTATGTTTGATTTTTTGCAAATGACAGTTGCCCCATTTCATTAATGTGATACAAAGTAATCCTGATGTGTAGTCCAGTAGACCACAATTGGGTTTCAGAGGAGAAATATTTGAAGAATTAAATCAAACTACTTTTGGACCCTCTTATGTTAAGTCAGTTGTCAAAAGTGAAGAGGGGTAAAAGTGTCAGAGTGGCCATGCCCAGCACATGAGGAGATGGCATAGATGTCCCTGAATCCATGGTGTAGTCGACTTATAATGAAACCCTTCCCATGTATGTAACACCACCATAAGGTAACCATGTTGCAACTATGTTCTTGCCAAGTGTAATCACGTCATGTTTCATAATACAGGGGTAGGCCTCATTCCCACCTTGGTTATCATAAATTGGTGGAGAAATGAAATGCCTGGTTAGTGGAGATTATAGATCTCCACTTACACCTAAATTCAAAGGGCCTTTAGATACTTTCCTTCATGCAAGGAAGGTAAGGGTTGACAGTTACTTTCCTAAACTTATGAAGGGAAGGAGAAATACGCATATGTCTCTATATACAATGTATTCTTCACATTATTCCAATTTCCATGCTTGATAAATTGGATACATAATTTGTTATTAATTGTTCTTGATCTATAGTCATCAGCATGTTGTAAGCATCCAATTATCCTAGGATCAATATAGTGATTCATCACCCTCATAGGTGATTATCATAGCAGTAGCTATGTTTCTATTTTTTTCTTAAATATGCGTGAATGGATCCACCTACATGGAGTTGTCCATGCAAAGAAAAATATTTTCAATGGTAATTTTGGGATCGAGGGAACTAAGCACACATGATAGAGACTTTTGTTTCCATCAATTTCATCAATAAAACACCTGATATCACTTGGCTCTCCACAAAAAAACAAAAACAAAAAAATCAACTTTTTACAATGGTATGTGGCTTGATTCACATCAAATAGATCATCTTTGCTTAAAACACATGACATATTCACACAAGTCAAACACCTTAAGAAAAATGCTCACAAACATAGATCAAAGATCAATACACCAATGTATATTTGGTTTAAACCCTCAAAAAGGAAAACAATCCATGGCCCTAGCCAACATGACCACTTAAAGTATATATTAATGCAAGATAGAATAAAATACATGAACATATATTTATACATGTTATCACCTATTTTGTACAATACATGAATTCTTGTGAGCCGCCAGTTTATTGAACATGATCCATGTTCATCATCAGTGTTCAGAAGTTCAGAAGTCATTTTCAGGGCATTTTTTGCCCCGTTTGTAATAACTGTATGTTCATACCCCTATGGGGAATTTGTAAAAAGTTGGTCTAAACGGGGTCCTTTTATAAAAGACTCAGCTATCCTTAGGTTTAGCCATTTGGAGGATACTCTAGAGTGTTTTTTCCTTAGGAGTTATGCGCTACTCACCAGTGGCGTATAATCCCTAAGTTTTTCACTCAAACCTCTAAAGCTGGAGTATTTTCCAAGGTGGTCAAAACCTAAGGTGGTTATTAGAGTCTTGTGTCTAGGATTTTTATGTGTTAGCCATCTCGATTGAGTCGTATGAACATGCACTAGGTCCCCTAGGAGTTTCGTTGGATTCCGAGAAGAATATTTTTTTCCATAAATTAGACCATTTTTTAATGGTTTAATTAAAAAATTTCAAAAAATGATAAAAACCTCATCCGGAGGCGGAATTGGGCATGGGGAGGTTCATTTTGATGCTCTGAGCATCCTCTTCACCTTGGCACCTTCATTCTTCAGTTTTCAGGCAGTTACGTCATCCCAAGAGCAGTTTTGGCTAAAAATGCGTCATTTGAGAATTTAATTGCTAAAATATTATATATTGCACTAAAGGACAAAGTTGAAAAAGGACAAAAATGATTAAAATAAACATTGGAAAGGTTTTGGATTTGTTTTATTTGAAGTATACGACTTCACTGAGTGATAAAGTCATATGTGGAAAAGTCAATTTGAAAAATTGGATTATTTTTAGCGTGGGCCTCTCTCCACGTCGCATGGCTCACGAGTTGAGCAAGTAAAGGATTATATATTGGTCCACCACTTTAATATTTAAACAAAAAACATGCCATTTTCATAGCTTTGATATACGAATCCATGAAGAGGTGACGTGAGCTAAGGTTTTGTATGGGTGGTTGGTTCAGCATTTATTAAAGGGTGGATGCCTCCCTAAGGATATGGCCACATCACATAGCATAAATCTTGAACTAAGTGCTATCCCTACATCCACTCCATGATTATCTCCATGATAGCTCACGCCTTCTCCTTCAAGGCTCACGCTTTCCACAGGATGGCTCACGGTTTTCCTACATGGCACCTACGCATTGGCTTGGTGTATGCTATGAGGTTGGGGTGATGGTTCCAAGAGAGGGATGGGGGGCGCCTTGCCAAGGTGGAGGCCACCTCCCCATCCTCATTACTTCAAACTCGAGTCTATTGAGTTGGATGTGCACTCCAAGCTTGTTATGACTTGGATTTGATTGAAATTCGATTTGGAATTTGTCTCTTCTCATGCCAATTCGTTTTTGGCTTCTGGTCTCTTAGTTTTGTATAAAGAGAGGCTTTTAGAGCTCTCTTATCATGGATTTTTGTGCAAAGAAACTCTGGTGAAAAATTGTAAGCTCTCTTGTTTAATAAGATATTTCGAGACTTTGGAGGTTATTTGATTGGGTTTTTGGCATTGTGTCTTCATCTCATGTGAAGTAATATCTCTTTCACCCTACTCTTGTATTGCAAATTTGATTGGTGTGCTTATTGAAGACTAACAATCTAGTACTTAGGCTTCTAATCTTTTGCATTGAGTGTTTGTGTCTTCAGGGAATTCATCTATTGGGAACTTTCAATATCTAATACCTTCACCATTCAAGTGTTCCTTGTTTCTAATATTTTGTTTGCAGGGTTGCAAGCTACACCAGATCTCTCTTGCCTTCTCCAACAAAGCATTCTAAAAAACACTTTCGGTTACTGGTTACTAGTCCTACCCATCTCTAAGCTGTGGAAAACCTTAGATCTACCTTTCTCCAAGCCTAGAACTCTTTGCCAAAGTTTGCCTCCTGATTTTTGGCTTGCCTTGGTCTTTACCTTCCCTTTTGGCTCTCGTTTTCCTACCCTTTCTTCTTCTCATTTTTTCTGTTTGCTTTTCATTTGTTGTTGCTCCCTTTTTGCTGCTGTCCCATCCCTCATTGGCAGCCTTACTTCTTGGTCTCCGCTCACTGTTTTGTGGGCAGATTTCAGCCCTAAACTCAGTCCTCTTCTTGCTGCCCCATCCTCATTCTTCTCCTCTCGCCCTAGTCTTCTAGCTTGCACCTCTCGACTTCTCCATTTCTAGCCTTTGTCTTCACTCATCCCTTCCTCCTTTCGACCTCTTCTTTTCCTTTGTTTGCTTCATGTATTTCTGTTTAGTTTAGATCTCATGCTTGTTATTAATTTGTTAGATGTCATATTAGATAGATTGCATTGTTTAGTTTACATTTCATTTATTTGAAGTTTATGAATCTTGAAATCTCATTTTAAAAGTTGGAACTTACATAAAAGGGTAATTGGTCATATAGATTAGTTTATTAGTTTTTGCATCTAGTTTCTTTTTTGCACTTGCATTAGTTAGATCTTAATCTATACTTGCATTTAGTTATTTGTTTAGCCTTACTTGCATTTTAGATCTCATTCTTAATACTAGATTTGCATTTGCTTGTCAAGTTTCTAGTTTATACTTAGTTTAGATTTCTTTATTTTGCTAATAACTAATGGGTGCTTGAGTGGTCTGGACTTTCAATTGTGTAGGTGTTGAAAAGAAGAGAAACAAGCCCAAGGAAGAACCAAGGAAAACACTTAAAGAACAAATTTCAAAGAAAATCAAAACTAGAATCCAAAGAGAAACTTGGACCAAGAAGACAAATTATACACATTCTCCTTTGTAAAAGCCCTCAAGGGCTTCTAAGTTTGATTTTTGTATTTTAGTTTCCTAAAAGACTTTGCAAGGGTTTCATTCCCAAAGGCACTTGTAACTCAGTTAATAAAAAGGCTAGGTGGGATAAGGCCTCCCACACTTTGCTTCTCCTTCCCCATTTGGGGAAGACTGTTTCATGCATGCTTTAGTTAGACTTATTTTAAAATTTTCTAGATTAAAGTTTATTTTTGTACTTAGATTAACTCTCTTCCAAGTTTTGCCTTGAGAAAGTAGCTTGGGATTTGATCCCAAGTGCCACATAGTTTTGTGACTACTTCTCTTTCCTCGTTAGCATCCTTGCGGACATCCAGCGAGCTGGAAGGTTTTCGGGACTAGTGGTTCTAGTGGTCACCTTGTTCCAAGGTTGATCCCACCTTGTTTGTTTATTTCTTGGTTAGTTGTTCAATTTGGCCTTAGAAAGTGTGCACTTGTTATTTCCTTTCATTACTTGCTTACTTTAGAAAGCATGTTTTTTCTTTGCGTATAAACTACCTCTATTTTAATAAAGAACAAAGCCACTTGAACTTGCAATAACCCAAGTCAAGAGCACTCTCTGTCGGAGAGCATATTAAAATTGCATTTTCCCTGCATTAGGCATATAGAATAACTAACTCTCTTGAACCTTGTCATAAGACAAAGTCAAGAGCACTCTCTGTCGGAGAGCTGAACTGTGTGCTCAAACAATAATAAAATTTCCAACTCATATCCCCTTAATAAATTTATCTTTGTTGCTATCCGACACTCGTATGCTCTACCAACCTGAAAAGGTTGGGCTAGTACTCAGAAAGGTGTTGGATTTGATAATATTCGATAACATAATAAAATTTTCACCCCCACAACCAACGAACCGGCGTTGCCTTTTTCGAGACATACTCAGGTAGTGGGCAAAGTTCCTAAGCCTAGTGGGGCCGGAAATTACTGTTGTCTAGACATTAGAGTGGTTAATTTTTTAGACACCTACTCTTTGAAATCTGGGTGGTCCATCTTACCATCAGAAGGGGAAGCCACTGAAAGTATACCTTTCCGGTCTTTTGATTTACCTTGTTGTTCTTAGCCTAATAATCAAGACCATTAAAACTTTTAATTTACCAAGATAATCTGCACAACGATCTCACAAACAGCTACTATCGAGACTTGCATTTCAGCATCCCCAAGCACTATACAATTTTTTGACTCCATAAGTCACTGGTCTGATTGCTACATTTTCATATATTCATATTTTTGGGTTATTTGTCCATTTAAGTCATTTATCTGTGGATGCTATCTCATTCTCGCAAGTCTTTGATATACTGTTGATCTTGTAATCTTGTATCGCAACGTGGATTGCATTTTACCTTGTGTTTTATCTAAAGTAAATTTGTGATCTTTTCATCTTTGAAACTCCTAAACAACACCCATCCGCATCACCATACACTAAAACACATTGAGCCATAGTAAACTCTTTGTAGGGACTACCCCCCTTGGCTTCGTTAGGAGTTAGCCTAAACAAAGGAGCTGAGATTCAAGTGACAGTACCTGGCTCATTGCTTGCCCCCAAGCCCACACTTTTCTTACTTGTAGTGAGGGAACAACTTTCGAAAGATTTCTACTGCTGCTGTGCATCTCGACGGACAACAATACCCGTGACTATTAAATGAAAAGCAATCGTGTTAGAACCTTGTATGGTACTGTGTTCACTTGATCAACATATCAAAGCCCAGACTATTGCATTGAAAGTTGGCGTTAAGGTATGATCCCTTTGTCGCACATGTTAAGGAACGTGACTTGCTAATTCTATTAATACCAATTCTACCCCACCTAATTATCATTTTAGGATAAATAAAATACTAGTCAAACTCTCCATATGGTGATTAATTTGAGCATTCTAATAAGATAGGTTGTAGTTTAAGAAAGGCTTGTGGGTTAAACTTTAAGAATTTATTTTAAATCCCTTATATACCAGTTATCATGGCATTCAAATAAGTTCATCTTCATTTGTGACTAACCTAGTTGCACAAATACATTTCCTCATATATATAATTGTTGTTATGTGTTATTTCTAAAATAGTAAAAGAAAAATATTTTGCAAATTATATTAAAAGAAAGAAAGGTGAAAGATATATATACATATTTTTATAATCCAAATGCCCAAATACAACGCGGGATATTTGAATACACTAAGTGTGGACATGAAGCATTACTATTAGGATACTATTGGGCTAGCTCGAGTGGTTGATTGTTGTGAGCTACAAGTAGGTCACAATATCAAGTCCTCATGTCGGCTATCTATGTGAATGTTGAGGGCCTCACTCGATGTTCTCATCGGGTTAGGTTGTCAAAACTACAACCAAACAATCTACCTCAAGTACCATCCTTGAAATGAGGGGAAGGCTCAACGGGTTTCCTATGATGTGTATTCTATCAAAAAAAAGCATTGCTCTTGTTGAGCATGGTTGTCATTGATGACAAAGGTTGTGATTGTTGATGACATGGCAAGAAGGATATGGTAGTTTGGGCAATGGAGCCCATTCACAGATGATGTGTGCTTTGGAGACCTAGGTGGTACAAATGACCCATTATGTGGCCATTTGTTAAAGATGTTATGGGGTCATGGAAATTGGGTCTTGAAACCCACACATGTGATGGGCCTTGGACATTATATGATCATGATGGAACTTGCATGTACCTTTGTACTTGATGATGGAGTCCACTTGCCCTTGATGAAGTGATCTTAGAGATATAAATGTGCATGAACCCTTTGAACATGGAATATGGAGATCTTTAATTATTGTGAAAGAGAAGAAGCCCATACTTATGTCTACATGATGAATGGAGCTCTCATGAATGACACTATACTCCACGTTGAAGACTTAAGAAAATAAGAAAGTCGACCCTTTATTAGTTGATTTTTTTTAAATATGAAAAGAAATAATTTATACTTATTGAAGTCGGCTCAGTTAGAAAATAAGGATAATTTTTTAATTAAAAATCTCCCAAGCAGGTCGACCAGGCTAAAATTCTTCACGTTAAGTGTATATAATTGGAGCCTTGTCCACTCTTCAAGGCAGTGAATTGTGATGGAAGATGTGCTCTGAAATTCGAGATAAGGAGACAGTGCCAACCGCAGGTGAAAACTCATATGTTTTGATGATCAAGTTTCAATATACCTTTGAAACTCAAGAGTAGAAAATCACATTGAAACAGGCAACCGCAAGTGTCTTGGTAAAGTTTCAAGTCTGTAATATTCTCTTTCTAACTTAGGTACTGAGGCAGCCACAGTCAACTATCTCTCGGGCTACAGAAGTCATGGTTAAAATCTCTGATCAATAGCAGGAAGGTGTTAAGTGTGAAGTATGCCTTTTACCTCTCCAAGCTCGGGCTTCTCTAACCTTGTAGATAGCCTTCAAACTCCGGCACTGAAATAAAATTGACTTAAATCTGAGGAATGCTACAAATCTTGCTCTAATCTCTGTGTAGAAAAGTTGTCGAAGCTGGCAGAAAGTATTTCTGAAATTCAGGGTGTAGTAGATCTCTGTGAGATCTCTAAGGCAGCCATAGGGCCTATAGAACTAGTTATGTTTTGCTCTCATGTCGATTGATCACGAAAGGTCCCAATATAAAGATGTTCTTCTCAAGCTCTAATTCAGAGGTAAAAATAAGTGGTAGCTTAGTGCTAGTTGATTTACTTGACAGTAAACCTTGAGCAGAATATTGGTTAGTTGATTGAGTGTCACCTACCTAGATATGAAGACGTTTTATGTTTATGGAAAAACATTACCTTAAAACCTATTGTAAAGTTTTATATTGACCAAGGATGGTCAAGGATGACTGTAATTGAATATTATTATTATTTAATAAATTAAAATAGGAAACACTCATCCAAAGGAGACTTTTGAAGAGTGTTCATTGACCCACTAGGGGGAATGAAACTATTGTAGAAGGCAATTGACAAGTGGCAGCATCTGCACTCACTTACTAGTTGTTGGAGGGGGCAACTTCCCTAAAAATGTGGTCATGTTCGCCAAGGATGGTGGAACTGAGCAGGTGGCTCATTAATTGTTAAACTGACCCTTAAGACCTAGGAAATCTTTATATAGCCATCGAATTTGAGTAGGAAGCTCACACATTCTCAAGGGGGAGACACATTTTTCCTTATGGTTGCTAGAAACTGTTATGTTGAGCACACAAGAGATTCGATTAGGGGACTGGATAACTAATGAGTTGCAGTGTAGGACTGTCTTATACTATTGAGTTGCAGAGAGATTTTGTATGCAAGTCTTCATGATTGTTGAGATACAAAGTGATTGTCACATGCTTCTGCACGGAATCTTCGTCCTGGTGGTTCAGTGAACAGGCTCGGGGGTCCTAAAGCAAGTAAGACTTGGCTTCTTTCAAGAAACGGTTGGGAGGAACAGTCTTCTTTGGGTGTTTGTCCACCTATACAGTCTAAATAGGTTCTGCATCATTTTTGTTTTTATTTATCTTACTCTGTATATTCTGAAAGAATGCTATTAGAAACTTTGTTATGTTTCAACACTGTCAATTGTTTATTTAATTATCAAAGCACTGAACTGATAAATTAATCTGCATATATGATTGAATGATTTATTTGGAAAATTCCAGAATGATGAATATAATTCTTCTCTGTATTTTTCCCTTTCACTTTAGGGATGTACTCTAGTACAGAGAAGTTTGTCTTAAGTAATAGATTAGAAAGATATCAATAATCTGATATGAATGATGATCCTTTATTTTTACAATAGATGTAGTTAACACTAAAAGAATGCATGGTGAAATATTATACAGAAAACTTAAAAAGTCACAGACAGTAATTCTTCTTATAGTTCTTACAATTATAGAATAGCAGATAGTTTATATCATAATCAAATAAACATGCTGATAGATATACCATTGTTCTCACTGTCAATTTTTATGCTAAGTATAAATTCATAGCATCTAGGATTCATATCATATAAACAGTACATCAATTATAGAAACATTCGATGTATGTACACTACATATATACTTCCTAATAAATATTAGTATGATTGATTAAACAGAATAACTATGTATATATATATATTACAAAAACCAATATCTATACTCTACAGAATGCATTATCAACTATTATACAAACAGAATGCATTATAAATTATTATGATTACAAACAGAAGTAAAGTATTATAATCACCATTCATAAGTATTAACAAAGGCTTAGAAATATCTTGAAATCAATCTATAGAGTTTTACTTATAGTCCTAAAAATATTTCCTATTCAAATCATAGCTTACATTCAGAAGTAACCAACATTAACTTGACGAACATATAGTTCATAAACAAACTCATTATAATCATGTTAACAACCTTATTACATTACACAAGATCATTTCATGATTACATAGAAATTTTATATTTTATTTTATATCAATTTCCAAACAGTCGAAATATTGTCAGCTAAAGATCTACATGTACATATTCATATAGTAATAGGATTTATTTTTCAAACAAATACAATTAACGATCAAGGGTTCAAGACTCGTAAAGAGCTCACCCATCAAACTTATACGAATATTCATTATATATGAAACAGTCCAGATTACATAATAAACAAGAATTCAAGTCTCGGCGTAATGCCACTAAATTTGGTAAAACCCTGAAGTATTTAATTATAAAACCAACAATTCGAATCCACAGTCAAGTTCACCGTAGGGTTAAAGTAAAGCATGATGCCATTTGAAAAGATGCACATCATTTACATATTAATAGTTATAATCAAGTTCAATTCAAGGGTTCGAGACTCGCAAGAGTTATCCCCATAAAATATTTATAGTTTATAAACAAACTATGAGCATAAGCTTTACAAATCTACTACATAGTAGAGTTTAGGGTTTAAACCCTGCTACAATCTTTTCACATAACTTTACAAACAAAAATATAACGCTAACCCATTATTTCTTTATGAAGTCGCAACTTTTCAGTAGAACATTTACTTATGCCAAAGAGACAGTAGTCTCGACATTAAATTGCAAACAGACACTCGGGTCGAATTGTAATAACAAAATAAATACAGTATTAAATTTAATTCACAACCCAGTTTAGGGTATGGTGCAGGGTTGAATCCCTGTTGCATTTAAATTTAATATCAATTCAAAATACAGAGCTAAGATATAACACCATGATAAATTAAAAACATATGAATTCAGGGCTTGGCCCAAACAAGATTTCGTAACACTTAAACATTTTTATAAACAGTTAAAACAGTCAAAAAATCTGAGAGCTAGCAGTAGCCATTACAACACAAGATCTTAGCCAAGTATCGAGACCGTGGGCCTCCGTATTATCATTAAAAAGATTAAAAGCGCAATGTTACTGCTCAAGGATACAAAGTAGTCCCCAAATAGTTAAACCAGGTAACGAAACCTTTTTCATTTGAAAACATTTTAATTGTAGAGCATTACTACCCTAAGTTTCCAAATGGCTCATTCACAAACAAACAAACACTAGAGAAGGGTAACACGAAAACAAGCAACCCTAACTATTGACAGAGGTGTCATCTAGATAGACCCGAAGCTTACCGTGGTTCACAACCACTAGATTTTGCTTCCTGTCCTCAACAGCTATCGCCGAGGTTTGCAAAATGAGAGCAGAAGGCGGGAGTCCTGCCCCTACCATTCAAACAACCCATGGTTAAAAGATGAACGTCATTGCAGAATGAAGAAAACCTCATAAACAATAAATAAATGATAAAACTTATTTAAAGGAATTTTTACCTTAACAAGATTCGATCTCAGGCCGAGAGCCGAGCCACCGGTTCTCCAATGCACGTCTGGGACACCATAAAGACACCACGACCCAACACATTCAATGTTGAACTACCTCTACGAGTGGTGTTCTGATTGAACAACAACCATGGCGGTCGAGAGAACTCAGCCTTCTACAACAGCACTGGAAACAACAATAATGCAAAGACCAAACCCCCAAGCATAATGATAGGGTTTCCTATACGTGGATAATAATAACTCATCCATCACGTGGTCGCATTCAATGCTTGACCTGTCCAACACTAGCTTTTAGATTTTTAGCCATTTCGTTATAGTCGAAAATTGCAATTGCATCGTGGATTAATACCATAGCATTGGCTAGTAGATAACCACTCTTTTATATAGTTTTGGATCTTGTATAAAACACCATCGAGATTTGGTTAGGGATCTACAACCCTATCATGGATTTTAGACCAAGTTTGTAATTGCAATAATTTTCTTTAACTATGCTTATAAGTATTATAACCAGGGTAATAATACCAAACCCCAATCTATGGTGTTAACCAAACCTGTAACCTGCCCAAGGTCATCATGAAGCGTTAGCTTAAAAAGCTAAGTAAGCTTCGGGGCGTCACCAAGGACCCCTTCAACAAAAGAATTACATGCACAGTAATAATATCGTGAACTATAAATATGAAATCATATTACAATCAGAAAAATAACAAATTAACTAACAATGTCGCCATAAGCAATAAATCACCGTTTTGAAGACAGACAAAAGAACATTGTATTCAGAGGATAAGAAACATTATATAAACCTTTAATTTTGTATGCAATTAAGTGTCATCCATACAAGCATAGATAAACAGTTAACTAATACCTTCCATAAATGTTATGAGTGAGAACGAATGTAAGTATCGCAGATTCACATTCATCCCAAAAACTATCATACATAGATACACATTGTCATATTATTTAAAGGAGACATTTCATAATTAAATTATTAAAACAATAAGAGTTAATCGTTCATAATTATATTTCCGCACAATAAATCTTAGTATTTACACTATAAGAAAAAATTTAATTTTTGATGAATTTTTAGAGGTGTTACATGTGGTATCAGAATGCAAGTTCAAACACTAGGCCTGAAAGTGGCACAACTCGCGCAATTCAAAAGCAAAACAGAAAAACAAGTTACTGATTTTTGCTTTAAATTGTTTATGTACAGAACAATCAATACTTATTTTTGTAGGAATGGAAGGACCAAAGGAATCTGCTGAGGACAGATCCCAGCATAATGAACAAAATAATCATGAACAGAAACATATTAACGAAGAAAATATATTCGTAGAATTAAATGATAATTCATCTAAATTACTTTGAACAATTAAAAATTTAAAGGCTAAAATGAAAATTATTAAGGAAGAAAATGAAAGGATTCTGAAGGCACAAGAAGAACTGAATCAGATATTACTAGATAAATTCCGTAATGATGGAAAAGATAAAAGAACAGAATTTAAACTGAATCTGGAACCATGTCTTATCAACACAGAGGTAAGAAGTTAAAATTCTATAATAATGAAAGTGATTCGTCTTCTGAAGCTAATGTTAAAATACATAGAAGAAAACATAAGTATTCCAGTGATAGCAGTGATAGTGACTGCAGTCCTAAGAAGAGGAAGTACAAACCATATGAAGAGATTTCAGGGGAGTTCAAGAAGATAAAACCCCCAACGTTCAACGGTGAGATTGAAAAGGGAGAAGAAGTTGAAGCATGGTTGTCGGGAATGAAGAAATACTTTCAAATATATAATTATTCAGATAAGCTGAAAGCAAATATGGCCATTTATAATCTGACTGGGAAAGCAGATATATGGTGGCAAAATATAAAAAGAGTGAACGATATAAAAGAAAAGAGTGTAACTTGGAGCGCTTTTAAAATATATTTTAAGAAGAAATTTGTGTTTGATCAATACTTTGAAAAAAAAGCTAAAGAGTTCTATGATTTAAAACTAGGCTCTATGAACATAAAAGAATTCAACAATCAATTCTTAAGTTTATTAAAGTATGTACCTTACAATGTTGACGGAAAGCCTAAAATACAAAGATTTCTTATTTGTTTACCTTTTAATATCAAAGACAAAATTGAGTATGACAACCCCAAGACTCTTGAGGAAGCCATGAGAAAGGCAAACTTTTGTTATGAACAGAACAGAAAAAGAGAAAGTGTGCCTAGCTGGAAGGTAAATAGGCCAAGTAATTTCGAACAAAGAAGGAAAAATTTTAAGTTCAACAGGAATGCTGGAAATAACAAGCGAAATTTTCCTAACAAAAATTTTCAAGGGAATAATATTAAAAGTAATACACCACAAAATTTTACAGTTGCAAGAAACAGAGACATGCCTAATAATTTTGTTAAAAATAATGAACAGAAAAAAACTGTAAAATGCTTTGAGTGTCAAGGACCACATTATGCGACAAACTGTCCCAACAGGAAAAGGACTATCCGCAACATCCATACAGTGCAGGAAGAGGCAACAAATGGAGATTTAGCAAGAGAAATGCCCAGGATCAATGCAGCCTTGGATAATCGACAGGCTAATCATCAGACCTCAATGGTCGAAATAGAAGGTATGCTACAGAACAGACCTATTTCTATTTTAATCAACCCGGGTGCTAGTTTAAGTTATGTATCACATGGTATAGTAGAAAGCTGTAAATTGCAAGAGGAAAAGTTTGATAAATCTTGGCTAGTTCAGTTAGCTACAGGAACCAAAAGAAAGGTAGTTAATTTTGTCAAAGATTGTGAATTGCTTAGGTTCTTATGATGTTTTAATCGGTATGGATTGGCTGGAAAAGCATAGGGTAATTCTGAATTGTTTTGAAAAGACATTTACATGCTTGAATGATGAAGGAGAAACTGTTGTATTAAAAGGAGTGCCTAGAAAATTTTATGTTAGACAAATATCTGGTTTGCAAGTGAAAAAGGATGTACGAAAAAGATGTAAATTATTTGTTGTAAATGTAATAAATGATGAACATACTACTAAAGAAGATAAACTAAAACTTGAAGATATACCAATCCTAAGAGACTTTTCATATGTATTCCTGGAAGAAATTCCAGGATTACCTCCGAAAAGAGAATTGGACTTCACCATTGAGTTAGTACCCGGTGCGATACCCAACTCAAAAGCTCCTTACCGGATGAACATCCTAGAGCAAGCACATGCATTGACTTCAATGTTACTAATCATATGAGCATGCAATAGACTGAGATCGTTGGTGACTCAAGCTTGGAGTGTTCCTACATATATCATAGCCATCAACTCTTGAGATGCCTTGCTTACACTTTGCCTTGAGAAATGATGAAATCATTGTTTTTGATATCCTAGATACCATGGTTGTTGGAAATTATAGCAAAAGGTGATGACCGAATTGAAACTGTAAGCTTTTCATGAAATGTTGTGGGTTCAGCATATTGGGTTCCAAACATGACATGCAGCAAGAAGGATAGAGGTAGCAGTTGAAGAAAATGAAGTAAGGCAACGTGGTGATGTATGGAGGATTGTCCTTGATACATGCTTACCTTTTATGAATTTACTAGATGATTGTCGATGAAGTGTGACTTGGAGTAGTAACTTCCTATCCACTAGTAGTACAGAGACTCTCTCTAGCTTGGTTTTCAGTTGACAAGAAGATAATATGAAGAAGTCTTATTGCAAATCTTCTTGATACAGATTTCAAGAAAGTACGTTATAGACTTCATGACAAATCTTAGAGACTGATTGATGGACTTCTCATTTTAGCCAATATCAGCAAAGATAGTAAAGGAACTTGAAGATCAATCTCAGGAACATAAGGACTGAGGCAGCAAATGTGTTTATTTTAGATGAAGTTCTAAATTCATGCAATTCAAAGTTTGTGAAAGAGGTAGTCATCCAAAAGCATCTTCACATAAAGAGAAGTAATGAAGTAGTGGGATATTTGTATGAGCAGCAATCTGGACAAGATTGAAAAGTGATTGAGCAGACCCTTGAAAACTAGGAAGCTTGAAGTCTGTCGTCGTTCGGGTTAAAGATAAGACTAAGGTAAAGTGTGAATTGTTTTGTAAAACAATAGCAGCATGTTTTGGAATATTCCTGAGTTCGATAGGAGTAAATGAAGTCTAAAATATATTTCTAAAATTTGGGTAAAACTTTATACATCTGAAGTAGCAGTAGACTAAACCCTTGCAAGAGATACTCATCAATATTTGCAGCAGATTTAAAGCGGAGTTGTATGCATGATTTGATGAGATTTGTTGAAGAAGACTTCGAAGAATTGCATGAATAGATTGAGGAAGCCTTGATGACAATAACAACCCTGATTTGACCATGACAATCTGACTTGACAGCCATAGCAGTGAGAAAGATCTCATGGGGAGCAGGTAATGATTAACAAATACAGTAGCATACATGAAAGGGGGAGCAAACATTTCAGCATGATCTCAGGAAGTATTCAAAAATACAATTTTGTTTTTCTGGTCATTGTGAAGCTTTTGATGAAGTGTTTGGCCCTTTGTCATTAATGTCAAAGGGGGAGAAAATTGAAGAGGTGTTGCCATCAATGACAAAGGGGGAGTTTGTTGAGCATGGTTGTCATTGATGACAAGGATAAAGGAATTAATGACAAAGGTTGTGATTGTTGATGACATGGCAAGAAGGATATGTTAGTTTGGGCATTAGATCCCATTCATAGATGATGTGTGCTTTGGAGCACTAGGTGGTACAAATGACCCATTCTGTGGTCATTTTTTAAAGATGCTATGGGGTCATGGAAATTGGGTTTTGGAACCCACACATGTGATGGCCCTTGGACATTATATGATCATGATGGAGCTTGCATGTACCTTTGTAC
Organism: Larix kaempferi; assembly: GCA_027924585.1. Taxonomy (NCBI): domain Eukaryota; kingdom Viridiplantae; phylum Streptophyta; class Pinopsida; order Pinales; family Pinaceae; genus Larix; species Larix kaempferi. The sequence continues at coordinate 17,162,948 of BSBM01000017.1, read as the reverse complement.
TTGATGATGGAGTCCACTTGCTCTTGATGAAGAGATCTTAGAGATCTAAATGTGCATGAACCCTTTGAACATGGCATATGGAGCTCTTTAATTATTGTGAAAGAGAAGAAGCCCGTACTTATGTCTACATGATGAATGGAGCTCTCATTGATGACACTATACTCCATGTTGAAGACTTACGAAAATAGAAAAGTCAACCCTTTATTAGTTGATATTTTTTAAAATATGAAAAGAAATAATTTATACTTATTGAAGTTGGATCAGTTAGAAAATAAGGATAATTTTTTAAGTAAAAATCCCCCACGCAGGTCGATCAGGCTAAACTTCTCCACATTAAGTGTATATATTTGGAGCACTGTCCACTCTTCAAGGCAGTGAGCTATGATGGAAGATGTGCTCTGAAATTCGGGTTAAGACAATGCCAGCCGCAGGTGAAAACTCATATGTTTTGATAATCAAGTTTCAATATACCTTTGAAACTTGTGAGTAGCAAATCACAGAGAAACGGGAAACCGCGGGTGCCTTGGTAAAGTTTCAAGTCTAGAATATATCTTTCTAACCCAGGTACTGAAGCAGCCACAGTCACCTATCTCTCGAGCTACAGAAGTCGTGGTTAAAATCTCTTATCAATAGCAGGCAGGTGTTAAGTGTGAAGTATGCCTTTTATCTCTCCAAGCTCGGGCTTCTCTAACCTTGCAAATAATCTTCAAACTCCGAAACTGAAATAAAATTGACTTGAAGCCTAAGAAATGCTACAAATCTTGCTTTAATCTCTGTGTAGAAAAGTTGTCGAAGCTGTGAGAAAGTATTTCTGAAATTTAGGGTGTTGTATATCTCTAAGGCAGCCATGGGGCTCGTAGAACTGGTTATGTTTTGCTCTCATGTTGATTGATCACAAAAGGTCCCAATATAAAGATGTTCTTCTCAAGCTCTAGTTCAGAGGTAAAAATAAGTGACAGCTTAGTGCTAGTTGATTTACTTGACAGTAAACCTTGAGCAAAATATTGGTTAGTTGATTGAGTGGAAGTTGTTTGGGCTAAGGAAAAGAGATCAGATTGACATATGATTATGACAGTGTGGTCATGACATGACAGTGATTGGTGACAGTGACAGTGATGGCAAGCTAGTCTTGCATTTGAGGTTTGGATACCTCACATCTTCTTAGTTGGAGCTAAGAAAACCAAGTTGGGTCTTGGAATAGGAGTTGGACCAACTGAAGGAGTTCTAGGACTCAAATCATAGTTCAGTTTCTATGGCCAATACTACAACCCATTTATGAAGATGGACATGACAAAAGTGTGCTCTTTAGTCAATTGGTACTGATGTAATCGTGAAGATTGAAGTCTTCCATTGTACTTCATATAAAATTATAAATAAATTTTACTATACTTGTCTTGCGATGTGTCTCTTGTTATGATCTATGTTGATGACATGCTTATGTAGATATATGACATTTGTTGATTAGTTGATGAATGATCATGTACTTGGTAGTGTAACGCAAATGATGAACTCTGTTTAACATTATTGAGAAGTGAAAAAAACTGGAGTTGCTAGCACACTGATTCACCCCTCCCCCCCCCTCTCAGTGTGCCATTATGTCCAACAACTCTTAGGAATATTATTATGATGAGTAACACAATAACCTTAACATATTAGGGGAACTCACATAACCCAAATACATCTAGATATAATGATCATATACCCATGTGTATAATAATTGTCATCATCACCTCTTAGATAGGTTAGTTCTCAATCATTGTTTATGTAAGTTGAATGCCAATCCAACTAAATATTCACTTATACAAATAACGCCTTATATTGGCTAAAGTGCCACAACATATCCATATTGAGGTCATAACATAGTACCCCCCTTGAGAAAAAAAATCCCTTAAAGCTTTGTAGATGCAAGTTTTACATAAGATGAAACCAAGTAATAGGATTTCTTCATATTTTTGCTCAATTGATGCCATCTTTATTATCCATCCATCCGTAGTCAAATCTTATTTGTCTCAATTCTTAAATGATTAATGTCGTGTATTTTATTTTTCTTTGATGCCATATACTATAGTAACCTTGAAAATTTGTTATAAGTATTAGCCTTTGATAATACCTGATCACGTAATTATTCCTCAACTCATGAATCTATTAATATCATCAACTCTTCCATTTGTTTCTATGGACGTGAGGTTGTGAGGATGGTGATATGATTCCCACTAATGAGGATGGCAATATGATCCAAGTTTTGATTATTCTCCTTGATAATCAATGGACTTATAGTCAGTGTTCATTTCTCATATGATAACATTTTTTATCTGTTGTGCTTGATCTTTAATTGTATTTGTTTTTAAAAGAATATTATTGAAATTGACCTTCCACCTCAATTCAAGCTAAGCTTCTTCAATTAATTTCTAACAATCTCCTTGTGTCCTATCTTCTTTCTCCATTAAAGTAGAAGTGAGATGATATCCACCAATCTCTTCCATCTTGTGCCAATGCTTGTATGCATTTATTTTACCTCATCGATATTTCAAGCTTATCAAGCTTCTTATAGATTTTCTTTTTTACAATTTTGATTATTTCTTTATCTATGACCTTGGATTCTACCCCTCAAATATGCCTTTTTGGAATCTTATCACTATGAAGGGATTGACTATGATTACACAAGATTTTTATTTCTTCATATTTCATTTATATTCTTCATTTCAAACATTCTTGTCCTTGTTTAATTTGTTCTTGTTTCCTTCTTTTATGTTCTTGACCTAATAACTACCTAATTAAGGGCTTCCAACTTGGATAATTGATCATCTTTATCTTCTTTGTTCTCTCACAGTTAAGCAATTTCATCCTCTTTTTTCTTCATGTAATTTAATCTAATCTCTTATCATTCCTTTCACTAATCTTCCAACACTTCATTAACTTGGTTTTTGTCTTTTGACCATCAATCTAAGAATACCTTTCACAAGTTTTTCCTCTAAAAGTTATATTTTTCTTCTATGTTAAAATAATACCACCATCTAAAAGATTCCTCCCTTGGATTGATAAGTGTACATTGCATCCAACATTCTAAAAAAATCCAATATATCTATTTTTCAACAAGTTTGCAACCCCTGGCCTAGGGGTGGGTTTCTCAAAGCAATTTCCAAAAAATAAAATCATTTTACAAAAACATGACATAATAAAGCAATTATAAATAGCATGAAGCATTCAATGATAAGAATTTCATTGGTAAAGGAATTTATCATAATATGAATACTTCACATTTCTCCAATTTAAGTTTAGTTTTAAGTTAGCTATACTTTTAATTTAATCAATAAACCAATAAATTTCAATCAATTTGAAATCTAAGATCTAGATCTAAACTTGATAAGGTATGTCTAATAACAATTACGTATTTTTTCTCTTGATAAGTACCTACAAATTAAGTTGTCAAGCAAATTTTAGTCAACTTAAAACATCTCATTGTAGAACTTTCTTCACAAAGACTTGAGTTCAATCCTCCCAAAGAACATCTCATTGTGTTGATGTGGAAACAATTATACCGTTATCTTGTAATAGCTCATAGTCATTTGAGCCTAGGAGATTTATGTGGTGGTGTCTACCAAAAGATTAAAACTTTAATTGACTCCATATAAATGTAATTTTTTACTTATTCAACTTGAGTATTAATTTGGGCCCTACTTAAATAGTTAGGATCCTAAGATTTAATGATGTTTGGCAATTCAGATAGTTACCAATCAATTCTATTAATCTGAACAAATTTAAATCTTAAAGAAATCTATTAAACATTAAGTGGACTTAATCTTGACCTTTATAAGAACAAGTACACTCCTATTGATCCACTAGGATTCTGTATGATTAAATTGGATCTTGAAGTTTGATTTAAGTTCTAAGATTTAATTGAGTTTAATTTATTGGATTTCAACCTCAATGAAATAATTCTAATCATTGTGGATCTAATTGAAGGAAAGGATCTCAATGGAGTCCCAAAATAAAACAAATGCAGAGTCAACTCTAGTCCTAGTATGAATAGCTTTAGAATTTTGGTAATCAACATTATCCCTACAATCAAGTGTTGTCCTTATGAAATGACAGTTATTTGAGTATGTAATCAATTCAAACAAATTGGGGTCTTACAAGATCATTTAAGGTTCCTAATTGAATAGTTTGTATATAATCAGCCAATTTTAATTAACCCAACTGCTCAATTTGGAAACTTAGAATCAAATTCAAGCTATAAATAATTCAATTCCCAATTTGGGTTATAGGTAATCATTTTTGTACCAGCTCTAATTTATGGACTTAGTTAACTCTATTTTCCTTTAATAATAAAGCGTAATTGGTTGAATTTGTATGATATAACTCATTTTGCATTTTAGGTTTATACCCATACCTTTTGGGTTTTCCTTCATTGTCAATTCTTATGATAAAATTGATACACCTAACATCCTCTTAACTTTATTGTCAAAAAATTGTATACATTTTTATATATATAATAAAATAATAAATTTGGACTAAACATGAATCAACATAGAAAACAAAAGTCAAACCATTAGAATCTACTAATATCATTGCTTGATTCAATAGGTAAAGCTTGTATTCAGTCCAACATCTTGAAAGTCAAATCATCAAAATCTACTTAGGTCACTGCATTCAATTAATCAAAGCTTATATTCAATACAAGTCTCCACATTTATTAAAAAAAACTTTGTATTTATGTTCTTTTTATTAAACTATAGAGTAAGCAAACACAAGATAAAAAATGGTGGGGAAGGCTTTAGCCATCTTCAACCTTGATTTTCATACCAATGATGGTATTATATAGTACATGCATCATAGTCACCTCTAGATCTAGATCTCACTGACAAGTCATCAATGGATAAGTATGACAACTCATAATGTGATAAGAATAACAACTCACATGAGAGGTGATCTAGGATTTTGTGATTGCATAGGAACTTACAGTCTAACACTTTTCCTTGACCAAGGTGGGTTAGTTAGAGTAGTTGAGAGCTTTTTACTCGCATAAGAGGCCACAGGGTTAATTCCCTGCATTGGCAATCGCTGTTGAATGCCTAACTCACTCTCCCTCTCCCTATCAAGTCAGGGATTGTAATAAATGCCAACAGTTTGGGAAGTGCCCAAACGTTTCCCATGAGATATTCCTTGGAGAAAAAAAATGCTCTTTTGCCTATTTATAATCCTTTTAAAAGTAAAATGTTTTAGGTATATAGCAAGGAATACTCATCTTAATAATTAGATAACTGTTTTTACTAAAATAGGTACAACGGAAAGACTTAGCATGATGCACACCAGACTGTTGTTCGTATAACGGAAAGACTTAGCATGATGCACACCAGACTGTTGTTCGTATAACGGAAAGACTTAGCATGATGCACACCAGACTGTTGTTTCTAACGAATTACAGCAACTTCTTATTTCAAGGGAAAGTAGAGTGCCGTAATAAGCACTGAAGAAAGAACATTACTGTAGACAGGGAGCAAATAATTGAAGCCTTGATCAGGAATTGCCACTTTTTATATAACAAGTAATTAACTTTTAAGCCTTTTATAGCAATAGATCAATCTTTCAGCCTTGCTATAAAACCATTGTTTAGGGGACGTATGTGATCACACCAGTAACAGAATTGTGAATTCAAGTAACACAGAAAACCGCATTTTTACTCGAAGGATAGTAGCATTCCAAGCATACAACAGAACTCAAACATGGACAAATGTAGTCATGGACAATGGAGGGGAAATAGTATAAAGAATTCTCGGTACTAGCAATGACTGGGCAACCAGCAACCAGCAACCACTAGCTGTATTCTTGAAAATTAATATGGCCAGTAGTTTGGGCATGTTCCACGGCTCCCTGCAAAATAAATCAAAACAAGAGAAATCAAACCCTCCGAAAATCGGTCAAAAATAGAACTTCAAACTTGGAAAGTAACATAGGTGCAAAAGTTGCAATTGTTTCAAACCTCTTGACCTATTACTCCTATTTGACAGACCCCGCAACGCAAAGTGAAATTTGCAGTATCTGTGTAACTCCTCTTCCTGCAGAACCAAGCTCGTAAAGATAATTCTCTCTTATGAGCTGAATAAAAAGTATTTAAACTACAAAGAACAATGAGGACCAATATTTTCTTATTATTACGTAAGATCTTACAAAAACTTGAAAAAGAAAAGCATGAAAAGAAAGAAATAAAGAAAGAAAGGCCTCCCAAAGAGATAAAAGCACCTTTGGTCTTCTTGAACCAGACTCTCAGCAAGTGTTTCAGCTAGACCAATTCTACCATCTGTAATAGGAAAAATTGTTTGGTCAACTTCATCAGGAGCATCATCAAAAGGTGACATCTGCAAGCAAAAGCATTACCAGTTATATCATATATCGAATCACAAAAGGTGACATCTGCAAGCCAAACTTAAAAGCATTACCATATCAAATCAAGATAATCTAGGAAGAAAATTTAATCGGAACCTATGAATATAATGCTAGCGCATCTGTCAACAAGAAACAAATTCTGAGAATCAAGTAGTTTAAACTTTAAAATAGCAAACCAAAAAGTGCAACTTAAACAAATGGTTTAGTTGTAGCATACAGCTAAAGCATCATAATGCAAGCCATCGTAAATCAGCATGACACGTTCTGTGTAGCCTTTACCCTGTCAAGCAATATTGCCATTAAATACATGGAAAATCATGTTCACCATTTATCAAATTAGTGCAGATGCAGCTGCAGCTGCAAAACTAACAAGAAACGCCACCTAATCTTTCATTCCACTTGTATCTAAAACATTAAGATAAGATTCAATACAAGAGATGTGCCTCTATAGACACACCTCTTAAAAAGGATAAGAAAAACACCTGGCCATACACGTCGCAACGGGTTGTTTGGACATCATATGCTGCAATTTCACGACCATAATAATCTGCTAAAATTGACAGCTCAATGGCACCTGTAAAATTGGGAAGATAAGTCTCATGAAGATCCCCTTTTCGGTTAAAAACAAAGAATCGTGCACTAAATTAATGTTTTGTTTCAGAATTAAATCATAGATGGTTAATCTTGTAACTGCATGAGAAACTTGCCTTCAACCATTCCAGTCCTTTTTTAAATTCTAATATCTGATCTTGAATATCTTAAACCAACCATTTTTGCGAAAAACATGAGCATGGAAATGATTAAACTAATCAAAAATGTAAATCATGCCAAACTAATATATAATTGATGAGAAAAGCAATTAATATAGCAGAGAGAGGAGCCAGTAGTGGAACTAGTGGACCTAATTCACGAGAAGGGGAACTAATATAGGGGAGAGAAGCCAGTAGTGGAGATAGGAGTGGTGTTGGTCGACCTCAATCTTGGAAAACTAGCTACCATTAGTGATTCATAAAAGTACTTTATGTACAAGTCATTGTCAATATTTTCATGTTTTTAAAATTATTTATCAAAAAACTTTCTTCTATATTTTGAAATAAAATGAATATTTGAAATTTGAAATATCATTTTAAGTCACATCCATGTTCAAGCATTGGTCCCAATCAAAAATACATTAAAACACACGAGGACTAGACAATTTGGAACTTTGTGGTTGACATGGCATCATTTTGGATTCGTCGCACCTCAAGACCAATGTGGTTAGATAGAGAACACGCCAAAGTATATGTGATAAAAATTTGGAGGAAAAAAGAGCTCAAGAACATGGAAAATTAAGTTACACAAAAAGGATTAAAAAAAATGCACCACTACTGGCTCCTCTTCCCTATAATTCAAGAGAAAAGCAAAAGTTAATACTCCTTTGGGAAGTTTAATGCTGCATGTGGAAATAAGATAAGAATTTTATTAATTTTTACAAATGGAAATAATTAAATTAATAAAAATGTAAATTATGTCCAACTGATATGTAATTCAAGAGAAGCAAAAGTTACTTCTTTGGAAAGCTTAACTCTACCAATGGAAATAAGATAAGATAATATTATTCACGGCCGGAAATGACTTAGAAGGTAGGTCAATGGGACTCAAAAGTATACTGGTAGTGGTAAGCAACTACTAGAAGCTAAAAGCAGCCTCGAAACCCGTATAATGTAAAGATACCACCACACTGGTGGAGGAAGCTAGCCAATACACCGCCAGATGATACCCTTAGAAGAATATATGGGGCTGAAAGGGCCTGGCTGGGCAATCCTGGGAGGAAACCTGGAACCAGCAGATGAAACTCTCTTAATAGTTAATACTCTATTCAGAGAAAGTAATAGTCAGACAATACAAACTGGAAGAAATATCAATTCAATTATTTTCACCTAAAGATAATAAGGTGATGCAAAAGATTCTGAAAAAAGCCTTTCCAGTGGGAATATAATTTGGAGAAACATGTTGACAAGCTCTCAATAATAAGCAGGTGATGCAAAAGATTCTGAAAAAAGCCTTTCCAGTGGGAATATAATTTGGAGAAACATGTTGACAAGCTCTCAATAATAAGCTTGACCTGCAATATCAATCTAGGAAAAAGGAATCTAGCCAATTCATGGAAGGCAGTTTGAGATCCGCATAAGACCCAAATATTTAAGACTCGTCGGGGGGGCAGGTGTGGGTTTGCACAATTGTTCATCAGCAGAGAACTTCCTACATACAGACTATTTAAGTGATCCTACTGGCCACCTCTGAGAACACATGCAGAATTGTTCGGAGTATGTGACTCAGAGTGACTAATTGTTTTTTTTTTACTAAAACGGTTATAGGGCTATTTTATAAATCATCAGGCTAATCAGCTGCCAGAAGCTTTACATTCAAAGATGCTTGTCCAGCATAGGCATTCATCCAGAGATACTGCAGGAAGAATAATTTCACCCATTACAACAGATCTGGATTGCAACAGTTCTGAAATATAATTGCAATACAGTCAAATGAATCTTAATGCATGTACGAGAAGGTGTCAATAGAATTGCTGAGAATACTCTGCACTATTTCAAAATTCTGAAATGGATTCTTTTCATACTCCTGGAGCATTACTTATGCCTTTAATGATACCCATCTCTGCCCTCCGATTTCCCAATTCACCTGCAGCGATTGCCATATCCCATATGCTTGTCAACGCGTCTCTTGTCTACAAGTGCTCCACCTTGAGAGCAACAACCTATATTCTGTCATAACGTCCATAAATTGCAGCCAATGCTTGACCCGAATTGCTCAGTGACTCCTTCAGCGCATTTGCAGAGTTGGTTTCTGATGACATAGTGAAAGTACATCCTGATGAAGGCCCGATCCTTTGTTGTCAATTTAATTATGGAATGATTCGCATCACCAGCCTGCTATATCCCTTGCTGGGACAGAGATTTGCCTGCGATATCCCTTACAGGAACAGAGGTTTGCCTGCGATATCCACTTCCATTAGTAGTAGGCCCGATACCTGCAGTGATCATGATACGAGCCAGATCGCTATTTGTCTTCTTCCTGTCCACAGTATTCCTCGAAAGTCTCAGTCTGCTTGCCAACAGGGGAATCTTTGCAATTTGAATCCGAATTTCTCATCTGCCATTCCTGGTCAAATCTGACAAGGACCTCTCCACTTGCACTAAGGGATGGCCACGTGATTATAGGCTCCATTAAGACAGAGGGCTCCTTTGCTCTGGGAGACTCCCAGATTTGCTTCCTGATCAGCATTTTGATTGAGATTCCGAAGGACATGGTAGAGTTTTACCTCCTCGAAAGCATTCATCTGAGTTATGACTTTCATGTAATGATGAGCCAGCTCCATGCTCTTAGGGACCTTCTTCAGGATGAGAGACTTGATGATTATTCGGGAATCCCCAATGATAACGAGCTTCCTAATGGCAAGCTTTCTAGCCTGGTTTAAACCCTGCCAAACAGCGAGGATTTCAGCAGCATTGTTGGATTTTATGCCCAGCCCCCAGGAGAAGTTGAGGATAATTTTACCGGATTGGTCAATCAGAACTCCTCCACTACCCGCAGGACCGGGATTCCCTTTCGAGGCCCCATCCACCTGCAGAATGTGTTCATTCAGAGAGGATCTCCATTTTAGAAACTCTTGCTCCTCTAACCTGATTTCCCACGAGGTCTGATGCTTCAAGGAGATCTTGATTCTGGTAAGGAGAGAGGGATCAAGCTCATGGAACCAGCTGTGCTCAATACTGTCAGGGGTGGTTTCATTAGAACAGTTTGGATTTGAGGCTACCAGCTCCCCAATCAAGGCCTTCACTTTGGATGCCAGTTGGGCCGGCGTGCCTGCTATATCCCTAAAAATTCTATTGTTACGCTCCAGCCAAACATTCCAGCAAAGGATTTTGGGAACCCACATCCAACACAACTTTAACAGCTTCAAGTGAGAGAGAGGGAAGGGTGCTAAAGCGGACCAGAAGGCAAACAAGGCGGGGATGGAAAGGGGGAGAGCCAGGTTCAGCTGATCAAGCAGAATTTTCCAGAGCTCAAGAGCAAAGGAGCACTGTAGAAACAGATGGGTGGAATTTTCCTCATGGCTGGCACAAAGCGGGCATCTTGATTCTCAGAGTGACTAATTGTTAGTAATACGAAGATGAGCACAATAATGATTTATCGTGTCTTGTACATAGACTGCAACTACTAAAAAATTATCTTATTAATTTAATCTCTCAATGAATCATAATTAAGGTTAATAACTATTTCAGATCTACACATACAGAAAAGCTCATTACACTTCACATTTACAAGTCATATTCATGGAAGGAAAACATGTATTGATGTTCTTGAGTGAACCCAAATCACATCATACAAGCCACATTCTCTTTCAATCTGTCACAAACATAAATAAAATAATAAATATATATAAACTAACAATTAATTAATAATAATTATATTTATAAGAGGACACGACTCCTCTCAAAAGGTGCCTAACAATATATAAAAAAGGCCCTCAATGTAATATTATTCATCACATTCTATTATTATTCAATATGTATTATTTATGAAGATGGATTCTCTTCTTTATCCGGATACAGATTCTCCATAACACACGGATTCGGTGTTACATTGGTATCAGAGCCCCTTCTTGGGCATTTTGTTGATTTAGCTTTTGGCCAAATAATTTGAGAGTTTCTCCAAATTAGGTCTTTGACCTAAAAAAAATAAAAATAAAAATAAAAGAAGATAGTGAAAAAAGAAGTAAAAATAAAAAATAAAAAATAAAGAAGAGAAAATAAGTAAGAACAAGAAGTAAGAATAACATTCATGAAACCGCACATGGTCTTATGAAAGTGCACATGGTTTTGTGAGCCCTTGGTTTTATAAAACCATCCCTTGGTTTTATCAAACCAACTCTTAGTTTTATCAAGAAACCAACTCCAGTGTTACAAACATCGGCAATATATTGCCAACATCGTGATATATCGCGATGTTTCCAGCTCAGCGATAATATCGGCAAAAATATCGCCATTCGAAAATATCGGCAAACATCGGCAAAAATATCGGCAAAAAATTGGGAAATATCGGCAAAAATCGGCAAAAATCAGGAAATATCAAAACAATATTGGCTAAGTCAAAAAATTAATATTTTTGTATTTTTTAATTTCGTCGATATATTGTCGATGTTTGCCGACATTTTCCCCGATAAATCCGATATTTTGTTTTTGGACCCTCGGCGATATATTCGCCGACACGATATTTGTAACATTGACCAACTCACACCCTTAGTTGGATATTATTAAAAAAAAAACTTATAATAAATACATATAATAATATTATTATTTACAAATAATAATTATTATTATTATATTTGTGAGCCCTTGGTTTTATCAAACCAACTCTTAGTTTTATCAAGAAACCAACTCACACCCTTAGTTGGATATTATTAAAAAAAAACTTATAATAAATACATATAATAATATTATTATTTACAAATAATAATAATTATTATTATATTGCTTTTATTACCTATTAGTATCTTTATTTCATTAATAATAAATCATTATTATTATTATTAATTAACCAAGTTCCACATAAATCACTAGGAAAACTTTTACGTTGGCCATACGGTCAAAATGGGAAGAATTGGATATGTTTTTTGATGAGCAAAAGAAAAAGATGGATGAAATGCCTCATCGTATGGAACAATCAGTTATAAAAGCTGCTCAAAAAGCTATTGTCGACACCTTCAATAAAATAAGCCAACAAAGCAAATCGAAAGCTTCTCAAGGCAAGGACTCCGAACCTAAATCTAAATCTGACATTCAAAGCCTCGAAGAAAAACTAGATAAAGAACATAAAAATGTCGACAATGAAGAAGATCTAGAAAATCATTATGAAAATCAAGATGAGATTAATAATATTAATCAAGATACTAAACAAGACAAGGATGCCAAACATCATAGTGATGACGAAAATAACAATGATATATATGATAAAGATGGAGACGATATTGACCAAGTTTGCGAGAAGAGCCAAGCCAATGTTGCTGACAATAACAATGATCAATGCAACGATAAGGGATGGATCCCACAGTGTGCAAAAGAAATCAAATGTTTCAGATTTAAACTATACCTTGACTATCCTCTCACCTCAAAAGAACATCAATAAGAACAATTATAAGATTAATCAGACAGAAGATAAGATTGGCATCAAGTCTGTCAAGTCTCTCCAATTGACGACAAGAGTTAAGATCGATAACCAAGCAAGCGGTAAAAGCATAAACTAAACTTCACCAAATATAGATTTAATAAAGATTCCGAAGCAAAAGCAACAAAAGGAAGTAATGGTCGTAATCAAACTTGCATGTCTCAAGTCATCAGTTCAACATAGAGCAAGAATATAAAAAAACGACATCAGCAAACTAAGCTTTGAGGACAAAGCTTCCCTTAAGGGGAAGGCAATGTCATAAACATAAATATAATAATAAATATATATAAACTAACAATTAATTAATAATAATTATATTTATAAGAGAACATGACTCCTCTCAAAGGGTGCCTAACAATATATAAAAAAGGCCCTCAATGTAATATTATTCATCACATTCTATTATTATTCAATATGTATTATTTATGAAGATGGATTCTCTTCTTTATCCGGATACGGATTCTCCATAACACACAGATTCGGTGTTACACAACCTACCATCCATGGGACAGTAGAGTATGATTGTAAAATTATTAATAATATAAGATCATTACAATAATGCATTTTCCTGTCTTATATCCTATACTACAGCTATCCAAAAATTATCCCATTAATTTCATCTCTCTCAAAAAACCATAATTAAGGTTAATAGTTCTTTTTACTTATCCTATACCAATCCTATAGTGTTTAAGTCTTTAGATCTATATACACAAAAAGCATCATTTATGCTTCACATCATACAAGCCATGCCCTATCTCAACCTACAATCCATGTGCCTGTATGAGTGAACAAATTACTAAGTTCTAACCCCATGATGCTTTAATAGAATTTGGAGAGAACTTTGCAAATAATGTAGATGGTGCTAACAACTAATCAGAAGTACAAGAGAAGTGGTCCTTAATGAATGATAGATTCATGCCATGTTGTGATGAAAGCTTCATTTTTCAAGGAAAACCTCATGGGGAAACCACCGGCCACTTCCCTGGATTTCGTAGATGGTATGCAATGTAAACCCATCAGCACAGATTACAGAACCTGACCCAATAGGGGCATCAAGTGAGATATGCAAAGGCAGCCAACCCAAGGAATCGACCCCAAGACCTCCTGCATGAAGCTCAAAGCACTCAACCACTTGAGCTAGCCCACCAAGCTTTTACATGCATTAAGACCTATCTAAATTTTAAATACCTTTTCTAAGGGTGCTTTTTACCATTTGTGATTATACTAATGTCACTTTGTAGTTGCCATCCTCTCTCTTCATCACATACAGCTAACGTTGAGCAGTGTTCTCATATGAATATGCGAAGCATAGCTTTGTTGAATTGATTGAATTTTTCACTTTGTTGTTTGACCTTTTGACTAGATATTTATTATTTTTTTGAACCATGTGTGCAGTGAACATGTGAGCAAAGTTGCAGATTGAAAATGGTAATCAGCAGTAGCTAACAACCAATGTATATTATGAAAAAGAAAGCAGTTGAAAACTCATACTAACAAGCACAAAATATTGGATACAGGCTGAGTACCACTTCACGTAACAAAGAGTTATTGTCACAAGGAGAGAAAAACATGTAAAACTAATATCTAGTAGAAAGTAGAAACACAATATTGGTTGCAAATTGACATATTATAATATTATATGTATGATCATGGCTCACGTCACCTATCATAGGGGTACAAACTGAAGATGGGGGCACATTTCTTGACACTTGTGTTGGAGGGGGAATGCCTCTGCCGCACCCAAGTGCAGGGTAATGTCTACAAGGGGACCTAAGGATGCACCATGTTGCCCACCGATGTGCACACCAGCAGCAGAAATCTTTCAAAAGTTGTTTACCAAGGGGGAAAGGTGTTGCATTGGGGACAAGCAAAGAGTCAGGTGTTGTCACCTGATCCCGACTCCTCCGTTTAGACAAACTCCTAACGAAGCCAAGGGGGGTAGACCCTACAAAGAGTTTCTAAGGCTCTTGTGTTTTAAATGTTTTTTGAAACATGTGATGAAGATGGGTGTTTTTTTGTAGTTTTTATGATTTACAATAACAAATTAATGATCCAAGCATGTACTTGCAAAGTTAAGAAGATACACAACCAATGACAATGACAATTTAAACATAAAGCATCCACAACATGATATGATTTAAACATATAAAACAAATGCTCCAAATAGATAATAAGCAAAATAAATATTGAATTGAAGGACCAGTGCCTTATGGAGTCAGTGTAGTGCTTGGGATGCTTGATACAAGTCTTGGGTGTGCTTGAGAACTATTTTGCGAGTGCTCTTGGTAAATTTTATTGTAAATTTTAAGATGAGTTTGATTATTAAAAGGGAAGGGGATCTCCAAGAGATACCTTTCGGTACAGGAGATATGTCCAGAAAATAGTCTAAGTGGTTCCGTACAAGGACATGTTGGCTGGTCAGAGTCTCTAGAGCATGTTCAACACTACACCAACCAGGGATGTAGTCTAACGGTGCCCTTAAGGTCTCGGTCCAAGAGTTCCAGCGTCCCCACGCAGAATTTGCCCACTTTCGACTATTTGACAATCAACGCCGGATTTTCGTTGGTTTATATGGGAAAGTGTTTTATTATGGTTGAAGTGAATTAAATGTGGAAAATTTAATCGGTCTACACTATTTCTGAGTATCCCACAAGTGGGCAGAGCATACGCAGTGTAGCAAACGTTCGTTCCAATTTTATTATGAATGTGAAACAAGAACCATTGTAACTCTCCGATAGAGAGCACTCTTGATCCGCCTTATGGCGAGATTCAAGAGATTTAGTTGTGAAAAATAAAATGCTCAAAATAAAATCTACACTACCCAAGAATCTCTTTCAGGTCTGAGACCGTACTCGGGAAAGCAAGGGGGTTAGCAAAAAACAAAATGCAAGTAAACTCTCCGACAGAGAGCACTCTTGATCCACCTTTCGGTGAGATTCAAGAGATTTTATTTTCTTTTTAATTAACAAATTATATGAAATAGAAATACTTGAACAAAATGTAAACTAAACTATCAACTTCTAAGATCTAACAATTTCTTGGAAAATGAAACTACTCTAGCAAAAGAAATCTAAGCTACTTGCGAAAATAAAACTAAGCTAATGCAAAAAGGGACAAGAGACGATACAAGCTTCCCCCAAATGGGGGAAGTGGGGTGTGGGAGCCTTTATCCCACTTGCTCTTTTATTTAATTATTACAATGCTTTGTTGGTGTTTCTCTCTACTTGAAAGCACAAGAATAGATGGGGGAATGACGAAGAGGGAGTTAGAGTTATGTGCTTTTCAAGGAGTCTTGTTTTTATTGCTCTTCTTGTTTGCTCCTAGCCTTTGGGATTTTTCTCTTGGTTTATCTTCTTTGGTCACCTAAAAAATAAGAGCTCTGGACAAGTACTTGTTATAAGATTAGTCAATCAAAACAAATTGAAACTAAGATATAAACTAAGCTAGCTTTGCAAACTAAACTAGTCTTATGAAATGGAAGCTTGAAACAAATGCAAACTAAAGTCTAAGAAATTAGCTTCAAACTAAATGCAAATTTGAAACTTCTAAACTAATATGCAAGCTTAAGATTTAAAATAAAACTAAGCTACAAACTCAACAAGAATGGAAGATCAAAGATGGAAGAGATAAGGAGAAAGCAAGAAGAAGCAAAAAGGCAAAAAGGGAGGAAGTGAATGCAAGGAAAAGGTAAGAGAAAAAGTGAAAAGAGGGGGCTGTAAATGAAGTTGGGACAGCCAACAAATGAAGAGAAGAGGGCTGAAAAAGGAAGGTAGGAAAGGGCAGCAAACTAAGGGAAGAAGGGGGTGCAAAAGAGAGTGTAAAGGGCTGCAAAAAAGTGAGAAAAGACAGTCAGAAAATGGAAGAAAGGAGCAGCCAGCCAAGGTAAGAAAAAGGGGGCAGCCAATGATGATAAAGTGGCTGCAAAAAAATAGATGAAAGGAAGCCAAACTAAAGGAAAAGGGGTTGCAAAAACAGAGAGAAGAGAGCTGCAAAATACAGAGATAAAGGGAGGCTCAAAGTAAAGGAGAAAGGGCAACGAAAAACAGAGAAAAAAAAGAAGAGCCAATGAAAGGGGCAACCAACAAAAAAAAAGGAAGATGGCAGCCAACAAGATGAGCCAAAGCTTGGAGAGAGATATAACCTTAGAGATCAAACTTTGCTTGTGTAACCAATTTAAAGAAAAAGTTTGATTTTAAATTTGAAAGAGGTGAGAGAAGTGGAACCTATCCCAAGCTTGAGGATTTTGAAGGTTTATGGAGATCTGCAAGAAACAATTCATTAGCATGTGATCACTTGGTTCATAACATTGGAGAGGAAGAAAATCCAGCTTAAGTTCGTTTCCAAATCAACTTAGATCCTGCATCAAAACTTTCATACACTAACAAGAACAAATGGATTAAATCTAGAAGCTATAGATAGTAATAAAACAAGAAGAGTAATTGTATATCTGACTACGCATACCACTCCCTATTCTTCCACTAACATATCAAAAGACAAACAACTCAAAGACTATGAATGAATCTTCTATGGGCTCAAAGGCCTTCTTAGCTAGACAATCAACACATTCACAATGATAAGCATATGAAAAGTATGAAAAGATTATACCTTAAACATAGACATGCAACACAATATGGATCTTGCACACTTCCTTGACCTCCAAAGTCTCAACAAATTCTTATTGCAAAAAATATGAAATACATGAGCAGAGGTTCCTTGCTCTTCCACCCAAAACATGGAGCAAGGACATAGTATTTATACAAATAACAGAGAGCAAGCGAATAGAGGAGAGAGCTAGGTCATGAGGAAGGCGAGAGAGCCATTCGTGGAGACTTGGCGCATGAGGTAGGTGTGGTTGGTGTGATTGCCATAGGTGGCAGCCACCTCACCATTGATTTCAACGCCTTCCCTTTGGATGCATCACCCACCACATAAGACTTTGGAACCTTCACTCGCAAGCTAGCATGGGGAACCGTCCATCACGTGAAGGAGGGCGTGGTTCTTTATTTTAAAATCAAACTTTGACTTATTCGCTTATCCAAAGTTCAAGCTATGTCATGCTTTATCACCTACAAATGGTCGTACACTCCAATAAAAACATACTCCGCACTTTCCAAAATGATTTTTAATCATTTTTTTGTTTTTTTTTATTTTTTGTCAATGGTGCATTTTCTCTTTTTCTGGCAATTAAAAGCCAATATGATGCATCTTTAGCGAAAATTGCTCCCAGAGGCGACGTAATCACCCGGAATCTAAAGAAAGCAGGCACTAGGGTAAAGAGGATGCTTTGAGCGTCAAAACGAGCCTCCCCACGCCAAATTCCGGCTCCAGACGACACTTTTATTACATTTTGAATTTTTCCATTTAAACCATTAAAAAATGGTCTAGTTTTGCAGAAAAATTATTTTCTTCGGAATTGACTCAACTCCTAGGGGACCTAGTGCATGTCCATACGACTCAAAACTGATGGCTAACACGGAAAAAATCCTAAACACAAGACTCTAATAACCACCTTAGGTTCGACCACCATGGTAAATACTCCAGCTTTGGAGGTATGAGTGAAAAACTCAGGAATTATCGACGACTGAAACGCCATGCATAATTCCTATGGAAAAAACACTCTAGAGTATCCCCCTGACAGTTAAACCTGAGGATAGCCGAGTCTTTTATAAAAGGACCCTGTTTAGACCAACTTTTTACAATTTCCCCATGGGGGTATGAACATGCATTATTACAAAAGGGGCAAAATTGCCCTGAAAATGACTCCTGAACTTCTAAACACTGATGATGAACATGAATCATGTCCATGAAACTAGCGGCTCAATAGAAGTTCAACTATTGTACAAAATAGTTGGTAACACACCCTAATCCCAGACATGTCCCTCAATAGAGAACAGGGATGTAACCAATGCCCCCCAAACACACCCCCCGAACAACCTAAGGATGCACCCTAATCCCATACATGTCCCTCAATAGAGAACAGGGATGTAATCGACGCCCCCCGCCACCCCCACACCGCCAAACAACCTAAGGATGCACCCTAATCCCAAACATGTCCCTCAATAGAGAACAAGGATGTAACCGATGCCCCCCACACCCCCCAAACAAACCAACCAAAAAAAAAGAAAAAGTTTTAGTAATAATTTCAAACATACAATAGACGCTCTATTGTTATTCGTGTCCTCCAAAGCCCTTATCCTCTTCTTCTCAGTATCTACTTTCTCCAACCAGGAGCAAACATGAGAACTTCCATTTCTTGTATTCTACCCATTTTGTGTTTCAGTTTGCATTTCTCATTTATAGTAACATAGGCTGAAACTGTAATGACTCTAGATGGTCTTCTTTGGGTGCCTTCCAAGGTGTGCTTTCCACATGGGATCTTATCTTCATCACTGAGACACAAGAGGTCCATGATAGAGCACTCCTCCCTATAATGAGACATCATTAAGCATCCAGGTTGAGGCATAAGACACTGAAATTTGGTTGAGTGCGTTAGTCCAGGGATGTTTCCAATCTCATTTGTGATTGCCTTCAGTCCAAGGTGCCAGTATTAGTTTCAAGATATATGTGATTTTTGAATTCAAAGGGGCCAATCCCTCCTTAGGATGTCTTCATTGTTGTTATCTATTTATGCCCGGCATACTTCATGGTTCATACTAAGGGCACAACCCCTTCCTTGATTTATATTGATATATCTCTCAGTATTCTTCTTTGGGTGATATACTTCTCATGGGTGACTTCAAATGGCTCTGATATCTGGGAATCTAATTTACACCCAATATCTCTATGGCTCTAAGGTTTGGGGATCTAAATTACACAATGTTAATTGGCCATGAATGAAGAGAGTCCAATCCACCATTCTTTGGCATATGATCTGTTGCAAACAGAGAATTCCTCAGGTCATCATCCAAGTTGGGTTTGGCACCCATCTCTTCCACATTGAGAGCATATTCAAACTTGTCTCATTTCTTCACAGGGTCTGCACTTTGGTGATTCAATGACAAGATGGGAGAGATATCCATACTTGGCCCTTCATTCCTCAAAGAAAATTGGTTCCATGGATCTCCCAAGACAAAGACAAAGGCTTCTTCACTTCTTTAGCCCACTGGCATCTCTATTAAGCATCTCCCTTCTTTCAAATAATCTTTCGACAACCATAACCATCTTCTCTCTTTAAAAGAGGAGATCAAGAAGGCAATCAAAGAAGACATATAGGAACAATTTCTCTAGCTTACTTGGATCTCACCCCTGGCCTCTTATCCCTAAGATGGCCCTGCACTTTGAAAACCTTTTACAACCAACGGGCAACCTCAATAGCACCCCAACTACATTCAATGCCACTGGTTACACTGCCTCAAGATCCCCTTAAGTATATTGAAAGTCCACTCACATCAATTGCATGTTGAGTCTAATCACCACATCCTAGCGATGGGCAAGGTATGTTAGCTTTGTCATTTGTAGAAGGTTGATACAAGAGAGCACTTCATTTTCAGATGTCCCATATATTATGAGATCCAGAGGAGATTTCGATGTTTATAATATATGCCAAGATTCCAGAGAGTCCCTTCCATTATTCGAATCAAAGATGGTTGGCTCTCTATCTTTGAGAGATTGTGACTCTCAAACAGCAAACCCTACAGAACTCTTACAAGGCCAATTCCACAAGGTTGATCACTTCTTTCTCCCAATCTACCTCAACGAATGCAAGCATCAAGTACCTTGCAGATACTCCAACCATGGATACAGAAGGCAGACCTGGTCAGCAAGGCAGTGCCCACTCTCTCATTCTATCAAGAAATGACCCACCTCCATGAGATAACCACGGTGTACTTTCTCCAGTCAACTCTAACACAAGACATTCTCCAGTCTAGATCGAGTAGTAAAGTGCCATGTTACCGAGCAAACTAGCAGGCCTAGTTCCCAGTAATCAAATATAAGAACTGTGACCCAATGTCAACTCAATCACAATTCGAATTTCTTCAGAATGTCGGAACCTCCAAGGAGAAGTACCCTTAAAAACCCTGTAGAACACTAGTGCAACCAAAAGGACTATATTCTCTATGCAAATATTAGTTAGACCAGTGCCTATATGGAGTCAATGAAATAGCATGAAATAGGTAAATCTCATCCAACAAGTGAAGTGATATATCCTTCGCCTATGATGTAGCAGCTAGCGTTCATGTAATTATGTAAGTATTGGTGTAATTAATCATAGAACTCATTAAATGGCAATAATACAAACACTAGCAATGAGTATCACATTCATACGAGTCCAATATCCAATCAAGTGCAAAAAATATCTAATCTCCTATGAGCATGAAACAATGTTTATATCAGATTGGTCTTGTAATGTACCATGGATCAAGCAAATAAGACTACCTTGATCAAATCACGAATTATAGCAGCATGTATATTACCATTATGTATTGGCAATGTACCATCAACTTCTAGGCATTCAATTGAGCGAGTCACATGTAGCACATATTTTCTTCTTACTCAAACATTGGACTATTGTATATAACAATAGCAGTAGTAAATCAGAAAAAGTATAACAGCGGTGAGGATAAATGAACATACGAATATTTGAAAAGCCAATATAAAGGTGATCCAAGAACCAAATTACCAAGCAACTTGTCAGTAGAGTATGTCAATGAACAAAATGTCGATAGCAGCAGTAAGGTAGCTACTGTATGCAAGACAATAAGAAGAAAAAAGATATATATAACATCACCCACTTCAATCTCCAAATGCCATGCACCCAAATCTCAAAATATTACAATGTAATGTTTTACTGTTTTCAGACCTCTGTACATAAATTTCAGACTGTAAAAGTATGTTTCAGACCTGTAATAGATAAATTTCAGACTCTTACTTTCATGCAAACTTCAGAGTTCTTGTGTCACATGGCTGCCTTGCAAACACAGTCAAAATAAATAAAAGTTTAACCCCTTCGTTGTCTTGAAGGTACAGGTGTTAGGGTAATGAGGTAGGGCTCGGATGGGAGAAAAGAGATGGCAGCGAAGTATGGAAAAGGAAGGGGGGGAGGCAATGAAGGTAGAAATGCTTTAGTTTTCTGCAGTTAGGGTTTAGCAGAAAACTAGGGCTTTCTTTTTTAGGTTTAAAAAAAAAGATTTTTATGTAAAATAAAAAGTAAAAATAACCTAAAATACAGTAATGAAAAGAATTTAGACCGAAATAATATATACAAAAGTACAAAACTCAAAAATTAGGGTTTCTTTTTTGGAACTTTTGATAATTTTGAATTTTTAGGGCTTCCTAAAATTTCGCCCTAGGGTTTTTAGGGCTAAAGAAGGCAGGGCAGAATTGTAGGAGAGAGGGCCGAAATTTTAAGAAGGCCAAAACTTCGAAAAAAAATAAAATATCTTTTTTTTTTTATTTTTAGGGTTTTTGCCATAAAATTGCAAACCTAGATCTAACCCTAATTCTACCATGAAAATGCAAAATTAACCTACTACTTTTGGGGTCCACAATCACATTGCAGCAGACGGTTCGGAAATCCGGGCAATAAAAGTGGGTCAAAAGCCCAATTTTCATCTTCAGCCATATAAACCAGCAGAAAATACATGGAAATCAAAATTTTGACTAAGGCAACTATAGGCAAATGGCAAAATCAATGGTTGGCAATGGTAAAGGTAATTCATAAGGTAATTTTGGTATGTTTTGACATTATATTTGATGGTTGTGGGGCCTCCATTTGCCCAGCTCACACTAGAGGACGAGTTTGCCCATAGAGGGGGCGCTTTCTTCACTAGGGGAAATTCGACTTGGGAGATTTCATGGTTATGTTGATGTGTGGGGCCCTTATTGTATTAGTTAGGGGGATAAAACCCCATATAGACACCCCCCAACCCATTGGCATTTGTTGTATGGCCCACATGGGCCCCTCTCTATCCACTAGTGCGCTCTCTTGGGGCAATTCGCACCCCCTCTTGGGATGCATCTCCACCATTCGATTTTGTGGATGGGGAGATGATCTCAACCCTCCGTTTTGGGGGTGAACCTATCTTGAGAGTGAGCCATCTCTATAAGAGATTGGACTCACATCCATTGTAGCTCTCTTAGCATTTTTTTGAGTTGGAATAGAAGAGAAACTTTGTTGCTCTACTTGGCTCTTGGGTGATAGCTTCTTGATGTTGTAGATTGCCATACTATCTTGATGCACTAGTTGTAGTTGGTGTATGATTTCAGCACTGTTTTACTCACCATTGTTTGCAGCAAGCTCAAAATCTTGGAGGAGGGCGCCCCATTTGGCTTCCACTAGTGCTCCACTCTCCGGGTTGACCACAAAAGGGAGTGTTTTTGTTGTTTTCAGTCAAGCATTTCTCTCATTTCTATTTGTGTTGTTGTAGATTTCATTTGTTTGCCAATACTAATTTGATCCATTGTCTATTGGTGTTTGCAGGCAGAGGAGACGAGTTGGTGAGAAGAGAGCACAATCGTTTTCAGTTGGGATTGCTCCAACCGCTTCAATTTGATCTTCGGGACGTATCAGCCTCTTCAATATCAGAAATATCAGCCATTTCCAAGTAGGTGTAACTTCTTCTTCTCCCACATTTCAATTTCTGAATCTTGTTTAAGAGAGAAAACCCATATAAAATCACTAAAAATTAAAATCTTTAATTTCAACCGTTTAGAATTAGTTTATTTTGAAAACCCCCAAATGATTTATGCCGAAAAGCCTATATCCCGAATTTCATTTGATTCCGACTCCATTTTCCCCCTGAACCAAGCACTAGTCTACCACTGATTTCGCCCTACTTGGGCAAACTGTCAAATCTGGTTTTTTGGGTCGATTTTGGGGTTATGGGTACTCTTTAATCTGCTCCGTAACGTCATTTTACCCAAGTGTACCAAGTCTCAGCAGCTGGAAATGCTTATAAACATCTTTTTTTGACTGCCCTAGGTCCATTTTTCCACTATTTAATCCATCCCCCTAGGGCTATTAATTTCATCTACTTGCCGGTCTGTTTTTGTGTCTTAACTCAGCCATTTAATCAAGTTATAATCACTAGAAGATGTATTTCAATTGTTGGTCCATCTCTGCCATGTATTGATAAATCATAGTAAGCCTCATTCCCCATAGGCGGGGGCCCTAAACATTCTTCTAGTAATTTTATGTTCGCTGATTTAATTTCCAGCCTTTTAATTCCTCACTTTATTCATCATCTACATATGTGATCAGATCTGAATGTGTCTTATCTAGTACATCTCCCCGTCCAGAGTCTCGATTCCACTAAGGCTGGAAGAAAACTCGCATTTAGTCATCCATTCTGTCTCTTGCTTTGTTTATCTTTTGGGTTTGGGTGTCTGATTGTTGAGTCTCAACCATCACTGGTTGAGTGGGTCTCCCCCTTGACTAGGCCAAGTGCCTTGTCTAAAGTGACTGCGGCCTTGTCCGGTGTGACTTCTGTCCCTTGAACAGAGGACCTGGCTGCTGTTGGTTACACCTTCCTGGTTGCTCATCCTCTACCGTCCCTATTGGGATATCCCTCTATATCAACTAGAGTTTGTGTGATAACAGAAACAACATTTTCTGTCAAGCTTTCTTCCCAGAGCCCTGAATATGAGCTTGAAAACTCCTAGAAGTGATTTAGAATTTCTTCAAGCTAAAGCATGGCATCAATTGTTGGTTGTGTCATCATGCAAGGAGAATTTTCAAAATCAGAATTAATTAATGGACTCTTTCGCTTTTCATCTAGTGATCTAGTACATATGAACAACAATGAGTTGTCCATTAACAATCACTGCGAAGCCACTAGATAAGTTAAGATAAGATAATTTTATTAATGTCAGAGAAATGACCACAAAAGTAGATCAATGGGACTAAAAGGTACATCTAGTGTGAATACAATGTGGGAGTGCAAAAGCAGCTCCTAGGTAATGCTGAAAGTAAGTTAAAGAATGCGAGAAAAAAAAAGTGCATCCTATATAAGTGTTTAGCTAAGCTAATCACTAGGTCTAACTAAAACCAAACCCAAAAGATATATCATATTGTCATAGGTGTAGTCATAAAAGTGAGAGTGCAAGACTAGACATCTCAGTGCTGATCAAGAAAGAGAGAGAAATGAGGATGATGTCAACATCTCTTGGTCCTAAAGATCAAGGGCAAAAGGGGCAACCGAGGCGTTAGCTCACTGTCAGAGTCATCAAACACCATAGTGGGATGCCACTGTATAATCTTCGGGTGTGCGTAGGAGCGAGGGAGCCTTTCTTTCCTACTATCCAAGGTCAAAGGAAAGAAGGTCCCAACAGAACTCTGGCTACTCTATTGAAGTTGAAGTTTAATGGTGAGAAGCACCCTACTCTGGATCTATCTGAGGTCGGTCTATCTGTCACTATGATGATGTGCAATCAAAGGTCTAGTCCAGACTCTAGCACCTCTGAACCAATCTAAAGGATATTGGTCGACCTTCAGAGGGGGGAGGTTGAGGGGAGACATGAGGTCTCACCAGTCACCACTCTATGGTCTGGAATACTCTGAAGATCCCTGTCTTTGTTTTCCCCAATCTGGCAGGGCAACATGAAAATATGAGGTGATCCTCCTAGTAGTCTCATAGCAGGGTAGGGCATGCAAGAATAGGGATATGTGATTGAGTATCTCCCTGATGAAGAGGACTAGGCATCTTTGATCATTATGCCGGAAGAAAGTGGAAAGGGAGCCCCTTGTGTCCCTATAGAGGCAATTGTATCACCCTCTAAGGACACCTGAAAAATGAGGTGCATCTTTGTCTCTAATTCCTTAAGATGGCACATCCGGCATATCATTTCAAGCCAAGGAATATGGTGATCAATTTCCACTTGAAATCTGTGAGAGCCAACACGAAGCTGGCCTAGATGGATCCTGAGTGAATGCATATACTGTCTACACATGTATGGGAGACAGACAATGATGCCAATCTGCAACTATTAGCATTTGGTAGCTCGGTGGCACTCCTGCATCAGGTGCCTAGGTGCAGGGGTCCAAAAACTATGGAGTCTCATTAATATTCATAAAGTGACTTTATGAGCATTTATTAAAGTTACTTTTATGATGTGACTTTATACTTTATGATGTGACCTTTTAATTTAAAAGTGAGAAGTACTTTTATTTATAAAGTGACTTTTAAGTTATAAAGTCACTTTAAAGTTATAAAGCGTACTTTTATATTAATTAGGGAAAAGTGACTTTTAAAATAGAAAAGATTTAGAGTATAGTTCACTTAGGAAACTTAAGTGAACTTGAGATTAGATCCCAGCCATGGATCTTGAGATCAAGATTTGATCTCAGCCATAGAATTCGAAAAGTCATGGGAGTTATCCTAATAGGGTAAATAAAAGATGAATGAGACTTCATTTGGGCATACAATCCAAGAGAGCATTTTTGGAGAGGGCACGCATTCCAAGAGAGAGCATTTTTGGAGAGGGCACGCATTCCAAGAGAGAGCAGTTGTTGGAGTGGCTCGAGTTTCTAGAGGAGAGAGGTCTGGAGATTGAGGAGAGGAATGAGAGAGATGGCTGGACAGTGAAGAGGGCGCAGTTCCCTGAGGAAGAGGAGCACGCATTTCTAGAAGTTTCCAGCATAAATCAGCAGCAACTAAAGAGAGGCCATACAGCAGAAAAGCTTGGATCCGTACAGCAGTAGAGAGAAGCCGTACAACAGATTAAATGCACAGAAATCGAGATAGCCAAGTGGGCACAGTTTTCGAGGTGATCTTCTGCTTTGTTTTGTCTTCTGTTTGCACACTTTCCAAGGGTATTATTTCTGCTGAGTTACATACTGTAAAGTACAGTCCCTTATATTCATTCTGGGCACTGTTTTTTCCAGAATTTAGTTAGGGCCTGTTATGGCACTATTTGTTGGAGTATATGCACAGTAACCGAGAAGGTACTGTGTGTTTTTTATGTATGCTGCTGTAATCTCTGTTTATTTCCTACAGAACTCAATAATATCTCTCTTCTGGACTGGTTTTCCCCGGAGGTGGGATTTTTCCAGGGTCTAAGGTTGACCAAAATTCCTGAGTGTTATCTATGTTACAGTCTGCTGATATCTTTTATTTTTTCCGCTGCAAATTATTTTTCTGAACAGTATATCGGTACCTGGGTGAATTTATTTGTGCTTGAGTGAAGCATAATGAGGTTGCCTTATTTACTCACTGATATCAATGGTTCACTAAGTGTTTGACGAAAATTCTCTATGACTGTGTGTGAACAGCAGTGTGAATTTTCTGTGTTTTCTTTCAGCAACTCCAAGAAGTGCTTTAGATAGAAAGACATCTTCAATCCTAGGTTCTCTGCAGGTGAGGTCCAAGTAACCTGGATAGACAATCTGTAGATGTCCCCTCTGATGGCCCAATTCAGTTCTGTTCCAGTCTACAAGAGTAAAGGGGGCTATACAAGAGTATCTGAAGGTGATGGCCTGAAGGTGGCTGAAAGCCCAAGAAGAAGCCAAGCAGAAAGAAGACTATTTTTCTAAACAAATGGCAGCCAAACAAAAAGAGCAGAAAGTGACAAAGATTGATGTACCCCAACACCATTCTGACAAGCTTGACACAATTTGCAGCACTAGTAGCAATCAATGCAGGGTCTCCAACTACTAGCTTTCCATCTGGGTGCTTAAAGCCTTAAACCCTTGAAGTTTCTTCTTGATCACTTGATTCTAAATGTCAGACAATGAGGCTGAAAGTGGGATTTTAACAACACTTGAGATTTGGGCAAATCAAACGGTTATTTTGGACTAAATGGTAGCAAACAAAATGCTCAAAGGGGAAGATTTCTAGTAAAATGCACAGGACTGTGGCCAGAGATGAAACTTCAGATAATATTGTGACATCTACTAGGCCAATACGAAGTGGTCTGAGACTCTGAAATAGGATCAGACAACTAAGGATTGAGCACATTTTGGATAGTTAAGGATCTACTCTGCCAATGACTTGATGCAGAAAACTAGAAATCCAGCACCTAGTGGATGCATCATGGATCAGTTTGTCTAATAAAAGGAAACATCAAATAGAGAAAGACCTCATTCTCCAACCAACTTTTTGATGATCCATAAACATTAATATATTTTCTTCGTTTGTAATCAAGAGATTTGCGATATTATAAATATAGGCAGATCTAAATGTCCAACCACGGTGTCATTCTCCATATAGTAACTCCTAATAGTTAAGTTTCAGAAAAGTGGAATAAACAAGCAAAGAAGCATATTCGCTTCTTTCAAATGTTCCTTCTGAATCTTCTTTTCATTCTAACCATCTTGGTGGGGATTCGGGAAAGAGGAACTTAAAAACAAAAAACTTTAGAGGTTATAGTTAAGAATTACTATATATTTTTTGTAAACTACTAGAAATGGAGTGGTAAACAAAATGTAATTAATCAAATTGTTACAAAACAACATCACAAAGTTTACAAGTAGAGGCTATAGTTAACAATTACTTTATATTTTTTGTAAACTACTAGAAATGGAGTGATAAACAAAATGTAATTAATCAAATCGTTACAAAACAACATCACAAAGTTTAGAAGTAGAGGCTATAGTTAACAATTACTTTATATATTTTATCGTGACAAAACAAGGACATCACAAAGTTTAGAAGTCTTGTAAAGAATGTAGTTAGCAATTAGGCTTGCTGTAAAACACTTGATTAAAATGACCCAAGTATTGCCAAAAAATGAGAGAGAGATGAGAAATATCTATATCCACGAGAATTGCATACCGCCCCATTTTTCAGGATCCAGTATCCAGGCACAATAATCTTTATTGGGCTTTCCCAAAAATGCTGCATTATAATGCACAGGATCATTTTCAACTGCTGTCGCAATTACCTAGAACCAATGGCTAGATTAGTACAGTTAATGAAGGGACGAGTCATAAAGCCATATGCAATACACAATTTAGGTTGGACAAACGCCACAATCTAACAACAATGTAACTTCAACAACAACCCATTCAAATTTAATAGCAAACATAATTAAGCTTCAATAGTCATAACCTACTTGTGAAGATACCTCAAACGAAAGAAATAGACAGTATTACTTGTGAAGATACCTCAAACGAAAGATATACAGTTTACTCATGCAGTTCAGCTACTCCATGCCAATTGTCCAGCAAACTTGTTGTAACTATGAACAATAATGTATACTTAGTACTCACAAAAATTCAAATATACTAGAGCTTCATGTTTATCTAGGCTAGGTTTAATAGACAAATCCTGTCTACTCTTAATTTATAAGTTGGAATAGAGTAGGGTGAATTAAGTGTGAGAACTCCCAAGGAATTTACTATATCTAACTGTAAACCTTTACAGTGTATCTTTTGATCATACATCAGCTTTTGACTATATGATTATTTTATGGGCTTCATGATCTCTATATCAAATTCTAGATTAACTGTTGCACCTTTTCAGCTCATCCTGTGACAACCATGGTCTACAGGTCACCCTTGCAACGACAAAGATTATGGCCTTCAACATTTCTAAGAAAAGAGGCATCCAACACTATTCTCACCTTTTAGAGGACAGGAGGTAAAAGCAATGGCATCCTACACTTACCTTGGAGAGGTATACTCTGGCCGATCTTCAATCCTAATCCCAACCGCAAAATCAAGATTGAGTAGAGGATATGCAGTGTTGACAACTTGGAGAGACAAAATGTTTCCAGCTTCAATTTCAGCCTTGAGGATATTCGGGCTAAGACCCACCTCATTCATAACCTAGTGACACCTTCTCTCATTTGTGGTTGTGAAGTTTGGAGCCTATACGAAAGGCAAACAAGTCAAAACCAAATTGAAGAGTATTACAATGATCACAATGCATATACACAATGTTACCAGATACATTGTCCCTATGTGCAGGATCAACAGATCCGTAACCAAATCCACCTGGATCTGTCCACAATCTATCATGGAGGTAGATCCCATCAAGAAGGAAATGGATGCCACACCCATGAAACAGATTTTTTGCTTTCTGAAATGGATCCTGATCTGGAGCTGTTTTAAACACAGATCCCCAGTAAAAGCTATTTTTAATGCAAAAAATCACTAATGGACCAAAACCCCAATGGACCAAAACCCCAACCACATAAAACCCTAAACCCAACTCATACTCTATAAGGAAACCGATTCCCCTATTGCATATACAAAAGATTGGGACTGCAGACAGATTCATCCATCACCTAGACTTTGTAAGTTCAACATTTCTGAAAGTTACATGTAGGTAGGCCATTTAGTTTGATTCATACATTATCAGTTCAATCTTCCTTTCCTGTTCTATGCTCATTCTTCTTTTCCTGCTTTCCTGTTCTTAGTTCATTCTTTCTTCCCATGCTTTCCTGCTTCCCTGTTCCGAGATCCGATTTCCTGCATACTCAGACCAATTTCCTTAAGGTTGGTGGTTGGCCCTATTACCACTCAACCTGGCAGGCTGGCATGTGTGATTAAAGCCCAAAAGAACAATGATAGCCCAAAGGCAGCCTAGAGGGATTACCCACTGTCACCTCAATAACTCCCTCCACGTACTTTAGATTGACTCTTCTCAAACCCAAAGGGGGCTTCCCTGGGATAGGATTGCTAATTCCATGAATATGAAGGACAAGGTGATATAAAGAGATAGCTTAGCAAAACGTTTTGTCCTTATAGTATAGGAAAAAGAATGATGGAAGGACCAAGAGACTAGTGCCAATCCAACAAGGGCAAAATGGAGTCAAGGGGCTAGTCCAAGAGGGCGAGTTCATGAGTTGGTTAGGACAACAAGGGCTGCATACACATGCCACAATGAAACCCTAACATGCTGAAAAATGAATGTAGAAATAAACTAGGAGGGCCCAAATGGTGCCACATCAAAACATTGTTAATTAGGGTGTGTCTTATACAATGAAGTATTACAAGCAACAACTCTAGAAAGATGATAGGAGCAATGTAATATAATCATGTACAAGACATCAAAGGGGAATAGAGGAAATGCTTCTCACATAAACCCTTCCAATGAGGTAGTTATACCCTTTCAATTGGCCCTAAAAAGACAAGTTCGAGCAATTCCACATACCATTAACAACATTTCAAGTAGTAACATCAGCCACACATAATGGGATAAGAAACCCTTACACTTCAATATGCACCAAGAAAAGATATGTATATTAAGCTCCAAAGAGAGAGAACTCCCAAAATCCAACAATAACAAATGATGGAGAAAGCAAAGCCTTATATAGCTTTAAGCTCCACTTCCTTCTACGATAAAATAATGATAAAATCCTACGGTGGAGTAAACAAATACAAAATACTCCACTACTCCAACAAATACAACATAATAAGGTGGTCAAACCACAAGTACAAGTCTCCAAGATGAATGAGCGGGGCGCCTCCATCAAAGAGGGAATATGACAAATAAAACCCCAACTCCTAGCCTCCAAAGGCTCTCCAAGAGGTAGCACTCCAAGGAAGTGGTCCAATAAGCAAGTAAGATGATGCATGAAACCCTAGATCTAGGGTTTGACCCCCTTATATCCTCTCCAATGCCAATGATCTCGTCGATATTTGTGTAGAACTCCTCCATAGTGGAACGCTATCTCAACAAATGGCATGTAATGACATGAGGGGCTCCTGCAAAGTGAACGCTCTAATAGAAAGGGTTCCAAAAAGGTGAACGCTCCCTCATCAAAGCATAGGAAGATGTGCAATGAGGGTTTTCCAACCAAAACATCCCACCAAAGTAGCATAGACATGTGTGCAAGCTAACATCCAAGTGGAGTGTTCAATCACAATGGGCAAGGAATGAGTCAAGGTGGCTCTCCCAAATGAAAACTCCAACCTAAAGGCATGAATAAGTGTGCAACATAACCTCCATTAGGTGGACATCCCATCATAAATGTGCTCAAGAGCTGAACAATCCAATAGATAAGCATGCATGAGTATGCAAGCAACCTTCAAGGATAGAATGCTCCTTAAAACAAGGCATGGATGAATGAGTAATCAACCTCCACTAGGGACACTCCTCAAAATATCAAGTGTAGAGCGTAGATCTAGGGTTTGGAAGCTCCTAGATCTTCTCTAATGTCCCACTAAAATAGCATAGATACGTGCACAAACCATCATCCAAGTGGAAGCATTCCATAAATTAGTACTAGGAGTGAGTCAAAGTACCCCTCCAAAGAGAACACTCCAATAAATAATGCATAGATGTGTGTGAAAGTGGCCTTAAAGGAGTGGACACATAATCAAGGAAGATCAACAAATGATGGCACATGTGAGTGTAGAACAAGGCATCCATCAAGTGCAAGTGGCTAGATGCGTGCATCAAGGAGATCACCAATCCATAACAAAAGCATCAATCTCAAGTGCAAGTGTCCACAATAGTCAACCAATTCCATGAAGAAGGGGACGACCCCTCTTACAAGTCAATATCATGCTTCCACACGTGCCAAGGGAGAGAAATAAGGAGAGCATTCAACAAAAAATGATATACAATGGATCCAAGATGTCATCCATGTGCTAGAAACCAAGAGAGCTCCATAAGAATCAAACCACCATGCATCCTCAAGCATGAAACACATCATATGTGTTGAAGTTTATGTAGCATTGGAATATATTCTTAAGAAGTCCTAGATAAAGTGGAAGAAATGAATAGCATAATTACCCCAATAAAATGGGTAAAATAACCCTAGAAGATAAAAAGACAAGTCGGCTTGAAAGATAAAATAAAAGATAAATAAATAAAAGTCAAGCCGACATAATTGAGGAAACTTCTAGTGAAAAGAAGAATATAAATAAAGTGCTTTCACACTTCATTATTACAACAACAAGTTCATCTCTCTCTCAACTGGTGTGCACTTCTCTAGGAGGACAAGTGAAGAAGACAAGAAGCAAGAAGAAGTTCGCTCTGGGTTGTAGAAGACTAATTTTTGGGGCTCTTATTTTTTGTATCTTCTCTATTTGTGATCTCTCTTGATATAGATCACTTTCATATCTGATGTACTTGTATCATGTACTGAATCTCTGAGTAAGAAAGGCTTGCTGGGGTTTTCCCGAGTTTGGGTTTTCCCAGGATAAACTATTGTGTCTCTTATGTTCTTGTGCTTGATTATGTGAAAATTATACTGCTATATCATTAAAATCTAACAGGTTATGGGCCCACACACACTATCCTGCTGCATGTAAAGCACAAGATTTACTCTGAAAATCAGGGGCCGAAAATCTAGGGTCTGAAAATCATGGGCCAAAAATCTAGGGTCCGAAAATCCTGGGCCGAAAATCTAGGGTCCGAAAATCTAGGGTCCGAAAATCAGGGGGCGAAAATCTGGGGCCGAAAATTAGGGTCCGAAAATTTAGGGCTGGGAAATTGTAAATCTGAAATTTTAGTTTTGGTGAAGTTTGAATTTTCTACAGAAACTGCAGAAATTAGGGTTTCAGTTTACGAGTTGTTCTATCCACAGATCCAGAAGAAAAGGATGTCTATCCAACTCACCTTAGGAGGGCGCATTAGCCTATGGATTCAGTTTTATCAAAGTCCAAGTTTCAATTTTTGACCCTCTTTTGTTAGGGTTTCTATACCAAATATGTCAAGATGGTTGTTGAACTTAGAGATATTCCAGAGCCGGAGGGAGTCCGAGACAAATTAAAACAAGAAGAAGAAATCCGGAAAGATTACCTTCTTACTACTCTCTCAGGCTCTATTTCAAACAATGATGCTCATGAAGATTCTCCACAAAAGAGGTCAAGGAATGCAGAAGATGATCTTGAGGGAATTGCAAAACATAGTCGAAAGGAGTACTTCCTCTAGTACACTCTATATGAGTGCACCAATGCTTGCAGTATCAAGATGATGTGATTGTCATTGGTGATGTATGAAGATCCAGGCTGCAGAAAGAAGTTGAAGATCTGAGGACTCCTGTGATTTCTGCAAGGAGGCAGAGATCAAGAGAGAGCCCACAAAAACAATAAAAGATAAGTATTCGTATTTGGATTATCATTTGTCATTATTGCTCTTGTAGATCAGATCTGAATGTTCATAACAGTTGTATGCAAATCTGTATTCTTAGAATCAAGAAGTGTGTTATGCATGTTATAATGTAGCATATTATACATATGACTGAGATTGACAAGCAGTAGGCTCTAATAGTACATGTTATGTATATGTTCAGTAAGTAGCCTGTAATGCTACACATCAACCCATGAACCCCTTGATGGAGATAGTCTAGGATGAAACCTCTTTGCTAACATGCTGAGAACAGTGCACGCTCTTGATAGTATGTTTTGGTGGAGATGGAAGGCATCCAGATAGTTATCGAGTATGTTGGGATATGGATGGGTGTTGTGTTGAAGCACTAGCTAAGATATTAAATCTTCATGACTGTGTGCACTGTGTCATTATTGCCATTGCATTGAAATGTCAATATCCTTTGATTGAATTTCATGATTATGCAATGTTGCTAACTATTTGACTGAATTTGTCTTGTAGGAAAGACCATGTGATATGACCTACAAGAGAAGGATGATGAGACTTGTTCCAAAGAACAAGTGATAGCTATTCAGCAACAGGATAAGTGATGGATGTGAAGATCCCATTGATATTTAGTATTTGAGAGCAAGCAGGATGCTCAGATACGGAGGGATCAAGATGCTCGGATGCAAAGCAAGCAAGATGCTCAGATGCAAAGGGAGCAAGATGCTCGGATGCATAGGGAGCAACCCAATCCCCTGGATGGAAATCTTTTGGTTTAGCTGATCTGTCAAAAGTTCTTTTAACCCTGTCCTGATTTCTGATACTTTGGTCTAAGGCTTTTCTTCTAGTCTCATCCAATTTCATAATTTGCTCAATTCTGTTCTGCATACCATCATCATTTGAATCATAATCATGCAACATCTGATACACTGGTAACTAAATATGAATGGGAACAGAGACTTCCAAACCATAAACCAACTGGAAAGGGGTTTTCCCAGTAGCACATTTTTGTGTTATTCTGTCAGCCCATATAGCAAATTTTATCTTAGAATCCCAAGACCTTTTATTATCCCCAACAATTTTCTTTAAAATGTTCATTAAGGTCTTGTTGGTTGATTCAGCCAATCCATTTCCTTGGGGATAATAGTTGGATGAGTGGGAAAGGATTATACCATACTTGAAGCAAAATGCTGAAAAGGCCATGGAACTAAAACTAGGACCATTGTCAGTTGTTATCTTGGATGGCACCCCAAATCTAGTTATGATATGATTTTCAAGAAAGTCCATAACTACTTTATCAGTGGCATACTTAGTAGGGATTGCTTCCACCCACTTGGTGAAATAATCAGTGGCAGTTAGGATCCAGGTATAACCATTGCTTGAGTTTTCCTTAAACTGACCGATAAAATCAAGACCCCATTGTTGGAAAGGAGCTTGAACAACTACTGGCTCAAGAGGTAAAGTTGCCAACTTCTGTTTCCTAGTGAACAACTGACATTGGGGACAAGATCTGACAAACTTATGCACATCAGTAAACAAAGTGGGCCAATAATAACCTGATCTAAGGATCTTGTGGGCTGTGGTGTCTGCTGCATAATGCCCACCACAAAATCCAGCATGAAACTCAACCAGAAGTTTTTTGGAATCTGGTTCATCAACACATCTAAGAACTAAGCCATCAGGATTTCTCCAACCTAATCCATTTTGAGTTATGCAATACTTAGTGGCTTTAAGTCTTAGAGACCCAATAATGTCGGAATACCATTGAGTTTGACTTAATCTTTGAAGCTCTTCAGATATGATAGGTGCTGACTCATTATTTTGACAAATCATTCCTACAGCTTTCTCATTACTTTCCGTCATCATGCGTGCAAGACCTTCACCTTTGATTAACTTGGTAGGTTTTATCTCCAAGTCATACTCTTGTATTTTGGACACCCATTTTCCCCTTATACCAAGGCAATCCTGTTGAGCTAATATATCTTTAACAGCGGTATGAGGAACATAACCCACAACCTTGGAATACCCAATATATATTCTGAAATGTTTCAAAGACTTAACAAGGGCATAAGCTTGTTTCTCCATTATAGTATATTTAAGCTCTGAATTTTGTAAAGCTTTACTAAAGAATGCTATGGGTTGTTCTTGGCCTTGGTCATTTTTCTGAAGTAAAACTCCGGCAATAGTATGCTCAGAAGCAAAGGAAAAGATTTGGAATTCTTTTGAATAATCAGGGCTTACCAACACAGGGGCTCTAGATATGGCATCCTTGACACCTGTAAAAGCTTCTCTTCCTTGCTTACTCCATTCAAACTTAGCATCTTTTTTAAGTAAGAGTTGTAGAGGCTTCATTAGCTCGGCTAGATTTGGAATGAATCTTCTAATGAAATTAATTTGGCCATTGAAGGATTGGAGAGCTTTGACATTTGTAGGGATAGGAACTTTTTTAATGGCCTCAACTCTTTCAGGATCAACCTTTACACCATCCTTAGTTATAACATGTCCCAATAGTTTGCCTTCATCAACACAAAGCAAAGACTTAGCAGGATTTAAAGATATGCCATACTTTCTGCATCTCTCAAAAATCTTTCTAAGATGGCCAACATGATCTGATCTCTCTTTAGAATATACCGTTAGATCATCCTGATATATTTCAATAATTTTACCAATCAATCCATTAAAAGCAACATCCATAGCACGTTCAAAGGTAGCACCAGCATTAGTAAGACCAAAAGGCATTCTAAGGTACATGAAAGTGCCCCAAGGTGTAGTAAAAGTAGTTTTATTTTGATCTTCCTTGCTTACTAGCACCTGGTTATATCCAGAAAATCCATCAAGAAAAGACATCATACCTGATCCAGTTACCTTCTGAAGTAAAGTGTCCATGTTTGGCAAAGGATAATTATCTTTCACGCATGCCCAGTTCAAGTTTCGGAAATCAATACACAATCTGATATCCCCATTCTTTTTCCTAACAACCACCAAGTTAGAACACCAAGAAGAGTGTCTTGTTGGAGTAATGATGCCTGCTGCCAACATCTTTTGAAGTTCTTTGTAAACCATGGGGGCCAACTTGGGATTTATTCGCCTCAGTTTTTGGCGAAAAGGCTTGATACCTGGTTTGAAAGGGATTGTATGTTGAAAAATATCCTCACGATAAGCTTTAAGTTCATCATAGCTGAAAGCAAATATATCCCTATATTCATAGATCAAGTCA
This sequence comes from Larix kaempferi, assembly GCA_027924585.1. Taxonomy (NCBI): domain Eukaryota; kingdom Viridiplantae; phylum Streptophyta; class Pinopsida; order Pinales; family Pinaceae; genus Larix; species Larix kaempferi. The sequence continues at coordinate 17,126,198 of BSBM01000017.1, read as the reverse complement.
ATCAAGGCTTTTCTTTCTTCTTGAGATATTCCTTTTCCAATTTTTATCATTTTTTGTTCTTTTTCAGTTCCTATGTTTATTTCAATATACTCCCCTGGTTTTATTGAACTCTTTTTCTTTTTATGGCCATCTTGTCTATCAAAAAGCTGCTCTAACCGGGTGATGCTTTTAAGAATTTTGTTCCTCGGCTGATCCTCTTCCTCTGGATACTCTCTCCCTTCTTCCTTATAGGTGATTTGACAATCAGAAAATTCTTGAAGATTATGGATGAAGTTGAGAATTTGCTTGTCACTATCAAACACTTACCAATGATCTACGCTGTCAGGGATTAAAGGTCTAAAGTTGATTTCAAATTTCCCATTCCCCTTTAATAATTCCTCAGTTGGTTGAAGTGTAGAAGCTGCACAGCTAGTTGATCTGCCTCAATGTTTTCTTCTCTAGGAATTGCCATGATGTTTAAAGCATCAAACCATTCCATAGTATCCCAGACAGCATTCCTATATTGTTTCAACCTTCGACTTTTGCAAGCAAATATGTTTTTAACTTGGGCAACCACTAAGTCAGAATCACCTTTAATAGATAAAATTTTAATCCCCATATCTTTGGCGATTTCTAACCCTTGCAAAAGGGCTTCATATTCAGCCACATTATTTGATGCATCAAACTCAAGTCTGAAAGCAAATTTGAAAGTTTGCTTAGAAGGAGAAGTTATGACAATTCCAGCTCCTTTTCCGTATCTTGAAGATGCCCCATCAAAACTCATCCTCCATACCTCATCTTTCTTTTCATATTTGGATACTTCTTTAAAAGGTGCTATGAAATTTGATAAGATAGCATAGTTTCCAAAGTTGTCTGTTTGATGCACAAATTCATTGGCCAGATTCTGTGGGTCTTCAACATGGAGTTTTCTAGCTTGTTCATTGTATAACTTAACCGTTGTATGTTCTGATGCAGGGATAGTAGCATATGACCAATCCATCCTTATGTCTCCCCCTAAAGATGCAGCCCACTTTCTGGATAGAAGCATTCCCCAATTGTCTGGTACATCAATAACTACGACATCCATGGTTAAATGGACATCAGGATACTTGGCCAACCTAACAGGTAGATTTATAATTATACCAATAGTATCAACTTCCCTCGAATCCATGGCACACACATTGTGATAGGGTCTAGTTGTTTTTAAACCCAATTGATCCATAACCCTTTTGGTCATAACGTTTGAAGAAGCACTAGAATCCAACATGCAATTGTGCACAAGCATATTATTGACAAGCAAGGAGACATAGAAGGGAGGGTGGTCTTCCTTATGAGGATCCACGCTATGCAAAATAATTGGGTCATCTTTATGATTGACTATGTTTTGAAGCTTAGGTTCTTCTCTAGTCTGGCTAAGATTCACTCTTTCCGAGTCCATAGGAGCTTTCCCCTTTTCTTGTTGAGGATGATCTATCACCTTCATAAGATTTTCTTTTAAGCTTGGGATTTTGATAAGGTCAGTAACAAGAACCGGAATCTTTGCAGAAGATAACCATTGAGCCAAATCGACATGAAGATTTTCAGAGTTGGGAGAAGGTGTTACCTTAGGAATATTCTGATTTGAGTTTGATGTTCCAATATTGTCCTTTCTTTGATATGTTAAACCTTTGAACTTTGACATCTCAAGAATTTTCTCTGGTGGAGGCATCTCACCAAATCTAAGGGTAGCTTTGTCTTTCAAGTCCTGGCTGTAATATCTAGCTTGTTCCCAAGTTTCTTTGGAGACAGGGTGAGTTTGACCCACAACATTGATGTATTCAGGCTGGTTCTCAGGCTCGCTTGCTAATCTGACACTGCTACTGGCTTCTGACGGATTTTGTTCCATTGACCATTTAAATATAGCACAAGTAGACTCCTCATGGAAACTATCACATGCCCTACAAAAGGGAGAAATTTCTTCTGAAAGAGCATTCACAGTTTCCAAAGGATTTGGGGTCCTCTGATCTTGAAAGGGAACTTTTCTCTTAAATTGAGGCCTAGGAGCATACTGGGGCTTAGGCACGTACTGGCTTGAGACTTGGTGGTTTTGAGATCTTTCAATGGAGATCAACCTGTTCTGTATGGCAGTCATGTTGGAAGCTTGATTTGAAACAGCTTCTTTTAAGAGTTGAGCGATTTCTTTCAAAGGTTCCTTTGAAGGATCCTTGATCTCAGTGTTAATGGTCTTTTCTTTACTCTCATTTTGCTTCATAGGAACATTGGCCCTTGTGAAACCAGGAAGATGAGACTTGCCACAATTTAGCATGTTCTTATCAATTTTCTCGGCCAATTCCATGGCCTTCTTTAGATCGGCAGGTTCCTTATCACTCAATTGATATTTCAACTCTCCGCTAAAAGCTTCCATGTAGTAAATGAGGATGGAATTATCAGGTGGCTTGATATCAGCATGAAGTCTACCCACAATTTCATTGAATTTTTTGTTAAATTCTTCCATTGTCTCATTTTCACTTTTCTTAGTATTGGTCAAGGCAGCTAGAAGGTAGCGGTCTTCTTTGATGTCCCCCCATTTGGCCAGGAAAGCAGTTTCAATTTCTTTATAGGTTTTGTACTTGTCAGCTTCCAATTTGTTAAACCACTCATAAGCATCTTCTTCCAAAGATAGAGCAAACAACTTCATTTTAACATCTTCATGCTTCGCACCCAAGCACCACTTGTCAAAACAATGGCAAAAACGAGTTATATGGGATTTAGCACTAATAGCATTATTTCCTTGAAAAGATGGCAACTTATCAATAGCTTTTTCAGGTATATCATGAGGGTAACCAACTATAGCAGTAAAATCATAAGGACCAAACTCAGCCATTTAAACAAGAGGATTATTCAAATTATTTTCTGTGAATAAAAGGTGAATATCAGAAATTGACTGAGAACCAAGATCCTCAAGCGTTTTTCGAGAAGATAGCTTGCTTTTCCTTCTATGATAGACCTTTTCAGGCTCAGGAAAGAACTGAAGCAAGTTCTGAGGATTCCTTCTTGTAAAACGCCTTGGTAGATTTGTTGACAGTGGAGTCGCCAGATGTTCTTAGTCAATTTAAAAAATTCACTACATACATCAAACAAAGCAAAAACAAAAAGGAAAACTCAAAAGTCGTATTCCAGGAATAGAAAAGACTTATCCCCGGCAACGGCGCCAAAATGTTGCCGCCTGGTTCCACACCTGGGGAAAACGCAGCAGAAGTCTTCAAGCTGCTGGTGTGGCCTTGGGGGCAAGTCAGAGTCAAGTGCTGTCACTTGGGACTCGACTCCTCCGTCTAGGCTTTCCTAGCGAAGCCAAGGGGGGTGGACCCTAAAAATGAAAAGAAAACTAAGGCGTCTAATCTAGGAGTTAGGAAAATGTTTTTGATAACCAAGACAAAACAGCATATACTTTTGTGAAATAAAACAATCATTCATCATTTACTCCCATTCAATATAATCATCATTCATTTGCACATTTGTCAATAATATGAAATAACATTAAACAAGACCAGTGCCTTATAAAGGAGTCAAAAAAACAAATGCATGAGCAGAAAAAGTAGATGTTGTGCGAGTGTTCTTGGTTTATTTTAAAATTAATGTGAAGGTGATCTTTTTATTATGGCAAGTGGGTTCCCAATATACGCAAGGTACAGGGGACATGTCCGGAATTTTGAAGCGTGGCTTCCCTCTCAGGCTTGGGCTGAATCGGAGTCTCAAGGAGATGTTCAGATGCTGTACCAACGAGGGCAAGCCTAACGGTTTCCAAGAGGTCGCTACTCAGTTTTGTCCCAAGCCTTCTGAGAAATTTGCCCACGACAACAAAATATTCGTGATGTGCCGGATTTTCACATAAAGGGTTTTTATTTGGGGCGGTGTTAGCTCCTATTACTAGTCATCTTCCCCTTTCTGATGTGTACCAACTAGATCAGACTGAGCTGCAAGTCGGCCACAGAGCATACGGGAGAAGACCTTGGTATTTTTAGAAAAAATTTATGAACCCAAATTTTATCTTTTTAAACACCAGGAGTCTCTTTTCAGGCACGTATTCGGGCAAGCCCTTATACAAAAACCCTACTTCGGGAAAGCAAGGGGGACGTTTTGAGTTTGTAAAAAAAATGGAAAAACTACGTTTTGAGTGAACTTGTGGCCCGCCAGTGGAATGGACCAACAAGGTTGATTTTAACCCTAGTTAATTTTTATTAAATGCCGAAAATAAAACCAGTAAGCTACTCTAAAAAATCACACCATGAAAATAGACGACACAGGCCACCCCTGGGGGGATGGGGTGTGGGCGCTGGCTAGCCCACTTGCTCTCGTTTAATAATCATTACAATGATAAGAGAAGTGCCCCAGTCTACTTAAAGTGACTTGGCGGCTTACAATTTTTCAATGAAAAATAACCGATTTTACAAAAAATATGAATTTTGGTCCTCCGGATTGCCTGGATCCTTGAAATTTCGGCAGCACCTCCTCCTGTCTGTTCGTCTTTTGCTGCAAACCAGCAAGCAATTATTAGTATAAGATGCCCAAAAACACTTTAAGAGTGTCTTTGGAACACCTCCTAAAAAATCCCAAAAAATCTCTAAGTGAAAATCTAAGTAAAAATGCAAGAAAATAACCAAGTAAGACAAGCAGTGAGGCTTGTTTACTTGGGATCTTTGCAAGCTTTTTGAGCTGCAAATTTTTAGCTCTTATAACAGCCAAATATACTTTAAAATCAGAACTAACACTACTCAACAAAACTTTGAAAAATTTAACAATTTTTTGCAAGTTTTGAAAGAAGTAAAGATCTAATCAATAAAAAATAAGAGCTCTAACAAACCACTAGACTAGATCTTTCTGAAAGTAAATTCTGATCTATTTAAAATGTCAACAATAGTATATAAATCAGATCCACTTTTCTTATGTAACCAGTAACCAGAGCAAACTTTTTTTAAATAGAAGGGAGAGAGAGATGGAGCAATTTTTTGTTGAATAAAACCGAAACTTTGGAGATCCTTTCCGGTGGTGAGCTGAGGGACTGTATCTGCATGAAAGATTAGATAAATAGAAGATACAAACAAGTTCTCCAACCTATCCGCCTGAGACAACCTGTAAAAACACCACATCTTGCAACAAAAAAATCAAATGTAGATAAAACACATAGTAGAAATTTGAAGAAAATATTCATAAACAAATGATATATTTAAATCTGATCTCTACTAAAGCGTAATATGAAAGACTAAGCAATAAACAAATTACTCAACTTTCCTCATAAACCAATACTGATCTTTCCCAAAGCTATACTTGATCTTAAAGAAACAAAATGCATCAATACAAGTTACCTCATTTGAAACAAGACATTCATCCACTCACAATGCCCAACACCATAAATGACCTCCAAAGCCTTTTATTAATCAAGAATGCCAAAAGTATTACAATGATAAGTTCCTTGCTCTCCAACTCCAACTCTTTCAACAATGGAGAAAGCACCTCAATATATAGAGCAAGAGAGGGTGAAGGACGCACTTGGTGAAGGGAGAGGATAGTGGAGTGGTGGCATGAAAGGTGGAGGGGATAGGGCTGCCCACTCCTTAATCTTAGCTGCCCGTACGCAGCCCTTTTAATGCTAACAGCCAGCCAGCACCAAAGGTGCTGCTCCCTCCCAAAAAACGTGGGCTGTCCACTCCTTAAATGCGCCCCTCTCATGGTAAATGCGCCCCCCACACATGGGCACGACTTTCTCCACATTTGGGGCTGCCAAAACACTATGCAAATCAGCCCAATATGCTCCTTGAATGATGCTGATCCAAAACTGACCCTCATTTACTCCAAAATCTTTTTTATTTTTTAAGTCATTTTTTCAATTTTTTTATTTTTTCATGACTTTTTTTTACTTTTTTGGGTTTTTTGCCCATAGGAAAAATTTGAAGCACCCAAACATTAGGAAAAGTGGGTTTAGGGGTTAAGGAGGTGCTCTGAGTTAGAAAATGAGCACCCCTAAGGCAAAAAATACCTCCAGACGCCCCTTATAGGCCAATTACAAATTTTTTAATTGAACCATTAAAAAATGGCCCAATTTACGGAAAAATTAAACTTTGCCGAAAATTAAAAAACAACCTAGGGGGACTTAGGACATGTCCATATGACTCAAAATTAACGCCTAGCATGTTCATATACATTGACCCATAGACTTTAACAACCCCCTAAGGCCCGTCAGCCTCCTCAGGCATTCCAACTTTGGAGGAGCAGGAGAAAAACCAATTAATTATGTTATGCACTAATGCAAGACATAATAGACAGGTGAAAAAACTCCTTGGAATACCTAACTTAGCCAAAAAGTCCTAGGGAACCAAGTCTTTTACAAAACACCATGCTAGTACGTTTTGTTACAAACCCCGCAGGGCCATGGACATGTGGAAAAAAATAAAAAACGGGGGCCTTTAAAAGGCCAGCTGGAAATCAAATCACCAAAAATGAACATGTATCATGTTCTACTCTGCCCGCTCGCTTGATAATCCAACCAAGTACAACTTAGTTGGCAACAGAACCCATCTGTGGTAGCACATAAGATTCAACTTGCATATGTGGAAGGGAGAAATGACATAAAAATGAAATCTGTGAGGAGGCTCAAAGAACTATATATTGATCATGTTAATGCTTGGGGATACTTCAACAATTCTCAAAAAGGAGATCTGCGGGTAAGTGTGGTGTAGGAGTTGTTTTGCATTTATCACCCAGTAGATATATCTACATTAAATATGGGGCAGGCATAGGCACCAATAACGGAGAAGAGTTGTTTGCACTGTGGATATTAATAAAATTGCATTGGACAAAGAGGTGCATCAATTGTAGATACTAAGGGATTCCAAGCTGGTAGTCGATTGGTTTAAAGGGGTCATGCAGATAAATATTATTGCCCTCTCTCATCTTCTTTGAAAAATTGTGGAACTGAGATCATCTTTTGAAATAGTCACAATTGAACATATCTACAGAGAATTCAACACTAAGGTGGACCTGCTTTCCAAAGAAGTAGTGAATCTACCAGAAGGAGTCCTAAATTGTCGGGAATTTCGAGGGGATGAGGTCCTCTCCACATATTCCTATAATGATCTTTAATATTGCATTATGTCTTATGACCAGAAAAAACAAAATTTGAGACTTGTCATTATTTTGTGATTTTTTTGGGGAAAAAGACATCTTTTGATTGATAAATAGTCAAGGCGAGAAGGGATGACCGTATATGTTGGCCTTTACAGTGTTTTTTCTTATATAGTTGGGAGGCAGGAAGAAGTCTGTGGAGACAATTATGTGATCGAGTTGTTAGGCTCAATGATGTATATTTTGATTTCTTACTAGAAATAACAAATATGAAGTTTTTTTCTTGGAAGAAAATTCAAATTCAATTAGGTTCAAGAAAGAGAGGGAGAGAACACCAAAAATCCAACCATGAGTACAAATGAGGAAGAGGCTCTCTTATATAGGAGAGGAGTTCAACTTCATTTACAATAAAATAATCATAAAATCATAGATCTAGCCTAGGGTGGAGTAAGCAATGAATAACCTCCACTAAACCCTAAAAAACTATGACAATGTCCACAATATGAGGTGGTCAATGCCACATGTACAATGTCAAAGATAAATAAGGCACCAAGAGGGGGGTGCATCCATAAAATGAGGGTGAATAATGACAAGAAGAAGTTAAACCTACCCTTCAAAGGCTCTCCAAAGGTAGCGCTCCAAGAAAAAGGGCTCAAAAGGTGGAGCGCTTCCTTAAATAAAATGAACGCTCTCCACGAAAAGGCTCCAAAAGGAACACATGGCAAAAATACAATGCAAGTCTTTAAACGGCAGTTATAGAATTGCTAACTTCCTCAATATTTATTGGATTTTTTATTATAACCACTTTTCGAAAATCCCACAACCACTTTGCTTCTAAACTTTCCATCCATATATCATACACCTCCAACAGAGCTATGGTTTGAGAGAATCGCCCATATGAAGACAGGCTACCAAAACTGCTAAAAGATTAAAAATGGACCATAAACCAGAATCTGACACCCAAAAGTAATGTCCAATTTCTCCAACACCTTGAGCAATGAGGAGCGTTCTACACCACTCGAAAGGTCTCAGAAAGAGTTTTCTAACCATATATCACAAGCCACTATTTGAGCTAGGGCGTTAGAGATATGGGGCCCTGGGGGTCTGAAGTCAAGGTCCTGATATGCACAAATCACCCCAGAATGGGCAGACGAACAAGATGAAAAAGGTGAGCCAATGCCAAGTGCTCTAGATCACCATGAAAATCATCAAGTGAAGGGTATTGATACCATCCATATATGTGTAGAACCAAGAATAAGGAAACACCGTGAACACATCAATCATCCATCATCAACCCAAGGCATCAACATCATGAAGAACCATATGCTACAATCTAGCATCAAGACCCTAAGCCATCCAAATTTCCACGAAGATGTAACCCCCAACTGAAATTGTGATAAAAATCACACGTGGACACCCATGAAAAATGGGGTGTAACAGACATGACTCCTACACAAGTTGCCCACAAAATCAAAGTTTCTTTTGAGGGGAGCTAGAAACCTCTGAAAGAAAATGCTCATAGAATTCTAAAATAACTACGTATTGATTATGCTAAGGCCTGAGGCTTTTTCAACAGGGCATGTCAAGGAACTGCAGGTATGTGTGGGGCAGGGGCTATTCTTTTCTTTGAATCTACACACTAGATTTCTTTGAAATATGCTTCTGGGCAAGGAACAAATCACCGAGCTGAGTTTTATGCATTGTGGCTTCTTTTGAAAACAATGGCAGACAAAGGTATAAATGTAGAATTGAAAACACTTGCACCATGATGTTGATGGATTGGCCAAATGATAAATGTGGAATTGAAAATATGCTGTTAGTCCCAATCATGGATCAAGTTCTGGAGGTAAAAAGCAGTTTTGATGAATTTTCTTTTACTCGTATTTATAGAGAGTTCAACACAAAAGCCGATCAGCTATCCAAGGAAGCTGTATTATTGAAGGAGGGGGTCCTCTCTGAGCAAGAGTTCAGAGGAGAGACTCAAATTTCAAACTTTGAAAGATCACTAGATTGATGCAGGAGCTGAAAGGAGTTTTAAATATGTTTTTTGTTTGGATTTTTGTCTTGTTTGCTGATTGAGCCTTAGGGCTGTCAAAAACTTTTAGAAAGAAATGTGAAGGCTGAGCCAAGGAACACTGTAATATGTAGGTATAGGGAACAGAAAGAGGCTGTTTAAAGACAGTATGGAGACCATGTTTTTTGAGCCTTTTAAGGCAGTCAAATGTGTATTCTGATTTCACACTTGAAATATAAAATGTATATATATATAGACACAAAATGCTCCCAAGATGCATCAAAGGATAATAGAAAAATTACAGAAATGGGACTGTGGATCAAAGATTTTCAATGAATGAATGATCCAAGACGATGATTAAGATGGAATAGTGGTTGCAAAATTGTATTGAATCCTACATGGAATGAATAGATATAAACAAACTGACAAATAAAGAATTTTAACTGGTTATGACAGCCACAAATGACAAGTGAGAACAATAGAACTATTAGAAGAATGGTGATCACCGATATAGGAGCAAAACAAATATAGATCAAAAATGGCTCCATGATGACCATCAGAAGATTTACATTCCCATCAAAGAACTGGCAAATATGAGCTATATCTGTGATGAGAAAAAAAGAATTGGTATAGAGGGGACTGGTTAATGATATGAGATGTGTAGAAGAAATCAGAAAAAAGGGTTGTCAAGAAAAGCAGTGAATTCTGACTGGAAACAAGGAGAGTAACTACAAGAATGGGTCATCAAAAGAAAATGTAAGAAAGGTTGTTGTAGAAATTGCAAATTACGAAATACATATAAATACAGGCAAAGAGATAAATATGTCAGGGTATAACATGGACTTGTCAAAGGAGAGCAATACTACATGCGAAGGCAAAAAATAGGTGTACCTGGAATCACATCATTGACACAACCACAAATATACACTGAATAACCAAAAGGGGAAAATGGCTCAGGGAAAACAAAGGCTTACAGCATAAAGTAATTATATACAAAACGGGGACATGTGAATTAAGACTTGTAATGAATGAAGACTCAAATTAGACAAGGAGAACACAATAACACCAAGAAATAGATGTATAAATTTACCCAAAATTCTGCTCACAAAACCATAGAACATTGCACAGACAGAACTTACCAACCTTGGAATTCAAATTCTGCTGCCAGTATTAAGTTCCTAAGTTCAGTATAGCATATGGACATAAGATGAACATAAGACTGTTCGATGCACAGACAATACATAATAAAATAATGATACTATCTTTAACAGAACATAACAATTATAAACAAGAAAATATCTAACAGAATATAATATGTTGGCAACCATAAAGGGAAATATCCAGATTGCATTTAACGTCAAGAGACTGTCGCCGCATACATTTGTTGTTGCCTGTAATCATTTCCTTGACGAACCATATGATTCCAGAGCCAACATGATTCCAAATAAAGGCTAGGAGAGTATTCATAATGTCAATGTCTTCAAATGACTTTAAATAAGACGACAAAAATGGTGGAGCTAACTTGAGATCAATCCTACCCTGTCTTTTCCTTGATGTAGATCCTCATTCAAACTCTTTCTTAACAGGTTATGGTACAGAATCCAGATCCAAGATTATCATAAGATCTGGGGCTAACACCTCAACAACATGATTGATAACTGTAAAGCTCCATAATTCAAATTTCAGGGTATAGGCTCCATAATTCAAATTTCAGTGTATAGGTTCCATTATTCAAATTTCAAACAATTGATTGGTAACTGTAAGGCTCCATAATTCAAATTTCAGGGTATAGGCTCCATGATTCAAATTTCAGTGTATATGTTCCATTATTCAAATTTCAAACAATTGATTGATAACTGTAAGGCGTAGTACCATGATGACAGTCATGTTCATCTTTTCAATATTTGTTGAAACTGTGGTCCAAATTCATAACTAGTAGAGGCAAACCTGCTTAAGGGGGCGACACAAATCTATTTGAGAAGAGCATCTAGACATCCGTGCCTATTTAATGACTATCAACAAGAAACTCGGAGATCCTTGGATAATCTTCAATTGTAGAGAATTTTAGCATTTTCCTCTGTTACTTGCAGAAGTTTTTTTTAGTTTTCCTTCTTGCTCGATTGCTGCTAGCAACAGTTGACAAGTCAGTTATGGCCAAGAGTGTTCCGAACTGTTTGGGAGTTTGTCAAGCACTAAATGATTGCAACACTATCTTAATCCTTTGGATAAAAAATGTTGGGGCATAGAGTCATGTGGTAAATGTTCACCTTTCTGTTGCATAATCTTCGAAAGAGGCAACTACAGACTTGCAAACTGCTCGTAATAATATCTATACATGTGTGTGTAAAATCCTGACTGTCAAATGTGAGTTGTTTCAAAGGATTTCACAGCTTCCATGATTTCAGACTCACTTTCACCGACCTTGGCTGTAAAGAAGTTTGAGGATAACCAATCTAATCTTTTCATAAAAATGCACACCTAGGAGGAGCTTTACAGATTGGAAAACCCACAATCTTCTGGAGAGCTCAGTTTGAGAACCCCGAGGATTGCATGCAGGTATTCAACATTAAAACATCATCAGCAATCATTAATCCGGTGACATAATAACCATCCTATGGACCATAACTAATGAACGACAAAGTTTTCCAGGTCTTAGATTAAGAACAAAGATCACCAGCATGGAATCTGGAAGCACGAGACATGACAGTCGAGGGGGTTTCCATTGGAAATGACTGGGAGTAAAGATGTTTAGTCAATCAAAATCATACTAAACTCAATCCTTACCATTTTATTAAAAACCTACATGTCTATTGGAATTTGGGCGTCCTTGTCTTTCTTTAAGTGAACCCTCAACCAAGATCTTCGTTCTACTGTGATGAGAGAAATATTAACTGAGATCTATCAAGAAAAAATGCTGAAACACGAAATAGGGTCTTTATAGAGAAAAGGCGTGTAAAACTTGTAAACCTTTCTGGGACCTTGTTCTAATCTTCTCTGAAAAGTTTGGGAAAATCCCTCTCAGTATGGCTAGGGATAAAATAAATAAATAAGTGGCTTGTAAAACTTCCCGTGACCTTGTTCTAATCTTCTCTGAAAAGTTGGGGAAAATCCCTCTCACTATGACTAGGGAAAAAATAAATAAAAAGTGACCTAAGACAGACCCATCTGAACCCAGGTCTGATATACACCTCAAGTTTGCCAAATTCTTGCATATCTCAAATTCCAATAGAAATGCCAGTCGTTTGTGTGCGATGTGAATTGATGAAGATATGCATACTCAAGCTTTACAAGTTTGAGGTGTATATCAAATCTGAATTTAGATGAGTCTGTGCTAGTGTCCATATTCGATTAGCTGATCAGCCCACCACCTCTGCCGCTATGTAACACAGTAAAACGAATTACAATACTCTATTTCTTTCAATCGTTTCTTTGGAAGAGAGAAAACATTTCTTTCAATCATTTCTTTGGAAGAGAGAAAACATTTCTTTCAATCATTTCTTTGGAAGAGAGACTAAGAAAAAAATGAGAAAAATGAGAAGTACCTTATGCCAATACTTTATTTATTTCAATCATTTCTTTGGAAGAGAGAAAACATTTCTTTCAATCATTTCTTTGGAAGAGAGAAAACACGGTTGGAGACTAAGAAAAAAATGAGAAGTACCTGTCTCAATTCTGAAGATTTGTGTTTGTCATTCTCCATTACATAACTGTAGAGAAGAGGAAATCGTGATCATATCAGATCTATGTCACTCTTTCACCATGACAGAATCAAAATAAAAGAATGAAATCTGTGTCACTTTTTCACCATGAAAAATTCAAAATAAAAGAAAGAAAGGGAAGTAAGTGCTTGCCCGACTGCGTTGAAGAGACAGCTGTTGTCTGCGGGAATGACTCTTCTCACAATCACTCCTTCATCCATTTTCGAATTTAAAAAAAAACTCAGATGCCCAAAAGCTAAAAAAAATCAGACACCAAATGCCCAGGAGGCAACCAAATTAACAGATTGAAGAGTCTGAGCAACAATCCTTCCTCCGCTTCCCCTCTCAACCACCTCGGCTTTGGATGTTTATACTGTTTAAATAGAGAGAAGATAAATGAATGTTTGTATGGATGATCCAGACTCTTTCCTTCCATACATTACGTTCTCATTGCCAATACGATACCGTCTAATCATCGTATCATTGTAGATGTTTTTCATTTTCAACCAAAATCTGTGTTTCATTTTTTAATAATATTTATTATTATATTATTATAAGAATTTTTTATTCTTTTATAAATTAGACTATTTTATATTATGTCCAAAAAAAATGATTTGTCACTTGGGAAACTATATCAATCATAATGTATAATTGTCTTATTTTTTATTCATATAGCTGTCTAACATAAACACTAAAGAGTTTCATTGTATTTCTATAACTAAAAATTATAACAAAAAAATTGTCTATCATATTCATCATCAACAATTGAAAGGACTCGCACCTTAGTGCTAGAAAGAGGGTCCTGCGTTTGCTTAGGAACAGGGCTCATATGGAAGACCTTGCCTATTGTGTTTTTGGCAAGGATATTCACCTTTGTCAAGGCTTGTGGGGACCTTAATTAAGAGATTAAACTTGTTTTTGAGGGAGTCAATTATGTCATTGATGCTCTATAGTTGAGTTTGAATTTCCCTATCACTTTTGTCTTGTTCTACTTGGTTATCTATTAGGACCTTTCCTAGCAAAGTTTTGGTTTGCCAATATAGTAAAATTGTTTTAGCATGCTTGGTCTCCCTTGTGTGAGAGGTGCTTGCATCTTGAACCCAGTGGTGCAAATCTTGTTGCTCTATTTCAGCAAGTAGAGAGTCCTTCTCTCTGTTAACCTGATCTTCTTCCTCCTGTAATTTATCTTGGATGTTTTCAGGGATGTGGAGGTTGTATGTGGCCCTTAGCCTCCTTTATCTCATTCTTAACCCTAGACATATGCTCATGCTACTTTTTTTTAATGGAAGTAACCTTTTTCCTTCTTCTATAGACCATACTTGCAAGTGGAAGAACTAGATTTTGACTTGAGAGAGTGAGGTCAAAAACTACCTCCGTCCCCTGGTTCTTCGTTGGACAATGTATCCAATCCTTTTTCATTCCCCTACTTCTTTTTTTAATGCAGCCAACACCCACATAAACTTTGCAACCACCCACAAAAATTCTACAATCACCCACAGGAACTTTGCAACCACCCACGAAAATTTTGGCACCACCCACATGAACTTAGTTTCTCCTCTAAACACTACAACCACCCATAGGAGCTATATTTTATGTTGGTAGGAGGGCGGTTATGGCTTTGAAACTCTTTGAATTTTTTTCAACATTTCCTCCTCTAAATTCACAAACTATCAGTCATATGCTCATTGTCTTCTCACCCCGTCTGCCATTTTTTATCTCCTGAGCATAATCAGAGCTTAAGGGAGAGAGGGTTCTCGGGTTTGGAGAATTAATTTTACAATGTCGCTAAGAGAAGTATGCCTCTGTGTGGAGCATAAACCTCCCTAGCTAGAGTAATAATCCATAGCCCCTTCCCTTCATGATTTCTCCGGGCATCACAATGATTATCCATCCTAGGTCTGGTGAGTTAACCTTCCACAAGCTCAATTGTCTCTGCTACGACAGTCATTACCAATACATCATGCGAATGATCGAGAGGAGTGACCATCCTCCTCCCACCCTTTCACTCATTAATGATTTGCATGGGGAGTACAGGTGGCAACTCGAACTTTGGCCACTTGCCTTGCCTTATGGCTACCCTTCAACACGTTATCGTCCACACGACTCGGGGGCAAATTTAATTAGTTAAAAATTTAAGAATATATAATTATAATTAATATTATACATAAAATTGCCAAGATCATGGTGGTGAAGAATATGAGTTAGTGGGGACTAGAGTAATGGCTAGTGTTTCAATAGGTTCAAACCTTTTTAAAAAATTATCCCCAATGATTAGGTTGGAAGATCTTCTTTAATTTTTGGAAGAAGACTTTATTTTTGTAAAGGACCCTAATTTCATTCCCAACACATGTGATATCCAAGGTCGTGAGGTTCACGAAGGAACAAGGGGACACTTGCAAAATCTTTGAAAAGTGGATGGACTATCGGAGGATGAGTTCAAGAAATAAGCACAAAAAAGACCTAGGGTCGTTTGGCAAGGTACGCAATCCATACCCCAAGAGGCTTGAAGTTAATTGTAATACCCCAGTTGTTAAGCCTTGGACTTATGACTATTTGTTTGTTATGTTGCTATGGACTTCTGGTTTTTTTTGTTGATGTGACTATGGACATTGATGTTAATATTATCGTTATTATTATCATTGTTGATGATTGTTATTAATTAAATAAAATTGGCTCAGCGGAGACAATTAAAAGAGTATGGGAGGCCATGGTTCCACAAGTGAGGGGGTTGGGGTTTAGGAGTTGTTGCTCACCCTAACATTGTACAATGGACCCTGCTTTTGATTTTTTGGGGGGAGATACTTTGGAGCTTGGATTATGGTTTAGTGGACCCCTTTCTGCCTTATGTGCCCTCCTTAGTGGTTTTGTGGGTCCCACTTGGTAAGTGTGCCCTCCTGAAGAGATTCTTTCCTATTTTCATGCCTCCAAGTCATTTATGAGCCTCTATTCCTCCTATTGCACCCTCTTGATGAGATCCTTTCCTATTTTTGTGCCTCCAGTTCATTAATGAGCCTCCATCACTCCTCATGTGCCCCCCTTGAGTTATTTTTTGTTTCCACTCATCCATTTTTTTGTAACTCCTCCTCATGGAGTTATTCTGGTTTAAGTAACCTCCACTTGAGCCTCCACTCTCCCTAATTTGAGTTCCCAGTTCATGATTGAGTGGTCCACACACTAATTCAATTTGTCTTGGTGAAATTCAAGTTGGCTACCTTATGGTTCAGTTAACCCCTCCTCTTGACCCGAGTGGGCTTCCCTTGGTTCGAATTACCTCTCTCTCCTATAAATTCTTGTGCTCTATCCTTTTTGAGGCTAATCCTAAGCTTGGATCACTTGACTTGTGCTATCTCATTGTGTTGTGAGTGTTGACAATATTGATATTGTGTCGGGGTTGAGTTCCTATAGTAGGATTCCCCTGGAGAGCAGTCTAGTATCCGTTTCCGGAGGGTAGTATGGCGGATGTTGCCCTTGTTTCTACACTTGGAACCACTATGTTAGTACAAATTCTCGCATGGGATTCCTGTGAATGGGATGGTGATATCCAAAGGGACGAGATAGGTGAAGGGAGTCACATCCCATAGGCAGTGGAGACGGACGGGGAGTGGGTTCTAGTGGGAAGTATTGTGGTTTCTTGGAAGAGGAGTTTCTGAGGGTTTCTAGAATGAGTGTGCTCTGCTCATGGATCCATGGCCTCAGCTCGGGGGTGACATGTTCAAGCGAGGTAGGCTTGACTGTGTCTATGACAGGGGGGGACATTGTCCCGTTGAATCCAATTGCCCAAATTTGAAATAAGTATTCTTTCATGTGCCATTCATGTTATTTTATTATGTATATGTGCCGTGGTGATAGATTTATGCTATCTTTATGTTCATGGTTTATATGTCAATATCTATATGCACAATAGATGGTCTTTATACATGATGAATCGCATTGTTATGATCCTTCTCTACCATCCATTATTTCTCTTCTCCTTCGGGGTTTACAATTGTGGCTCTCACGGTGTTGAGAAGGGTGCAACCATATGTTTTGGTTCACCTATTTCTACTCATTTTTGGGTTGTGATGCCTATTCCATTGCGTCTGTAATGATGTTTCCAATAAGGAAAACATTTTGTTTCACTAAAAAATATTTATGTATGACCAAGTTATGATCGTTTTGTCTCAACAGTGTTTCTAATGCCGAAAGGAACGCACCCTGTCATTTGATTGAAAGTACCTATGTATGTAGATATGTTCTATTGTTGTAGATCTGATTTGTATTGGTGATTGATGGTTGGAGGGAATGAAACCATACAATCTAAATTGTACTAATGAAAGATGGTTGTAGGGGACAACCACAGGATCTGATTTTATAGGCTATAGTTGGCAGCCTATGCCTTTGTCCTTGCTATGGTTTGTGTGTGGTTGTAGATGGCAGCCTATGGACATGTTTTGATGTTATTCTTACTTACTACTTAAACATACTATTAGCACACACATAACAAAATTGATAAGTAATCCTCACATGAAAGATAATTATTATGTAAGCAAAAGATAACCACAACAACTAAATACTTTCTAATCATATTCTCAATAGCATTACAAATCCAATAATTACTATCAAGTACTTGAGTTAATTGTATGTTCACAATCCTACTAGAGATTCTAATTACCGTGCATTACTCATGTACATGTTACAAATTACATTATTATTATGTTCAATAGTATGCACCATAGGGGAACATTATGCTTGCATGTCTTGCAATTCTTTTAAAAGACTATAGATTTAAATTTATTGGTTGAATGGTTAGTTGGCCTAACCTTAATCCGATGTGTAATACTTCACTTAGCCCCTTTTTCCTGGGTTTCCTAGTGCCTTTGGCCTTAGTTTGAGGTCAGGGACATTACATTAATGAAGGAATTGGTGCACTTCAATCACATTTATACCCCACACAATTGCAACATGGCACTGAAAGCGTTTGAAGTTATGTGTTCTAGGAAGACTCTACCTTTGTCAATTATGTTAATCAATTTGACTCTCTTTGAAAAGGGAAGCAATCATAAGGCATATACCGGCTAGATAAATAAGGTGACTGGGGATCCCATGGCCATACATCATGTTCAATAGAAGGACAAGCTCCAAGTAGCAAAAGAAAGGGAAACCTTGTAATGAATCAAGGGCTCCAAAGTAATAAGCATATCAAAAAGGTAGCCAATGATAAACCTTTTTCTTGGGCAAGATGTATGTGTGAACCCATGGTGGATATGGCTAGTTAAGCTCTCACATGAAGGTTTTTTGGATGTCATATCTCTAAATCCAGTGTGAGGTTATGGATGAAGTAATTGTGGGAGTTGAAAATTGGTTATGTGCCTAAATTTTACTTATTAGAAAGAGGGTGGTTGGCCTTTACTTTTCAATCCAATGAAGATGTTGACAGGGTGCTCAATGGGCAATGGTGGTGGGATAACATGCTTTTGTCACAACATCATTAGAGCCCATGCTACGACCCAAGGATTGAGAAGTCCTATGTGCAGTTGATATCGGTCAAAACATCGAGACTTCCCTTGGAATTTTGGTAGAAAGAAGTCTTTATGAAAATAGGCAACCCCATTAGGACTTTCTTGGATGCAAATGAAAGCTACAAATCCTCAAATCAACACTCAATTGCAAGAATCCCATTAAAGGTGGACTTGCTGGAGGGTTTAGTAGAGGAAATTGCTTTGGAAGTTAAGGGGAAGAGACTATATTATCCTATTGACATGTTCGCTTACTTTTTCAATGCATTGCGTGCCATTCCTACAATCACATAACAAGTGAACGTGATTTCAATTTTACAAGGAAAATGTGGGTGAGGAAGGAGTCAGTCCCAAGTTCATCATTGTTTGAGAGTGAGTGAATCTTTAAAGCTATAGTGTAAAGGTCAAAGAAAGAAACCAATGAGGTCAAAGGTAAACAAGTTTTAGGAGATCAAAAAATGGAGATATAGAATCCTTGAAACAAGTTGGGAAACTGATTGCCAACATCCATGACAAAACTTTGAAATCCTCCCTTGGAGTTGTAGTTGTCTTCAATATCCGATGTGTCATTTAAACCCTCATCTCTTAAAGTGATTTATGAACCCATCAATCAAAAATTTATGTTTAGAGATGGGATGGTCCACAACTCCCAAAACTCCCTAAATCGTATGGAGGGATCTTCTCCTAATCTAGGGTTAGGGGAGGATAGGGCCATTAACCTTATCCTAGGAAACCTTGAGAGAGATTGTGAGTAGGCATACAACCACCTTTCTCAATAAAATGATCAGGACATTATAAACATGAGTTCAAGTTAGTTGTCATTCATCTCAGGAAAAAGGCCAAATCTTCTAATTTTCCTAAACACCCACTTCGGTCTAGGAAATCAACCATGACTCTCTCAAAAGATGAAATAGAGGGAGGGATAGGCTAGAGAGAGAATAGGTATAATCATCTCCCATCAAGAGGAAGGGAATCTCACATCATAATAACTCAAGACAAAGCAATGTAATAAATTCTGCAAGGGAAGCAAAAAACCTTAGATAGGGCCCTTATAGACAATTGCACCCTTGAAAATGCTAGATCATGATAATATTGTCTTTTAACATAAGGGGCTTGAATAACCTTGAAAATAAAAAATTCCCTCAAAAGGCTCTTGGGGCTTCACAAACCAAGAGTCATCCACATTCAAGAAACAATGGGAGAAGGAATCAAGATCCAGGAATATTGAAAAAAATTATGAAAGACTAAGAGTTCGCAAGGGTAGACTTGGTGGGTAGATCTAAGGGGTTGTTAATTGGATGGAGAAAGTGGCTATTTAGGCTAAATTGTTCTCAACTTTTTTAACTCAAGGATTGAAGCTGGGATCTACTTATTGGAAATGGGGTAATCTTACTATTTTATCAACATATACAAACCCTATGGAAGTAGGGTTGAGTTATGGAAAAGTTTGCTTTCCCGAGAGCAATTTAAGAAGGAAACATATTTCTAAGAGGGGACTAAAACTTCCCAACCAACAAATGGGAAATATAGGGTAGAGTTGCACGAGAAGATCCATTAGTTGTTTTTTACCTCCAGAAAATGGAGGACTCGATATGGTAGATGTGGCTACATGCAAGCTAGTGCCTACTTGGAGGAATTTAAGGACAGGTGAGGAAAGGATAGCCAAGAGATTAGACAGGTTTATAGTGTCTACTCCCTTGTCACAAATAAAGTTAGAATAAGAACCCAAGTTGAGATAGGAATTGAACTTGATCATCACCCAATTCTTCACTATGTAGCAATTGAGGTAGAGAGACCACCAAGTCCTTCTAAGTGCAACCCATACTTGTTGTAGGAATAAGACTTTGTCAATCTAGTAAAATCCAAATGGAAGCTTTTTGATGATAGTGCAAAGGAATCATCAAGCATTCAATTTACCACCAATCTTGAGGACATCATGAAGGATACAACATCAAGGGCATATGTCAAAAAATGAAAAGATGAAGAAGCTTTGTTATAAATTGAAGGCAATATTGCAAACGTACACAATGAGGATCTAACGAGAAGTATAAGTGAGGGGGCGAGATAAAAATGAAAAATGTTGGAACAACAAAGGAGGAAACTGCCAGCACAAAAAGAAACAACGTAGTGAGTTGAAAGTGAAGCAATTTGATTGGCTCAAGGAGATAATAACAAAAAAAAATGTAATTTTGTAAATCATAGACGAAGAATCAATACTACATGGGAGATAACTAAAGAAGATGGCTCAAAAGCCATCTCCTTCAAAGATAATGTAGAGTCGGGAGTAGCCTTGTTCGAAGGCATCTATAAAGCGCCTAACAATATAAATATAGCAAAAGTGGTTAGAATGACCTTTTTTCTTCCCAACTTTGTGGAGATGAGGACAATGAGAGGCCAATGGAACCAACCAATAACTAAGGGGGGACTTCAAATGGTTTTACATAGCTTCCAAAAGGATAAAAGTATCAGGTTAGATGGGCGGATAATAGCATTATTTATGGGCTTATACAAATTAATTGAAGATTACTTGGTAAGGGTTATATAAGAATATAGAATATCGAGAAAGATATTGGGAGCCTTCAATTCTACATTCTTTGTTCTCATCCCAAAAACAACATGAATCATTTGATGATTATAGGTCCATATATATCCTTATGCCAAGTGACGAGCATCTATAATGGATAGTTTTTTTTTTTTTTTGGGAAGATTATCTTTGCTTGTTAATTTCAATTGTCTTGTATACCTAACTTGGGTTCGTTTTTTATTACTTTATGTGTACTATACTCATTGACTCAATAATTTAACATGGAATTGTCAATTGAGTGTAAATCGGGTGGTTGGGAGGAATATTGTTATCCTCCCCACTTGGGTTCAAATCTTGCTTTGTGACACTTGCTCTTTGGGAGCCAACTTTCTATGTAATGATTTTAATTCTGGCCATACCTTGATTCTCCGAAATAGCAAGTGTTGACATTTTCCGATAGATGTAGCCCTCTAACAAATAATAAACCATCATTTTAAAAAAAACATGACATCCTTTTATTAAAATTTTATATTCTTTTTACACTTTTATAAATTAAATAACATTACTTTTTTAATGTAGAAGATTGTATTTGTATTTAAATTAACATACATAAATAAATACATATTAACTCTATATTTATTAAATATTAAAAAAATAAAAAACACATACATACAAAAACTTTTCAAGATTCTATATTAAAATGAGATAAATAATTGTTTTACAAAAATGGATTAACCACACATAACCATGGGAAAATTATAGGCATCGAATCATTAAAGAAAAGAGAATTCCATAGCAAAAGACATTGATGCTTTGCTTTTTTTACTAGAATATGCTCCTCCGGATATCATGCAACATTCCCATCCAATAATACTAAGGGTATGCGTATATGCTTTATCTCTATGTGGAGCTTATGTGATATGGTGGGTGGCACATTACCTAATGGATCATAATTCATGCACATATAATTAAGGATATCAATAATTACATATATGGACAAAGAGACTATTATGAAAGGTCAATTATTATGTAATGAGTATTGGTGTAAATATTGTACATATACTGTTTTAAAGGAAAAAATCAAATTTTATATTCAATAAGAAATAATACAAAATATACTTTATTTTCCAAGGCATTGAGTGAAAACAATTGAGTTCAAATATTTGTATATATATTATATTTCTTAAATCTTTTAATCACTTAAAATTTAGAGTTAGCTTCACAACTCTTCTCCTTGTGCCAATTGGGGTATCTATAGATTCTTCTACTAATATATAGTTGATTAGTTGTGAGATGAATATGTGTGTTTATTTGGCCTCCCTTCTTATGCTATGGGACATGTTGTGTAGTTGTGTATGTGAATAATAGTGAATAATAAACCACATAATACACAATGTTTGGTGCCATTAAATAGCTTTTACAATTTTAAAATATTTTCTCCTCTCTTATCTTAAAACTCGACTTACAATATTTATCAATATCTAAATCCCGGTTGACTGTACTAGTATATGTTTTCTGTGGAAGTGTTTTCTTATACTATATTTTTGTCACAACCTTGAGTGTGTATATAATGTGACATATCTCTTATAATTTCTTATATTATGTTATATGTCTTATATATTTTAGCCACCAAACATTTAGGGTTCAATCTCACAATTCTTCACCATGTGCCAATGGGTTGTCCATGGAGGTAGTGAGTCTCATACTAATATAATAGTTGGTTAGTTGCATAATGAATATGCGTGCTTACTTGGCCTCTCATCCTACTTTATGGGACATGTTGTCTAGGTTTGTGTGTGAATAATGGTGAATCGTAATAGTTGAATATACAACGTCTTGTGGTTTCAAATAGCTTTAACGATTTTTTCATATTTTCTCTCAGAACTTTGACATACAAGATTTCTCAATATCTTTTGTCATTATTGATTGTACTATTAAGTATTTTCCTTGGAAGTGTTTTCATATACTATACTTTTGTCACAAATATAAATGTATATAATTTGATAACACGTGATGACAAAATGACATTATATATAGATACCACCACCTTAAAATGATTGAAATAGTTCCATACTAGTTGTACTAAGAGAAGCTAGGTGCATTTTACAACTTAGTATCGGTAAGATGTGTCACAAAGGTTTGATTGAGTACAATGCTAACACCAACATATGTCGACCCGTAAAAAAATCCAATACAATAAATAACAATATTACATTTTATAGAACCCCATATGGAGAGATGTGTCATGTGTTTAACAACTTTAAATCAAAATGAAAAAAAAGGTAAAAAATCATCAATGTAAAAAAAGAGTGAACATATATATATTCAAAGGAAATCTTTGCATGATTCCCCCCTCTTCCTCAAAATATTTAGATGGAGGACAACTGCCAATGGGAAACCTCAAGAGTGATTAGTAATTCGTAGGGACTTCTGACCCCATTAATAACATGGTTTTGGTGGACCATCCAATCAAGTGAACTAGCCCTTGGGATATATAGTAGGGACATTAAGTGAGATACACAATAGAGGTAGTGAGACTAGGGGATTGACATCGAGATCTCTCGCATGAAGCTCAAAGCACTCAACCACTTGAGCTAATTCACGAGGCTCATGCATACATGCATGTGCACACACACACACGAGAACCCTCCCCTCTCTATTAAAATATCCAACGGTTTCCAGCCACAATAGTCCCTAATAACCTTGAAGTACCTAACTATATATGAACATGTAACCTATGTCCTCCACATCAACAACATGCTTGGGGTGGATGGTTCAAATGGTTGAGCTAGCCCATGTGTGTGTGTGTGGAGAGAGAGAGAGAGAGAGAGAGAGAGAGAGAGAGAGAGAGAGAGAGAGAGATGACCACTAGGGGTATATCTCAAGGATTAATTCAACCAGATGTTGTCATTGTTGTTGGACCTTTGGCTAATTAAGAGATAGTAAGTGCCCAATGTGAACCTGGGCTAGGCACATTATTATACATTGACAAGTTTACGAGGGATGTCATCCACAAATGTGGGGAAGCATCCCTTTTGTTTCCATATTAGGTTTTTCTTCGAATACACACAGATACAAACCAACAAATCCATGTTAAACCTAAATATTTTAAGCATCGAGAGAATTACATATCAAATTCTTTTGATCCCTCTTACTGCTTAATAGATTTGGGGTTAAGATGGATGTATACCAATATTGATTCCATATAGATCACATTGATATAACGATGTATCCATGTAAATATAAGGAAGAAAACATATCTTAAATACGCATATATTTGAAAGGAAAATGAAGTCAAGGAAAGGACTTAAACATTAGGTGTCCATATAGGAACTACATGCTCTCAAGGCTCTATTAACTCTTTGGAAAAGGGTTTTTATAGAAAATATATATAGCTTGCTACATCACTCAGGCTGAGGAAAAGCCTTTATGTCCATCCACCCCCTACTCAATTGCCATTGACCTATATGTTTAAATATGCCATCCCGTCGCCTAACCACTCGACCCCCCATTATTCCCTCACTGGCGTAGGCCTTGGATCTATGAGTTTCAAATCCCACGGGAACTTCCCATGGCATAGACAAAAAAAATACTTTATGGAGGATTTAGCAACTCTTGGTCATGAAAAAGTTTTATATTCACCTATCATATGTTTCATCATTGAGAAATTGCTTTGATTATTATCGTTTCCCTTGGGTAGGTGGTTCTAGACAAAGAGGAAGTTTCAGAAGAAGAGAGGAGACCGCGTTAGGTAGTTAACTTCTCGACGTTTCGAGCCACAAAGTAGGG
Organism: Larix kaempferi; assembly: GCA_027924585.1. Classification (NCBI taxonomy): domain Eukaryota; kingdom Viridiplantae; phylum Streptophyta; class Pinopsida; order Pinales; family Pinaceae; genus Larix; species Larix kaempferi. The sequence continues at coordinate 17,101,601 of BSBM01000017.1, read as the reverse complement.
CTCATCATTAGGAGAAAAGAATCCCAAAGGACTTTAGGTTGTCCAACATATCCCTTCCATGGAGGGACTGAATTACGTTGTTCATGGCTTTATGCAGTGGTAGTTGTAGAAGAAGAGAGGAGACTGCGTTAGGTAGTTAACTTCTTGACGTTTCGAGCCACAAAGTAGGGCTCATCATCAAGAGAAAAGAGGAAGTTTACTTTGTTTCTAACCCTTGGGGGTTCTCTCTCTCTCTCTCTCTCTCTCTCTCTCTCTCTCTCTCTCTCTCTCTCTCTCTCTCTCTCTCTCTCTCTATATATATATATATATATATATATATATATATATATATATATCCTCCACATTGACAACATGCGTGTGTGTGTGTGTGTCCAAGGGTTAGCTCAATCGGTTGTTGTCATTGTTGTTAGGCGTTTGGCTAATTAAGTGCCAGTAGGTGCTTGGTTCAAATGCCATGGGTCTGGTGTAGTATTCTACATTGGCAGGTTCAATAGGGATGCCATCCACAAATGTGGAGAAGCATCCATTATGTTTCCCTAGGAGGTTTTCTTTGAACACACACACACACACACACACACACGACGCAACATATCCATGTTAACCCTGAATATTTGAAACACCGAGAGAATCACATCTCAATTTATTTTTGGTCCCTCTTATTGTTTAATATATCAAGGTTCATATGGATCTATACATGTATTGATTCCATACAAATCACATTGTTATAAAGGATGTATATGTCTTATAATATGCACATAATTAAAAGGAAAATGAAATCGAGGAAAGGGATTAAACATTGGGTGGACCGCATAAGAACTTCATGCTCTTGGGGCTCTACTCGTTCTTTGGCAAAGGGTTTTCTATAAAATATTTGCAGCTCGCTACATCACTCAAGCTAAGGAAAATATTTTATTGCATTTCATCCCCCACTCAGTCACCTTTGATCCATGTGTTTGAATATGCTCTCACATCACCTCCCCCCATGTTATTCCCTCATCGAGGATGAACCCTATTATAATGTATGTTTTCTTAATGGGGATAATATATGTTTAGTGTCTAAAACACTCAACTAAAAACCCAAGAGTGGGGAAACTCTCATTGCCTCTTTAAGAGTCTCGACCTCGATGACCATTAAGGGGACAATTGTTGATCTTCCTTTAAAGGATGCGTGTCTACCTTTGCTAGGTGTAGATGTTGCAAAAATATCTTCTTTGAGAAGACACTTACATATCACCGTGGGAATGTGAATTCTTCGTTGTGGAGTCCGACTCTCGAAGGGCAGGGAACACATCCTTCATTACTGGACTTGGTTAATGGGACTTGTTGGCTTGTGCATAAAATAATAAAATCCCACCCACCTTTAGTCCCTTTATTAACAACATATATACCTTTGGAAAATGGTCCAATCAATTGAACTAACCCTTGTGGATTATATATCTATTCACGAGGAAAACTTCGTAGGACCCACCCTTCTTTCTTGGAATATACAAATGATTGCCAAACCACAATAGTCCTTAATAAACCCGAAGTACTCGAAAAAATATGAATTGGTAACCCATGGCCTCCACATTGACAACATGCTTGAGGTAGATGCTACACACACACGCACACACATGTACACATGCGCGCGCGTGCACACTTGAGTTGGCCTAATGGTTAAGAACATGTGTTTCCTCCTTGGAGATCACAGGTTCAAATCCATAGGGGGGTACAGTACACACACACGCGGGCCCTTGAGTGGGCCTAACACTTAAACACATGTTTCCTCCTTGGAGGTCACAGGTTCAAATCCATGAGAGGGTAGGGTATGTACACCTCTATAGACTATAGCAGTCAAATCATTGTGTGGAGGAGGTCCCTTGTCCCACAAAATAGGGGGTCTCATACACCAATTTGGTGTATGGATTGATTGTGACCTTAAAAGTTATATTATTACACATGCACATGTATATCTACATATACATTGATCTTTAACTTACATGTTTGGCAAGCTTTTTATCTTGTTTTTGTTGTTATATTTTGAGACACTATATATGCATGGAGTTAGTGAGCACTGGGACATCTATTGACATTGTATATGTACCTATGTAATAGAAGGATCCTCTTTAGTTCTTGTAGATGGACTAACTTATGAGCTTTTTTTATAGTATGAAAGTACCCGAGGATTGTATTATTGTTCAACCTCTTAATAGTATACATTTTTCTCTTTGATATATATATATATGATTGTGTGTGCAGGCGCAGATAGCCATATAAATACATACATAGCATTACATGTCTTTATATATATGTGCATGTGTGTGTGTGTAGCCCCAAGGGTTAGCTCAACCAATTGTTGCTACGCATTTGGCCAGTTAAGTGATAGTAGGTACTTGGTTTAAATTCCCATAGGTTAAGCGCAGTATTATACTTTGACGAGTTTACTAGGGATGTCATCCACAAAAGTGGAGAATCATCCCTTTTGTTTCCCTACTAGGTATTCCTTTGAACACACACACACACCAACATATTCATGTTAACCATTAATACTTTAAACATCAAGATAATTACATCTCAGTTTATTTTTTATGCCTCTTATTGCTTAGTGGATCTATATCGGTATTGATTCCATATAAATCACAATGTTACAAAGGATGTATTCATCTTATAATATGCATATCTTTAAAAGGAAAATGAACTCAAGAAAAAGGGTTAAACATTAAGTGGGCCATATAAGAGTTGCATGCTCTTGAGGTTCAATCCATTCTTTGGAAAAGGGTTTTCTAGAAAATATTTGCAGCTTGCTACATCACTCAAGTTAAGGAAAGGCCCTCATTGCATTTCACCCACCACTCAATTGCATTTCATCTATGTGTTTGAATATGCCATCATGCCACCTAAACTCTCTCACCCACCTCCCCCCGCCCATTAATCCCTCATCTAGGATGAACACCACTATAAGGTATGTTTTGTTAAAGGGGACAATATATGTTTAATGTCTAAAACATGAACTAAAAACCTTAGAGTGGAGCAACTATCTTTGCCACTTCAAATATCACAACCTCGATGGCCATTAAGGGGACAATCTTTTATCTTCCTTCAAAGGATGCATGTATGCCTTTTCTAGGTGCAAATGTTTCTTTGTAATAGAGGGTTTCAAATCCCATGGGAACTTCCCATGGCATAGGCCCGAGAAAGCCCTTCATGGAGGTGTTAGCACACACTGGTCATGACAAAGTTTTATATTCGACTATTGTATGTTTCATCATCGAGAAATTGCTTCAATTATTATCATTTTTATTGGGAAGGTGGTTCTAGACAAAGAGGAATCTTACTTGGTTTATGGTTTGATATATTGTTTACTAGATTCTAGCCTCAACTAATGAACCTACATCAATGGGTTTCTCAAAATATTTTTTTGGGGAAGACACTTACATCACCCCATGGGATTGGGAAGACACTTACATCACCCCATGGGATTGGGAAGACACGTACATCTCCCGATGGGAATGTGAGTTCTTCACTATGGAGTTCAACTCTATGGAGGGTAGGAAGCACATCCTTCATATTGTCCTTGGTCAACATGACTTGTTGGATTATGCACAAAATCATAAAATTCAATCTCCTTATTAATGTTAGGATATTTAGACACTTAGGAATTAGGTTATGAATATAAAATATGAAAATAATAATAAATAATAATTAATTGTTAATTAATAATAAATACAAATAGTAATACAGGGTTGGCAGGTGCGAGTAGAGTTATATTTGACTCCAAGGGGAACAAGCAGAGAGATTTTGCTTGGGGCATCAAAAGAAAGACTAATAATGGAGAGGAATGGCTCGCCCTTATTAAAGGTCTAGAGCTTGCTAGAGATATGGGAATTGAGGAATTGGTGGTTATAGGTGACTCGTTAATTGTCACAAGAGACGCAAGAAATATAGTAAAAACCTGGAAGAGCTCCTCCACAAAGATGCACTTTCTCCTCAACAACATTGCAAAAGAATTCAAAGTCGTCAACTTTCTCCACGTCTTGAGAGGTCTAAATAGGTAGGCGGATATCATGGCCAACAAAGGTGTTGGGCTCAGTTGTGGAATCTCAGAGTGTGACCATGTCACAAATGAAAACATTTGGATCCCCTAATCCCCACTCTCCGTATCCTAGAATGCGGGTCTTTCATTTAATTGAGGTTTCAATGGTTCTTTGTTTACATGCACAAGGATTTCTTGGGAAACTCCTCATACTTTTTCCCTGCCCTCTAGATTTGCCATGGATCCTCGCACACTCTATTCATAAATGCCACTGGACAGACCCACTCCCCTGCCAGATGGCCTGCATGCGTAGTTTCGAAAAGCTTTTAAACCTTGGAGGGATGGATATTGACCTCATCAATTCGTGTTTTGTTTGGATTCGGAATCTTAGCACAACAATATCTAGTCTAGGCCTCATTTGCGACCTCTCTGGCTGGTGTGGGGGTTTTTGCATTACCACGGAGCAATTTATATCTGGGTCTTCATTTCATGATGATTTCGAGGTCTATGTGAACTGTCTGCGTTGTAATAAACCTATTATAAGCCTTCACGGAGCTCGCAATTGGACTCTTTCGTTGGTTGAAGGTGGTAACTACGTTCTGCTTGATGATGAGTAGGTTAGCTCCCCTGTGTTTGGTCTTTGTCATGGTCAGGTCGGGACTGAGGAGCGGATTCTTGGCTTTGGTCAGAGGCACGACAACAAGCATGACTTTGGGGAAATCATGAAGCACATAAATGATTTGGAAAATCAAATCCGTCTGATCATAAATGAGAACTTAGAATTTAAGAGGGCACTAACCCGACTTTTGTCTCTGGCTCAAGCGACTCACACGGAGGTCAAGCATCAAAACAACAAAATTGCTGAGAAGGTTGGAAATCTAAGAGAAGCTCTAGGCTCCTTTTATCCCCACAAGGTTCTTAAGGATGCACAACTTGACATTGTGAGCAACAAAATTGAGGAACTTGGAAGGAAGCTGGAAAAGCTTAAAAATGAAATGGCCCAAACTGGAACTCAGGCCGTCATCAACTCAGTAAAGAATGGGAACGCATAATCTAAGGTGTTGTTCTAGACTCTCGTCCTCACCCATAGCATCTCGACTAGTGGCTACACTCTATTTTGGTTATGTTATGCTCCTATCTCTGGTTTTTTTGGTTCTTAAAGGCTGGTATGATTAGAGGTCTAAATTTTCCGAAATTTTTGAAGTACTTTGAATCTAGAAAACTCCAACTATCACCCTCTTTTTGTATAGAAAGGATCTTAGTCATGTTTTATTTCTGCATTTTCCTTCTCGGACAATATGTAAGGAGTTATAGCCTCCATAGACTAGGGAAACTCCATAACAGTTATAAGCTTGAGAAGGATGAACAAGGTGTGGTGGATGCTGTCCTTCTTTGGGAGCAATCCTACCTAATTACTCTGTATTTTCTGTTTTATATATAATCAAAGCTCTTCAACCGTTTCTATTAAAAAAAAATAGTAATAATTATTACAAGTTGAAACTCTTTACGAAGAGTTACTATGTGCCCTTTAAGCATTATATATGCAAGCTCTCCTACTTGTAATCATATCATATCTCTTATTCATTTTATACTTTTTATTATATATTTATCCTTTAAGGATTATTTATCATATTACATTGGAAGTTTCCTTGAGTAACGAACTTTGTTCATTTCAGTGGTATTAGAGCCTGTTGTGAGATCCGGTCTTTGGCTAATTATTCCATGCAAATAAGAAGAATGGGAAAAAAAGTTAAAAAGAAAAAGAAGAAAGGAAACATTTGAAAGGAAAAAGACAAAAAATAGGTAAAACCAATAAATAATTTTATAAAACCAACATGTGGTTTTATAAAACCACACGTTGTTTTTCCAAGGTGATATATATATATATATATATATATTACTAATCATGAGTTAAAAAGGGATATAAAGTAACCCTTTAATAAAATAAAAAAAAAGAAAGATTCAAAACTTTATTAATTATATAATTTGCATATTATTGGTTTATTGGAATATATTCTTTGTCAAATTTTATTATTATTTAGTTTACAAAGTTCGGTGTATTCCATATTGGTATAATTATTATTACTTTTAATAATAGTAATAACAAGAGCCATGTGGTGGCAATGTCCTTGACATTGCCATCAGTTTTATATGAGGAGTTTTTTGCAATGGAGATAATTGTTGATGGAATTTGTCTTTTGCACTTGTTATGAAGCTAGCAAAACAATAATAGTTTAGATGTTAAAATCCAACTATCACAGTTTTATTAAATAACTTAAAGAAAGATATGTTTCACAACTATTTTTATTTTAAAAGACCCAAAAATTTAAACTAATCTTTGTTAAAACTATAAATAATAAAGATATTTAGTTATTTGTTATTTGTTTATGTTATTACTAAAAAGAAACTTCTTTACAAGTGAGTGATAGTCACTCTGATTAAAGAATTAAGAGTCTTTTCTATTGATCAAATGTATTGCGTGTCTCCTACTCTCTTGTTTTTAATGGAGGATGTTCTTTGAAAAAAAGATACATTATGCTTTTAAGTTTTAAGTCTTTTCGACCTTATATCCCTCTATAATTACATGCAATATATATGAACTTGGGAATTCAACATTCTTCTAGTGCTCAGAGCTGACAAAAACTGCTTTTCTTATAAGAGTATGCATGAAAAACTTCTGTTGAGATATAATTTAGTTAAATTGGCATGTCTAAAGGCTAATAACTGTCTTTTAACGGTGTGAAAGGTTGAGGGAATGCATACAAATTAAATATAGAGTAAGCCAATGTTAATCTTTAGTAAATAAAAATAACTAAACTGTAAGTATATGATGGTCGAAAACAGGAAGATGTCATTTCATTGGAATTCTTTTTAAGAGTTAAAAATATAGCTCGTGATATGCCAAATTTTTCAAATAACAAACACACATGAAACTAAAGAAAATATCATAATCTTCTCAGGTTATTTCTAGTCATTGCTATATAGTATACACTTTTGATGAAGAGATAATCTTCAGTAGTTAATTTATACAAGAATGCAAGATTTAATCTCGCTAGTTAATCTATACAAGAATGCAAGATTTAATCTCTCTTACAAGGGATTTGCACTCAATCATTCCTATGTTTTGTTTTAGAATAAGCAACCAAAATTCTAGCTCCCTAGCAATGAATGGATATAAAAACAGTAAATACTATGGTTAGTTTTGAGAGTGAAAATAATGCATCTACCTCAACCATGGCATTTAAAGGTAATTGATATCTTTGTTTTTGTTGATTGTTGCCAACAAATTGAAACTGCAGCGCCATTTTTTATTGCAAAATTGAACTTAGTTGATTTTTATTTATTTATTTTATAATAAGAATTATGGAGTAAATTTGGTGGTTATTTTATTTTATAATAAAAATATATCGATATGTATTCCCAAGTAAAATGTTAGTTACACGTTAATGTTCCATTTACACAAAGTTACACATGATTACTCACGTCACAATGGTGGTTCTCTTTAATTATTGAATGACGCTAAAGGCTCCTAACTTGATATAAGTGCGTTGGAACCTTTTTTTTTTTTAATCCGTACAAGAGTGAAGTTATATTTTAATTTAATTCTTCTTAAAACTATTATATTCTAAAATATCATTTGTATTTAGGGCATCGTCATATATGTAGCTTGGGCATTTTAATATCCACGCTATTTTTGGTTTTGCCATTCGTTTGATTTCGTTTGACGCCACGTATGGCATGCATGGGCTGCGTAATAAACCTGTCAACTGAGGCGATTGCATGGGCTGCTTAATAACCTGTCAGCTAAGGAGATTAATAGGAATGCCACGTATGGAAGTAGTGCTATCCAAAGCTACGTGTAGCAGGCATGCACTGATTCTTCATTGTTGCACTGATTATTCATTGTTGCGAGATATGCCTTCCCCAGGCAGGTCATTTTGCCATACCATCGTTGGAAGAAAAGGCCATTTTTTTGCCTTTGATTGAAGAAAAGGTTTCACTGCATAGAATCCATTTCATTGCCAATGATCGAAGAAAATGTTCAGCCAGACTGCAGGCCATCCTCTAGCATTGAAAGGTGAAAGGTGAGGACATCCCACATTCTCAAATCCCATATAATTATTTTTAATGTTTGTAGTTGCCTGGGAATGATAATTCATTTTCTCTTTTAACGTTAACAGTCTCATGGGGAAGATGATTCATTTTGTCCTTTTAACGTTTGCACTCGCATGAGAATATTCATTTTTTCTTAGTTTTTAAGCACTAGCATGAGAATGATGCGTATAATATTTTTTTCTTTTTCAGTTTCCAATACCAAAGAATTGATAAAAGTCAATTTTATGTGTTCAATGATGTGCTTACATTCATGACATTTTGTGTTCAATAGTGTGATGGTATAATATATATCCAACTATAATTGTTGTCAAAATGTTACTGATCTTATTGCCTTTATCTGCCTGGAAAATGAATGGCCACTACATTTTCCATTTTGGCCCTTTTTGGGGCAGAGCACAAAAAGGAACAAAGAGCCTACTTCATATTTTTCTTTGGAATGAACGCATATAACATTTATCCTTTTTAACCTCGTTTTAACCTTGAATTCATTAAGATTGAAGGGGAATAAAAAAGCATTGGTTGTTTAATTGTCCCTCTAGCACTTTATACATACATCCAAGTGCTTAATAAAATCCCAGTTAAAATGGAATCTACAAAGATAGGAATATGTCAAGCCAAAATCCTTGGAAATCCACGCTAGCAGCCTGAAATAAGTTTAAGATCAATAACCACATAAAAATTAGGTTGCTACAAAGGTGCGCAGCGCTCGACCATAAGGGAGAGGAAAAACGTAAAATGGAGAAGGACCGTAGAGACTTTCCCGAGGTACGAGGGGAAGGTTTTGAAAATTCTGCAACTAAACTTAAGATTGTTGGTTGCACCAGGTGAAAATGCATGGAGAATTTGTTGTTCTTTTATTGCTGGGCTGATAATCCCCTCGTCTCGTACTGCTTGGCTCATAATTCCTCCTTTACACTTGCTGGCTGGGCTGGTAAACCTACTAACTTACTGCAGATGAGACTTGAACTGCGAATAATGCAAATGAGACTCTCACTGGGAAATAACTATACGGTACGCTATATATTGCAGTTAAAATGGAATCTACAGAGATAGTAATATGTCAAGCCAAAATCCTTGGAAATCTAAGCTGGCAGCCTGAAATAAGATTAGGATCAATAACCATAGGGGCTCTTGATATGGGTAGAATATAAGCACTATAAAACATATACCAAAAAAGAAGTATAGTCACGCCGATCATATACTATGAGAGATAAAATGCCTGGCCTTTGTCAGGCAGATGATTAGCAGAAAATGCCCTTGGTTGTCATTGTAGGAATATTAGATCGAAATCTGCCTTTTGTCTCCCACTTAAGGCCTTTATATTTCGTAGTGTTTATAAATAGTGACACAAGCCCGATAAAAACCATTTACAAACTCAGATGAAATGCAAATAAGGTCATTGCACACATAGCGTAAATGCGGACAGAGTCTAAAATTCTAAACTGGGAATCATCAATGGTCACTGCACCTTAATCAAGCTAACCCTCCATAACAACAGAGAAAAACCACAACGGACACTTACATAAGTCCCAAAAAAAACCACTTTCACATGGGTTATTGTAATCGCTGAATGCATGAATGATAAGCTAATTAATCTAACCTTCGACAACAATAGAGAAAAACCATAAGGAACAGTGGCAGAATCCCACAAAAATACCATTTACACGCTCTCAATAAATGCAAAGAGGCCCATTGCAATAGGGACATTCCCACCGAGAAATACACACACAAGTAGATGCAATAACATTTTCCATACAATCCACAACCATAAGGTAAATGCAATAAGAGAATTTTTGAGCCACATGTTCAAAATTTTTCCATACCTCTAGGAATTGCATAGCTCCATGAATTGCTCAAATAGGAGAAATCCCAGCCCCAATTTCACACTGAATCGAGTCACCACTCGTAGCACAAATCACCATCCAAAACCAACGAACAAGAAAAGCACAATGCTGCCCAAAACGAGATAAATACACATTCTCCCACAACCATCCACACGATCTCAAATTAAATCCCATCATTCCAGCAGTAACTACAGTAAGGAACATAGATTGTCGGTTGAACAAACACCCATCTCGATTCCTGACCAATAGAACAAAGCAAATGCACCATGCCTAGGTGCTCAAATGCCATCCGATCGGAGCCCAAACACCAAGACCAACGTACTCTGCACACATGTCACTACAATCAACTCGTACCAAAGCATAAGCGTTTATACTTGACCATAAAAGGAACTTGATGAGATTCATTCATTAAGATAATGAAACAATTCTATTTGTCCACCAAAATCTTCCCTCAATCACCTGGGCTTTTCTTTCCTGCCAATAGTTAAATCTAGCTGCGTTCCTTAGCAAATCTCTAAATTCTTCACCTAATACGCTTGTTTAATTTAATTTATTCTATTAAACCAGCTTCCTCCTGTTTACCTTCCTCTCTACCTTTGAAGAGCTTCTAGATTCCTTTCATTTCAACACTTCACTTCCCAGGGTTACTGTTGAATAGTAAGAGACATCTTAAATCATAGATATTACTGCTATTACAATCTGGTAGGATCCCTTGGTCTGAGAAGACGTTAGAATACACCTTTAAGAGTTAAAATTTGAAAAAAACATGTGTGCATAAGGTAGAACGGTTACATACCTGTGAGTGGGGATCATTTTCCTGTAAGGGGAAATGGCTTTGTTTTAGACACAAGCATTATATGTTAGTCTCCACAAATTTAAAGATCCTTTACAACTAATGATTTCTCCGGACGACCATCAACTCCAGCCCACAACTGTTGATTTCTCAGGGTATCCACGGCTAATTTTCTCTAGAGACTCTAATTTTATTGGCAAACAAGGATCATCTAAGCTTATTGCATTTAAAAATTCCTTCATCGAGCTTTAAGCAAAACTCCTTTTGTTGAACAATGAGCTCCGCCAATTATTCACTGCAAATTCACTTGCTTTACAAAAGAACCAGAATTTAGCACCTCTTCCCCCAAAATTAGCCCTTTGCAAAAAAACAATATATGGCTCTTTTGGCAAAAGAAGTCTAAATTACTGTCTAAATTACTCCTCTGCGACTGCTATTTTTACAAAAGCCTCTCTGAAACAACCATTTGGACAAAGAGGACTCCAAATTCCTCCTCAACGACCGCTATTTTCACAAAAACGTCTCTGAAGGCCATTTGCAAAAAAAATAACTCCAAAATCTTCCACCATGACTGCTTTTTTTCACAAAAGCCTCTCTGAAATGGCCATTTGGATTGAAAGAACTCCAAATTCCTACTTCGAGGCCACTATTTTCACAAAAAACCTCTCCAAAAACGCTATATGGATAGAAAGATAGAAAGAAGTCTAAATTTCTCCACTGATGCAAATTTCAACCCCTTGTCATACTCTAAAATTCTTCCTTCTCTGCTCTAAAATTTTCCCTTTTCCCTCCAGGTGTGAGCTTCCACCCCGTGCTGATCTCACTGGAGTTTCTATGCCTTTGGAGCAATACTCTACACGTCTTCTTCCTTTTTAATGAAAATCCTTCCAAATTTTCCTTTTCACACACCATCCGGACCGGAGATGGAGCAGAGACTAGCAAAATAGATTAAATTGTCAAACGCCATCCGGACCGGAGATGGAGCAGAGACTAGCAAAATGATTAAATTGTCAAAAATTTGCAGAACCCTGAGAGAGAACACGCTTGTGATGGACAAATAGTTGTCTGTAAGCGATTTTGACACCCGATGTGATTGTTAACCACACTCGCCATACCTCTTGCCATGTGCCGGGTACGCTCGCCTGGACACTGTGGGTCTTCCACCTCCCGTCAATCACATAGCCCTTACACCTGTCCTTGTAGTAGTTCTGCATTAAATTCCTTCAACGTTCCCGTTAATCACATATCCCTTACACCTCTCCTTGTAGTAGTAGTTCTGCATTACATTCCTTCAACGTTCTCGTCAATCACATAGCCCTTGCACCTGTCCTTGTAGTAGTTCTGCATTAAATCCCTACGGAGTTGCATCCATGATGTCCGCCGGCTGCCGCCCCTTGGGGAGGGAAAAATGAGGCGGATGTCATCATGTACACTCCAATCATATTTAAGATAAATAGCAATTTTAGAAAACATTTTAATTAAAGAATTAAGAATTCAAAAGTTTAGACTATAGCTTAAAAAAATTTGACGAAATCAACCAAACTAATGCCCTTGACTCAAAAACTACATGTCAAGGACATAATAATTATTGGAAAGAAAAAAAGATATTGAAGGAAGTTATTGAAGCATATAATTTGTGTATTTATTGAAGAAGTGAGTGGCGAATTATGGATTCCATATATAAGTCTAAATTTTGGACTAAGTGTCCTCATTGCGAGATGGAATTCTAGTATGTGAAATTTTTTAAGAATTTCAATTGCTCATGTCCAATATGTGGTAAATATTTTATTATGAAAGAAAGTCAAGCTCAGTCACAATTGCAATTGCAGATACAAAAATTGGAATGCGGATTAGGATACTACAAGGAAAGCAATAAAAATTTACAATTTGAAAACGATTAAGATAAATATTTTAATGTTTTAATAAAGACGGGAAATTCCAAATTGAAAGATCGTATTCAGGAGACCACCAAACAAATTTGACAAGGACATACAAAAATGAGGTGAAGAGATCTCTCGTCTAAGAGATCATAATCATAAATTGTTGCTTCAAATGAAGAAGATGAAGGATAAAACACATTGCAATCAAAAGTTATAAGAGGATATTCAAGATCTCCAGCAAAAATGATAAAGAAAAGATGAAGAAAATTCCTCCTTGAAGAAGGTTAATCAAGAATTGCTAGAGCAAATAAAAACGTAAGAGAAAGAGAGCAAGAGAATCAAGATGTTCAAAATGAAGTCAACAAGACAGATTATAAGGAATAACTCTTCTGCTTAAAAAGACACAATCAAGATTTACTCATACAAATTAGAAAACTAAATCATGATAAGAAATCGTTACAAGAAAAGTTAGATCGCAAGGGATCATTAGCTGATAAGGAAACGATGACTGGCCCAATAGACAAGTCATCAAACACTCAAATTCAAACACCAAAAAGGGGAACCAATACAGAGTAAAATGATGCTCAAAATCAGAAGAATGTTTATACTAATAAATCACTACAAACATCAAGACAATATGGTTCCAATGAAAAATTACAAAAGATTAGGCTGCCTTATCGTCATCCAAATCATAAATATCGATATGACCAATGACAAGGTCAAGAGGAACATAAACAAACGAGTTGTGATTTCAAAACAGAATGGGAAAAAAGTCAAGAAACTCGATGGAAGCAAAAAATGAGAAGTTATATTTGAACAATCAATCGACAAACAGTTCCATTGAAGGTAGATCTCACATGGACCACTTCACAAATGACGCAACAATTTCACTCAATGTTTAAAAGAACGTATCGTCTCTTGTCATCAAGTGTTGTAATTAGCGACACAAAAGATCATGAGAAAGCGTCACGAGCAAGAACAAAAATAAAAAGTCTTCCATAATCATGCTTTGAGGACAAAGCATCTCTAAGAGGAAGGCAATGCCATGAATATAAAATATGCAAATATTAATAAATAATAATTAAATTGTTCTAATAATAAATAAAAATAGTAATAATGATTAAAAGTTGCAACTCTTTACGAAGAGTTACTAGGTACCCTTTGAGCATTAAGAGTTACTATGTGCCATTTAAGCATTATATATGTGGGCTCTCCTATTTTTAATCATATCATATCTCTTATTCATTTTATACATTTTATTATATATTTTCCTTTATGAATTATTTATCATATTTACATTGAAAGTTTCCTTGAGTAACGAATTTTGTTCGTTTAAAATTAGTTAAGATCAACTTGGTATAATGTGTCTTTAGGTGAAGTGTGTTTCTTTACTATGCATCTGTAATTTTGGAATCCAATGGTCATGATAGGTTCTAGACATAAAGTGATCCAGCGGTTCATCTTCTCCTCGATCTTAACGGCTATATTGTTTCATGGCTTGACACCATATTAATCCATGATCTTTATTTAAAGAGCACGGAGGGTCATTTCCCATTGATCGATGTGAGAAACTTAGCTATAAAATGTTTTTTCTTTTGCATCAATATATTACCTCAAGTGCCCATGTTGGTTGTGGTCGTGGACAATTTCACTTTTTGAGGGTTTCAATAATGCAAAACATTGGTGTGTTGATTTGTGATCTATTTGTGTGAGCAATTGCTCAATGTGTTTGACCTATGTAGAAATACCATGTTTTAGTCGAACATGGTATTAGATCACTTATGAAGACCCACTCCCATTGTGGATCGAGATCTTGAACCTATGCAGTTGCATGCATTAAAGGATTTCCATATTCTATTATTTTTGCGCATTTATGGGTTGAAAGAATTGTTCCACTGTGTTTATAATGCTACTTTGAGTTGGAATGCTTTTTGTTTCACCGAAACTGGTTTTTGTTTGCCTAATATACAACCATTTTATTAGATATGAAGGTATATTGTTTACATTACATTATTTTATAATCTTTCTCATACCAGTTAATATAATTTCAATTTGTTCTATTATATTATCGTTTTACCACCTTTATCGTCTGTATATGTTCTTTGTTGTGCGCTTTGTGCTAACTCGACAAATCATAAACATAGCAAAACGTGTTTTCTTTTTTGTGTATGCTCTTTGTCGTGCGCCTTGTGCAAACTTAATAATTTGGAAATAGAGAGAAAACTTGTATTTTCCATATAAGCTAACTAGGAGCTAACCCCAAGTTTGAAAGATACAATTTCAAAATTTCAATATTTTTGTGTGTGGTTAGGGTAAGTTGTTATGGCCCTAACCATCATTCATTATTAGTATGTTAGTTATGGTTCAGTCAACTTAATACAAGGTCATATATTGATCACTTCAAATTCTATTTATAATAAAGGATGTTCATTTGTATAATCAACTGATCTTTCTTATGTATTTTCTACATTGTGTAAGGAGGTTTCCCTTTCAAAGAGACTTCTTATTCATCTGTTTTCTTCAATCTTAAGGCATTGGATTACTCTCTCTTTCTTGTTTTATGCTCTTTTGGGGGATTTGGTGCATAACATAAGCACACACTTCGAGGCAAACAGTAAAAAACCATTCTCCCTCGTAATATTTTTTATTTATTGTGCATTACCTCACTTGATTGAAAGTTACTTTATTAAGTGACGGGTAATGAGTTCAAATCTTTGTTTTCTTTAAATTGTTTTTTGAAAAAATAATGCAGCTTTAAGTTATTACATAACTATGTTGTAATGTGCATTTAACTTTTTTTTTTTTCCATAGAAAAATTTAACTTACTATTAATAATGCGAAATAGTAAATAGAACCAATTGTCAAATATGTAGCAGTCCAGTAGATGTCTATGTCATCCCCCACGTGGCCGTATACAAGACCAAAACCGTGGCATTAATACATAAGTCCAATATTGCTAATATATCAATCAACAAAGGTGACCAAAGTAGACAGGATAGCCCTGTAAAATCAGCAAATGCCCCATAAACAAAAATCCCAAAAAAGTATTGACAATCATCGACTCGCGGCCAAGATACCCAGCATGTCTTTTGGAACCGATTATCCAATACCGGTCATCATAATCCAAGGTCAATATATAGGTCATGATCCATATAGATCGCTAATATAACAAAAATATATATGCCGCAAAAAGAAGGGAACATATACCAACAAGAAGTTGGTGGTTGAATCTATCAAGTACCTGCACATAATAATGTGATAATAGGACTATGTTATATCCGCATATAATAAGGAAAATAGATACAATCAAAACAATATGTAAATCAAAACCAAGATAAGAGGTAGGATCCCTATGTAAAAAGTAGCTCATCACGCCATTCCTCCCATATGACGAGCCCCTCTAGAGAGTGTAAAGCCAATTTAGAAAGTGAATCAGCCTCAGTATTCACCTCTCTGAATACATGGGATAAATGAGTATGTTCAAAATCGAGGATTAGCTTCCGAGCCATAGCCATCCAATGTGAAAGAAGAAGGACATTGAGAGTCGAGGATCCATTTTCCCATGCAATGATAGATTGTGAATCACCCATCACCACGAGAGAAATAATCATCTTGGAGCAAGAAAAATGAAGTAATAACCACAGGGCACATAATTCACTACGAGTATTAGAGCCATTTCCAACATTAAGTCTGATACGGAAATATACAGAGTTGCTTAAATGCAATAAAAATCCAGCCCCGCATATGCCAGGAACCCCAGCCGCAGCTCCATCAAAGAAGCCGCAAGGGAAAAATAAGACTGGAGGAGAAAGTTGCCTGCACTTATTCGAAACATACCTGGTAGCTCGATTTCCATGGACAACAGAGAATTCATTGTAGTAGCCACAGTTTGACAGCATATCCAATCCCGATTGGGCACAATGTCCTAAAAAATACGAGTATTTCGTGCCTTCCAAACCTCCCATATCATGTAGCATGGGAGTTCCAGAAAAGACTTAGATAGAGAAAACCATGTTTCGAGGCAGTCACATAGAGTGGAGGTTCTCCAATCCAACTGTATGTCAGTATTTGACTTGATTTGAATCCACAGACCCTGTATGAAATTGCAAGAGGAAAAGAGATGATCAATAGATTCCTCATATAAGCAACATAATGGGCACCATCCCGGGCCATTGAACCCCCGATGGCATAAATTGTCCCAAGTTAGAATCTTGTTACAGAGAGCTAGCTAGATAAAACATTTAATTTTAAGAGGTAGTGCTAGTTTCCAAATAGTGTTATGCCACCAAACCGTCTCAGGATGATTATCAGCATATAGTGATGCGTAAGCCAGCTTCACAGATACTGAGCCAGAGGCCACATCCCACGACCATGCAAGCCGGTCCGGAGACTCAGTGAGTTGGATGTTTGACAGGCATAGTGGTCTGATATATTCATCCCATTCAGCACCCAATATACCATAAAGTCCCAGCTGGGGCGCCGAGATCCACTTTGAACGCCCAATCCCATGAGGGCCAGAAGCATGTGCAAGTGTGAAAAATCCGTTTTCCCGGAGATGAGACCTCAGCTCAGTGGATAAGATGTATTCAGATGGGCCACCAATAATAGGATCAACTCCTAGCCTTATTTCACGGCCATTTCTGGGGATCCATGAAATCCATTTTGCAATTATCTTGAAGGAACTGATTAAGCCATTCCATATATTTGAAACACCATTAGTAGATGGAAGACCCTTTCTGAGCCAGTTAGCAACTGAGGAATTTTTCAAATATTTGGCTCTAATAATCTTCCCCCAATCTGAACTGACAAAAAGTGCTCTCCATAAACTTTTAGCATGTAGAGCTGAGACGAACAGTTCCAAATCCTTAATATTCCAGCCTCCAAAAATCCAGGGTCGGGCCAATACAGACCATTTAATAAGATGGAATTTCTCAATATCCCCACCGCCAGACCATAGGAAGCTGAAGATCTTCTTTTGAATAAGACATAGAATGGCAGGCAGAATCTTACAAAGTGAAAACCAGTAGACCCCCAAGTTTTGTAGTACCACTTTAACCAGCGTCAATCTACCCCCCAGGGATAAGTGACGTAAGCTCCAATGTCCAATGCGGATCTCAAACCGTCTGACGATCCAGGACCAGTCTATGATATGGTAATTTGAAGGCTTGAGGAAAAAACCCAGGTACTTTGTACCTTCGTCCAATTCATTGAATTTTAAAGGGAGAATCAAACTGATCGACTGTTCAATGTCCACCGGCATGGAATGCTTTATAAAATGTGATTTGATGTAGCTGATATTCATTCCCGTGACCGAGCAGAAAAAGTCAAGAATCATCTTGTACTGGACCCATTCCGCCATAATGCCCAAGCCTAAAAGAAAAACATCATCCACAAACAGTGAATGTGTTACAGATATATCTTTATTAATCTTGATTCCAACAATACGACCCTCCCTTTTTGCCTTATGTATACAAAGGCTCAGTCCCTCAATAACCAACAAGAAAAGTAGAGGCGAAAGAGGGCATCCTTGTCTGAGGCCCCTTGAGGCTTTGAAGAAATCCGTAGGGTGCCCATTTATGAGAACAACAAAATTAACCGAAGTTATGCATGCCATAATCCATTTCATCACCGGCCATGGTAGACCAATCTAAATCAGAATCAACCTCATTAAATTCCAATCAACCCGGTCATATGCCTTCACAAGGTCTAATTGGAGGATGAGTGCATCAAGTCTCTTCTGCTTTATACTATGGAATACTTCTTGTGTCACCCCCACTGCATCATGAATCTGACGGCCCTCCAGGAAACCATATTGCTCCATAGAAATATGTCTTGAAAGGACTGGTTTGATTCTCACAGCAATAATCTTGTATACTAGGTTACACAACGCAATAGGGCTGAACTCATTGAAATTTTTCGGGTGCGATGATTTAGGAATGAGGGCCAGATACGTAGTATTTAGAGCCCCAGAAACCAGACCCAATTTTCGGGATTCATCTACAGCCTCCCGGAGATCATTCCCCATAATATCAAAAAAGTGCAAGAATAGTTCTACCGTCCATCCATCCGGACCAGGCAATTTGTCCTTTGCAAAACCCCGCAAGATATTTTCCACATCCAGTAAAGTCACTTCCTCAAAAATACAGTCACCTTCCTGTTCATTGAACATCTGGGGATATTCCTTGATAATCTTGAACTGTTCAGCCAAAGTTGTGTTCTTTGGGTCACAATAATACTCCTGAAAGTGACGAGTTGCTTCATTCATCAATTCCTCATCCCCCTGGATCCGCTGACCATCAATATCATTTAGATCCCATATAGTATTCTGGATTCTCCGCGAGTCTGCAAACCAATGAAAAAACTTGGTATTCAAATCCCCAACCTGGAGCCAGATGGCACGGTTCTTTAAACGCCATGTCTCCTCCTGAATGAGCAAAATCTTCAATTTTCAACTCTCCAATGCAGAGAGTTGTTGACGATCCAAGGGTGTTAAACAAGTCTGCGCAGAATTCTTCAATAGTGTACCAATTTCCTTTTCAATCTCAGATAGTTCTGCACCAAGCATAGCTTTTGTTATTTTTTTCCCATACTATAGTGAAATCCTTTAAGCATTTTAGTTTCACCGCCAGCTTATCCATAGCAGATCGTTCCCCAGAAACATCAGTGTTTAGCCAGGTTGCATTCACCCCCGAAGTATAATCATCATCCAATAGCCAAGTGGAATTAAATTTGAAAGGGAAATTTTTATGGGAACCCACATCGTCGAACTGTAAAATGATAGGGAGATGGTCACTAATATGTATCTGATGTATCCAAGACTTGTAATTCTGAAAACTATGGAGAAGTGGAACTGAAATCAAGAAACAATCAATGCATTTTTTAATCAAAGCCTCATCCGACCGACCATTTGACCAAGTTGGAGCCATTGGCCTTGGAGCCACGTCCACCAGAGAGAATTTGGGGAAAATATTTATGAAATATAATCCCAAAGAGTCTCTTCGAGCAGAATGTCCCCAAAATTCCTCATCCCCCCAAGTGAAATTTAAATCCCCCGCAAGGATCAAATTCTCCAATTCCAGCAAGTGTTCCGACACGGCAAGGTCCCAGAACTTCACTCTATCAATATAAGGACCATAGCAGTTGATAATATTGAAGTTCTTTTCTGATCCCCTGAGGTTACCAGATAGTAGTATTCCCAAGGAGATAATGGATGGGTTTAACCGCAGAACCTTTGGGTTCCAAGCAACTAAGAGACCACCAGAAAGGCCCACCGCATCCACAGAGCACATCATCCATCCAGGTTTTATTTTGTTGAAAAAAGAACAGGCCTTCTCCCCACATACCATAGTTTCTTGGAGTAGGACCAAATCAGGGTTGATAATATGGAGTACACGTTTGAGGGCCAATTGTTTGGGCAGACCCCCCACACCCTGAATATTTAGAGAGAAAAAAATCATTTTCGAACCCTAGCAAGTGCTTTGATTCCTCTAAGAGCCTGGGTATCAGGAGAGTTGGGAGTATTCATATTGTCAAGGTCACCCCCCCCATAGGAGGGACCTTTTTGTTCTTCCTAGCACTCCTTGTCTTCAAAGGAGAGAAGTCAGGAGCCAGACCACCCTTGAGTGCCCCCTTTGAAACACACAGATCCCCCATAGTCTGAGTAGTATTCTCAAGTTTCTTTGTGTCATTGTCCACCCCCGAGGTCAAGGCCAACTGTTGCGTAGGAAACATTTCACCCACTTTTGACGGGCCCTCCCCCACAACAACCCGGTTCCTGCAGTAAGTTGGAATACTCATTTTTTTCACCATCTCAGAGTATGAAGGAATATGTATGACGCTATCCCGGCCGTCCATGACCCCCTCGGGTATCTTAGACGAGCACATATGACCCGTAGGCGAACACATATGACCCGATGGATCCCCTGGTCCGTGCCAAGAATCCGACAGCATCAAAGACTCAGAGCCGGAAGGTACCAGCACCGATTCAGGTAAAACGTGGCTCTGCACCATCAAATTATCAGGTCCATATGAAGGTACCTCGGAGTTCGTGGATATGAGGATAGTAGGAGAGGGGGAAAGGGAAAGTTCAGGGGAAACCGACAAGTTGAGAGATGGGGCCGGAGGGATAAATTCTGTAGACCTCACATTGGTTGGCCTGGACGTGGGGACAAGGATGTCATAATCAGACGAGTCACTAGAAATCTTCTCAGATCCAGGAGTGATAGATAACGATGGAGTAGCTCGAGCCATATAATTACCATTATTGCCATTATCCAAATCACTTAAAGAATTGTAGAAAGATGGGTCCTGTATTTCCAACTTACGGAATAATGCCGAATCAGGTGCAGCAAGAGAAGGGACCCAGTTGAAGAAGCCATCCAGCCCCCCCGATGCATCCAGCTCCATATTCCTACCATCATCCGAAGACCAGCAAGAACTCGCCCCAGAGGACGACCGAAGGAAGTGGCCTCCTTGCATTGACGCCACAGATGGCCCACCTGTTTGCATTTAGAACATCTGAAGGGGATACCCGAGTAGTCTATAATCTGTGTGAGTTTATGGCCTCGCCAGTTTATATGAAGTACATCAATAAGTCCCAACGAAACATCAACCTCCACAAGAAGCCGTCCCATGCGCCGATCGAAACCTGTAAGATGGTCCTCTTCCACATGAAGGAAACGACCAATACTATTGCCAATGGCTTCAAAAGCCCCACGATTCCATAGCGCCAGCGGAAGACTCGGGAGAAGAACCCATAAATGGCGAAGTCGAATTGAGGCTGTATCAGGTTCGAAATCGGTATGCCATTTTTGCAGCATTAAGCTACCTGCACCGTAAAGCCACAAGCTATTTAGAATGGTATTGCAATGATCCTCCTGTTCAAACTTAAATCCATACCACCCGTGGGACATAGCAAAGACCTATGGTGTATAATTTAAAATGGGATTCCATTTGTCTGTAACCCATTTTACAATGTCAGAACGATTCATTGCATGGTAAGAGAACTTACCCACCAGCACCGTCATATTGAACTCCGCAAGGTCTTCTAAACCAATATCACGACCCACAGTTAGCTAAACTTTGCCGGGTCTGCAGTAGTATTTTCCTGAAGTCGACGAGTCGAATGGGATAATGGCCCAGCCGTGGTTCTATCATGTGGGAATGGCACAGCTCGTGCACTACCCACCGATGGATTCGAACCCGATGTGTCCGCAGAAGACTTTCCCAATGACAGCTGCCCCTTGGCATTCGAAACCCTGGCACGTGGCGCCACATGTCTCACACCGGAATTATGAGACCGCTTACCCTTTAGTTGATTTTTGAAAAATACGTCCAGTTTGAATAAACCGGCCTTCTCTATCATATAATCAGAAATGTTAAGACTGTTATCCGTCGGGAAAATAGATTTGGGCAAGTTTTCCCCCATTTCGCTAGGAACGATATCCCCACAGCAACAACCTTATGAATGCAGAGAACTGAAGGAGAGAAACCCCTGTCAGAATGAACTCAGTAAACTTAAGGACCAAGTCATAGGTTACCTACCGGAGGAGAGAAACAATAGAATCCAATGATGACCTCGAAGAATGAAAACCGATATTCAGTCGATAATGCCGGCAAAAGGAAACAAGACGATGTCTTTAACCCAGAATGGTATACCCCAAAAAAGACAGCCAGTGCCCCCGGCAGTTAGACCCACGACCGATGTAGAAACCCCGTGGAACATGCACTGAATATCAAATAAAACAACCGTAATGGGAAAATGGGATAAATATGGGCAGACTATAAAAACCCAAAAAACGGCCGTTGATTTTACTCCAAATTATCTGTGCCGATATCCTGCCTTTGAGACCGGTAAAAACATTCACGGCGGATAAACCCCTGTGATTTTTAAACCGATACAAGACCCAAACTGATTCTAGTTGGATTTGCCGAAATGGCCCGAGTGGCATACCCCGAAGAAGAAGCCCGTGAAAATATTATCCGGTTCCAGAAGATAGTAGAAAAACCTAAATGCTTTTTTAAAAATGGAAACCCAAAAGGCTGATAGAGATGTGGACCTGTCTTAAAAACGACGCCATTTTATATTGGAAGGCACCCATCAGCACCATTTCTAGCTACATTCAGTCGACAAAACCCTAATATGGTAGTATCCGCCATGTTCTCCTCCGCCGCGCCTCCATTTTCGTAATGTGCATTTAACTTATTATTCCCTTGCATAACAGGGACATATAGTAAATGACTCAAGTTATTAGTCCATATGTACGTTAGTTTATTTTATTTTAAATCTAAAGTTTGATATAAGTTCATTTTTTGTTAAACTAAATTTTATGAAAATATATTTATCTCGAATACCATTGGCTTTCTAGTGATGACGTTTTTCTCGAGTTTTGTAGCCCAAGATGGGGCGATGGGATGCCATCAACATGCTATACGTTGACCATTTATGGTTTGTACGTCGGCCTTGTTTACAAAAAGCAGTTATGCCCAATGGACACCTACGAATTACACACTCCTTACCAAAATATTTTGATGTTTAATGACATCATCCCTATAGAAAAGTACAACCTTTTACTTGCATATTGTAAACTAATCAATACATATCACCAACTAATATATGTTATTATTTTTAAACTTGACACTACTTATTTTGTTTTTGCATATTTCACTTCACTAGAGAAGCTCTTATTAGTCAAAGGGTTACTTACCAAATGTCATCTTTTGAATCTTTTTGTGATTCCTTGATTAGAGAACAAGATAATCTCATGCATCTTGGAGTGACTAACAATGCAGGTACATCTAACAAATCCTTGGTGGCACAATAAAAGGATAAAGTTAAAAATATAAAGAAGCAACACCCTTGCAACAATAAAAAAAACAAGGGTCCCAAACCCTCTTAGCTAGCTCCTCCTCTTGATGGTGATAATGGAACCAAATAAAAAGGCAAAAAGATTGAGAGACCTTGCAATTTTTGTGAAAAATATGGTCATCCAGAATATAAATATTTCAAGGAGATGAAATCCTACAATTAGTAACAAAGAATCTCGACTCTTCTTCTTCTAACACTTCTTCTCATAGACATTCACTTTTAGGTTTTGGTTTTTCCTTCAATGCATCATCATAATCTTCTTCTTCTTCTAATGAGTGGCCCATTGATTCTAGACCATCTAATCATATGGCTAAGGATAAAGCCATTTTTTCTACTCTTAATGAATGTAACAAGAAACAAATATTTATTTGTAATGACCCTCTGGTTTAGCCCTTGGACATATGTTGTGGTTATTATTTGTGTTGTGATGTGGCACAAGGTGCCATGACTATGTTTTGCACATTCTTACTATTATGTTGGACATTACTAATTAATTAATAAAATAAAACAACCAGATCGACCGATGCCACATAAAAGAGTACGAGGAACCATGATGTTACGAGCAAGGGGTTGCGGGAAAAGTGTTACCTTGTGTTTTGAACTATGTGGATGTGATGCATGCTTCTTGTGGACTAGATGGACCCTCTTGAATTATGCACACTCATGTGTTATGCCACCCCTTGGTTTTTATTTTATTCTTGAATTAATTTTATTTGGAGTTAGAGTTTTTTCCTCACCTAGCGCCCCCCTCATGAAAAATTGTAATTCCCACCTTGATGAGGACTCTTCCTCTCCCCTCTAATGCGCCCTCTTGAGAAGTGTAACTCCCATTTCGCTAATTTGGGGAATGTAACTCCTCCCTTGGTGTCTCTATTCCCCCCCCCCAATTCGAATTGCTCTTGGGAAATGTGATTTGGGTGGATGTGATATAGTCTCTTTTGTTGGTCATGCATGCTCTTAGATCTTGTTTTTTTTGCTATGGTACTGATGTGATTGGTTTTGGTTTCTCTTGACATGATTTTTTGCTGGTTGGTGCGCCTTTACTGAGACTGTGCCCAAGTTGAGTTACTCTGGAATTGCCATTGTTTTGTCCTGGAATTGTCTCTGGAGATCCTCGATTAGAAGTGATGTGGAATCCACTTACCATTGGATTTGAGTCTGGACTGATATATTTATGAATCTTTTGTCATGGAGCCATTGGAATTTCCTTGGAGTGGAAGTCGAGGAAGACTTTGCATTGGGTTGTGGTTGGACGGATTTCTCCTGAAAACTTTGTCTTGGATTTGCCCCTGGAGATCCTGGATTATAAGTGATGTGGAATCCACTTGCCATTGGATTGTGGTTGGACCAATGTTAGATGGTTTTTGTGGTTGAGTACTCTTTCTTGTGGCATCATTGTTCTGGCTCAAGGGTGACCATTGCAAAGTGAGTTTTGGCTTGCATTGTGTCTATGACCTGGTGGAACGTGGCACGGTCAATTTCGGTTGCGTATTTTGCAAGATAAGTACTTTATTTCTTGTTTGTTTGAAATAATTGGATATGATATGATTCTTATATGGTTTCACATGAAATGTATGAGAAAATATATGAGCTAATTATTGAAGAAATCTCTCATCGATTTTAGTTACATTATGCTACTAGTTTTGGGTATTTTGTGAGCAAGTGCTTGAAAAAAATGTTTATTTGGCACCCTTGCTACAGATTTGATAATTGTGCCTATGTTATTTATATTATGTGTACTCTTATTGTGCAATACCTTAGGAATGATTGGAAACACCTCTCTACAGTGTTTCTAGCCTCTATTCGAAAACTAGTTCATCAGTTGCGCTGTTTTGCGTACTTTCGAGACTTGGCATGTGAATTGTTTGAGAAAATGCTTGAGTGTGATAACTGAAATTAGATCTGATAATTACACTTGAAATTTATGAAGAAATGTGTGGAAGAGTTCCTAGATAGTTCTAGATTTGCTTATCGAAATTCTAGTTTTGTTTCCATTCACTAGATCCTTCGAAATAATTGTTTTAAATGGATTTATGACTTTGCATGAGAAGTGTTTGACGAAATGTTTACATGATTTATAGCTATGATAATACTTATAATACATGGTATTTAGAATTGGAATGTCTTTTGAATGACTTTTCAAATTGTCTATGCAATTATCTTACTTGATTCCTCAGTTTCTAGCCAATTTGGAGAAGTAGATTTAGATAGCTTGATGAATTAATAAGAGGGATGTTTAAGAGAGAAAAGCTACAGCCATTTGGTTTTAGTGGACCTATAATATGATATCCATGAGCTACAATAGTCAATACTTTCTTATTGTTTTGCATTTGGAAACTAGAAACAAAAACTAGCTTCAAATCGGTGGAAATTGGTAACTAGTTTGTAGATTGAATCTATGTTTTCGTCATTTTTGGAATGTATAGCCATATGCTATGTTTTTGGTACTTTAATTTTGATTTATAATTCTATTTTCCATATCTTTACCCTCGCCTCTATGTGCTCCGGAACTCAGTACAATTGATTGCGTTAAATTCCTAGCAGCATTTATTAACTAGTTGCACTGATTTAGCTTAAAAGAATCATCGTTTATGTGAAAGGACATGAACTGAAAATGAAACTCTATTTGTATGTATGTGCTTGATTAAATAGATCTATAATGGCTGTAGGTTCACTTTTTGGTTCTTTGGAATGGTTGTGTGTTGAATTCGTGCAAGACTAGTTGTTTGTGTTAAACACTAGTTAACTAGTCTTGTGGAGTCATTTTCGTAATTGTTTTGTTTAATTAATTGGAAAATGATAATTAGGCCTTATTTACATGACGCTAGGTGTTAATTAGCCATTGGAATTGATAAATGATGATTGGGTGATAAACAAATGAAGTTATGTTAAGTGTTGTCAATTATGCGCTAAGTGTCACAATTAGTACATTTATTACTAGTTAATCATGATTAAGTGAAAATGACCTTTTAGGTGCAAGTAACTTGGCTTATGGCTTGGGATGGATGAATAATGATATTAGAGTTTTTTAATAAGGTTTTCCAACCTTGGTTCAATTTGCTTGATCGGATATGAATTTTATTTTAATTTGTTTGGAATTATCTATATTTTGTCATAATTAAATTGTAGAAAATAAAATTAAATATTTATACAATTATTCCTATGTGCTAAAATATTCTAATTAGCCCTAGAGATCTAATGATATGTCCCTAAGACCCTTTGATATCCCCGGGGGCCATTACGTTATTGGTGATGATAGATCTCTTAATGTTGTAGGGTTTAGAAAAATTCAACTAGATCACGCTCATTTCAATGATGTATTATGTGTTATAATCCTTTCCTGCAATATTTTATCAGTTTATCGAATCATTCATTCAAGTGAAGGTAAGACTCTAGAGTTTTCACCTCACTAAGATGTAATCAAGGATTTAAAAAATATCTTAAACATGTCTTAGCAACTATAATTAATGTTGATGATATTACCAGGTTGTACATATCTGACAACTTTGGGTCGTCATATTTTCTATAAGTTTCTATTGCTCATAGTGATGACTTGAGCAAAATTTGGCATGAGCAATTTGGTCATCTAAATTATCGCTCATTGGAAAAATTATGTAATCAGAATATGGTGACTGGTCTTCCTCTCGTTTCTTACAGAGATGGTGTTTTTCCAAAGTATATTCTCAGCAAACATCATCATGACAGTTTTCATAAATGTTCCTCTTAGCATGCCTCAACCTCTTTGCAACTTTTTCATAGCGATTTGTGTGATCTATTTCCTTCTACTTCTTTCTATAGGTTCAAGTACTTAATAAGTTTCATAAATGACTTCTCCAAACAAACTCGGATTTACTTCTTAAAACTTAAAATTGATTTTTTTGACATGTTTTTAACCTACAAAGCATTTGTATAAAAACAATCTAGACATCAACTACAGAAGTTAAGAACAAATAATGGAGGCAAACATGTTCACAACAAATTTACAACTTATTGCATTCCACGGGACATTCAAATGCAACATATTATTTCATACACACCACAACAAAATCGTGTTGCTGAGAGAAAGAATCACACGTTAAAGGAAATCACAAATTGCATGATCCAATATATGGGATTAAGTCCTCATCTTTGGGCAGAAGCCATTAATTTATCCAATTAAATAGTTTCCAAAGGATTTTCTCAAGTTGAAGGGATTGACTATAATGAACCTTTGTATCTGTAGCCAAAATGAATTTCATCTACCTTATTCTAGCCCTTATCACTTCATATAAAAGGGAGGTAAATGGATGTTAATCTTGTCTTCTTGCATGGGGGTTTGCAAGAAGAAATTTACGTGGAACAACCTCTTCTCTATGTTTAGAATGACTCCATTCTTGTTTGTAATCTTGAGAAATCTCTCTATGGGCTTATGCAAGCTCCTCAAGCATGGTATGCTAAAATGGATAGCTTTCTTCTTGAAACTAGTTTTTCTAGATGTCATTCTGACCCCATGTTTATACCAAGAAAGTAGGAAACCATCTCATGAAACTTGTTCTTTATGTTGGCGACCTTATTCTCACTTGTAGTGACCCCAAATGTTTAAGACATGTAAACTCTACACTTAAGAAAAAATTTTAAATGATAGACTTTGGGAATTTGTACTATTTCTTGGCCTATAAGTATTGCAAACTAAAGAAGAAACTTTCCTTTCTTAGTCTAAGTATGCATGTGACCTTCTTCTTCACTTTCACATAGAAGATTGTAAACCAACCACTTTTCCCTTCCAATCTGGAGTCAAACTTGTTACTACTTGCACTACACTCGAATTACATACCACCTTGTACTTTCAGTTAGTTGGTAGCCTTTTGTAGTTGACTTATACCTATCTTTCCATTTCCTTTGTCGATGGACTTGTTGCCAAGTATATGCAAACACCCAATGAAAACCATTGGAAAGCAACAAAAATGATACTTGATATATCTTAGGTACGGTTCACAAAAGATATATCTGACGTATGGTTCAATTCGTGATTCATTATTGTTTAGGGGGGACTCCTTTGTTGTTTTTTTTTGTAAATAAAAGGAACTATATTACTGCTTTGAAACTGAGTACATAAAACGCTTACAGCGTAACCATCGACTTACAGTTCTCTGTCATTCTAAGAAAAAAAAACCCTTAGCAGAACAACCAGGGCATCATAAACAAACTGGCCCCAATGCCAACCCCAAAATTCTAGATACAGTCTACCTAAAATAACAACCCTGAACATACTATAAATCCGAGAAAGGAAGAAAGAGCAGCTAGTAACCAACAAGACACCCAGGACCAGCATAACCAGATCAGGGAGCAGCTGCATCGCCTTTTCACTCTGTAACCTTTTGTTTTCCTTTATCATTCGTACCCTCAGTCTTGTCCGCCTGCTGCTTCGACGCAGTATCTTGCTTGTGACAAGTGTTGGTACCAGCCAGCTCAACATCCTCCATATCGGGATAGACAAAAGTCAGACCAATATTCTTGGCAATCACATCGATTTTGAGGTGCATCAATCGAGCGTCGGTGTTGTGCACCTTCCAGGCTCGGACCGACTCCTCGTCACCCTGGTGCTTATTATAGTTAGACATAGTGACATGCACCAGGAGTTTCTTGATGACCCAATAAACCATCAGCATACGGTCATAGGCAAAGGATTTGCCAGCAGTAGTTCCCTGGTCGACCACCCAATCCTCCACCTCTTGGCGAAGATTGTCGACGCGAATGGTCCTCACAGTATCCGACGGCCGTTGCTCAATCTGATCTAACTCGTCGTGGACCAGAGAGGGAATACGTTGACGGAAGAACAAAGCTGCCTCCTGGGCCCTAGATTGAGCCCTAGTAACCCGACCCTGATCATTTCCCCTCTTGACATAACTCTTCACTTTACCTTGCAGCTTACCTGAACCTGAACCTGAAACAGTCTCGGAACAGGCATCACGCTTAGGATCCATCACCCTAGCCCTGGGATTATCAGGCGAACGAACTAAAGAAAATCTATCAAACACACTCCCCCAAGAATCCTTACCACTCACATAAGGAGGGATGACCCCGAGGCATAACAGAACTCTACCATTCAGGCCCTCCTCCAAGCAGCTATAAATAACCAGAGAGATCATTAACGGTCCGCCCGCAATGCTTCGATCATTCTTCATCTCGTACCGATTATCAATCATGAAACTGCCTTCCCCATAAAAGATCATTAAACAAACACTAATGGCCAGATAAGGAGAAAGATACGGAACAATCCCTTCCCTCAATTCATGCATGGACTTGTACTCTCTCGTACTAATTTCGGTATTTAAATTGAAGATGTGTGTCATTCCTCGCGTGGCAACCCATGTCGATGTGACTCTCCATTGCACCTCCCCAACCGCCCACTGTCGAAGTCACGAGGTGGAGAGGCTCCATCTGCCTGCTGTCTGCATTTTTCGAGATTGGAGCTAGCCAAGTGGCGATAGTTCATGGTCCAGGTGTCTTGCCGGTAGTCTTCCAAAATACCAACTGAGAGGGCCCCACCTCCTGGTTGGCCAAAAGGTCCGCCACCTTATTGGCATCCTGTCGGATATGGAAAAACTTGATGGCACTGTGACTAGAGAGAAGGGTTTTCAAATGATCCAATCTATGCAGAAGACACCAACTGGTTGAAATTTTGGCTCGGGATTGGCCATTAGCCAACTTCTTGGGCATGTGGATAATTATGTGGGAGTCCCCCTCCAAGATTGTCGAAAACCAGCCTTCATTGACCACTAGGTGCATGCCTTGAATGAGGCCTTCCAACTCAGCCGATTTGTTGGAGTCGATGTTGATGTGGCCAAAGAAAACTTCCAGGATACTGCCAACAACATCCCTACAAACACCACCAAAACCTGCCCCTCCCGGATTACCACGAGAAGCCTCGTCTAACTTTGAAGGTCTGCGACATAGGAGGGGACCAGAAATTCAGACTGGATGGATGGAAGATCTTAGATTTTATGCACAAACCCTCCAGGTCAACTCTGCATAACCCCCAGCCCATAGCAATGCGGAGTTTTCCCTTCAAAAGGTCTCTGTCCTTATCTCCCCATATCATGCTTCTAAAAGTTTCTTTCATATTATTGATCAACTTCTTCCATATTACTTCTAAGTCGTGTTTTTTATGCCTGAAGATACAATGGTTTCTTTCCTTCCAGACATTCCATATGACCACCCCTGGGAACATTTGCCACAGGGTCAGAATGATTGGATTCGGGAAGGCTTTAGAGTTCCATTCCTTAATGGTCTGATCCGGGTAATTTCTAACCCGATCACTTCTTCTAAATATCATGGCTCCCCGATCCCAAAGTGTGGAAGAAAAGGTGTAGTTGTCCAACAAATGCCCAGTGGATTCTTCAGAAAGGTGACATAAGGGGAAACAAGATGGACCATGAATCCTCTTTTCCTAAGATTTTCACTGGTCAAAATTCTTCCCCAGGCAACCAGCCTGCAAAAGACCGCACTTTTAGGCCAGGGGTTCATCCCCCAAATCTTCTGCTAGAAACTGTCACCCTCTTCTTCATTGTTAATTCTGATTTCATAGGCTTCCTTTATGCTGAAAGTTCCTTTCTGATTATATCCCCAACGAAGCTTATCAGGACCTTCTTTGACATGGATGAATCCTTCCTGAATCATGGTCTCGAAGGCCCTAATATCCTCATTATTGATAGACCCTTCCATCCACCTACAATCCAACCACTTCCTATGCCCACCAGCCGGGACCTCCTCCAAATAGTCACAGATTTTGAGTTTTCCAACTGCCATCCCCCTATCCCTAATATCCTGCCTCCTTGGATCGTTTCCTAGTTTAGGGAACTGATTCCACGAATCATCCCAAAAGCTTGCTAATTCACCATTGTAGACTTCCCAAAAGATGTGGTTTTGCACTAATTTCCGACTTGTGAAGGCTTTTACCCAAATATGGGATCCATTCCTGACTTCATTGAACCAGATCAGATTCCCCTGTGGCCTGTCTCTGGCATATTTCACATGCCATAGACGCGCCCACAGTTCCAAATTATGATTACACCAACACCACCAAATTTTGGAGCCATAGACTTCGCTAAGAATCTCAGGTTCTCTAATACTGGGACCACCTTTGTCCTTGGGTTTGCAGATATTATCCCATCCCACCAAGGCAAACTTGGACTTTTCCTCCCTACCACCCCACAAAAAATTTCACTGAACACTCCTTATTTCTTTAAGAACTGACTTTGGGGCAGAGAGCATTGAAAAGAGGTAAACTAGCATAGCATGGAGCACAGACTTTACCAAAGTCAAACGGCTAGGGATATTTAAAGGTCTGAGGGTCCAACTAGACAACCTTCTCTGAATCCTATCAATCAAGTCTTGCCAGGAGATCTTATGAATGGTACCTTCCACTAGAGGAACTCCCAGATACTTGGAGGATGGGAGACATCCTTTTGCAAAGCTGAGAATCCTCAGAATATTACGTTGGGTAATTTCAACAGTATTAAAGAATAACACTTGAGACTTAATAGGATTGATTTCAAGCCCCGATGCCTTCGCAAAAAGCTTTAAGCAATTTTTGAAGATACGAGCTTCTTGGACTGAAGGGTGCCCCATTAACATAGTGTCATCAATAAATTGTTGGTGCGTCTGCTTGTCCAAACCGGGATGGAGTTGAAGGCCTCTGATACTACCATCACTCGCTAGGCTCTGCAGGAGTCTACTAAGACCCTCAGCCATTAAAATGAAGAGGAAAGGTGAGAGGGGATCACCTTGGCGAATACCCCGAGAGGCTTGCAGTAGTCTAGAGGGGGAGCCATTAAGTAAGATGGAGAAGAAAGGAGTGGAAATCATATTCATAATCCAGTTCACCCAATTCGTCTCGAATCCAAAGGCAACCAGTGTTAGCATTTGATAGCTCGGTGGCACTCCTGCATCAGGTGCCTAGGTGTAGGGGTCAATAACTTGAAGTCTCAGTTATATTCCTAAAGTGACTTTAATAATGTGTTCTTTTATTAAAGTACCTTTTTGATGTGACTTTATGATTTTAAAGTGAGTTGTACTTTAATATGTTTTTAAAGTGACTTTAAGTCATAAAGTTGTACTTTTTAATATTTGGGGTTAAGTGACTTTTCAAAAAGGAAAATTTGTTCTAAAGTTCACTTAGGAGATTTAAGTGAATGAGAGATTAGATCCCAGCCATAGATCTCTTGGCCAAGATCTAATCTCGTCCATTGAAGTGAAAAGTCATGAGAAAAACCCTAATAGGGTAAATAAAAGTACATGAAACTTCATTTGTTGGCACACATTTTCCAAGAGAGCAGTTTTGGAGGTTGGCTCGATTTCCAAGAGAGCAGTTTTGGAGGGTGGCTCGAATCCCAAGAGAGAGGGCGCATTCCAAGAGAATTTTGGAGTGGGCACAGAATTCGAGAGAGAGAGAGAAGAACCAGAGATTGGCTCAAAGGCAAGCTACAGCAGTGAAGTAACCATTGAAGGGCACGCAGTTCAAGGAGGCACTGCTGCACAGAAATTGAGAGTGTTGGCACAAATTTTGAGAATACTTCTAGGGCACACATTCTGAGTTGATGGGTTCAGTTTTCGAGGAGGGAGACTGCTGAAACAAGTTGTTGTTTATACACAGTCCATACAACTTGATTTCTGCTGTTGACTGGGCGTGATTTTCATGGCTAAGGTGGCACGAAAATCAATATCGTTTGTTGCTGTTACAGGAGGTACTTAGACCGAGACTGAAGACCAAGCTGGGAACAATATTCGAGGAGGAAAGTTGACTGTGCGGAGCAGCTTCTAAAGTCTCTGTGGCACGAATTTTGAGGCAATAAATGCACTGAAATTAATGCATCTGCAGCACTAATTTCAAGGCACTGTTTTGGTCTTCTGGGTCTGAGATAAGTTTGATTTACTGTTGATTAGCTTACTGCTGTACTTTCTCTTTTGAAGAAGACACATAATAAAATCTCTCTTGATTGGTTTTCCCAAGGGTTGACGGGGGTTTTTCCAGGGTCAACTTTGACCAAAATCCTGTGTTAAAATGTTTATTACAGTCTGCTGATATGATTTATTTCCGCTGCTAAAAGTTGCTTTATAAACAGTATATTAACTTACAGACACACATAAATTGATATCAGTGAAATGTGGTTATTTATATGTCTGTAGGAGGTTAATATCAATGGTTTGCAAAGTGTTTGACATTATTTCTCAGTGGCTGTTATGTGAACAGTGGGCAGATTTTTTGTCATTTTTCTACAACCAGGATGCTGCGCATTTATTGCCAACTGAGCTTATCAAAGGCTTTCGCTATGTCCAACTTGATTAACATGCCAGATTTCTTGGTGAGCTTCAGAGAATGAATAGTTTCTTGAACCAAAATGATTCCATCCACAATTTGTCTACCTTCAACAAAACCCGACTGCTATGGACTTATAAGGATAGGGAGCAGAGGTTGGAGCCTGTTTGCAATTACTTTAATGATAATCTTGTAAATAACATTACAAAGGGCTATGGGTCTGAACTTACCAGGGGAGTCATCTCCTTCCTCCTTCGGGATAAGAAAAAGAAAGGTCGTGTTAAAAGCTTTTAAAACCTCACCACACCTACGGGATTCCTCTACAATGCCCAAAACCTCTCCTTAGCCAGCTAAAAAACTTGGGACCAAAGCTACTGATGGGCCCGCCACCATGACGGGTCATGACCTCAGCCCATCTGAGCATATGGGGATCCCTAGGCTCCCTGTCATCAAGTAGCAACTGCGGACGTAGAATAGGAATCCGCTCTAAGAGGAACGATACTATGATCGATCCATACCCAAACTACTTAAGCTCCCCTCGCCAACACTTGGTCAGCTGAGCTCGGATGTTTGTGAGGAGACCCTCGCACCAGTTGAAAACCATGGGGGACATACAGTCCTCCGCATACAGCATCTGGGTTCGAGTAGCTGTGTGTGGGGCTTGGCTACCCGCCACTCTAGTAATGGTAAGCAATATGGTCCGCATTGGACGGCTCACCACATCCCTAATGAGAATCTTCCCACTGGAAGGTCGAGATCTAGCCATACAATGCTGCAATATCCAGGGTGCGACGAGGTCAGTTAATGGGCAAAAATAGCTATGGTATCTACATGCTGGTGAAATCACTCTCAAGACACCTCCATTCACCTCTTGGAGAACTCATACTTCCTTGGAACGATATGGCAACATTCAGGAGAAAGGATTGCATAGTAAAAAGGTAAGACATCGGGACCGCGGGACGTGGAGCAACATTCAGGAGAAAGGATTGCATAGTAAAAAGGTAAGACATCTAGTACTTGATCTTTAAGTAGATATAGGAAATGCATTGGTAGTCTGTTCTATTTGTTCTAGACTCACATTGAGCTAGGGAGATCCTGCTCGCATCCGCTCGAGTGGATTGTCCGATAACAAATATTAGCCCTTCTCCGACGAAGCCAATTTTCATATCCTTCCAAGGAAGTATGAGTTCTCCAAGAGGTGAATGGAGGTGTCTTGAGAGTGACGTGGAGCAACATTCAGGAGCACGATATCGCAGCACTGTATCACTAACTCTCGACCTTCCAACAGGAAGATTCTCATCAAGGATGTGGCGAGCCATCCACTGCGGACCATATTGCTTACCATTACTAGGGTGGCGGGTAGCCAAGCCCCACACACGGCTATTAGGACCCAGATGCTGTATGCGGAGGACTGTATGTCCCCCATGGTTTTCAACTGGTGTGAGGGTCTCCTCGCAAACATCCGAGCTCAACTGACCAAGTGTCAACGAAGGGAGCTTAAGCAGTTTGGGTATGGATCGATCAATGGGAAAAAATAGCTCGAGTGGATTGTTATCGGACAATCCACTTGAGCGGATGCAAGCAGGATCTCCCTAGCTCAATGTGAGTCTAGAACAAATAGAACATACTACAAATACATCTCCTATATCTACTTAAGGATCAAGTACTAGATGTCTTACCTTTTTACTATGCAATCCTTTCTCCTGAATGTTGCTCCATGTCCCGCGGTCGTCATATCCAAGCTGCAAGACCTATGAAGACAAAGAAACAAGAGAAACCAGTAAAAGACATCTATACAATAAGAGATATAAGTAAACAATTAAGCAGGTAAACTACTCAATATCATTGCACACATGAACGATATTGGTGGAAAGCATTTGTATTACTGTGAATAGAGGAGTGCATGATAGAGATATATAACCACAACCAAGACTTAACGTAGTAGCCCTTCTCCGACCAAGCCAATTGCCATATCCTTCCAAGGAAGTATGAGTTCTCCAAGAGGTGAATGGAGGTGTCTTGAGAGTGATTTCACCAGCATGTAGATACCATAGTCTTCCTCCCTTTGGGATGGGAGTGAGCTTCACTTATATAGGACTAAGTGGATAGGGTATGGATAGGATAGGTTGAGAGATGGTAGGAGAAGCTTAAGGGATCTCTCCAAAGGTTTAGGAACCGAGTGCCAGCTCTTCCAAGAGGTCAGGGATAGGGTCCCAAGTCAGCAAGCTTTGAGATGGACCTTGAAGAAGCTATTTTTGCCATCTAAATGACTTCATTGCACCCTATAATGGAGCAAGGTGCGACGTCGCATGTTGCTAGTGTGCGGCATGCGATGACCCTTCAAAACCTAGCACAATTGGGTACAAATCCTCCCAAGATGATTACTTAGTCCAGGTATCTTTAGGGGTGTATACACTGAATCTGATGATGAGTAGATTTTGGGTGTAACAGAATGCCCCCCAAAGCATGAGGCTGTTAAGGATGTACAGGTGAAGTGCTTTGAAATAAGTAATGGCAATAGACTCGTCGGACGAAGGACACTACTGCAGTACAACTAACTCTGAACTGACAATCTCAAATGAAGTACAACATGGCTGCCGACCAATACATTGCAGATCCATGGTAGTAATGACCGACTGAACACAATCATGGCTACTAGACACAAGCGTAGATCCATGATGAGATGATAACACAACTACGACCAATACAAAAGTGGATCCGTGTAATATGAATCAATACAAACTCCATCGCAACTTGGGTAAAACATGACTCCCAGGGTCTTCAAGCTGAACCCGCAATGATACAAATCTATCCATGTGATTACAAATGTCTTAACGTCAAACATGGTAGAAACCACTTGATTATCGGCCATTGATGTAAACCGTTAACAAGTGCGAGGGAGATCACCATTGATGTCAATGATTCCCAAGGTATCACAATACATATAATCAAGCGTGAATAAATGATTTGAAGTCAAACGCAAGATGAAATATTTCAATCAAGAGTCAATGATGTAAACTCATGATGAAAGCAAGGTAACTTGCCATTGAGGCATGCAGGGCCAAGGTACTTGTTTGGTTTCTAGATTCGATCCTCGGATGCTGAGTTGAAGTCGACAAGGATGAATCCGTCGAAGGAGAGCTATGATGAATCCCCCATCAATCGACACAAAACACGACAAAAGATGTGTAGAGTGGATCGGATGGTACAATAACATGCAAGACTAACTCAGAGTAGACCGACGTGATGACGGGTATACTTGACCACAGATGACAAATGATAGACATGTTCTTGAACATGGGCATGTCATGACTTGGCAGTATTGACATAATGAGAATGACACAAACTTCTAATGCAACTGATGATGGAAGTTTTCTCCGAATGACTCAGAGGAGTAACAGGACTCAGAAAGTAAGTGGGGAATCATAGACAAATAGATGACCCAAGTATTGTATGCGAATGCAGATGAGTGCCATGTTCAAGAACAACTATATACTACCACTAAGGTATGTAACATAAATACTTTAATTTTTCCCCATCATGAATGATGAGTGCCTCATGTGTTTTTTACGAGCTTGATGAGGGTAACTAGATGCTCGGCATAGCTCATCTTATAGATGAGTCCAATCCCAAATATTTTTCGAACCTGGGATAGGAGGGGTTCGTCCCACGACGGGCCCTTCAATGTGAAAATTTTAACGAGTCCATAGAAGGTAAACTCGGTCGTCATTTCATGTTTAGAGAGTCTGAAAAGAACTAAAGAAGACTCCAATGGTCCTTTTTCGTAAAGTTAGGCTCATCGCCCGAAAAAGGGTAAAACAACGCGAAAGAGGACTCTTTCAGCCATGATTGGCTGGAGTATACCTTTTTTGTAACTGGTGCCTCCTGGTCCGAAAAAGGGGTAAACTATCACCGGAAAGACAATCATTCAAATGCTTTTACAAGCGTGAAAGCATCAAGTTCGCTTGACAATCTTTTCCTATTTAGGGAGTCTAAAAAGAGCTTAAAAAGGACTCCATGAACAACTTTGTCATGGTTGATGACCAAGTATGACAAAGGAAAAAGTAAACTCGGCACAATTCCTTATCCGTAAATAGTCTAGCGAGGCCGGATAAAGTGATAAATCTATACTCGTTAGACACACCTTTTTAACTCAAATTTTTAACGAGCACGAGAATGGTATCAAAAGCACTCAGAATCTTTTTCATGTTTGAACCAGAGCACGAAAAAGTAAAAGCTAAGCTCAAACCACTTTTCATGTTTCAACCAGAGCACGAAAAAGGTGAAAAGTAAGCTCAAATGCTATCTTACTGTTTTTAACGAGCTCGAAGATAGGTTGGAAGAATACTCATGATGTCTGCTTCACTTTTTAACGAGCTTGTAACAGAAAATGAACTATGCTCAGGATAATTTTCATGGTTTAATGAGCTCGAAACCTAAAGAAGGAAAGTATGCTCGAAAATATTCCCATTGGTGGACTCTTCCCATCATGAAAACCAAAGTCTGGTACATGCCCCCAGCATGATTGCTAGAAGTAAGTGACTTAACTCCAACGTGGTGTGGAGAGGCGATCGAGTTGACTTCAACATAACGTCCAGATGTTGAAGAGATGCCCCCAAGCTTCATTTCATTCGCCTAAGCTAGCCCTAGGCGGATGAAAAGAAGGGTTTAGGTACTAAGTCAATGGGAAGACTCGACTCAATGAAAAATGAGTTGTTTCATTTTTTAATGAGCTTGACACAAGAGTAGAACTCTGCTCATGGGATCCTATTTCATTTTTTAACGAGCTTGACATAGAACGGGAACTATGCTCACGGGAACCTATTTCATTTTTTAACGAGCTTGACATAGAACGGGAACTATGCTCATGGTTAAGGTCCATGGACGGGTTCCTTCCCAACATGATGCCCAGAGGTTGGTAAATGCCCCCAGCATGATTGCTAGCGGCTTAACATGGTGGTGTTCCTTCAACATGATTGTTGATGGTACGACATGTGGCATGCCCCCCAAGCTTCATTTCGTCTAAAAATGTTGCTTTCTAACCCAACTACCAACCTGGCTACTAATAAAAATTTCACCAAGGGGGGGCAAACGAGAATCAGATGAAATGAAGGTCCAAGCTCTAGCTCTAGCGAGAGACTCGAGCTGATGGGAGGGAGATCTATTTCATTTTTACACAAGCTTGAAATATACAATAACTATGCTTGAGGGGGCCCATCTTATTTTTTAGCGAGCTTGAAATGGAATAAAACTATGCTTGAGGGGGTGGTTTCTTTC
The DNA here is from genome assembly GCA_027924585.1 of Larix kaempferi. Lineage (NCBI taxonomy): Eukaryota > Viridiplantae > Streptophyta > Pinopsida > Pinales > Pinaceae > Larix > Larix kaempferi. The sequence goes on along the minus strand of BSBM01000017.1, from coordinate 17,062,515 downwards.
TTATGCAAGCTTGAAACCAAAGGGAAACTATGCTAGGGTGGTTGGTTTCATTTTTTAACGAGCTTGAAACATAACATAAACCGTGCTCGTACCCCCCATCCTCAGGGGGAAGAAACCACTAAAACATGCGGAACATTTAGGGAAGTCTGATGACTAGGAGTCATATGATGAGTGGGTGTCACAAAGGAAAGTTGATCAATGGTCACAATATTCCCATGATGAGGAAAATACATCACTCGAAAGAGCGTGGACACTACAGGTTTCATAGCATAGACATAATCACGTCCAAGGAGCAGATTGAAATCTAAAGGACCTTGGATAACCATGACATCAACATAAACAAATTTACCTCTCAATGTGATAGGTAACTACGGGAGAATCCCTAAAGGTCCGGTAGGCCTTCTATTAAAAGCCAAAATATGGTCAGTTACTGGCACAAGCTGAGGGGAACCTATAGCTTGCCAAGCAGTTGGGAATAAAATACTGATAGAAGCTCCCTCATCAACTATCGTACAAAAGATTTCTTTATCGAAAACTCCTACAGATATTTGAAAAGGAATACTCGAAGGAAGAGAAGATTCTGTTAGACCATTCCAATCAAAGGAAATGACCTCAGTACTTGGGGGGGGTCCTGTAGAAATGGACAGGGTTTCCCCCTGCCTAGGACATTCTGAACTAACTAGGAAAACATCAGCGGTTTCCAATTCACTCTCACTTGGAAGATAAGAATGAGATGAAGATTGTGCCATGGTGACTGCTTCAGTCTGGACTTTCTCCAATGAAAGAGCGGGATCGAGTGGAGATGACATCGACTCGATCACTTCACTCTCGGAAAGAAGAGTGGGATCGATTTTAGATGGAACTGAATCGATCACTTGGTCAACCAGCGGAGGGTCGAGGGACAACTTACTATCGCTTGTTGGAAGCACCTGTTGAGAACTAGTAATATCTTCCAACCACTGTGAAGCTTCATCCATGCTTGGACAAAGGAAAGTACGATGCATATCCTTGCATATCAAACAGGGATATAGGACTTTACCCTTCCGACCCTTCACCAACAGGTCATTAGTCGTGGGAGTGTCATCAACATGATGGTCATAGGTTGAGGATACAAGCAGTTTGGGGTTTTTAGACCACACTTCTGACACACGGGAAAGACCGGGACAATTCTTGAGAAGGTGATCACCCTTGCAAAGTTTGCAAGGGAACTTTGGCTTACGAGGTGTGCTCATAGAATGAGCGCCATTAGAGGCAGATGGTTGACGCTTGGTCTCTTTCTTATCTTTCTTCATCTTAATCTTCCCTTTCTTCTTCTTCACACTTGCCTTCTTACTAACATTAGAGTTTTCATTAGGAGAAGAGGAAGGTATGGAAGCCGATTCAAATTTCGACGGAGAAGGAGAAGGGTCATCATGAGATCGATGCTCATGCGGTGAAGGACCTAGGTTCGACACAATTGGTGCACTTGGTGTAACTGGATTGGAGAATAACCATACTGGTAATCCTATCGTCAATCCAGGAAGACTCAACGTAGCCATAAAGGGAGGACCAACAATTCCACAAGGGGGAATAACAAATGGCATACCCTGGAAAGGGGCCTCTTGGTTGGTAGTCCCGGAAGAGTCTTCCATATCTAAGCTTCCTAAGAGTCTCTAAAGTACCACACAAATCAAACACTACTCAAGTCTAAAAGCAACAAGCAAACTGTGTGAATAGGAGTGGATTCAAAGTCTGGAATCTCACAGGATTATCAAGGCATCGCAAACCGCTATATACTGCAGGGTCTAACAATATGACATGACAAGGAGGATTGGGACCGTACCCTTTCCTGCATACCCGATTACCTGGACAGTACATGCGTGCTAATCTCCCCAAGTGCTGTTCTCGGTGTATTGCTTTGCCAAGATGACCAAATGGTTAACTCAGATGGTTTCAAGATTACTATGGGTGTCTCCCGATATACGCAAGGTACGTGGGAGCTCAAATCCGTAGTGGTGTTGTCTAATGCACAACCGTTCGGCAAGAGACCTTCTGATATACTACCAAGCACATGATACACCCTTCGATATATGCCAAGTACGGATTATGGTACTTGGTGGGTACGTGAAGGAGCTCGATATACTGATAAGTACGTGGAAGACTACAATACCCCCGGAATACAGTGCTGGCAAATAACGACAGCTACCACGCTTAAAGACGTCGAAACATGTCTCTAACTTACACACAGTTACTAAATGATTTTAACCTAAGCTAGCATTAATTTTATCTTGTACGGTTAGGTGGATGCATGAGGTGAGTACATAAATGTAAACATAATGTAATCCTCAACTACATGATAATGCACATTTTCTTTTCCTTTTCAATGAAAACTACATAAGGTAAGGAGAGATATTTTTTCTTTCAAACCAAAAGTACTTAAGTAGCAGCGAAAAGAAGAATTCCTTCCTAGAGTGCAATAATTCTAACTTTCTGCAATAATCAGCCAAAAAGTGTAAAGAAAATGAAAGATGCAGCTAATCTTAACAATGTATAAGACAAAATGATGAAGCACTTTCAATTTTCAAATGCATGTATAAAAAATGGAACTTGATAACTAAACGCTTTTCATATCTATATACAGAAAGTGAGAGAATATCTACAACACTCTAATCATTCAGAAATTCCCAAGGAAAAATGGCAAACACCCAAACAACTCAAAGACACTCAAGAAAGGCTCAAAATCTACCAAATGCAATAATTATAACTCATTTCCTATCTTTTTACACTTGAAAAAGACACATCTAAGCTACGGAAAGAAGGACTCCACAAACGTTTCCAATCAAATGCAAGACAAAGATAAGCACTTAACAATCTTATCTAACTCAAATGCACACAAAACTAAAACAAGCCTTTCTTCTTCTTATGAGTGCGAGACCAAGAATTTCAAATGATTAAATTAAAGTAAGAAGAACACTTATGTTTTCCAATTTCATGAACATAGCAAAAGAGTGACAAAATCAATCTTTTCTTTGAACTAAAGTGGAGACAAAGAATCAATCTTTCCCAAAAATGATTGAATAGCTTAGCATGTAAGGGAAACAAGATGCAGAACCCAAGAAAGAGAGGCTCAAAAAGACATGGATATCCCACACTCTTCAAGTCTTTAAAACAAGCCAATCACACTCAACCAAAAATGATCTCGAAACCTTGAGATGGGTCAAAACGACTAAAGAATGCACGAATCATGGCCATGAGGGGGAATTTTTTTTCAAAAATAGAATCCATTTCACTTAAAAATGTAAGCAAAACACTAGTTTTGACTTAAGGGGCCAAACATGAATCCAAATCTCAAAAGACCCAAAAACCAATACAAATAAGCCAAACAAAACACACAAATCAAAGATGAGATCTCTGGCTGGATCTTGCAGCACAGAGGGAGTTCATACAACAAACCAAAGTCCAGATTGTCAAATGAAGAGGAGATGCCTGCATGCCAAAAATTTGACAGATCGGCGCACTTTGTGCTTATACATAGTGCGACGTCACAGGTTGCCTACACGGGAAGTGCGACGATGTCGCAGTATGCCAATGCAAAGGCTGCGACGATTAAGCAACAGGTAAAGAATAGAGACTCAGAAAGACACAATGTCGCTCTGTTCCCACTACTCAGGTACGACAGGCAAAGTCTAGATTAAAAAATGAATCTTATCTCTCAGCAATGAACCATGGAATGGTTTGGGAATGAGTTGTATAAACTCATAGGAACTAGATCAAAGTCTTCAACATGAAGATCTGATAGTGAAATCAACTCCAAGAAGTAAATGGCAAAAAATAAAAAGTTTGTGTCAAGCAATCAACTGAAAATGACTCTCAGATTGACAACTACTGACCAAATATCAATACTCCCCAGTATGGTCGCCAGATTTGTAATCGGACAATCCACTCGAGCGGACGCGAGCAGGATCTCCCTAGCTCAATGTGAGTCTAGAACAAATAGAACAAACTACAAATACATCTCCTAGATCTACTTAAGGATCAAGTACTAGATGTCTTACCTTTTTACTATGTAATCCTTTCTCCTGAATGTTGCTTCACGTCCTATGGTCGTTAGATCCAAGCTGCAAGACCTGTGAAGACAAAGAAACAAGAGAAACCAGTAAAAGACATCTATACAATAAGAAATCTAAGTAAACAGTTAAGCAGGTAAACTACTCAACATCATTGCACACATGAACGATATTGGTGGAAAGCATTTGTATTACTGTAAATAGAGGAGTACATGATAGATATAGGAGTACATGATAGAGATATAGAACCACAACCAAGACTTAACGTAGTAGCCCTTCTCCGACCAAGCCAATTGCCATATCCTTCCAAGGAAGTATGAGTTCTCCAAGAGGTGAATGGAGGTGTCTTGAGAGTGATTTCACCAGCATGTAGATACCATAGTCTTCCTCCCTTTGGGATGGGAGTGAGCTTCACTTATATAGGACTAAGTGGATAGGGTATGGATAGGATAGGTTGAGAGATGGTAGGAGAAGCTTAAGGGATCTCTCCAAAGTTTTAGGAACCGAGTGCCAGCTCTTCCAAGAGGTCAGGGATAGGGTCCCAATTCAACAAGCTTCGAGATGGACCTCGAAGAAGCTATTTTTGCCATCTAACTGACTTCATCGCACCCTGTAATGGAGCAAGGTGTGACGTCGCATGTTGCTAGTGTGCAGCATGCGACGACCCTTCAAAACCTAACACAATTGGGTACAAATCCTCCCAGGATGATTACTTAGTCCAGGTATCTTCAGGGGTGTATACACTGAATCTGATGATGAGTAGATTTTGGGTGTAACATTGAAGGCCTCTGATACTACCATCACTCGCTAGGCTCTGTAGGAGTCTACTAAGACCCTTAGCCATTAAAATGAAGAGGAAAGGCGAGAGGGGATCACCTCGGCAAATACCCTGTTAGGCCTGCAGTAGTCTAGAGGGGGAGCCATTAAGTAAGATGGAGAAGAAAGGAGTGGAAATCATATTCATAATCCAGTTCACCCAATTCCTCTCGAATCCAAAGGCAACCAGGATGTTGCGCATTTATTTCCAACTGAGCTTATCAAAGGCTTTCGCTATGTCCAACTTGATTAACATGCCAGGTTTCTTGGTGAGCTTCAGAGAATGAATAGTTTCGTGAACCAAAATGATTCCATCCACAATTTGTCTACCTTCAACAAAACCTGATTGCTATGGACTTATAAGGATAGGGAGCATAGGTTGGAGCCTGTTTGCAATCACTTTAGTGATAATCTTGTAAATAACATTACAAAGGGCTATGGGTCTGAACTTACCAGGGGAGTCATCTCCTTCCTCTTCCGGGATAAGAAAAAGAAAGGTCACATTAAAAGATTTTAAAACCCCACCACACCTACGGGATTCCTCTACAAGGCCCAGAACCTCTTCCTTGATCATATCCAAGAAGAAATGGAAGAAGTTAGTAGTAAAACCATCTGGCCCAGGGGCCTTCCCCGGAGCCATCTGATTCATGGCGTCCTCAACTTCCTTCATGGAAACAGGTTTGTTTAGCAACTCGTTATGGTCCCTTGTGACAAGTCTGGGGATGAGATGAGTGAAATGGGAAATAACATTGCTCCGATCGACCCTGTCTTCCTTTAAGACGAGGCAAAGTGGTTAACTAATTCGTCTTCAATCTCTCCTCTAGTTTCCACTTGATTGCCATTAATTCTTTTGAGTTTGAAAATATTCGATCTATGGCGGTTTTGAATTACCGTATTGTGAAATAATTTCGTGTTTTTCTCCCCATCTTGGAGCCATTGGTTCCTGGATTTTTGCTTCCAGTAAATTTCTTCCCGCCTTTCCCTAGCTTCAAGTTCCTCCAACAGATGTTGCTCTTGCTCCCTTAAAGCTTCATCCCATCCTTATACCATACCTCTACGATGGGTATGCTCCAGATCCTCAATCAACTTTTTCTTGTCCTGGAAGATGTTACTAAAGTCTTATTTGTTCCAAGTGCGAATTTTGGATTTGAGAGCTTGAAGTTTTTTCTGAAATTGGAACATTCCAGTTCCCTCCTAAGGGACCAGCTCCTGCCACCACTGCCCCACCAAATCTTTGAAGTCTTTATGCTCCAGCCAAAACTGCTTGAATATAAAAGGTTTATAAAGGATAGTGTTTGACCAATCACAATGGAGGCATATGGGCCAATGGTCAGAGCCTGCTGAGGGCAACACACTAGCATTGATCTCACTCGTACCTCGATCAATTTCTTCAGTAGTAAAAAATATGTCAATTCTGGAAGCGACAAGGTGTTCGCCACCTTGTTTGTTATTCCAGGTATGCCACCCATTTCCTGTTTCAACATCAATTAACGGGCTATGGGTCTAAAGCACCCTAAAAGCTTCTTGGAATCTATCTAGAACCCTCCGTCTGCCCTTCTTCTCATTTAGTGAGGATATGAGATTAAAATCACCTCCCACAATCCATAGGCCAAAAAAATCCTGCTTAGCCATCCATGACAGAAATATGATAAAGGACTGCTTGTGAGGAAAGGCACTGGGTCCGTAAATATTTAACAAAGTACCTTTAGCCCCAGAATCTAAGATGGTGAAAGTAAAGGAAATAGAAAACTGGTTGGCTCTCCAATCTGTCAAATGCAAAGAGTGTGGGATCCATAAGACTGTTAAGCCTCCAGCCATGCCTATAGCATCTGTCGACATTACTTTACAACCTTTCCAGATCCTTTGCCCCACCTTCTCCATTATTTCTGAATTGCATTTAGTTTCTTGTAAAAACAAGACACCAGGTTTCTCCTGCTTAATCTTTCTTACCAACATTTTTATTTTCCTCGGACGGTTACACCCTCGGATATTCCAAGATATGAGCTTCATTGGGTAACCTTGTTGACTTCAGAAAAGGCCATCCTGATCGTCGGGTACTAGCCAAATTCGATGAGTTTCACTCCAATCTCAGCAATTCTTTGCCTGTTCGAATTCTTGCCTCGTTTCAATTCCTCCTCTAGGGATTTCCTTTTGCTCCCTTTATGAGGGTCCGAGGAGATCCTGAGTTGTCGGTTTTCCTTAGATTTGATGATTGCCTCTTGCAGAAGCTCCAATTGCCTTCGAGAGACATAGCCCTTACTCTTTTTTTTGCACTCTTTCTCAATCTCATCTAGATCAAGTTCTCCCAGGTCCATTTCCTCACCCTCATCCTCCTCCATGATCATCGTTTTATTCTCATAAGGCTCAGCCTGAGGCATTGCAATCTCCGATTCCATTGCTACGTTTTCCTGATGACTCTTCCTGTCTCCTCCATCCTCGTCATCCTCACCGACTTCCTCCATGATCTGAAAGGGATTTTTTCCAAAGATCCCTTTCTCGACCTTCTCCTTTCCCTTCTTTTGTTAATCCCCCGCTATATTCTTTCGCCTGTTGTGCACTTGGGTAAAACCTTCTTTGTACTTCGCACCCTCCTGAGCTAAATTAGTGGGGGAGGGTGCCTGAGGAATCTTAGGGAAATTCCTTCCAAAGTGATCGTATTCATGGCATAGTCGACATCTAAAAGGAAGCTGCTCATAATCAAGTGGTTGGATCCATTCCTAGTCTTCCCTGTTCAAACTGATTGCCTCAGGCAGATCTTTTGACAGATCCATATAAACACAAATGCGAGCACATGCAGTATACCTTTGGAGTTTTGTCTGCTCTACGACTTTAACAAATTCCCCCAAGGTATTGCCAATATCTTGAAGGATCTCCAGATCCTAGTACTCACACGGGAGAGAGTAAAGCCGGATCCATACTGTGGCCACTTTCATATCCTCCGTTTTTGGATTAAACCTTTCTTTCCAAGGCCTAAGATACAGACCCGAAGAGAGAATGAAATAAGGGCCTCCCTCCAACACCCTATCCCTATCTTCCAGATTGAAGAAGATAATGGTAAAGAACCCTTTGGCTCCCAAGTGCATGTCATAATGGCCTTTGGGACTCCAAGTATTCTTGATCCACCGAACCAGATCTTTCTTTCGCGGCCAGATCCCCACAAATTTTCCAATCAATGCCTTCTCCTTCCATTGCTCAACCCTTTCTCTTATTTTGTCAGATTTAACTTGGATAGCAGGTATTGTAAGGGTTTTTTGGGAGGCAACCCCCCTGGCCCGCTCTTCTCTTCAACCCTCCCTTAGATCCGCTTGAACTACCGATACCCATATCCTCATCCCCGACCAAACCCGAAGCTCCCAAGGCCGGGAATGACATGCTTGCCTTTTTCGTCAATAGGGTGATCGATCCCTCTGAGAAAACCCTGCTGCCTATCGGCGCCGTACACGAGACCGGCAAACCCTTCAAACCCTCGCCTTCACCGATCGCTCATCCAACCTCGTAACCCTAATTCTTGCATCAAACCTATTGTTAGTCATGCATTCAAGTTTCAAAGGGGGACTCCTTTGTTAGTTGGTTTCACTAGATCCAATTGGGTTGGTTCCCCCGATGATCGGAAGTCTATTGCAAGTTGTGTTTTCACTCTTGTTTATGAACTTGTCAATTGAGCTTGTAAGAAACAACAAGCTCTTACTCTTTCTTCAGTAAAAGCATAGTTTCAAGATTTAATTCATGCAAGTCAAGAAGCCTTGTGGCTTCAACAAATCCTTTGATGTTGCATTCCAACAACATTATTTGACTACCCTCTTCTGTGACCATTAGACTGCCATCAATGTTGCCAAAGATCTAATTCAACACCAACACATAAAGAACATTGAGCTACATATGAACTTCATTAGAAAACTTATTCAAGATTGTGTTTTGGTGCTCTTTTTCCATATAGATGGTCAAGTTGCTGACATTTTCACAAGGTCTCGTATAAAAGCGAAGTTTTCTAAACTTCAATCAATGTTAAGAGTTTAAGAAGTTATCATTGAGGGGAGATAGGCTCTAATGCTTCATTCCTTCTCTTGTTATGTCACCTTTGTAAATCCTACAATCCTATCCCAAGTTGTTATTAGGAGGGGGTGTTAGGATATTTAGACACTTAGGAGTTAGTTAAGATCAACTTGGTCTAATATTTCTTTAAGTAAATTGTGCTTATTTAGTATGCATTTGTACTTATGTAATTTGATGGTCACGATATGTTCTGAACATAAATTGATCCGACAATTCATCTTCTCCTCGATCTTAATTGTTATATCAATATGTGGCTTAACACTTAATTGGTCCATGATATCTATTTAAAGAGCATGGATAGTTGTTGACGATAGATTGTGAGAAACTTATATGTAAAACTTTTTCTTTTTGCATTAATATATTGCCTCAAGTGGCCATGTTGGTTGGAGCCATGGATTGTTTCCCTCTTTGAGGATTTTAACCATGCAATACATTAGTGTGTTGATTTGTAATATGTTTGTAGTAGTGATTGCTTAAGATGTTCGACCTACATGGAAATACTTGTTTTAGATGAACCATTAACATTTTAACTTCAACACTAACGTTGTTTAAGCTTTCCAACCTACTTTGTAATTTTGGTCACAAAAATCTCTAACATCTATTGAGAATCTCGTGTAAAGGTTTTATTCCTACTCCCTAAGCACTTTTTTTCACCACGCACAAAAAGCTATACTTTATATTAAAGTATATGAAAATTTACAAAAACTAGAACTAGTCCAAAGAAACAGCAGCCTGTTGTTCCAACCAGAAAGGAAAATAAAACAAAGGCTCCAACCTGAGTAGAAGAGAAGAACGAACAAACATCAAACCAAGATAAGCTACCACTAGGCAGATAGACATGATAACGACACCAGCCAAACAAGAACGATAGCCCCTAATCACTTTGAAAGTATATCACAACCTATGTTAGATTATGTATTAAAGTGCATTTTATAAATGAGGTGTTTAACAAAAATATCAACAAGGGTAGTTTACAAGCAAAAGCTGGACTAAGGTGGAAGGTTAAAAAAAGAACAATTACAGACACGATGGCAAGGAAAAGAGGAATCATTTCAAACCCAGTTAACAACAAGGAGCTAAGGAAAATCACCTGTTGGTTGGGTCACAAGCACTACTTATGACGTGGAAAATGCCTATTTGTAGTAAGACATTACATTTAGTTCCTTGGATCATGATTGGTAGGTCTCTTCATATGGTATGACCATTCCAAAATGTTATATGACTTGTTTGCTTCGAAGTTCACATATATAAAGTAACCATCCACACACACATAATGTTTTAATTAAGGAAAATCGCGAATCATAATGGTATTGTCTCGGGGATGTGTTGATATATCTAATTGCATAGTTTTAATGTCATAATCGAATTTTATAGTTTCGAAGTTAAGTGGCACCAATACATTGTCATGTATTAGACATGGTTTCAAATGGTAAATGTGCATTATTGTAGATAAATAACTCAACATGTTGTTGTGCACAAAACTCATCAATCACAATAAATCATCTTCCTCTTTATATCTCTTCCTATTTCCAAGTTCATCACAATATAAACTAGCATACTCCTAAGACAGAAAGTTCAATATGTTGTAAAATGAGAGAAAGTTGTGTGTATTTAGACAATATAAGTTTGTGTGTTTGAAAGCAAGTCTAGCTAATATGTAGTAGGGATTGTAGTCGATGAAATTGAAAGGAAAACTATGTTGCAAGTACTATGTGCAATAAATAGAAACACATGCAATAGATGGCAAATAAAATGAATTGTACATTAATTTGTCATACCAAAATGAAGGCGTAGTAAAATAAATATATTTGGTAACTTCATTTGGTAGGGGGAGTGCAGGGATTGATGATTGCAATTTTAAGCGTGAAAGGGACAGAGAATGAAGGCATGCCTCTTGCTTTTTTTGAAGTGAGAGATATGAAGTGTCTTGCATCTTTGCATAGTGTTTTAAGGAGAACGATGGTGTAATTTAGATTGGACTTCTAATGTTGTAGTACGTGGCATTCAATGTGAAGGTCAATCCATACGTTCTTTGTTACCAATGTCAATGGTTGACCTTGTTAATGTCAAATCCTTGGGATTTATGGATAGTCAATTCCCAAGCCATCTTTAGGGGGGTTTGTTTCTTATTACTTTGATTTATTTGTGGAATTGGTATGTGCTTTGGTTGAGATTGGTCCTATGGAGGCCCAATGTAACTATCAAATGCCACATTGAAAGAAAAACAATATAATTTTGTGTGTTTGAAAGCAAGTCTAGCTAAGTTATGGTAGGGATAGTAGTCAATGTAATTGAAATGAAAACTCGTTTGCAAGTACTAATAAGCAATAAATAGAAATTCATTTAATCGACGATAAGTAAAATGAAATGTACATTAATTTGTCAGATGAGAAACTATACATATGTGAATAAAACAATAAGGGGCTAGGTAGTGATCAAGTTTGAGTGGGGACATGATACATTTACTTGTATCCCTGTTGCTCTATGCATTTTGAACACTTGTGGGCGATTTAAGACAACTTATTAGAAGGTATTCCTATAACGTGTTCTGCAACATCCTGGAATGCAACTACATTGATGTTGTTTGTTTGGTCTTCAATGATGAATTGGAAAATGTACCTGTATTCACATTCATAGACACGTTGATTGCACCTTTGGAAATTCTAGACAACATCCTCAATAGGTGTGAGATTTTTTGCAATTCTAGTCTTTAAATGTAAAAGGACATGCATCATACCAACAATTGTCTATATCCATAGAAGCAATAGTTGTCTTGATTAAAATGTATGTAGGTTCTGGCCCTAAACTGATTCCTTCATTTTTAATGTTAGATAGTTTCTTTCATATGGAAGGATGACCTTTTGAATCACCATGTGTAGATAATGAGTGGGATTGGAGGCATGTTCCTCGTTTCTCAAACCATATTCGCAAATCTTGATTTTCTTTGAGATCAAGATTGATGTAAATTTGGGATGAAAAGGATGATTGCAAGGATTGTATTATCGATGGAAACCTTATGTGAGTAGCATGTCATCGCTACCAAGAAAATAATCGTTTTAAGTTTCTTATATTTGGCAAACCAAGGATAATATCAAGGATCAACACTATCTTCACCTGTAGCATGCAATGATAAATTTACAAGCGAATTAAGAATTAAGTTTGTCTAATGATTGTTTTGGATAATAATTCATGCACTTGTTTCATAAGGTAGGTTCAAGTACAATGAAAGGATCTAGATATGTTTGTTTTGTTGAGTTAGACATGGATAGTATAGTATACTCCTTAACAAGATTGAGTATAATGTTAAATGCACGTTTTTTTTTCTTTTCAGAATTAAATACTATTAGTACTTGAGACTACTTCTAAGTCTCACGTGTCTTTTATTTGCACTAATGAAGATGTGCACATTTCTTCAATTTTGGATGTGAGGTGTCTCTTAATATACAAGAAAAAATATTGGTGATGAAATAAGGGTTTCTTTTTATTTTGAAATGATGTTTCACAATGATTATTAGATTTTGTTCAAATTTAAAACATTTTTTGATATTTTAAAAAAGTTTAAATGTATCAAAATGTTAATGTCTTTTTTGAAATGATGTCCACAATCATTATTAAATTTTGTTCAAATTTAATATCTTTTTTTTTTTATATTTTAAAAAATATTAAATGTAAAGTTTGTGGAAATAACTTGAGGCCCCTACACATTGTTCTACACTCCAAGACCTTTCCAACGGTGCAACAATCATCTCAATCGGAATCGGTGTCGAGCTAAGGAAAAGTTTTGGTTTGTGCATTGATAAAGAAGGGTATCCTTGAAAGAAGGGGAGTGGCTTCATATCAATCTAATTTGTGTTTCAATTAAGAAAATTAGGTCATAGTTTCTCTTGACAACATCTAAGTAGCTTGGTGAGAATAAGAGGGAACCACCACAATTTCACACTATGTATGAAAGTGTATCCCTATCAATTGGGCTCTGGCATTATAAGGCGTAAACTCTTTTGATTATATATTGTGGGACTCAACCGACAAATCTCCCATCAATTGTTTATGAAGAAAATTTACAATACACTACTTCATCTATGTTATTTGTTTTATATGTATAAACGGTTTTGATTGAATAGTGTGGAGCTATGAAGCCAAACACCGTATTAATGTGGTACAAAGACTCACTTTAACAAAGGGGAAGATATTTGAACCTTGTGCCTCTCCTAGGCAAGATCAAATACTTACCAATTGGTTAATGGCAATAATCCCTTAAAAATATTATGTCTTAAAGAGAACATGGAGGTGTGTTAGGTCCACAAGCATGTGCATTAGTAGTGTTATCCATGCCCAGACGTACGACAACTAACTCAAAGTTACCCCATGGATACCTCAAGGTACCAAAAGGATAGATCATTTGGCAAGTTGTATCCACCAATAACCTAGGATGTGTGATGACGAGGAAAAGTTCGAATTCGAGAAAATTCGAAGTTGTAAAAGCAACCATTGACTTGAAGAAAAGCATTTATGTTATCCTATTGAGATGGATATAGCCATTGAAGTTGTTCCTTTAGTCATCGAAATGATGACAAATACATGACAATACAATGAATAAGGATTGAGAGATATCATATGTTGAAGTTTTGAGGATAACTCCAACACAAAATCATCTTCATTGTGTGATTAAAAGAGCTAACAAAATATATGTACAAGTGTTTATAATATTAATATTAATAATGATAATATAATTTAAGGTCAGAATTGAGGCTTTAAATTGACGTATAGGACCTCTCTGTTTGTGGGACAAGAGACCCCCTCAACGCAACAATTTCACTACCTAGTCTATAAGGTACCATTTAGTTTACATGTGTACATACCCTACCCCCCTTCAAATTCAAATCTGACACCTCCATTAAGGAAACACATGTTTTAGCCATTAGTCCTACTGAGGTTGTACCCTAACTCGAATAAATGTGCCAAAGCTCGATTACATAAATGGTTGTGCTTCCATCAAAATCTTGGCCCATTATTGGAATTCTTGGTTATAGGCATATGCACATAATGCCCAAAAGTGCACACATAAAATTGGAACTTGGCATACAAGGTCTAAAACTATGCATACATGGTGTTGCCTACACTAAATTTTGTACATGGTGTTGCCTACACTAAATTTTGTAGACTTGCAAACACACAATCCTCTCAAACATGCTTGCTAACGATAATGAGAGGTTGTCCAACTAACCACCTCATCCTATCAATGTGCAATACACACCATACTCTTGGAACACACCATGCTCTTGGATACGAGTGATTGTAACATATAACTAATAAAACATTAAGTAGTCCGTATGCCATTGTCCCTCCATGAACATAGATGAACTTTGACCCATTTATCTAATTGTGTATGCCTAAAGATACTGGTATGCATAATTATGGGATTCGAACGTCTCCTTAATGATCTTTAAATAGCAAATACAATCTTCAGAAAAATTAAACCCTCCTCAATAAGAAAAGACATTTCATGGTCTTTGAACGTCTCCTTAATGATCTTTAAATAGCAAAATTAATACAATCTTCAGAAAAATTAAACCCTCCTCAATAAGAAAAGACATTTCATCTTATCTTGCAATTACGCTTTCTATGAAAAAAAATCCATTTTAAATAATCTAATGTTTATACAAATATGTTATGTTTGATTTTTTTAAGACTTCACGTCGTTGAATTTGTTTAGCATAAATAAATATTAATAACTTTCTATGCAAAGTCCTTTTTAAATAATGTAATGTTATTATGTCCATTCACGTTTCCTTTGGTTGTTTCGATGTGTATTGCCATTTGGCATTCACGTGTTTCCCATTGCAATGCAAGGCTCTAGAGGTTGGGATTTCAAATCTACAAACCAAGTGTCAGTGGAAGGAGTGGAAGTGGACGTAGACAGTTGTGTTTGAGATGGTATGCATGACTGCCAATTGTCTAATGGAAACTGTGGAAGTAGAGAGTTGGAACGACATAAATACGCATGAACATACCACCAAAGTGATTTGGGAAGACATGTCACGATACCTCTTCGCCCAGGAGAAAGCTAAACGGAGATGTCATCGAGAAATCAACGTTAGACATTTTGTTGTCTTTTCGGGTAGAATCGTTGGACACAAATCAAGCAAGGGCTTCGGTAGTTCGAGAGCCAATGGCAATAAAAGATCCAAATTAAGTCCTAGTTTGAGTTCCCATGTCCCTGTGGCTGGTGAAGTTTATCGGAAGCATGCCAAAGCAATGGGGCACTCTCACCCACTACGCCGTGGTGGAGGAATACTTGGTGGCACCCAAGGCCGCTAATTTATCATTCGAGGAAGCGGAGAGCCTGCCGCTTGCTCTGCTCACTGCGCAGCAGGCATTCGATATTGCCAAATTCGAAAAGGGGTGGAGGGTTTTCATAGTGGGAGGAGCTGACGGAGTGGGAAGCCTAGCAATTCAGCTGGCTAGGCATGTCTATGGAGCTTGCAGGATCATTTCCACCACTAGCACCCTGAAGTTTGAAAAAGATAGAATTGTTCTCACTACAGGAGCAACTGCAACCCACGAGGTCTTGACTTTTTGTCTAGCTGATCCAAGAGAAGCCTTTCTAGTACCGACGCCATATTACCCGGGGTAAACTCATTTATACTGTGAATGAAACATGATGTTAGTAGTGCCAGTCTGGTGTCAACTAATCAATAATAATCGTCTTTTTCACACTAATAATTATTTAGTAATCTGAAAGTGCTAGAATTTCAGAGGCATGATAGGATTAACTGGATTATTTTTTCTAATCTTATGATATCATAGTTATCTTCTTATTCTCTATTGAAAATGAAGCCGAATGAATCTTTGGTTACTGCAGTTTCGACAAAGATCTAAAATGGCGTAAAGGAGTGGAGTTGATACCCGTCCACTACAGCAGTTGTAATGATTTTCAGATAACGATACCTGCCCTTGAAGCAGCCTATCAACATGCCAAGGATCAAAATATACAAGTGAAGGGCCTTTTGATAACAAATCCTTCCAACCCATTAGGAACCACTATGGAGGCTACCACTCTAAGAAGTATCCGAGAAGAACAATCATCTTATCTGTGACGAGATCTATTCAGGATTAGTTTTTTCATCTCCAAAGTTCACAAGCATTGCAGAGATTTTGGCCACAGATAAAATTTATCGGAACGAGCGTGTTCATATTGTGTTTATAGTCTGTCGAAAGAACTAGGATTACCGGGCTTCCGAGTCAGAGTCATTTACTCTTACAATGATACAGTTGTTACGGCTGCTCGGAGAATGTCCAGTTTTTCCTTGGTTTCTTCACAGACACAACATCTGATTGTTTCAATGCTATATGACACGAAATTTGTAAGAAATTATTTAGCAGAGAATAGTAAGAGGCTAAGAAAGAGACACGAAATGTTCGTCTCTGGACTGCGTGTGGGTGGCATCAATTGCCTGAATAGCAACGCTGGTTTGTTCTGCTGGGTGGATCTCAGACATCTTTTGCCATCCCGCAACGAAGAAGGAGAGATTAGACTGTGGAAGATAATGTTAAAAGAGAGATTAGGCTATTCGATTTCGTGAAAAGCCTCGGCACAGATCTAGTCATTGATTATACTAAGTAGAACTATGATCAACTGTCCAAGAAATTTGATTTTGTTTTCGACACCATAGGTAAGTGAGATTTTGTTCATGTAGCAGTTTTTTTGTCAAGCTCATTATCGGATTTCTCTTTTTTTCCATGGCCGTCTGCAATTGGGGCAGAGCGGTGTGTGAAGATGAAGATCATACGGGGGTTGGATCACGTGACAAATGTTTGAAGAAATTGTGATTTACGCTCCCTTATTCGCCGTTTATCATTCGGTGCCTGGGTCGGCCTGTCGAGAATGGCCTGGAGAAGGACAATCTCTTCATGGAATACATGCCAGGCAGGAGAACAATGGGCAGACGACTTTGCCTAGGATTTACTGTGGACATATGACTTTGAAGAGGATTTATTATGGACAGGTGGTGGCTCCCCATAGGCCATCGACAGACGACGATGGCCTGAGCGGAGCCGGCCCCTTAATATACGCCTTCAACGTAATTAGAGATTAAAGACATCTAGAAAATGAAGTGTCTCCTATCTCCTTTGTAAATTGTTATACTAAAATTCAAAATTATAAATAAATTAGTTCGTTGTTGGTTGATTAATTATTAATTGTATTGGTCTTTATGGTATGAATATTTTATTATGTTTGTCCGTAGGGATGGAGTTCAATTGATGATTCACTTTATATGAAGGAAATGTTGTAAATGGAGGTCACGAATTCAAATCACCCCGTCTTACCCATGCCCCATGCTTGCGAGTTGTGTGGTATCGGACGGGACTGGACCCCTGGACCCAATGTCATGCGAGCAGCAGCCCCATCCCAGTTGTCGATTCCCCTAGTTATATATATATATTCTATTTTTTACAAAATTCATAGTTGAGTTTGTTTAAAAAAATATTTAATGTATGGATTCATCTCTCTCTATCTACACACACATTAACTTAGTCTAAGGGGGTTAGTTTAATTGGTTGTTATGAATGTTGTTGGGCATTGATTAGTTTTGTGTCAATAGGTCTAATTTGAATTCCCCTCGATCATGTGTACTAATATACTTTGACATCCTTAATAAAGATGTTATCCATGAATGTGAAGAAGCATCCCTTCAATTTCTCTGAAACTTTGCCCACACAAACATACAATTTTTTTTATTATATTACAAATTAATAAATATCCATTAATTAAACTTATCGCAATTGTAACTGTAATTAACTAATCCCACTACGACACTCATGGCTCATGTTTAGACCAACCTTCAACCTACAATTTATCACTATAAAACTTTAGTATAAAAATATCATTAAAAAGGATGCTTGACACAATGCATGATTTTACCTCCCTTTCTAGTTATATTTTAATGTTCTAACCGAGTTTGGTATTTCCTTTCTACCTCATAAAAGGGGAATATATTGTGCATTAACATATTAATTTGTGCTACTGCGAAACCCTAGTTTGTTGATGAGGATTGTTACAGTGAACTTGGAGTTAAGCTTAACGATCATATTGGCCTAGTACCAACCAAGAGAAAAAAGTGGGAATCAATTTATTTTCCTTTTGCTGCAATAATCGCTCATTTATCGAGCTTAGGTTTTTCCAAATTAATCTCATTTTATTTTTTTTCGCCGCAGTAATCGCTCATTTGTCAAGCTTAATTATTTTCGGATTAATCTCCTCAGGGATTTGTCTAATAAGATTGTCTTAGAAGTGTCTCTATTTTTAGTGGGGATTCTATTGTTTTGGCAACGATTTTTTCTGACACATTTTTGTTTGGTTCCAACTCTCTTATCAGTTACTCCCAATGGATCCGTCGGGGGATTCTACTTAATTTTTCCCAAATGTCCCTAAACCTCCACCTTTGTCACTGGGACAGAATGCATTGGTTAACTCACGCATGCCATGGGGCTCGAGGTTGCCTCGGGAAAGAGGAAAGGGCTACATTTTGTCTAGAGTTTCCAATGTTTGTGCAGAGGGCTCACCTTTATCTGGCCCAAAGAAAATAGGGTAGCATCTTACACGTGAGAAGGCTCGATCGCGCAAAAGACTGAAAACCTACAAAGTGAAGGAGGGCTTGCAAAGGTATGTTCTTGGCGCAAATGTCAACATGGATAGGGTAGAGGTTTTATCCAAAAGAGGATTGGTGGGTCGCATTGAGTTAGCAAGGGTTACACGCTTGGATTTGGTGGATTGGTTAAATAAGAATTAGCTCCCTATTTTTGGATATGCTCCTTGTATCAATATGCTCATCAATGGATGGATTTGCTTCATTTTTCCTCGTGTCGACCATATTCTGACTATTTTTAGCAATGTTTGGCTCATTAAGGAAGGGTCATTGGTTTTGAAATGTTGGCACTCGATGTTCAATCTTGAACGAGAAAGTATGACTCGCCGTCACTTATGGCTACTTTTGCCTGGATTTCCTCTTGAACTCTGGACACATAATGCCTTTGAGGGCTTGGCTAACTCTCTTGGTAAATTCATCTGTTTAGACAAAAAATATTTATTTGGGATGGAGAAGAAAGTGGCCGAGGTTATGGTTGAATTTGATATCTCTCAGGGGTTTCCGACATAATTATAAATTTAGTGGGGAGGAAGGGTTTTCTGTAAAAAATTGGACTATCTTCAAATCGCATTTAGATGTCACTTCTGTCGAAAGACATGGCATGTTAAAGCTAGATGCCCTTACCTGCTTACTAGTTCTCCTCTAGAATATTTTGCAGATGGCTTGGATGGCGAATTGACTCAACCACTAACGGAAGATCTCAAATATGGCCTTCCAAACCCTTCTTTCGACATGAATGATCTCCTAAAAGGTTTGCAAAATTCATATTCCCCTACTCTATATGAAGGTGTATCTCAAGATAAATTAATTTTTTATCTTTCAGTAAAAGAAAAGATTGAAAATATACGTTCTTTTATTGAAAAGGGAGATAGTGTTAGGTTGGGGTTTGAGGAGATGGAGAAACCCTTAAACCGTAATTGTGATAATGAACCCCAACCGGCTGTTGATCGTAATGATATTGGGGATTCTTTGAATTAGGATACCTTTGCCTATAAGGGGTTGCAAAGGAATGAGGGGACTAGTTTAATTTCAAAAATATAAATCTATTCCTCTGTTTGTTCATGTTTATAGTAATTAAATGGATGTCTCTGCAAATCTCGTAGATGCATCCCCTGAGGTCACCACCAAGAATATTGAAAATTCCTCCTCTTTATTCACTCCATCTAATATCCCAGCTGATCTTTCAGAATCTCGTCCCTTGTATCCCCAGTCAGTGGATAATAACTTGATTCATAAATATCCTTTATTAGTATACTCTAACACCCCTTCATCAAATTAGGGTGTATCTCCAGTTCATTCTATCAGGTTCCAAAATGTTACAATTACAAACAACAGAAAAATAAAAAAGGGAAAAAGGGATCCCTGCTAGGTACATTCCCTTATCTGTCAGACTTTCTGAAACACCAAACCTTTCTCCTATTTCCATTGAAGACTCCTCCTCTCGGGCCCTAGGAGCAGAGTTTACCACTAATGAAGTTAGTTAATGTCCTTTTTTCCCTTAATATTTGTGGGTTGGGAAGGTTAGGGCCCTAACTAAACTCTTAAAAGATACTAACCCTATATTATTCTCATTCAAGAAACAATTTGCTCAGAGAATCAGGCTATTGAAGTATGTTTTAAAATAGTACATGAATGGGAAATATATGTTGTTGATTCATGTGGTCTTTTGGGGGATCTATTATGGCATTGGAACCCACAAGTCATTGATTTCATTCTTTACAAAAATGATGGGCGGATTTTAATGGAGGGTCACTTCAAAAACTTTGACCAAATTTTAGTTATACTAAATTGTTATGGTCCTTATAAAAATAGGGATTTTTTTTGGAACTCCTTGGAGACTTCAGGTTTGATAAAGATTAAAAATTTAATAGTTTTTGGGGATCTAAATTTTATATTGTCTCCTGCAGAAGTCTGGGAAATGTCGGCTAGACTAGATCTTATGGCTGAGTTCTTCTCAAATTTAGTAAAGAGAGCAGAGCTTGTTGATGTGGTCCCTATTAGGATGGAACCTACATGGACAAATGGCAGGTGTGGTGAGGATAAAATTTGTAAAAGATTGGATAGATTTCTTATGAGTTCAGGATTGATTATGACTGCGTAGAAATGTAGAACTTGGTTTGAGAAATCCACAATATCGAATCACTATCCAATTATTCTTCAATTAGATGGAGTTAAAATGAGATGCAATTACCCTTTGAAATTCAAAAGTTCTTGGTTATCAAATGAAGACTTTTGCATTTTGGTGAGAGATAAATGGATGTGTTTTTAGATTCCGGATGACTTTAGCCCAACGGACAGTTTGAATATGAAACTGAAAAGCTTAAAAAAAGAAGTTATTAAGTGGGTTAATGATAAATGAAAGAAGGATGATGAAGAGTACAAGAAAAATGAAGAGGAAATGAGGATGATATTGTCATTTAATGAGGACTACATGATGAATGATGATTTAAAATTGGTTCTGAAGGAATTAGAAAATAAAAAAGTTGTTATGTTAAAGAAAGAAGAAAATGATTGGAGATTAAAGAGTCGTGCACTTTGGGTTGCTCGTGGTGACAACAATACCGGGTTCTTTCATAATTATACCTCCTTCAGAAGAAATACCAACACAATTTGGGAATTGCTTGATGATAATGGTAATATGGTTAATTACCAGCAGGATCTTAAAAGAATGGCCAAAATTTTCTTCATGGATCAGTTCAAAGACTCGAGGGCATGTAAGATTGATGCTCAGTTGAAAGTGATTGGTCACTTTCCCTCCTTTCATCCTTGAATATGGTGAGGAAATTGGGAAGCCTTTATCCCCAAGTGAGATTAAAAGAACTTTAAAACAATTCTCTAAAGATAAGAGTCTAGGTCCAGATGACTGGACTATGGAACTTTTCCTTTCTTTCTTTGACTTGTTGGGAAATGATCTGTTGGCCATGATTGAGCAATCTGGATTGGAAGGATATATTTTGGGTCCTCTGAATTCAACTTTAATGACACTTACGCTAAGTGTAGTAAACCTAAATATTTTAATGATTTTAGACCGATTGCCTTGTGCAATTTTGCTTACAAAATTATTACTAAGATTATATCAAATAGGATTAAACCTTTCCTTTCCAGATTTATGTCAAATGAACAATTTGGATTCCTAAATGACAGACAAATCTTGGATGCAATTGGTATCACTTAGGAGGTGGTTCATTCCATTAATCTTTGAGATATGGAGGCCATTATGTTGAATATGGATTTAGTCAAGGCTTATGATAGGGTAGATTGGGGGTATATGAGGCTTCTTCTACTTCAAATTGGTCTTCCATAATCAATTACTAAGTGGATTATGTCAGCTGTGACATTTGCTCAGTTCTATGTGCTTATTAATGGTTCTCCTTTTGAATTTTTCAAAATCTCTAGAGGACTCCATCAAGGGTGTCCTTTGTGAAAATTAAAGGAATTAAAATTTCTGGTT
The DNA here is from genome assembly GCA_027924585.1 of Larix kaempferi. Classification (NCBI taxonomy): domain Eukaryota; kingdom Viridiplantae; phylum Streptophyta; class Pinopsida; order Pinales; family Pinaceae; genus Larix; species Larix kaempferi. The sequence goes on along the minus strand of BSBM01000017.1, from coordinate 17,040,502 downwards.
TGGTCATTATCACTCACTTATTGTTCATTGATGATATAATACTATTTGGAGTTGGCTCAGTGGAAGGGTGGAGGAACTTTGCTGAAATTATTAATCTTTCATGTTCAAAATTTGGAATGGAGGTAAGCATACCAAAATCCTATTTGTTCAAGCATAAGGTGGACAGAGAGGTTCTGAATTTGATTTCTACTTTCCTACCCTTTAAATTCAATGATTTAAGGTAAGGATTCAAATACTTGGGCTACTTTCTTAAACCTTTTGGATATAGGATCAAAGACTGGTACTGGCTAGTGGAAAATTTTGACAAAACAATAAACCACTAGACTTTCAGGCTTCTTTCAACAGGAGGAAGATTAACCCTGTTAAAAGCAATTTTGATGGATACACCAATTTACTGGCTCTCACTTGCTTAGGTTCCTAAGTCTATTCTGAATTAGATCAGAAGACTCATGTTTAATTTCATGTGGTTGGGAATATAGATGGGGAGAAAATCCAGATGGCTAATTGGGAAATATTATCCAAACCGGAAAACTGGGTTGGATTGGGTATAAAGAATATCTACTGGTTCAATTCTGCTCTTTTCCCCCAAAAAATTTGGAGAGGTCTATTTGGAAAAGGCCTTTGGACTGATGTTCTTAAGGATAAATACATAAAAGAAAACTTTTTGAAATCGATTAGGAATCCTGTGAAGAATACCAAGAACTCTTCCAATTCTTGGTCTAGTTTTATCAAGATATATCAATGCTTGGGAAAAGGTCTCATTTGGAAGGTGGGTGTCAGAACCGATGTATTAATTGGAATTGACCCTATCATTGGTATGGAGGAAAACTACCAGCTTTCATTTTATATTTTGGATCACTTGGCATAGTTTGGTTTTTTCACTTTGGCTCGTATTAAGAGACCTAGTTTGCTTCATCATTCTGATTCCTACTGGATGATTGCCTCTGATTTGGGGTTGGGAAGTTGTTGGGATGTGGAATGGGACAATTACATATCTAAGCTAAATTATACTGGTTGCAGACTCTCAAATGGTAAAGACAGTCTCATTTGGTATCCAAATGTTGGTATAGGTATGATCACAACCAAATATGCTTACTATGTGATTGCTCAAAATCATTCTTGTATTGTGCCTAAACGATGGTATAAGAAATTATGGGGATGGCCTATTCCATTGAAGATTAAATGATTTCTTTGGTTAGCCTTAGAGAAATGTTTAAATACTTGGGATAATCTCTCTCGAAGAGGTTTTCATGGGCCAAACATCTGTATTTTATGTAAGGGAGATACGGAAACATTGGATCATTTATTTGTCAAATGTCTGGCATCTATTTAGATATGGATTTTGTATGTTCAACTCTAAATATAACTAATTCCTGGAGGATGCTTTCCTTCAATCAGAATTTCTATTGTTGGTTCATCAACTGCAAAATCCACAATACTTTACCTGCTTTCATTTCATGGAGTATTTAGAGAACCATAAATTCTATCATTTTTGAAGATAATAAATTCAATATTGATCAAATTAGTTTGCAGACTATCTGTCTTTGTATAGATTATTCATTAGTTGTGGTGAGAAGACCAAATATTAGACATATAATGGCTATTCCACTTTCATATAATGTTATTGGTTTCTTTGATGGTGCTGCAAAAGATGGAGTGTGTGTTGCAGGTGTCATTCTCGGGATCGATGAGGATTACTTCTTTAAGCTTAAGTCGAATTGTGGTAATGGCTCTAATACAAAGGCATAACTATTGGCACTACAGTGCTTATGCAGGGTGGCTCTGCTTTTTGGAATAGATAAAATAAAGATCTATGGATACTCCTTGATGTTTGTTTACTGGGAAAATGATCTTTTCAATCTTTAGGTGATCAATCTTATAAGCTAATGTGAAAGAACAAAAGAGGCCTTCTCCTTTTTTTATCACATCTCCGTCAATCATATTTTTCGTGAGGCAAATCAAGATGTTGATATCCTGTCAAAGGAGGCCTTGAAGGAAGAAGAGGGATTACTTGTTTGGGAAGAATTGTGGAAAACTCCTTAGAAGATAAAGGATCCTTGGGTTTTTTATGATGTAAGTGTTTTTTATGCTATGGGTGGTCTCAGCCTTGCTGGAAGTTTTGGGTTGATAGATGTCGGTTATGTCATTTGATATTTTTTCTAGTAAACATCTTGTGACGATTGTTAAGATGTATTCCTGGGATAGTGATGGTTTTAGTATAGTGGTGATGGTCTATTTTTTTTGTTGGAAATCAACACACATGACTAGTTGGTACTACTTTGTACTTTTTTATTCTCTAATGAATAACAAAAGTATGTTTTTTTCCTTTGAAAAATAAGCAAAAACAAAATCAAAACATTTTTTTTTAAATGAAGTGAACCTCAAACCACAATAAGATATTGTGGAATTCCTCTCAATAGCTTGAAACTTCAAATGCGAAGAAATATTTATATCATCAATCTTAAGCACCCAACAAAACATTTCAAATTCAAACTACTATGAGAGAATGTAAGAAGTGGAAATGGTAATGAAATGTCAAACAATGTTGGTTGTAATTTTGAAAAAAAGTGGACTGCAAACGAGTGTTGGCATATTATTGTTATGGGTATAATGTGTCATGTTTTATTCAATATAGTCATGTATAGATGTATTTTAGCACGAGACTGATATGGCATGCGAGTTGACTTCGCATAGAGGTGACATTGTGTGGATTGTTGAAGTGGATATGATTGTGGATGAAGTTTGACTTAGTAAAGAACGATCATTGACTTCATAAATTTTGATTATTCATTAGTTGGATATTTAAAAGAATCTGTAGACAGTATACCAGAAATTTGTCAATTTGATCACTTCATCTAAATGTATAAATATGTAAATATCCCATTTATTTAAGGTAGGAAAAGCAATTAATTAGTTAGCGAACAAGATTATTATGAGCTAAAGTGTTGTAAACTATTTTGTTACTCGCAAGGTAAAAATATTATTTCCTCTTTACCACCAGAATACCTTATGACCCAACTTTTACTCATACCCCAACCTTAGTACATCAATGATAAAAGAGTGAAGATTTAGTGTGTCCTAAGTGGATTACCTCAATCTTACATAGATAGAATTTAGTTCTCAATAGTGATATGGATAGCCTCATAATGTAGCTCCTCATATATTTCTTAGGGAATTGACACGATGTAAACTCAATCGTGTAACCATCCTCAATGAATTAATAATAATTCACAAGAATGTGCTTAGGTGAATCCTTTCACCTTTTAGAGGAGGCCTCACCCCAACAACATATGCCTCTCACTAGGTATAACAGACGGAAAAAATCCTTTTTTCTTTTTATTTCACCTTTTGCACTATCCTGCGTGGGCCAAAGAATAATACAAAAATTTTAGAGTCATTTGTGGCAAATTTGTATTGTGTGTTTGATGTACTACTTTTATTTAACAAAGTCAACCTTTTACAATTTCCTCGTGTAACAAGTTCTTTCATGGAAAATGTCTCGCTATTCTCCTAAAATTATAATACACTCAAGTTTAAAAAAATTATTACTTTTTAGTGTAGCACTACAAAGACATTCAAAACATTGTTTTTTTTGTGCAGTTGGCATTATCAGTAAGTAACATATACAACTTTGTTGTGGTCGTAATCTATAAAATAGGCACATTATTTTATAGAAGGGGATTAAATACACGAGAGTATGAAAGAAGCTCAGGTGTGATTAGCATGACAATTGGTGCATTGTTAATCCATTGTTATGATATTGAGGGTTCTTAATAGATTTTAAGAATCCCTTATTTTCCAACATGCTAGGATATGACCTTAGATATGATAGTTTTTTGTCCAAGGAAAACATCACAGATAACACAAGGACGCTTCTCCACATCAGTGAATGGCATCCATAGTAAAGCCATTACTGTAGTATAGTGCTCCTTGCTTAGGGGGATTTTAACTAGACACCTATCGACATGGAACTAGCCAAATGCCCAGGAATATTGACAATAACTGATTGAGTGAACCCCTCAATATTTTTTGCAATAGGTGTTTTCAGACCTATATAATGGGTCTAGAGGACAATGAAACATATACCTGAAGGCTATAATAGTTTTCTAAACTATCTCCCCCCCATGAAGAAAGCATGGAAAAATCTCAAGGTTAGTTGAGACATGCACAAGTCCCTAGACAAATTCACACTAGAGCATTTCTAGATGTCCATGAAGGTTAGTGCACATGAACCAACCTTCTGCCTTCCACATGTAACTCGATGAGCGTAATGGGATTTGATCCTGATACCTCCATGAATTTTAACACAAGAGCATATACCAATCAAGTTAACCCTAGGGAAATCTTGGATATACTAGTTGCTTGTATAACAACTATTTTGGTTTTGATATAAGAGAGAGAGTGGATGCTATCAAAGTTGCGCATAGTTTTTTAATGATTTGAAATGAGCATGTTGTTGGTTCCAAGTCTTAATTGATTCTTATTCTAGATAAGCAAGATGGTTGTATGAGAAGCCAGTGTTATCTAATGGTAGTATCATAAAGAGATATTTGAGAATGGGGAAGTTGTGGCATCATCTTCCGATATTCATGTTCTCGCTTAGTTAAACCTGATGGGAAGATCTATGTGGTTTGAGATTTCATAATAAAAATGTTCCTATGAAGAAAAAACTATTGAAACTTGACTCGAGAGAGAAGAGAAGCCTCATCATATCAAAGAAATTGGAGAAGTGCAAATTCATAGATGAAGACACCTAGTACATATTGAATTTATTAGTCACAAACTGTATTATCAGACATAAATGCAATGTGGATATTGTTGATAATATTTGAATGGCATCACAAAACTTGTATGGTACATCCAATTGACCAATGGTGTTGTATTTACCTAACCAAATCTATGTATTGAAGATGAATGGCGATGACAACACCATAAATTGCATGATATCTGTTTAGGATGTGTGTGATTTGATGGTTCTGGTTTGTGACACTATGGAAAAACATGATCTAACATCACTCATTGTAAATGGTCTCATTAATATATTTCATCCAATTGTTTCAAGTTTAAACATTGTGAACAATATTGTTGTGATAACTCTTGTTTTGTTCCTTGGCATGTTTCACATCAACAACATGCCAATATTAGTTGGCATTGTAATATACCTAATTGTATATTACGAATAACTTACATATTAATTAATTTATTTTTATTTTTTATTTTTGTAACTAGGGGAATCGACAACTGGGAAGGGGCCGGTACTCCCGTGACACGGGGTCCAAGGATCCAATCCTGTTCGCTACCACTATACCCCTAGATGCACCCACACAACCCACAAGCATGGGGCATGGGTAAGTCAGGGTGAGTTGAAATCATGACCTCCATTTACAACATTTCCTTCATATCAAGAGAATCGTCGGTTGAGCTACACCGCTCCAGGTAATTAATTAATTTATTAATAGTAATGGGTTAATTAATTAATTATTATATGACATGTCATAATAGACATGTCATTTTCCGATGGCCATATTTAACATTGGCCCTTTTCTATTGTAATCATCACTCAATAATAATATCAATAAAGATTCAATATGTAAGAAATTAATCTTACAAGTGGTATCAGAGCTTTTACGCTCCTCCAATGCTCTCACTCCCCTCATTACCTCATCCTTCTCCTTCTCCTTCTCCCATCTTTCCACGCCCAGTCCTTGCTCCATACGCTCCAGTGCTGCTCCTCACTGCTCATCTGCTCACTGATTCTCTCCCATCGCAAGCTTACTCCCACGCATCTACACCACTTACGCAACCCTCCCTCCACGAAGCCCTTCCCCCACTGCTTCCACTTACCCTCCCTTGCGCTTCAATCCATTTCCCTCTCCTTATTCTCCCATCGTTCTCCTCGTCTGCACCTCGCATCTCCATTCCCTGCATTCCCCCACACAACCTGCCCTCACATCCCTGCCACTCCACTCCCACGCTTCTTCCCTTTGCGCCACTCCCTTATCCTCCATCACTCCATGTGCAAATGCTTCCAGCCACTACCTCTCAATATGTGCCACACCCTACCATCCTATCCCCTAGGCATTCCCTACCACCATCACCTATTTTCTCGCTTCACTCTAATCCCTCACACCTCTGCTCTTTCGAAACACCCTCGCCAACACTCTCCCTCCCTCTTACATGCATGCCTACGCTCCCTCGTCCTCACGTCTCCCCCTTTCCACCTACGCTCACGCTTCATCTTCCTCACCCCTATGCCCAGCACTCCATCCAAGTTGTCGCCTGCTCCAACCCCACGCCCTCCTACTTCCTTCCATGCCCTCTCCACCTCACAAGCCTACACGCATCACCATTCACCCCTCTCTCCACCGACCATCTCCACGCGCCACTATCACTCTTCTCCCACTCAAACCCTAATTTCAAAAGAAAAAAATATTATAATAGTAATATTATTGTTACTAATAGTTATTATTATAATATTTTTAATCTATATTTTATAATTATTATTTAAGCCTCCATACTATTGAAAATATATGTATAATAATATTATTATTAATTCTTAATAATAAAAATTATTATTTTTCAATAGTAAAAAATCCTCTATCATTTTTTGAAGATTTTTACAAGCTGAAGTCATTATGTTTCCGTCATTCAACAAGACCATGTATGGCCAAAAACCTAGAAAAGATAAAGAGTTTAAAGACAAAGACATAAAAAGAAGCCAACTTGAAGAAAAGGAAATATATGCAGAACTGAAAACAGTGCTACTACAAATAAAAGCAGAGATATATAAGAGGAAAGAAGAAGAAGAAGAAGACTCAAGAAGCGGTTATGACCCCTGAATGTTCAAGTAAAAAAGAGTTGGAACTTGCTACTGCACTTACGATAGAAGAAGCACGAAAATCACATACATCATCACCTTACCTTCCCCCTCACATAAGGTTCGGGTCATCAAACACAATAAAGGATAAGAACCGACATTCCAAATACAAGACTCAAAATGCAATGCCATGTCGTAAATATGCACAAGTTCTAGAGATTCATTGCAATTTCATGCAAGGAACATAAATGAGTTTCATAAATCGTCCAGCTTACACATCTAGAAGATCAGTGAAAATGGCTTGTAAAGCTCTAGAACAAAGTCAGATTGAAATCCTTGCTCATAACCCAAACCAAAGCCAAGGACATGATAAGGAAGACAATAACAAGGACAATTAAATGCAAGATGAAGAGGACAAAGATAAACTCCGGAGTATAGAAGATCAAAATGAAACTGTAGTAAAGTTAGTTGAGAATAAAAATGACCAAGAGATAGATGCATCAGATGACAATCATGATGCCAATATCAATTGTAAAGAAGATGGCAATCTCATAGATTGTAAAAATGAAGCACCAAATACTGATGAATACGAAATTGATGTCAATGACTATTATGGAAAAATTAAAAGTTGTATAAGAATACATCAATGAAATTAAAAACACTAAATATGATCATAATCATGATAACATAGAAGAAGAAAACCCATAATATTATTCGACACACAAAGATATAAACGTTCTACAGGTTGTCGCAACGCAAAATGTTCGAGAATCTCAAGTTCAAAAGGTTCTCGGGGAACAACTGGAGACAAGCTCGTCGGTTAACGACAAGGAAATAAATCATTTGAAAAATCCTAATCAAACCCAAATTAATGAAACAAAAACATTAAAGGGTGCTTCAACTTTAAAAGTACATGACGAAACTGCAAATGAAGGCACATTAACCAATCGGATTGAATTAAGTAAGTTGTTAGTAGTTGCCACTATTGTTAAGAAGACCATAACAAATGTAACTAAAGATTCAACCATGTTTGAAGATCCATTGATCAACGCTAAAGAAGATATATTTAAGATATAAATTAGTGCCATACCAAAGCATACAAAGATATAAGAGATCAACATGTCGATGCAAGTTCATCATGAAGATATTAGATTGGAAACTCAGAAGAATACTCCCTATAGTCATTATGTTTTTATCTACAAAATCATATGCATGAATAATTTTGAATGGGAATGTGACCAATTGTTTCAAGAATTATTAAATCGTGGTACCATTATTTGTGGCAAGAGTTCCTTTTTCAACATCAATCACACCTATGCGTTCCTCAAAGGAAATTTTGTCAAGCAAAGCACCGCTATTGAAGTTACAATTAATTAAGAAATTAAGAAGTTCAAGTTGAGCACTTTTACACAAGATTCGTGGACGAATCTTTTCAAGGCAGGATGACTTGTAATATACCTAATTATATATTACGAATAACTTACATAGTAATTTATTTACTTATTAGTAGTAATAGGTTAATTAATTAATTATTATACGACATGTCTATTGATAAATAGACATGTCATATTCCAATGGCCATATTTAACATTGGCTCTTTTCTATTGTAATCATCATTCAATAATAATATTAATAAATATTCAATATGTAAGAAATTACTCTTACATGTATGATCAAATGTATTCCCATAAAAAGAATTGTTGGGCCTGGCCCAAGTGGGGCATTTTTGTGTAGGTCAGATTTTGGAACTGCGGAGCTAAGTGCAGTTCAGCTGAAGGCTTTTTGGAGAAGTAAGTTTTGAGATGCTACGAAGATGCACGCAGCGCATCGTCGGAAGAGCTGCGAGGCTTAGCACTACGAAGAGTATAGCGCTGCGATGTGTCCAGTCTACGGAGATCCGACAAAGCAAAGTGTTGGACGGAAGATGGCACGTATTCCAGTTAGACCATCGGTGGTCCATTTCTGGTAAAGATTCTCCAGGAGTACCAAGCAACGGGTAGGAGCAAAGTGGAAGGAAAGCGACTAGTCGCACATGTAAAGAACCACTACCTGAACCAGTCACACAAGACCGTTAGAGGAAGAATGGCACGGTGAAAACGACCTGTTGGCATGTGCGTGATAGGGAGACTGATGGCGACGTGAAGCATGCATGGAAGACGGCCACGATGGAAGATTCGCTACCAAAAGCCAGCAAGTCCGGTTAAGCCGAAAACCGTGACAGTTTTGTAAACCTTAGGTTTTTTTCCTGCGGATTGTAAAGACATGAACTACGGTCATGATCTATAAATAAGGCACATTTTGTATGGGGAAGGGTTGTTGTTTTTGGGGTTAATCTTCATTGTTGATATTTCGGGTTGTTGTTTTGTTACTCTACATCGTTATTGGTTGAATAGATCTCTATTGAGAGACAATTTTGTAAAGGCTCTGCAAGCTGTGTGCATAGAGGCCTATTGAGAGATAAGAGGATCTGTAGCTAAGTGTCAAGACAAGAACTGTTGTACCCTTCCCAAAGACTAATACAACAACAGTTCTTGTGGATGTAGCCTCCATCCAGGGGGTGAACCACGTTAAATCCTGTGTAGTGTGATTGTTTATGTTTGCACTTGTCTGTTTGCTTACAATGAATGCTTGAATTCTCAGTTATCAATTGTTATGCAAATGCTTTTATATGTATTTGCCATAGGAGAAAGTTGGGAATAATATGTTAAATGTTGCATGAATGGATGAATGTTGAATGCGCAATATTCTAAGTCTGTGAGGATATCAGTTCATTGAATAATCACATATGCATGTAGAGTTCGGGTTGTATAACTCTTTTGATGCGTAGCCCACGAAGTGCGCAGCATTGTGTGTCTCGTCTAGTTGCATCAGTTATAACACTAAATAACCTAAGGCAGTAGATGAATGGATAAACACTAGGTAAAGTCCCTGTAGTGGTTAAGTCTGAAGAGGAAGCGTATAAGTCAGTCGCGTTGTCCTATTGTTTGCATCCTATCCAAACCGCGCAGTCCTTGGATGAGTTGGTTGCACAAGCACCTTAGCTTGCAGAAGTGTTGATCGTGACGAAGGCTATCATCGCGCAGTCTTCAGTCCGTAGTGCAAGCTCTATAGTGCGTTGCGCAGTAGTCTTTTTAAACAACTCATCACATCACTGTGGAAACCTGATTCCACAGTACCCCCATAGCTACACCTCGGGTGAGACCTCAGCCTATTCGCAGGTTGTTGCTGAAAGGGCTGGTGAGAAGGGGTTTTGTTGGTTCCTTGAAACCGCGAAGAACCTGGGTCTACATTGGAAACCTCTAGAACAGTCATTTAAGCCAACAAATGGTTCCGTTGCCGCGCTAAGAATCCATGATGAGTTGAAGCCATGATGTGCGACAAAGAAGAAGCTTCGTTGGGCATTGGCGTTTGGCATCCAAACAAGAAAGAAATCTGGGCTTGGTGTGACAAGACAGAGAGAGACTTCGCAAGGAAAGCAAATAGACACCCACATCTCTCTGACATTTAGTGGTTGAACAAATACATGTGGAAAGACATTCACAAAATATTTTGGGCAACTTTTGGGAACAAGCTACACAAGTGGTTGTCAAGGCTCGCAGAGCGATGAAACTGTACACCGCGAGACGTACCGACCGAGTGGACACCAGAGCTTATTGAAAGGCTCAAAGCAGTAGATAGTCCATTCATAAGAGTAGTCGACTTCTTGGTTGAAAGTACACTACAGAGCTTCGTGATGGAGTTCGCTGTGGACATGCTAAAGTCCTAAAGTGCAACCAAAAGAGATTTTTTCAATGGTTTCAGAGGTGAGCACCTGAACAACCTCAGTTTATACATTAAAATGCTTTTAGCTGAGAAAGGTGTTTTTAGAATGCAGTGAAAGTTCTGAATTTGCAATGGTCAATTGCATATTTAGTGAGTCTGACGAAGAGACACATAACCTAAGAAGTGGGAAAAGATATAAATATACACCTAAGAAGAATTCTAGTGGATTTGGACTCCACGTAGACATTGATTCAGAAGACGAACCTGATAGCCAAACCGCACCTATATCTTCCACCTATCATCCTATTACATCACAGAATCCACCGGTTGTGAAAACCATGCCTCCCATTACACAAAATCAACCAGTTCAGAACCCCACAGTCGTGAATATCCTTAGCACTCAGAACGTTCATCACAGTACCACATTTATCTTTTCCACGCAGAACACTGCGTAGAACCCTCCACCACCTAGAGGAAGCATGACTGAGGATATTAAGTTGTCGATATTCAAAGGAACGGGTCTAGAGGACCCTGATCAATAGTGGTTTCTATGTGAAGCGGTATGGAGTGTTAAACAAGTATAGGATGATGCTGTGAAGCGAGCGTAGCTCATCACCACTTTTAGAGACAGAGCCTTGCATTGTTTCATGAAATATTCGCAGGGACAGAATAGAACCCTGGTAGAAATCAAGGCTGCACTCTTAGCAGAATTTAACAAGCCCAAATCAGAATCACAGTGTATAACAAAATTGAAAGAGATCAAACATAAACCTAATGAGATAGTCTGGGATTTTGATCAGAATTTTAAGACACTATTGGACCAAGTAAGCTTCGTTATTGCACCGCAATAGCATAAGGAATGGTTGATGGTTGCGTTGTTGCCCCATATCAGACAGCCGTTGATGTAGCAGAAGGTGGCTTCGCAGGCAGAAGCCTTAGAGATCGCGATGAATTTAGAAGCTTCACCGATTGGAGAAACTAGCACTGGAATGTCTCAAATTCAGAACTAGTTGGCTACCCTGACACTCCAACTACAAGATATTAAGAAAGGAAAACAAGAGAGACAATAAGTCTGGTGTACAGGTTGTAAGGGAGAAGGACACACTAAGGATCATTGTCCGTTATTTCAAGAATTCCTTAACATGGGTGCACCAAACCCACTAAATCCGAACCCAGGGCCATGGTGTGAAATTTGCAGAGCTAGAGGACACCGTCCAGAGGACTGCTACCTAATTCTAAAATATGTAAGAACGCCTAAAAACCTATACTGCAATTTTTGTAAATCAGTTGGCCATGATGAGTCCAACTTCCACGCATATGAGCTCATGTTAGAAAGAAAGAAAGATATTAAGCATATGTATGGAGGAGTATACAGAGTCCGGGAAGAGACTCCGCAGAAGCAAGAGAATGCACAACATGATCAGGGAGGATACAGAGGCTGCGGAGGATATCGAGGGAGAGGAAGGAATGTCAACCCAACGCAAGGAAGAGGCCAAGGTCAAGTAATCTGTTATAACTGTGGACAGCTAGGTCATGTATCTAGAGATTGTACCAACCCATGCACTACATGTTGTTATTGTAAATCATTCGATCATGTTATTGAAGACTGCCCAGTGTTAGAGGCAGAAATGCAGAAACAACTAGATGCGCCGAACCCAAACATCCAGTTGATCGCAGCAGAGAGGAAACCTATGGGTCCAAGTATCAATGTAATGACGCGAAGTGGCGCTACGACAGGAAGAGATAGAGGAGCAGAAGCTTCGAATTCTGGAGACTTTAACACTAAGCAGACCCCTATTGAAACAATATGGATAAGGAAGGCCACTAGGAAAGCACCTGCTTTCAACGTAGAGAAGAACAGAGAAGCCTTCGAAGAAGCGCGGGATATCATGCATGAATCAACACCCAAGTCGCCAAGAATCCCGTTGCGCAGCGAAATGCCGCATATAGAAGATATGCCAACCGCTTATGACAAGACGAGCATCGCAGCAGAGACAGGCACATCTTTTGCGCAGTTCCTAAGGAGCTGCATGAAGTTGCTAAAGAGTGCCGATGCTATAGCGGAGTTGAAAAAACTACTAAATCAGTATGAACCACAGAGCAATATGGAAACTACAGATAACGCAGTTCACCAAATCAAGAAACACAAAAGATCAGGAAGAGAAATAAGACTCAGTGCACAGATAGGAGATTATGAAATGGATGAGATCATCCTTGATCTGGGATCTGAAGTAAATGTCTAACTAAACAGACATGGCAGTAGATGGGGAGACCAAAGCTATTATAGTCACCTATCCAGTTGAGAATGGCCAATTAGGAGAAAGTCATACCCTTTGGAAGGTTAGAAAATGTTGTTGTTGACATTGATGGAGTGCAAAGTCACGCAGACTTCAAGGTTATCGAGATTGTGGATGATAGTCAGCCATATCCTGCATTGTTGGGGATTGACTGGGCTATGGATAACCTCGCTATTATAAACTTGAAAACAAAGAAGATGACCTTCGAAGGAAAGCATTTCAGTGTCATCGCACCACTGGACCCTACAAACGAAGACAGATATAGCGAGCTAATTCAGGAAGAATCCAGAGCTCAAGATTTGGATCACCTTTACAAGATGACTATGAACCAGGAAGATTATATTAATCCCACTGCGAATGGTACACTCAGCTGGGGATGCGACAACTCTTGCATCTCAGACTCTAATGCAGGATTGGAGAACTAGAAAAGTTGTATGCACGAAGTGTCTGCGAGGAGATGCGCATAGATCACAAACTCACTGCGCTGGATTGGGAAGGAGGTAAGCCCAATCCCCACCTATGATGGTTTATCTAATGTTTATTCCTTTATCAAAGACTACATTATAGCAATTGCAGATGAGCATCATTTACCAGCACTAGACATAGCACTGCGATACACTTATCAGGTGGTGGGTTGCGCATAAGCAAACATTGACCACATGGGATCAGTGCAGAATCAAAATGCAGATCAGGTTTGTTGATAAGGTTACATTGCCCCTTGGAAAATATAATGGAAAAACAGATCCAAGGGATCATATTGAAACTTGTGCAAGAGCATGGGAAGAGAGACCACATACAGAATGGGTGCATCTCTTTGTGCATATGTTGGAGGAAGAAATTCCAAAGAAATGGTACCTAGATATGGATTTGCGCAGGGAAACTATAGACTGGCCTACCCTCACTGCGAACTTCCAGAGGAGCTTCAGTTTTGAAGATGAGAGTCCCACCATAAATGCTGCATTGCAGATTATTAAGGAGAGAATATTTAGACCAAAATGTCCACAGAGAAACATGACATTAGAGGAATTCTTTGGAGTTGACAGCGTACCTGCAAGCCTACAGTCATAATGAAAGGAACAGGTAGAGCATGCCATGGAATGTTATAACTTAGCTAACGAGGTTGAAGATAAAGAAGGAAGTGATGAGGAGGATCCGTGCAACATAAACATGCCTGAGTCAGAGGGTGTGCGCGATGTAGAGGGACCTCCGCTGGAAATCCTAGACATGAGCGGACCTGTGAAAACAAGGAAAGTGAACATTGGAACCAGCAAAGAGCCAAATTTTGCGTCTATCAGAGACTACTGGGATGATTAGACTATTGCGAAGATCTCATATCTATTGCATGAATATCAGGAATTATTCCCGACAAATTTTACAGAGATGAAGGGCATTTTGGGAGACTTAGGAGTGATGAAGATACCTCTTAAGCAAGGTGTGAAGCCTGTTAAGCAAAGGCCTTATAGACTGAATCCGCGATACAAAGAACGAGTCAAGGCAGAACTCGATAAGATGCTCGACACGGGGATCATCGAGCCGATTCAAGAATCTGAGTGGATAAGCCCTAAGTTTGTCCAAGACAAGAAGGAAAAAGGAGAGATCAGGATTTGTGTGGACCTCAGAAAACTGAACAATGCTTCAATGCACGACCCATTTCCTACTCCCTTTACTCATGAGGTACTTGATAATGTTGGAGGAAATGAGGCATACTCCTTTACTTATGGATTTTCGAGATATCATCAAATAAGAATTGATCCCGTGGATAGACACAAGACCACTTTTGCCACCAAATGGGGATCGGTCCAGTACACAGTAATGCCATTTGGTTTGATGAACGCGCCTGCCATATTTTCCAGAGTTGTGGTCGCAGCATTCAAGGATTTCATGCATAAGTTCTTAGAAGCTTATTTCAAAGATTGGACAGTATTTGGGTTGCTGAAGGATCATTGCGCCAACCTCAGATTGATGCTAGAAAAGTGCAAACAACATCAAATGTCGTTAAATCTGAAGAAGTGTATCCTTTGTGTACCCTACGGAATTTTGTTGGGGCACATCGTGTGCAAACAAGGCTTGATGGTTGAGCCCGTAAAGATCGCAGTTATTGTAAACTTACTGACACCAAATTCAGTCAAGCAGTTGTGCACTACATTAGGGCATACGGGTTACTACAGGAAGTTCGTAAAGGCTTATGTGCAGATAACCACAGTAATGGAAAAGTTGTTAAAGAAAGATGCACCATTCATCTAGAACAAAGAATGTGAACAAGGCTTCGAAACAATAAAGGAGAAAATGGTCATCGTGCCAATCCTAGTTTTTCCAGACTGGGAGAAGCCATTTCATGTCCATGTTGATGCGTCATGTATCGCATTGGGCGTTGTTTTAGCACATCCAGGAGAGGGAGGTATTGACCATCCCATTGCATTTTCAAGCAGGAATCTCTCATCTGCAGAGAAGAATTATACCACCACTGAGAGGGAAGGCCTAGCCATGGTCTACGCGCTGTAGAAGTTCAGGCACTATTTGCTTGGTGCGCACTTCTCTATGTTCACTGACCATTCTGCTTTGAAATATATGGTCAACAAACCAGTGTTAGGGGGGCGAATCTACAGATAGTTGTTACTCTGTCAGGAGTACGACTTTGAAATAGTGGTTAAGACGGGCAGATTGAACTTAGGACCTGATCATCTGTCAAGGATCGAGTCAGGAGAAGAACCTACAAACTTGGAAGACAACCTGCCTGATGCGCAGTTGTTTGCTATTCAGATTGCTGATGATTACTATAAAGACATCATAGATTTCTTGACTACTGGTTTAGCACCCATAGAGTTTACTACCCAGCAGAAGAAGCAGTCGGTAGTGAGAGTAGCAGGCTTCACCATAATTGCAGGTCAGTTATACAAATTGGGACCGGATGAAGTGTTGTACAGGTGTGTGTTAGAGCATGAGAAGCCATTTGTACTGGCTCATGCACATTCAAGAGCAGCAAGAGGTCACTACGTAGGAAAAGCCACTGCGCAGAAGATATTGCGCGCAGGACTATGGTGGCCTACGATTCACAAGGACGCAAAGGAATATTGCCAGAGCTGCGATGTCTATCAGAGGACAGGGAAGCCGTTGCGAAGAGAGGAAATTCCATTGAATCCACAGTTGACATTACAGGCATTTGAGAAATGGGCCATTGATTTCGTGGGACCAATAAACCCACCGGGAAAGAGAACTGGCGCAAGGTACATTATTACCACAACTGATTACCTCACCAGATGGGCCGAAGCGAAGCTAGTGAAAGACTATAGCGCAGATACTGCCGCGCAGTTCATTTTTTAGAACATCCTTACAAGGTTCGGATGCCCGAAGATCCTGATGAGTGATCAAGGCACTCACTTCTTGAACAGAACTGTTAAGGAATTGACAGAGTAGTTCCACATTCATCATCAGTGGAGTACGCCATACCACCCACAAGAAAATGGATATGTTGAAGCATTCAATAAAGTACTGGAGAATGCGCTAACCAAGGTATGCAATGTTAATAGGGATGACTGGGACCTGCGCATTCCAACAATTTTATGGGCATATAGAACTACTTGCAAAAAGTTGACTGGCCACACACCGTTTAGTTTGGCATATGGACAAGAAGCAATAATACCTATGAAGTACATTGTTCCCAGCTTAGGAATAGCCGCATTCACACGCATGGCAGATTACGACGCACTAGAAGAAAGGCTTCTACACTTGGTTGGTCTAGAGGAAGATCGCTTCATCGCAGGCTTTCACCAACAAGTGCAGAAAGAAAGAGAAAAAGCATGGCATGAGCGCCATATCAAGAACAAGTCTTTTTAGGTAGGTGATCTAGTCCTCCTGTATGATAGAAAGTTCATGAAGTTTCCTGGAAAGTTTAAAATGCATTGGCTTGGCCCATATACTGTTTTACATGTAACTAATGGTGGCATAGTCCAGTTAGCCACATTAGCAGGAGATAGCTTATCCGGCCTAGTCAATAGGAGCAGACTAAAACCCTATTGGGATAGTCCTGCTTCGAAGAACCCTTGATGATCAAAATGAAGGAAACTTCTAAGTTCCAAGTACAGTTGAAATTGGGCACTAGAAATGGGGAAGAGTCTGTACGCGATGTATGATGAGGAAGTGTATATACCGCGCAGCACTGTTAAGATGTGTCGCTGCACCAAAATAATATATATATAAAGAAAGACAAGAAAAAGTGAACCGCGCAGTTGCGAAGTTCAAAAGGCAACTGCGATGATCAAATGATCGAAGAGAGGGGCTAAGTTCAGACGCAAGCACTCAAGCACTGTGAAGTCATTGCGTAGGAATAGTCATGACCACCGCGCAGTTCGAACCAACACTCCAGAAAAATAGTCATTAGAATGTCGGTCGAAAATATAGCCGTTATACAGTACTTTGCCAATGACCGCTTGGGCATTTAATGCACAAATAGTCGTTCTGAACGAGTTTATGAAGGAAAGGACCAAAGAATCCGCTAGATTTGGCCAATGGATACCACATTTAATGCTTATCTAGTCGTTGAGGGGCGCGAAGGATTCTAGTTGCACCTATAAATACTGTTGCATTCAAACTCGCGGGCGTTACCAAACCCTTATAATTTTCTTGCGAGCACTACTTTGCGAGTTGTGTTCAGCAAGCTATCCGAAATCCTATTGAGATTTGTCCAGTGAATGTCTCAGAGTCATCCATTGAGGAAGAGTTCACGGTCTAGGAGACTATGAAGGTATTCAAATACGGAGGAATCGAAGGGTTGATGAGAACCCCAGCCAAGAAAGTCATCATAGAACAAGGTCAAGTGTCCAGAAGATCACCAAGACATGGTCCAACAATGCAGGACAAGGGAAAAGATCCAGTGGGGCCGAAAATGAAGCAACCAAAGATGAGTTCGAGAGTACCAAAGCCGCCGATTGTCGATAGGGAGATACCATTGAAGCTCACTCCTGACTATATCTTGCCGCATGCACTGGACGCACCAGTCTTCAAGCTAGTGAAGAATGCCAGATACGAGATACCACTCTCGCCGATATCAAAGCACGTCGAGGTGGACAAAAATTTGTTGGGAAATATCCCATAGTGTAAGTGGGAACATTATGATTTGCTTCAGATTTAGAAAGAACCCAATGAGCCTAGGTTCCCACAGTTCCAACCCGACCAGTACATGTGCTGGAAGAAAGACGTGAAAGGCGACCTTACCATGGTTACGGAAAGCTGGTTATCTGGAGTAGCCCAGTCGAGACTGCTCAATCTGTTGAGACTCCCACACTTTGACAGAACACCAGAGTTAAATGTGGTGGTGCGAACTCTGATGTCGCACATCCACTAGGGATATTTGTGGCTTGACCGCAATATCGACTTAACCATTAACATAATCCACCGGATCACAGGATTGAGCAAAAGAGGTAAAGATCCGAAGCAGTTTTTCGAAGGGAAAAGTAAGGACAAAAAACTGGCCGCGAAAATGAAGAAAACTCAAACTGTCCTCAAAGGAAAGAGAGGCTTTCAGACGGACGACATAGAGGATAAAGCAACGAATTTTGTCACACAACTGTTAGCCGGCAAGATTCTCAGAAAATGCAGGTTTTTGGAGGTACCTGTGGGCACAGTACTACTTGGTGTCACAGTCGCGGAGGGCAAACAATTGAACTGGTGTCAATACCTGCTGAATGAGTTCCTGGAGGAACTAAATGACATACAGGTCAGTGGCAGAAATTTCCACTTTACATGGCTAATGGTGTCGATCGCCTTCATACGGTGGAAGGAGCCAAAGGATTACGTTGGCGTAATCATTGATAGCAATGAGTGCAGAGGAGCTTCGCTATTCGAACCTCTGGGAAAATTTGAACTCACAGAGACAGCACGCAATAGCTGAGGTCTTCTATGCCTATTATGACCAACTGTGCACAGCCATCATGCTCACGTCGCGGATAAACAAATCAGGTAACAAGCAAATATATTCGCACTGTTGATTTTTATGTTGACATGCGCTGCATTCACATTTCAGCCAAAGCACGGACGAAGAACGCTGAATGGTTTCTAGGAAGATACCATATGTATGAAGATGATATTAATAATATCATGAAGGAATTTCCTTCGAAATTTCGAGTCGAAATTCTGGATATCCAAATTGACCTCCGGCGAGGACAACCCCATTCCATGTCCTATTATTGAAGAAAAAGAGATGGGAAAAAGGAAGGAAGCTGAGAGCCCCGGCACAGCCAAAGGGGGAAAGAAAGAAGCAGAAATCCGTTAAAACTCCGTTAGAAGCAATACTTCATGACGATGATTTCGAAATGATCGCGACAAAGGTCACAGAACAGATAGAAGATCTGATGACGGAGAAGGAGAAAAAGGACAAAGTAATTCAAGAAGCTTTGCAGGAAAATCTGACCACGCTGTAGGGGATTACAAAAAAAAAAAAAAAAAAACAATAATTAAAATAAAAAATTGAAGAAGTACATAAAAGAGTACCCTTGCCGCAGGACTCAAAGCCTGAAGGGAATTCAAGAGGAACTTCGCAGCAAAAGACGTCGCAGCTAGCCAGGACCATGCCTGCGAAGCCCCATATTGTTCATCTTGATACATTAAGTGTAAGGCTTCCACTGCCAGAACAAATAATGTTGGACACGAAGGATGTAGAGCGTGTGGAGCTCGATATTGCGAAGATACCACTACTTGGTCTACACTATTTGCATCCACAGATTGTTGAAGAAATGCATGAGAGAACTACTAAAGCGCTGAAACAATAAGCTGAGCTGCAAGCAGCTAATATGCAATTGGAGGAAGCTAGCTCGGAGAGCTATGGAGCTACAGGATGAGCATGATCGACCGAAAAAACTAGAGGCTACGATCATTGCTATAGCAGACGATATATCAGAATGTGAGGTACAAACAGACCCTGCGGACACTATAGTCAAAATTGGTGAAGTGGTTAAGGAGCTGAAGGCAGACATGAACGATATGGAGATCAACTATGAGGCTAAGGTTGCTGCCTTGGAGGCACAGATTAACCCGTAGACTCCACCAGATCACCAGCAGTTAAGAGCGAAGGAAGTAAAGGCCGCAGCAGAGAGTATAGCCACCGAGGTGGCTAAGTGCCAAAGTCTCTTAGATGAGGCGTCGAAGGCATTCACCGCCCTCGAAGAAGATCCAAGGTTGTAGGAAGTCAAGAACGCGGTGAAAGAAAAGCAAGCAACATTAGAACTGTTGGATTCAGAAGTTAAAGCCCTGCCTCCAAGAGAAAGACTCTAGAGGTACCGGGAAGTCAGCGCGCTAAAAAAGGAAGTTCAGGCCTTAAGAGAAAAAGAGACTGAAATGGGAAATAAATTGCAACCCTTGTTGGAGGCAGACCACATGATCCCGCAGGAGATCGAGGAGAAGTTAAAGGAGTTGCGCGAAGGTCAAGAACTGGTGGAAGGACAAGCCGAGGATGAAATAACACCTGAGATGCTGGAAACCATGAAGCGGGTTGAGTAAGACACTAAGGAAGCAGTGGAAAAGTTGATTGTTACATACAACGAGTTCGCTGTGAAGCTAGCTTCGCAAGCGACGGAACAACTAGGAGAAGTGGAAGTTGAAGGTGGCTCGGGTACAAGATACATGTAAGTGTTAGGGGCCTATTGGGCCTGGCCCGAGTGGGGCATTTTTGTGTAAGTTAGATTTTGGAACTACGGAGCTGAGCACAATTCAGTTGAAGTCTTTTTGGAGAAGTAAGTTTTGGGATGCTGTGAAGATGCACGCAGCGCAGCGTCGGAAGAGCTGCGAGGAGTATAGCGCTGGGATGTGTCCAGTCTACGGAGATCCGGTAAAGCAGAGTGTTGGACGGAAGACAACACGTATTCCGGTTAGACCATCGGTGGTCTATTTCTAGTAAAGATGCTCCAGGAGTACCAAGCGGCGGGTAGGAGCAAAGCGGAAGGAAAGAGACTGGTCGCACATGTAAAGAACCACTACCTGAACCAGTCGCACAAGACCGTTAGAGGAAGAACGACTTGGTGAAAGTGACCTATTGACCTATTGGCGTGCACGTGACAGGGAGGCTAATGGCAACGTGAAGCATGTGTGGAAGACAACCATGATGGAAGATTCGCTACCAGAAGCCAACAAGTCCGGTTAAGCTGAAAACCGTGACAGTTTTATAAACCTTAGGGTTTTTGCCTTCGGATTGTATAGACATTACCTACGGGCATGATCTATAAATAAGGCACATTTTGTATGGGGAAGGGTTTTTGTTTTTGGGGTTAATCTTCATTGTTGATCTTTCAGGTTGTTGTTTTGTTACTCTCCATCGCTCTCCATCGTTATTGGTTGAATAGATCTCTGTTGAGAGACAATTTTGTAAAGGCTCTGCAAGCTGTGTGCGCAGAGGCCTATTGAGAGATAAGAGGATCTGCAGCTGAGTGCGTAGACAAGAACTGTTGTACCCTTCCCAAAGACTAATACAACAACAGTTCTTGTGGACGTAGCCTCCATCCGGGGGGGTGAACGATGTTAAATCCTGTGTAGTGTGATTGTTTATGTTTTCACTTGTTTGTTTGCTTACAATGAATGTTGGAATTCTCAATTATCAGTTGTTATGCAAATGCTTTTATATGTATTCGCCATAGGAGAAAGATGGGAATAATATGTTAAGTGTTGCATGAATGAATGAATGTTGAATGCGCAGTATTCTAAGTCTGTGAGGATATCATTTCATTGAATAATCACATATGCATGTAGAGTTGGGGTTGTATAACTCTTTTGACGCGCAGCACCAGAAGTGCGCAGCATTGTGTGTCTCATCTAGTTGCATCAGTTATAATGCTAAATAACCTAAGGCAGTAGATGAATGGATAAACACTAGGTAAAGTCCTCATAGTGGTTAAGTATGAAGACGAAGCATATAAGTCAGTCGCGCTGTCCTATTGTTTGCATCCTGTCCGGACCACGCAGTCCTTGGACGCGCTGGTTGCACAAGCACCTTAGCTCGCAGAAGTGTTGACTGCGACGAAGGCTATCGTCGTGCAATCTTCAATCTGTAGCGCAAGCTCTGCAATGTGCTGCGCAGTAGTCTGTTTAAACAACTCATCACATCACTATGGAAACCTGATTCCGCAATACCCCCATAGATACACCTTGGGTGAGACCTCAGCCTATTCACAGGTTATTGCCGAAAGGGCCAGTGAGAAGGGGTTTTGTTGGTTCCTTGAAACCGCAAAGAACCTAGGTCTACATTGGAAACCTCTAAAACAGTCATTTAAGCCAACAAGAATCATCATGATCACATATATACAAGCCTTGTTTCTTCATTGTGTGTAGAGACACTATGAACAACATTAGTTTCAACATGTCACTAACTCTTCATCAAAAGATCTTTCATGCGATACCTTTGATGAATCAACATGCATACAATTGTGCTTATTGAAGTCCATAAATACTTGATTGTTTCTAGAATTGACAAGGAGTTTGTTAAAATCATACTGACTTGTTAATTGCCTTATTAATGCCAACATTGTCTATTTAGTTTTATAAATGTTTAAACATCTCATATGTAAATCATCGTGTTTATTATCACTTGAGATTGAGCTTTGACACAATTTCCTTCATAGTTTTGAGACATGGTGATTGCCCATATCACTTCAATTCCTACCTTTTTTTTGTAGCTCATTCATTTGTACCCAAAAGACAAGTACAACTAAGCCAATCTCTATGATGATCTAGTTATATTCTTTAGGATCCATTGTCTCTCTTTTATTGACACAATATGTTTATGTGGCCTTGCACTTTCCATTCTTAAGCATCATTCACATTGCTTTGTGTTTCCTATCAATGTTTATGAGTATATTGTTAAACACTTCACAGTATAATCAATTATGCTTGGTTGAGTTATTATTCATAATCATTGTTATGAACCCAATAATCAATTAAGCTTAAAAAAGATACAATTAAGTAATGTGATGACTAGATTAAGTGAGAGAGTGAATGAATAGGAATGCAACAAATTTCCAAAAAGAGTATAAAAAGAGTAGAAATAGATCAGAAAGAGTACTCCACGACTTGATTAAAGAAAATAACTGAATAGCAAGCCTCTTCAAGGGGGGAAACCTCCTTATACATTGTACGAAGTACACAAGACAAGACAAGACAAGATACTCCAAATGAAAGGTCTCCTTCGTATATATAGGAGACTAAGGGGTACAATCCCAACTAACTGACCCAAGCCGACATAACTAATATAACCATATTAATGACAATTACAACTAATGGACCAAATCCAACATCCAAACTAATGTAATGAACCACAATATAGGGGGAAATGTGCCCTTGTGGATGCATGTGTATGAAGGACTCATCTTCCCATGTAGAATCTTCAACTGGTAAGTTCTTCCACTTTATGAGGTACCCAGTAATAGCCCGATTTTGTAGCTGTTTAGTCCTTGTTTTAGTGATTTGTTCAGGTTCCAATATGACTTTTCCTTCTTCATCAAGCTCCGGGAATATTTTTTGAATTGGGATCTTGTCTCATATTACCTTCTTTAAGCAAGAAACATGGAAAACTGGATGTACTCTTGAAGATGAAGGGAGCTCCAATTTGTAAGCCATACTACCAATCTTCTGCAACACTTTATAAGGACCATAATACTTGGGTGCTAATTTATTGTACTTATTTAGTTGCTTGAGAGACATTTTCTTGTAAGGTTGTATCTTGAGAAATACCCAATCCCCTTCTTGAAAACTCCTTTCACTGCGATGCTGATCAGCTTGTTGTTGCATCCTATTTTTTGACATAGTCAGGTTGTCCTTAAGTATCTGGAGAACTTCTTGCTAGTGCTCTATGTGATCTTCCATGGATGGAACTTTAGATTTTCCTTTTAAGGGAGATGTGATAGATGGATGTTGGTACGCATAAAGTGCCATAAATGGAGACATTTTTTATGATGTATGGAAGGAAGTATTGTACCACCATTCTACCAAAGACAACCATTTTATACATTGTGTTTGTTTATCAGATGCAAAGCAACGAAGATAGCCTTCCAAACACTTGTTCACTATCTCATTTTTCCCATCAGATTGAGGGTGATAAGATGAACTGTGAGCCAATTGAGTAACCAAACAAGAAAATAATTCAGTCCAAAATTTTCCAGCGAAAATTGGATCTCTATCACTTACAATAATCTTCGGATTTCCATGTAACTTCTGAACAGTTTCCATAAAGGCTACAACTATTGTACTTGCATTAAAAGGGTGAGAGAGTGCACAAAAGTGTGCGTACTTTGTGAGTCTATCAACAACCACCATAATAAAATTATTTCCTTCGGACTTGGGTAGAACTATGATAAAATCCATGGAGACTTCCTCATAGCGCTAGCAAGGTATGTCTAATGGTTGTAGAATTCCCAAGGTCTTAACTGTTTCACCCTTTTTCTGTTGGCAAACCAAGCATTCACCCACGAACCTTAGAACATCAGATTTAAGACCTTCCCAAAAAAATTCCTTCTTGACCCTGTGGTAAGTTTTCAAGAATCCTAAGTGCCCACCTATAGGAGAGTCTTGTAATTCTGAAAGGACCTTCTGCTTGAATTGGGAGTTTTTGCATAAATATAAACAATCCGTATACCATAGTGAATCATTTTCCACACAAAAGTATCTGATACACTGGGATCATTATGTAGTTTTTGAATGAACCTCCACACGGATAGGTATTTTTTCCATTCTTCCCTTGCTGCTACTACCCAATCTAGTTGTAGAATGGAAACGGATCAAAGTAATTCCCCAACATATTCATCTTTTCTAGAGAGTGCATTTGCAACCACATTATGTTTCCCCTTTCTATAGATTATTTCAAAGTCATATCCCAACATATTGTTTACCCACTTTTGTTGCTCTTCTGAAGATAGTCTCCATTCAAAGAAATATTTAAGACTATCATTATCTGTTTTGACCTTGAAGTGCCTACCTATTAGATAAGGATGCATTTCTTAAGAGCATGTAGTATTGCCAACATTTCCTTCTCATAAATGGGATTTTGTAAGTTCTTTCCCTTGATTGGATGACTTGTGAAAGCAAGTGGGTGTCCTTCTTGCATTAGAATAGTGTCAATGCCATTTCCTGAAACATCACATTCCACAATAAAGTTTTTTGCGAAGTCTAGTGTGGCCAATACAGGAGCTATGCACATTGCATGTTTAAGTTGTTCAAAAGCTTGAGTTGCCTCTGGAGTCCAAGAAAATGCATCTTTCTTCAATAATGTTGTTAGAGGTGCTGTTATTCTTCCATAATTTCGAACAAACTTGCGGTAGTACCCTATCAGACCTAAGAATCCTTGAATATTCTTCAGGTTTTTGGGAATTGGCCAGTCTATCATGGCTTTAATTTTGTTAGGGTCTACCTTGACACCTTCATGAGATACAATATTACCCAAATACTCTACCTCCTTCACCCCAAAGAAAGATTTGGAAGGTTTTTCATATAGTTGTGGCTCCTGTAGTAGTTGTAGTACCCTCCCAACATGTTGAACATGTTCTTCCTAAGAATTGCCATAGATTAGTATATCATCAAAGAATATTAGCACAAATTTTCTAAGAAAAGGATTGAAAATGGAATTCATCAAACCTTGAAATGTGGAAGGCACATTCATGAGACCGAATGGCATGACTATAAATTCATAATGACCTTCCTGAGTTCTGAATGTTGTTTTGGGATCTCTTCATATTTCATTCTAATTTTATGATACCCAGAATGAAAATCCCACTTTGTGAAGAAAAATTCATATAGCAATTCATCAATGACAGGAATGAGAAACTTATCTTTAATGGTGATCTTGTTGAGCTCTCTATAATCTGGACACATACGCCATGATCCATCTGGCTTGTGTACCATTACCACTGGTGCATAGTAATAACTTTGGCTAGGCCTAATTATGCCATCCTCTAACATTTCTTCAACCATACGCTCAATTTCACTCTTCTGTCCATAGGGGTATTTGTAAGGTATGATGTTAGGAAGAACATTTCCTGGGATTAAGTGAATAGCATGAGTAAAATCTTGGGCAGGTGGAAGACCTTTCAGAATTTCTTCAAATACCTTGGAATGCTTATTAATGACCCTCTGGAGATCTAAGGAAATAAGAGGCTTAGATGTTTGAACATCTAATGAGCATAATTGGGCAATTACACCTTGATGTCCCTTTTTCATCATTTTTGTCGTACCATTAGAGCTTATCACCTTGTATGGTTTCCCCGTGATACCCTGTAATTCATATTCCTTTCCTCCCCATAAAAATTTCATGAAAATCTTCTAAAACTTAAAAGCCATAGTTCCCAAGGATTGTAACCATTGGAATAACAATCATTGGACTATTCAATACATATTCCCCCATAGTAATATTTATATTATGGCATTTCCCTTAGCAGTTGATAGTTCCTCCATCTGCAATCATTACTTGAAACTTTGGTGTTGGATATACAAAGCAATTGAGAGCTTTTGCTAATTTATAGTGAACGAAATTATGAGTACTACAAGAATCAATCAACATTGTTACCTTTTTCTTTTTGATAAATCCTTTGATCTTGAGAGTTTGAGGAGTGCTAATTCCAACCAATGCATGACATGATATGGTGGGAGTAATCTCTTATGAAGTAGTATCTTCTATTTCTTCATTTGGATATGGTTCTTGTTCTTTTGGTTCTTCCTCTTCACAATCTATGTAAAATAATTTCTTCTCACCACACTTATGTCCCTTACTATACTTGCTATCACAATGAAAGCATAGGCCTTTTGCTCTTCTTTCCTCTATTTGTTGAGGTGCCAACCTTTGAGGTGTGTTAGAAGAAGTAACAATATTCTCTCTATATGTGTTGGAGGTGCTCTTTCTAGTTGCCATCATCATATTTTTACTTTCAGCCTTCCTTCCCATCATGAAGGCCTTCTCCAAGG
Organism: Larix kaempferi; assembly: GCA_027924585.1. NCBI lineage: Eukaryota > Viridiplantae > Streptophyta > Pinopsida > Pinales > Pinaceae > Larix > Larix kaempferi. The sequence continues at coordinate 17,013,697 of BSBM01000017.1, read as the reverse complement.
ATGGTGGTTCAAAGAGACGCACCTCATGTTGAATGTTATCCTTCAAGGTGCCAATAAATAGATCCAATAGATTATCATATGAAATGTTCTTCACTCTAAGACGTAGCCTCTAAAATTGTTTGATGTGCTCTGTAACTAGACCTTTTTGCTTGAGATTTATTAACTGGCTAAAGAAGGTATTGCTATTAATATCCCCATAATGTGCAATCAATTCTTCGATGAATATAGACCAGGACATAATAGAGTCATTTTTATGGTCACAAAGCCATTGGTACCGTACAAATTGATCAGGTTCTAAATATAATGATGCAATAGTTACCTTTTGCAAAGTTGGAACCTAATGTAGATCAAAGAATTGCTCTATTTGGAATATCCATGTTATTGGATCATTGCCATCAAACTTTCTCATGTCAATATTGGGAAGTTGGGTACTGCTTGGTGACCATCCCCGATGACTTCCATTACCATAATCATTTCCTCTTGGAAGATTCTTATTCATGGAAGGTTTCTCAACATGAGAATTATCTTTATCCTCTTGAGTATCCTGGAACACATCATCAACTGTAGGAAAAGTATCCCTTGAATTTTGTATGAGATTAGCAATATTTGTCATATTCCCCATTATCTTCTCCTCTAGATTGAGTAAATCAATTGTTCTCACTAAACCTTTCATATTTTCCTCCATTTTACTCAACTTCTCCTATAAATTATCCAAATCAACTTTTTTCACAAGCCCTTTAATCATATCTTCCAACTGGGACACATGAAAATAGAGGTCTTCGGTTTCATCATACATCGATGATGGTTCCTCTGGTGGTTTGGATAGAGTGTGACTCTTTAGACTTCCTTTTAGTGGAATTTTGAACAATATAAATAGATATCACACCTTAGGTGTCACCACAATTAGATCCTTTTACTCAAAGTTAATGAAAATTAAAAATGGCGTACCTTTTCAAACCCTGATTGGAAGATTGTTTTAAGGTCGACTTGAAACTAATCTAAATTTTAAATTTACGCTCCTCTAGGTCTGAAACATCATGTTGTTGTATCTTGATGTGTCCTATTTCCAATTCCATGGATCTGACCTAATTTGGATTTACCAATAAGAAGTTATTGCGAATCTCCCAACACTTCTTATTTTTTGTCTTTCCAGAATAGCGAGCTTGTACAGTATGCCACGTGTCCAATATTTTGTATCTCACATTGAAAATCCTACCACAAATATTGTGGTCCTTCTTCTTTCAGATGCAATAGGTCTCATTCAATTTGTATCTTTCATGCCCCAGATATGACCTTTTTTCTCAGAACACCTGTTTTAGACTAGTTTTTGGACTAGTCATAAACCCTAGATTCTGGAGCGAATATCTTCGAACTTGTAATGTTTCAGGAACTTAAAATTGGACCACAGTTAGATCAGACTTTTTTCTAGATGGGTTTTAAGTCTCTCTCTCTGAAACCTTGTATAAAAAAATTTAAAGCGAAAATTACAAGATGACTCGTTTTAAAGAAACCAGTCCCGAGGAAAGGGCTCTGATACCAAATGTTATGCAACAAATTTCCAAAAAGAGTATGGAAAGAGTAGAAATAGATCATAAAGAGTAATCCACGACTTGATTGAATAAAATAGATGAATAAAAATCCTCTTCGAGGGGGCAACCTCCTTATACAATGTACTAAGTACACAAGACAGGACAAGACAAGATACTCCAAATGAAAGGTCTCCTTCTTATATATAGGAGACTAAGGGGTACAATCCCAACTAACTGACCCAAGCTGACATAACTAATATAACCATACTAATGAAAATTACCCCTAATGAACCAAATCCGACATCAAAACTAATGTAATGAACCACAATATAGGGGGGAATGTGCCCATATTTAGGGCTTAACAAATACCCCCTTGCTATGTCGCTTAACAATCCAAAAATACCTAAATATTTTATCGTTTACATCATAGACTAGAGATTAATGTTTTCCTCAATTTGGCCTTCTATCCTTTTATTTTAACTTCTATCCATCCCTATAAAGAAGGACCGTCCAGAGCTATTGTAAATCAACATTCTGACATCGACCTTGCTCCCCATTAGAAAAGACAATTTATATTCCAAAGTTCTTTTCATTCTTCCAGAAGGAGCCTCTTTACTAGCTATCTCCCTCAAGGAAAGATTCACTTGATGCATTACTTCTTCTCAAATCTCTTTGGGGATATGTAAATCTACATTTGTACCATTCTCTACTATTGTTGTGTACAAATCTTATGCTATGATTTCATCTTCATCATTTGAATCCGAGGGTTCATATGGATGGCAATTTTTGTATATCTATCAAACTTTGTTGCATGTCAATGTTCAATTGGTTATGTTGCTCATGATTTTTAATTAATATCTCATCACCTTTTCTACAACTTAAGCTCTATCGCCAAGGTTCTCACAGTTTCTACGATATCTGGAGAAGTCTCTTGATTTCTAAATCCACTGGACTCGAGTTATGCATTTCCAACCTACAAATTTTTACCCATGCCATCTGCTTCAAAATCATATAGATCTTAGGAATCCTACATGATGTCAAATTATTATCCCAACCAAGACCAAGACTTCGAAGAAGAATGTTATGATCTTTGCTACGACTACCCCAATTTTCTTCAAATCAAGGATTATTGGACCCCTTTTGAAACAAGCTTGTTGGACCAATTGAAAAAATCAACATGCAAGCCACTTTGAAGTATTACCTCATGGCTTCCTCTTGGTTCAATTCAAATGAAGGGGCCATTAGACTACATTGAAAAAAGGCTCACTGAGCACATTTTGAAGAAGCCTTCGAGCCATGACTTTCAAAGAAGCTGTTGATTTCGAAGAAACCTACATATCACTTCAGATCGATTTGTAAGATGTCACTTCAGGCCAATTTAGAAATATGCTCCTCAAGCTTGTTGAACTTTGGTTGTAATTGATATCAACTGATGTCAAAGAGGACTCAATATCCTTGTGCCGGTTTGAAGAAGTATATGAAATCCAATTTGAAGAAGTACATCCAAATTGTAGAAGTATATCTAGTTTGAAGAAGTATATTTAGCTTGAAGAAGTACATAAGGTACATGCGCAACTTCCAATCTATCTAGTCGTGATACTTCAAAGGTAATGTCGAAGAGATGGTTAGACAAGTTTCGGGAGTTTTCAAGAGGCTCGGGAGCAAGAAACGGTTGGACATGTATTCAAGTCTCGGAAGTGCCCAAAACCCACCAAGCGAAAGATGTATGCAAGTCTCGGAAGTGCGGAAGACCCACCAAGCGGAAGAAGTATACAAGTATCGGAAGCATGCAAGAGTCTCGGAAGCAATAAGTGGTTAGACATGTCAAGTGCACAAGACCCACTAAGTGATTATACCTCAAGGGCACAATACCCCACGGGTAGTGGTTCCCAAGTGCGCAAGTCCCACTATGCAAAGGACCAAGTATGTGCAAGACCAACAAGGTATGATACCTTAGTTGCGCATATCGTGACAAGTGGTGGATCATGACAAGTGCCATATGCATAAGTCAGCTTGACCATAAAGAAAGGAAAAGCAGATGCTACGACCAACTTGTGGACACGTGGTTTGCGTAGGACGAGTATAAACAGGAAGCAAAGTTGGAGAATTGAAGGAAAGCTTGAAGATGCGAAAGTCGTAGTGTTTTGATTTGGCAGGCTTCTAATTATTAGGGTATCAATGGCTCATTCAACCGAGACAACATAATCTAACATAAGAGCCAGATGCACAATAACATAAATGCAACATAGCAGATTATGCACAGGATGATTTGATTTATCTAAGATAGATGCACAAAGAATAGATATGTATCACAATAGATGATGCATAGGATGATATGATTTATCTAAGACAGACGCGTAAAGATAGAAGAGCATCACAACAAATGATGCATAGTATGATGAGATTTATCTAAGACAGGTGCGCAAGGACATAAAGGAAGTATCGCATATGATGTACATATGGTTATAGTTTATCTGATACATATGCGCAAGAACGGAATTGCAGAAGAGTGGAGGATGTGCAGTATTTATTGAGTTTGCAGATGTGTAGAAATAGCATGCTGAAACAATGCGCAGATTCCGGAAGGTTATGAAATATGAGAAGCAATGTGTAATATTGGTGCAGTGAAGTGAAGTGTGTGGTACAATACATCAATCGCAAGATCACAGTATATAGCAAGTGCACACAATGGAATGTATAACAGTAAATCATAAGAGTGAGCAGATTAGTAGAAAGCAAAGAAGAATATTCTACAGACATATCAGAGTGGCAGGATGGGGAAAGGAACAGGGAGTCGATGCTTCCTTCCTGTCGGTTCCTGTAAAACCAGGGGGTCGGTGCCTCCATCCAGTCGCTGCTGGTAAATCAGGGAGTCGGTGCTTTCTCTAGGTTGTAGCCTATAAATCAGGGGGTTGGATCCTCCTTCTAGTTCGTGCTGGACAACTTTGGAAGTTGGTGCTTCCATGAATGTAATATTTATAATATAAGAAAGCATTGTGTGGTTTTATCCCGTTTGGGTTTCCATTTTAAATCTTTGTGTTCGGTGTTTGCGCATGTGATGTTGAATGACATTGTTTATGATGAATGCTTAATATAAATGTTGTTTATATTTTGTAAAAGTGAAAATTGTTCATAATTGCGCATAATATTGATTCACCCCCCCTCTCAGTATTAATAAGATTCCCAATAACTGGTATTAGAGCCGGTGTCTTCAGTAACAACTTAACATCTGGAAGATAGATCCTTGCGCAGATATGGACATGAATGAAGGACTCTCCACCAAAAGAGCACCTAGATTTGATGGCTCCAACTACACTTTCTAGAGGATAAGAATGGAAGTATATCTGCAGTCCCTTGGTGCTGATGTTTGGTAGTCAATTGAAGATGGCTATAACGTTCCTGCAACTGCACCAGTTCATCCAGTTGAAAGAAGACAATATGAATGGAATGCAAGAGCAAGGAATGCGTTGTTATGCGGATTAGCAAACTTTGAGCTCACTAAAGTCATGCATTGTTCCTCAACAAAAGAAGTATGGGATAAACTCAAGAATATCTATGAAGGAGACAATAAGGTCAAGAAAAAAAAACTGCAGACATATTCTGGTTTATTTGAGTCCCTAAAGATGAAAGAAGAAGAAAACATTGTATCATACTTTCTTCGAGTTGATGAGATAGTCAACTCCATCAAAGGTCTTGGAGTTTCACTAACTAAAGAATTGATTGTGCAGAAAATACTGAGAAATCTACCTCCAAGATTTGACTCAAAGTTCTATGTGTTAGAAGACAGGACTGATCTTGAAAATTTGACAAAAGATGAGCTTCATGGGATCCTTACTGCGTATGAAATGAGAACTGAAAAAGAAAATCCCACCAGGAAAGAAGCAGCCTTCAAAGACACCAGAGAAGCAAAACACATCCATGACAAAATCTCTTGTGATGAATTAGATGAGGAAGAGGCAAACTTTGTGAGAAAGTTGAAAAGAGGGCTTGGCAAGTATAAGGGTAAGTTACCCTTCAAATGTTTTAAATGTGGAATAGTAGGCCATTTTGCTTCAAAGTGTCCTTATAAAGAAAATAGAGATAATGACAATGAAGAAGATGTCAATTACAATGAACAAAGGATGGCACACCCATAGGACATATCGGAGAGGAGGAATAAGTTCCCTAAACAAAGGAAAAAAATTTACTCCACGGAAGATAACAATTCATCCGAAGAAAGTGAATATGGTGACAATTCAAAAGAAGTTATTTTCATGGCTTTTCTAAAAGATGAAGGCAGTGAAGAAAATAAAATATGATGTTCCTGTATCCAGAAAGAAACATCAAGTACACATAAAAGTCAATCAGGAACTTTAAACAAGTACTTATTTAGTGGAACCTTTAATTCACCTCCAAAACTTGTTGCAAAAATTGGATCAGATAGTAAGTCTGAAGAAGAAGGAGCTACGTAAGTTGACTAGAAGGGTGCACTTGTTAGTGCCTTGGACGAATGGAAGAGGTCAAGAAAGAAGAACAAACTTTGTAGGATCAGGTGTCAAAATATGAAGAACAAGTTAAGAATAGTAAGGTTATTCAAGAATCACTTGAAAATCAAGTGAGTGAGAAAGAAATCGATCTTGAGAAACAATTAGACTACGCAGTACACAAAATCAGGAAGCTAGAAGAAGAGGGATCTGTATTGAAGATATCACTAAAAGAGTCAAGGGAGAAAAATGAGCTGCTGACAAACCAACCTGAGCAAACGCATAGAGAAATTTATAACTTATAAGAAAAATTGGCTAAGATAAAAAGGAAGGAACATGCTTAAGGTCACATCATGAATGATACTCCGGACTGCACAAATCCAGGAAATAACAAGACTTATCTTGAAGTAGAAATGGAAAACAAGTTCAAAAATAGCACATAAATCCTGGATAAGATGTTGAATGATCAGAGATTACCAGCATACAAATCAGGACTTGGCTATGAAAGAACATCCGAGAAGGTCTACGACAATAAGTACAGTCCAAATCAAATGAAGCCATTACAATTCAGGTATGATAGTTCCTTCAATGATTATAATTATTTTTGTTACACTGTTAGAAGAAGGTTGTATACATTGAAGTGCGCGAGGTGTAACTATAATGGACATATTGCAAGATACTATCATACTGTGAGATGTTATACTTGTGATGGTTTTGGACACAAGGCTCAATATTGTCGAAGAACAGTAAATCGTCTAGATAGAAATAACATCGACAACAACATATGGACCAAAAAGAAAAGCAGTCGGGCATAGTATCAAAAGGGATGTGCGCACATGAAAAGATGGGCAAAGAAATTTCCTCAAGTAAATAACCCAAGTACGTCTCATGCAACAAGTGATTGTTGCCCATCTTGCTAATCTCTAAAAGGATAAGTAAGATCCTTGAATTCAACATGTTATTCAATGGGAATTCAAGGAATGTATTAATATGTAATGCAGTTTGAAGATATTTGAAGTTTGGTATGTAAAGTTGCATTGATGAAATGCATATACTAGGGCAGTAAATTATTTGTGAAAATGTGTTGAAGTAAAATTGTCGCACAAAGGACTCATACATGTGATTTTTCAAAGAAGGGTACAAATAAGTATTGTTAAGGACAAACAGAAGTTCTGCGCAGATACAACATTCTTACTTAATCAGAGTTTGTATTATATTCAAAAGTTTCATTTACAAAATTACATGAGACCTCTGTCGTGGAAAACATAGTCGAAGTATCAAGAGAAAGCATGCTAAGGCCTAATAACAATCGAAGTACATTACAACGATGGGAGTTGTGTTGAAAAAAATTAAGAATTACAAAATCGGCTTAGAGACGAAGCTCAAGGTCCAACTCTGTGACATGATTGGTTTGTTACTGAGATAGGTGAAGTTCAAGCAATAGTGCAACTTGCTCGACAAACTCAGAAGATTGCAATAATGGACAATGTTGTAGAGTTGAAGAAGACGTGTTTTTTCTACATTGCTCCATCTGAATTGAATTCAACAAGTCAAGAGTTTGATGTTGTTGCTTCTCCAAGAAGTCGATTCTCCTCTTCAAATTTGACAATTCCTCTAAATTTCCCTGGTTGACTTGAGACTGCGCATACCAATGCATGAAATCGAATTATTTCATTTGGGATTGCAAATCCGCATATCCACTTTTAGCCTCATGAATTCAACCTGCTGCCATTGAACTACTAAGCGAAGACTATCGAATGAGTTGTTAAATCTCTAAAAGTAAGAATACATGGTATATGAAGACACGACACTCAGAAATTGCGACACTCGGAACAAGCTTGACAAGGAATGAACCAGGATGAAGAACTAGGTCTTACTTATCTCATATATAGAATTGGAAGGTGGTTCCCCCACGCGTGAAAATTAATTAAATAGACGTTAAGGTTATTAGCATTCATGACCGAACGATTCAAAAGTTAAATAGGGAGACATCAAAATTGATTGCATGAGTTGATAAGATCGGGTAAGAGGACAAAAAGCAGAAATCCAATTCATTGTTTTGTATGATTGAAATGATGTCGCCTAAAATCTCAAGTACAACAAAAACACATCACATTTTTTGCACGAGTATTAGTCACATTGACTTATTTCCGAGCTAGCTAACAGATGGAAACATGTGCGATATTAAGAAAGGATTTTTAGACTATGTGGCAAGATGTGCGGAGTTAGAAAAAGGATGTGCGCCATTAATATTAAGATGTGATGAAGACATGTCACAGCGCAATAGATTATTGCAAGAAGTCGGCATGAAAGATAATGCAAACCAGAAGCACAAGGAACTCTGTAGTGTGCACAGTGAGTGCGACAGGAAGATGAATAAAGAAGCATGAAAGAGTGTTATATGATAGGAACAAAAGGTCGAGATACAAGGAAGTTGGAAACCATACAGGGGGATCATGTTCAAGGAAGTTACAAAGATAGTGTTAATGTACAAATTACAAGGCGACTGAGCTCTGCAAACAAGCATCAACACAAGGAAATATAATGAAGCGCTAAGACATGGGGATTAATCGAAGCAAGAAACTGCATAATTATCTCAAAACTGAAGAAAGGAGAACCTGATAGTGTGAATTGAAAGCACATCTTTTCCATTGATGTAAAAGGGGGAGAAATATCATGAAGCATGCATTAGTGACAACGATCTGCATAGAAATGAAAAACAACAGAGAAGTATTAATCAAAGATTGCGTAAAGGAACAAAGGAGAAAGATCATGAAGCATGCATCAATGACAACGATTTGCGCTAAGATGAAAGACAATAGAAAATTACTAATAGCAGGTTGCACAAAAGAAATAAGGTTCAACCTGGCAAGAACACAGGGGGAGTATTGTGTTGTGTGTGAATGGGACAGAGGAATTCATAGTCAGGAAGAGCACAACTTCATGAGGTGTTGGCATCAATTCCAAAGGGGGAGATTGTTGAACTTTGGTTGTCATTAATGTGAACTGATGTCAAAGAGGACTCAGTATCCTTGTGCCAATTTGAAGAAGTATATGAAATCCAGTTTGAAGAAGTACATCCAGATTATAGAAGTACATCCTGTTTGAAGAAGTACATTCATCTTGAAGAAGTACATAAGGTGCATGCGCAAGTTCTAATCCATCTAGTCGTGATACTTCAAAGGTAATGTCAAAGAGACGGTGAAAAAGTTTCGAGACTGCGCAAGAGGCTCGGAAGCAAGAAATAGTTGGACATGTATGCAAGTCTCGGAAGCGCGCAAGACCCACCAAGCGGACGATGTATGCAAGTCTCAAAAGTATGCAAGACCCACCAAGCGAAAGAAGTATACAAGTCTCGGAAGTGCACAAGAGCCTTGGAAGCAAGAAGTGGTTGGACATGTCAAGTGCACAAGACCCACCAAGCGATGATACCTCAAGGGCACAAGACCCCATGGGCAGTGGTTCCCAAGTGCACGAGTCCCACTATGAAAGGAACAAGTATGTGCAAGACCCACAAGGTATGATACCTAAGTTGATCAGATCATGACAAATGACGGATGCGTAAGTCAAATTGACCATAAAGAAAGGAAAAGGGGATGCTACGACCAACTTGTGGACACACAGTCTGCGCAGGATGAGTATAAATAAGAAACCAAGTTATAGAATTGAAGGCAAGCTTGAAGATATGAAAGTTGTAGTGTTTTGATTTGGCAAGATTCTAATTACTAGGGTATCAATGGCTCGTTGAATCATAACAACATAATCCAACAGAAGAGCTAGATGCGCAAGAACATAAATGCAACACAGTAGATGATGCGCGGGATTATATGATTTATCTAGGATAGATGCACAAAGAATAAATATGCAACACAATAGATGGTGCGCAAGATGATGTGATTTATCTAAGAGAGATGCGCAAAGATAAAAGAGTAACACAACAGATGATGCGCAATATGATGAGGTTTATCTAAGACAAGTGTGCAAGGACATAAAGGCAGTATCGTAGATGGTGCACAGAAGGTTATAGTTTATCTGGTACAGATGCACACGAACAGAACTGCAGAACAATGGAGGATGCATGGTATCAGTTGAGTTTGTAGATTTGCAGAAACAGTATGCCGAAACAGTGCGCAGATTGCATAAGGTTATGAAATATGATAACCAATGTGTAATATTGGTGCAGTGAATTGAAGTGTGTAGTACAGTACAAAAATCGCAAGATCAGAGTATATAGTAGGTGCGCACAACGAAATGTATAGCAGTAAGTCAAAAGAGTGCGCAGATCAGTGGAAAGCAAAGAAGAATATTCTACAGACATATCAGGGTGGCAAGATGGGGCAAGGAACAGGGAGTCGGTGCTTCCTTCAGGTCAGTTTTTGTAAAACTAGGGGTTCGATGCCTCCTTCCATTTGGTGTTGGTAAATCCGAGAGTCGGTGCTTCCTTAGGGTTCTATCCTATAAATCAAGGGGTTGGATCCTCCTTCTAGTTGGTGCTGGAGAACTTTGGAAGTTGGTGCTTCCATGAATGTAATATTTATAATATAAGAAAGCATTCAATGGATTTCTCCCGTTTGGGTTTCCACGTTAGATATTTGTGTTTTATGTATTGTGCATGTGATGTTGAATGACATTGTTAATGATGAATGCTTAATATAAGTGTTGTTTATATTTGGTAAAAGTGAAAATTGTTCATAATTGCGCACAATATTGATTCACCACCCCCTTAGTATTAATAAGATTTCCAACAAAGGTAATACTAAAGTAGGTTATTGCACCATTTTTAAAGAATCCATCAGGCCAATTCAAAACAACATCTCGAGTATGAAAGAAAAGAGCGTCGAGCCAATAAAAAATAATAGCCCTAAATTTGAAGGAAAAGACCTTGATGCCCAACCATCAAGCCATTCAAATGAAAATGCTATGATATCTTAACGAGAAGCCCTATATACTTCAAATTTTTTGTTTTGTAGCTATATTTACATTTGGAATCGAAGCACATCTTCATCAAATACTTTTTTGAATTACTTATGCCACCAATCATGACAATTGGCTCTATAACTTCTTACGGAGACTCAAAATTAGTGATGTGTTCGTTGTATTGACCCATAATATCCCCAGTGTTGTAACTAATTAAGGCACTGTTATGATTTTGTAATGTTCCTTGCAAATTATTAACGAACCCTCAAGTAGGACATGATCCACATTAAAAAAATATTCATATAATTTGAACCCATTAAAATCTAAAGCCATTTGAATTTATATATGCACAACTAATGCAACGGAAATAAGCATGCATAGACTCAATCAAATCGAGGATTCAATTTGAATTTCATCCAAAAGCAAACAAATTAAATTCAATTGTAGAGTTAAAAACAAACACCCAATAACATAAATTAAACACTCATATTATCACCAAAGATGTTCTAGGAAATTGGTTGGTACGAACAGTTTTACACCCAACCATAAGCATCCATTTTAGATGCCAACCCTAAGAAAGACTATGATTCCACCAAGGGGAAGAAAACTAGCTAAAGTTTCATAGGTCACTCACACGACTCGATTGCTCTCTCTATCAACTAATTTATTCAGACCTAAATGTTCAAAACAATTGTTTAGTCATTAAATAGTCATGACATTCTCATCCATTGGCCACATTGAGGATGCATATCCCTTTTTTAATCAATAGTCACTAAGGAGAATTCTTCATTTTACAGGTATCAGTATAATTAGGAAGAACCCATATGGTTGTTTACCTTTTGGAATAACCTGGAAAAATTATACCTTGGCTCTAAGTCACCTAATGAGCAACAATTAAAAGGGGCGAAGGAGGTTTCCTAAACAACCTAAACTCTATGCTTATCTGCAATCATCCATAATTCTTCTTGGGTCCATGAATTACTCTCCCACAATTGGTTTTGGTCATTTATAGATTCATATCTCATCCTTGAGCATGAAAATATAGTTCTTAAAAATTTAATGGTGCTTGAGCATGGGAGGATGTGTAGTAAACCTTGATTATAGATAATAGATAAAACCCATTAAGCTTGAGAATAAACACAAATACATTAACATGCCAATATAGAGAAAACCCTTAAGGTAGGGCAACACCATCAAATATTCCTTATGGAAGGAATCATTGCATAAGCCATGCCTATTACAATACAATACTTGTAATGTCTTGTATTTTGACTCCCACAACTAAACTACACTATGGCCTATTTTCTATTACTTTGCTTATTATATGTTGAACTTAGTTAGACTGGTAGAGCTATATTTTGTGGACATGTGGACCTACCTATATGCGAAAGTTATTTATAAGTTTATTATGTATGTTATTTAATGATGATAGTTGTGTGATTTGCTTCCAACTTGCAAATTCAAATGGAAAATTGTAGTACATGGATATTAGTTAGAATTATATTTGAAAAAACAAATGGGTGGAATGCATGTGACTAATGAACTAGCTTGTTTATATTGTGTATTGGTTAGTAACTTTAATTTCATGAAAACAATTATATCGTTATGCATGATCTTATGTTTTGGTAAACTAAAATACAAGTTAAATGGGCTAAGTGATAGCTAGATAACTGTGGTACTGAAATGAAACAAATGTCATCGACATCAAAAGAGACACAATATGCTACGAAGCATTACTTCATGGTTTACTTATTGGATCGATACATTGCTATGATATGTTTGCAACCACAACTTTTACAGGAAACATAGTTTCCCGAGTAGGTCATTCCATGACATAGCTCTAAGAACAACAACAATAGCTCAAATTTGTTAATTATTAGGGCATTGACCCAAGTTCCATTAGGAGAGGTGGAGGTATTACCCACCATTTATCCTCTGAAACTTGGAGTTATGGGAGGGTCGTGTTAAGCGATGCTCCCCAAGATGTGGGATGATTATTGTTGGGGGAAGTAAGTTCGATATAGTCGACACTTCCACTTATTGGTTATATCTGGGGTTAAGTCAATATAGATGACACTCCATCATACTGCAGTAGAGTAAAGGATAAGACGTGGAAGATGGAGTCAACTGGGTCTAGCCCAAGTGGTTGTGGGATGGAGTGTTATCCTCCCCACCCAGGTTCTGTTCCTGTAAGTGACATGTTGAGCTCGTAATGAGAATATTGTTGTAACAACCTTGTGCCTCGAAGAATCCTCGAAGCCAAGGGAAGTATTTGGGGGTTTTTCCTAGAATTTATTACTGGGGAAAAAAGGTGTGAAATATGGAAGTAGATTAGGGTGGAAGGATGATTTAGAGTAGTTGAGAATTTGGTTTGGGAATTAGATATGCCTACTTAATTCCTTACTTGGTTCCTTCTATGTTTAAAACTCTTGCTTGATTAATTTATGATAATGTTGGTGTAATGTCAATTCATGCTAAATTATTGTGGGTTAGTTAGTAAAATTATTGAATTTTGTGTTTACTTGATTAATTGCCTTGCATGATTGGTTGTGAGCATACATGAACTATGCATTAGTGGCAGTGACTGTTTATATTAGTACATGTGCAAGCTATGTGTCTAATAGCTATGCATACATACCCTGCATGACACTACTATTGTCTAAAAATATATTAGTTATTAAAATCATATTATTAATGGTTGATGCATGATGGGTGTAGTAGGAGGTTAAATTTGTATGCTTGTAGTGTCACTTTCAATTGGAGCGAAGTTACCTTTTATGATAAGATGAAATTGCATTTCATTTATAATTTAATTTCACTTGATTGAAAGGCCGATTTCATAAATCTTATCATGGATTGGATTTGATTTCATCTAATAGGAGGGGATATTAGTATTGTTAATGGTGGGTGAGTGAGGTAGAATTTTATTATGTTGTGACCTTCCTATGGCTCTTCTCCCGAGGCTAGGAAAGTAGTGGGGGAAGGCATACAAAAAGCGTGGGAGAAGTATTAGGGGTATTAGAATACTTGACATACAACATATCTAGATACAATGATGCAATGATTACGACCACAATACATTCATTATCCCCACTGTGTACCTACCTAGGTACCCTATATTATCCTCACCGGGTAAATTACTTTCCATTGCCCCCTGCATATTTCATCCTCAGAACATGAGTGGAAGCCATATAACATGATCTGCTAAGTAATGTAATAAATTGATACCAAGCATGAGCATCCATCCATCCTAGTAAAATGTGGACATGGGTCCAACTTCCTCCTTGCTACCTCGATCTCGATTTTGAATGCTCCTTTGGTTCCATGTTATCGTTGTGCTATTATGATATCTCCATGCATTGCTTTTATCCTTTGTGTGCCTCCATACTGGGTATCTTTCTAGTTCCATCATGTTCCATAGGAAGCTTGCTAATGCACATGACCTTGCTTTGACGATTGTTGTTACTCTGGGTGGTGTGGGTGGTCATATACAACAACTTGAGCTTTTGATTCTCTAGTCTTTGACTCTTCAACATGTGGTTCCTTTGAGTCTTATAGCTCCTTAGATTTTTCTTCCTTTTATGCCCTTCTTGGGGATTTTCTTCATGTGCTTATGTCTTGTTTTCTTCTTATTCAACCTCAAACTCTTCATTTGAAGTGTCATAATTAGGTATTACAATTAATTTCCCTGCAAGGACTTATGCACATACCACCTTTGGTCCATCTTGTTTAGTAAGAGAAATATCCCACGGTGTGATTTTCTTTTTCTTATACCAAAGCTTCATAAACTTCTTTTGCACGTTAATATTAATTGTACAAATCAAGTCTATCCAGAAATATTCAATAATAATATCCACATCATCCAAATCTATAGCATGGAAATATGAATGTGAAACATATTTATCCATAATAGCCTTCAAATCTTGAAAAAAATGAATATTTTCACCCTCAAGTTGTGTGCTTTGAATATGCTTTGTGGGGATATACAATCTTTTATCCAAGTACTTGTTTATATGACACATCTGAAAGTGTCATCATCCTTTTATAGTCGAGGAACTTCTACCATATGGTTGCATTGTTTATTAAATAAAATCCTAGCCAATTTCTTCAATGCTCTTTCCACGATGACTTGATATTATTTGTGTTCTTCAATACAAGGACCATTAATTTTTTGTGTAAAATACACCTTTCTTTTAAAAACCCAATAATAAAAGTAGGGTTTTGAAGAAAATCACTTACTTTTCAATGGAGCTCCTTTGTGCAGCTATGGTTTTAAGGCACATAAATTGAAATGACCATAACTTCTTTTTAATTGATCAAAATCTTTGTTATGACCCCAATTATGAAATGCCATGACCACTTTGCATCTATTGGCACTAGTTTGGAGAAAATATAAGCACTATGTCAAAATATGTCTACTCTGCAGTCTATGTAATTGTCACTAGAAAACCCTAAAACTAATTAAACATGATTATATACGCGGTGAGAATTCATTCATGAAGAGAGGAGAAATGATTTTGGATTCTTATACCCTCTACAATTTCGATACCACTCTAGGGTCATCATCAGGAGACTGATAAGACTCACTATTTAGCCGATCCATACTTCAAGTATTAATATTATTTCTGTCAATTTTGAGATGACCTATATGATCATAAAATAATTTACGGGTTGTTTTTATTAGAGCCATTGATCCGGATTTTATGAGCAGAACGAAATGAATACAAATTATTATCAGATGTTGTACACAAAATAACAGAGATACAGTAAAAATGGTTTTCTATTCAATAATGGAATAAGCTAAAATTGTAAAATGCAACGGAAAACAAGCTTGTTGGAATGGTGGCGGCTTATCTCTGAGAAGAGATGTGACGGCTGCGATCTTTTCGCAAGAAGATGGTTACAATGAGGCTCTCAAGGCCTTTTTACAATAAACAGGAATGTCAAAAACCATAGACATCCAAAAACCTAACCCTTGGAGATGAAGCACCAAAAGTTATGTGGGTCCCGTTTGGGTAAGTTAGTACATCAACTTCCTGGGGTCGTAACTCTTGCATACGATCTCCGTTTGGGGCACACAATAGCCCGTTGGAAAGATCAATTCAATGACTACAAAAAGAGTCGGCAAATATCGAGTTTGGCACGTGAAATGGGCAAGCGCGCAATACTCCTATTTTCTCGACCATTCGATGCTGAAAAAACGTCATTTAGGGCCTCAAAACAACTCCGGAAGTTTAGGACCCGAAAAAATGCTAAAAATAGTAATTTACCAAAATTGCCAGAAGACTGTTTTGAGCCAGTTGGAAAGGTGGGTGGCCACCAGTATCCCCTCCATTATTTGATCTAAGTGCCTTGATCTTCCTTCCGGCAATGTTCTCAACTAAGCCTTTGAAAATTTTGAAGCTTTTGAATACCTCAGATTTATGTTTGAGAAAGTAGATCCAACAGAACCTAGAGTAGTCAGCAATGAAGTTCAGAAGGTATCTGGATCCATTCATTGAAGTAGTGGGCATTGGTCCCGAAACATCACTATGAATCAAATCAAGTCTGGAGGAAGCTCTCTTTGCCTTCCCAACATTAGACTTTCGCTCTAGGTGCTTCCCTACCAAGCAACCTTTGCAGATTCCTTGAGATAACTTTATGTTCGACAAACCTTCAACCATCTCTTCCTTGTGAAATTGTTGTAGGCACTTGAAGGTTAGATGTCCAAACATTTCATGCCAGAGTATGCTTGTCTCATTTGCATGAGTCAAGAGAGCTCTTTGATGTGAATATGGAAAGAAGCAGGAGAAATCATATGCCTTGGAGGCATGGTTTGCAACTCCTTTGGCTATCAGCTTGCCAAATGAGATCTTTGCAACCTCAACTATGTCAGGTCCAAATACTACTTCCTTTGGTCAACCTGTGTGTGTCATCTGATAAACAGACAACAAATTAGTTGCTAGATAAGGCACATATAACACATTGTTGAACTTTCCATGCTCAAGCTGTATTGTGCCCTTCCCTTGAGCAAAGATTTGAGAGTTATCTCCCATGTGTATGCCAGGGCCATTGGTGAGATCTAATTAAGAAAATGGTTCTCTGGAGGCAACCATGTGGTTGGAGGCTCCAAAATCAATAAGAAAGGCTTGGGATTATGAGAATCCAACCTTCAATGCATGGCATCTCTCATGATCTTCTGACTTGCTACCTGTATCAGTCTTCCTTGCGCCTTTTGGGAGGGAAATGTTGTGTTGTTGAAGGAGTTTTTCCATTTGATCTATGGTACTCTTCATACAATAACTCTCAGCATGGTTACCCTTCTTACAGTATGTGCACTTGGATTTCTCAAATTTCTTTTGCTTGTCCTTCTTGGAGTTGGACGCTCCTTCCGATGGACTAGAGTTTGCATTCTGCTTGGGTTCAAATTACTTCTTCTCTTTTCCCTTTTGCTTCCCCTTTGCATTCACACTTTTTGAATCTCCAGCCATAAGAGCTTGATTTTTGGAGGCTTTCAAGGCACCCATATGAATCAATTTGTCTTGTTCTTGGATGAGAGATTCAGTGAATACATCTAAGGATGGCATTTTCCAACCAGGGATTGACAATCTCCATAAATGGATGGTAGAAACAAAAATGGAAAACTCCGGACCAAGCTTGCTTAGAATGGATAGCACCAGATGCTCATCCTTCTTCTCAATGCCACATTGTTTGCATTGCATGACCAAAGATTTGATTTTAGAAAATAATTGTTGTATAGTTTCGAAACTACTGGGTTGA
This sequence comes from Larix kaempferi, assembly GCA_027924585.1. Classification (NCBI taxonomy): domain Eukaryota; kingdom Viridiplantae; phylum Streptophyta; class Pinopsida; order Pinales; family Pinaceae; genus Larix; species Larix kaempferi. The sequence goes on along the minus strand of BSBM01000017.1, from coordinate 16,996,029 downwards.
AGAGCAATTAACTCATTCTCCTTAATATGGCCCCTCAACTCATCTTGCTTGTTGAAGAGGGTCTCAAGACTCAACCAAACCTCTCTTGGAGTCTTCAATCCATCAAGGTTGAAGAGTAGATCTCTGGAAATATGAATACACATGAAACCAAATGCTTCGTCCAATCTATTCAAATACTTGGCCTTGTCAACAGTTGCTTGAGGTTCGACCTCCTTGCCCATTGTGACTCTGTACAATGACTTGTTGTGCAATACCATCTGCATATCATCCCTCCAATCAAGATAATTGAAGGGTGTCAAGATCCTCGGAGATAGAGGAACATGATACAAACCGTTACACCAAAACCCCGAGGTGTTAGTGAAGGCTGTCCATTAGGATCTTAACATCCCACCATGCTCCGCAGTCCAGACTCTGGGTTGGATGTGCGCCCGTACGGTGGTGTCCCCTTTGCGCCATACGAGCCTTTGGCAAACACTGCAATGCCAACGTTACCACCCTTTCTGTGACTTGAACCTGGGTGGAGGCTATGATACCAAATGATACAAACCATTACACCAAAACCCTGAGGTGTTAGTGAAGGCCGTCCATTAGGATCTTAACAGAACATTCGAATTCTCCATATGAACTATTGAAGCAAATACAACTGAACTGTTGCTACTGCTACACTAAAAAACCTTCGAATCCTGCAAAAAACTCTCAATTTTGGAGATAAAACACTGTTGAGCACTACTTTAGGACAATAGGCACTTTTATCTGGATCCTTCACTCCTGGATAGACCTCAAAGGATTTCTCCAATGAATTCAATGCAATGGCACCAGGATTTGTTGTGGAAATCCAAAGGCTTCTAGTGCACTACTGAAAGCAGCTACTCAACCTACACTCACTGAGCTATGATACCATGTGAAATTCTAAATCACAGCAGATCATGGAGCTGAGTATACCTCACAGAGAAAGAATGAGCGGAAAATATGAATTACAATGGAAATTGCAGTAAAAATGAGCAAACAATTAATTAAGCATGAGAACTTAGATACGAACATAATAGTGTGTCATGATCTGATAATCAGTATAGTCAACAATGATGTTACAATGAAGAGAATTCGAATCACTTAGGAGAATTCGAGTCTCAGTTGGTCTAGCATAGGAAATGTCACCACTGGAGTGCTTCAGAAGACCCAAACTCAGCTCAACTAAACCAAAACTAAGTTATATGGAGACACAATCAGTTAACTAACCAAAAGGGGGGCATTAGTGAGTTTGTCGTGCAAATCACTCAGAAAAGGGTGCATGAGACCACAAACAGTGGCAATCAGAGCATAAACCCCCCACAAGCGTAAGCTAACTCAGGTGGACTAAACTATAACATTGAGTTGGCTCCTAAAATGCAGTGAATTGACTCATGTGGTCCTAAAATGATGCATGCAAGGCGCATTAGGTGGCTAATGGGTCCTAGATGACATATGCACACCACTAGGAGGAAAATGACATCATCAACTACTAGGTAAATGAAAATAATGCTAAGTAGGACACGGATGGAGTATTAATTATCCTAACAATTGTCGTCATGCGAAAGGAATTTATAGCAAATCCTTCTAATTCTCTATAAAATACCTTTAGGAATATGAGCCAGTGTACCCCAATACATTGGGATAGCCACTATAACTGATTTAACAAGGATCAATCGCCCCCAATGTGGAATCCATCTATTACACTAATGGTTTTTTTTTTCAATTTTTTAAACTAGCCACCACTAGTCTGCCTTCACATGGCAATTGGGTTTGAGACAAAAACCCAAGTATTTTACATTGTCACTGAGATTTAGATTATGAAATGAAAGAACCTCCCAAAATAAAAACTGTGAGCCTCAAACATACCAAAAGTATACAGAGCAAATTTAGCCTCACCAACTTCCATCCATGTTGCCATACTATAAAGGTGGAGAAATATCTCATGAAAACTATTCCCCTCGTGATTAGAAACAAACAAAGCGGTAGAACATCATCAACACAATGAAGGCGAGACAGGGCTTCACCAGGACTATTCTATACCCCTTGAATATTCCTCGTTTCTCTATTCTCTTTAATCGACTGACCGAGACCCTAAACAACTATGAGGAAAAATACAATGAAAGGGGGCAACCTTGTCGAAGCCCCCTAAAAGGTTTAAAAAACTAACAAGCAACACCATTAATTAAAACAAGGAAAGAGGTAGTGGTAACACAACTAATAATCCATCTAACCATAGGCAATGATAAGCCAATATGTAACAACAGTAATCGAAGATACAACCAAGAAACATGATCATAAGCCTTTGATAAATCCAACTACAATAGGACTGTTTATCAACTCAATATTATGTAACCCCTCTTGAGTTGTACCAATAACTTCACAAATTTGACAACTCTCTAGAAACTCGAATTGTTCAACTAAAATATAGGAAGATAAAATTGTCTTTAACCTCACTGCTATAATCTTATATATTATTTTGTATAAACAATTGCAAAGAGAAATTGAATGAAATCCCTCAAATGACGAGGGATAATCTACTTTGAGAATCAATGTGATATACTTGGCATTTAAATCCCTAGTAAAGCACCTTGAGATTCAAACTTCTTCCACTACCCTCAACAAATCCAAGAATTCCATAGTCCAACCTCCTGGGCATGGACTTTTGTCTTTATTGAAAGAATGTAAGGCTGAGAGTAACTCTTCTTTCGACACTAGATGATACAATTACTCATTAACTACTTCATCCATCGTTCTCAAAAAGTATGATATAACTTTTAACATCTCTACAATAAGGGTTCGCATAGGTTCCTTGTACATCTTCTTGAAATGTTGAACCCCAACTGTTGCCAGATCATCGAAGCCTTTAACCACGTGACCATCCTGATCCTTGAGCTCCCAAATCAAATTAATATTCCTTCTAAAATTGACAAATGAATGAAAAAACTTAGTATTTTGGTCTCCACTCTCAATCCGAACAACCCTTCTTTTGATTCACCAATCCTTTTCCATCTCTAAGAGGAGTTTTGATCGAGTCATTTCCAGTTGTTTCAATCTTTCCAAAAAATCTTCCTCAAAGGTACATTCTACTGGAGTAGTAGCCAACAACTCCAACTCCTGCTCCATAACAAGGAATTTGGGCTCTCCATTTCAATAACGCTCCCTAACCCAATCCATCACCATTGTATTTACCTCTTTTAAAGCCACTATAAACTGAACATCGGCAAAATCTTCCAGAGAAGTGTTAAAATGGAACTAGTTATCCTTTATAAATTGTTTGAATTCCTCCTCATCCAACCACCCCAAATTAAATTTGAAAGGAATGATGGCCTTGGTCACGTTCTATTCTAATTCTAAAAACATAGTATAGTGATCGAAACATCTAATTGACCTAACCCAAAAACTATATCTAGGCACATGTTGCATAAGAGAATGATGAGTCACAAATCTGTCCAATCTTTTGTGGACCACATTAGCACCCAACCTATTATTACTCCAAGTGGTTATTGTTTAAGTGGCCCGATAATAACAAGGGCACTAAAAGCAAAATGATTGTGGAAAAATTCAGCTAGACAATCTTCTCTTGAACTTGTCCCCAAATTTTGATACGGGATAAGGTGAAATTCATATTGCCCCCCTTAAGAAAATTTTCATCTTTCAAACAACTAAAATTAAAGAGTCGATCCTAAAATTGATGCTTACCATCATATGGTCCATGAATGCTAATACGTGTAAGCCAAAAGCCCAAGCTTTTGCATAATACCTCTGTGCAAAGACCTGAAACAATAACAAAAGAATTCATAGAAGATATGTTTTTGTTCCATCCCGTGATCAAATCGCCAAAGAGTCCCACTGCATCAACCTTGAGAAAATACCATCCCCAAACACCTTCTTCAACTAAGGAATCACCAAATCACTCTTCCCCATTGGCTCTTGAATTGTTACAATAATTGGATGATTTAACTCCACCAATCATTTTAGGGCTGACTTCTTGTCTTGGACCCCCAACCCTCAAATATTTAAGGAGAGGATCTTTACACTGGACTAGAATGAGAGCTTTGTCATGCTCTAAGGAGATCCAAAATAAACTTCTAATGACCTTGATTTACCTCCTTGGTTGCATTCTCTTGGGCCCACTTAAGAGTTAATTTCCTTCCAACAACCCAAGAACCTAAATATTTTAAATAATGGACCCCCGGGCCTCTAGACCATGAAGAGCTGATGAGAGACTCCTCTTTAAATCGTAATGGTAATTACCCCGCTAGTAGTGAGAGGAAGAAGGATCAAAGTCTGAAACTCCACTAGGAAGGTGACCTCCAAAAAAGGACGAGTCCTTATCACTAGTTGCATCCACCAAGTCTTCGACTATGATCAAGGGATTGGTTATCACCCTAGACATAGGAAAGGCATTTGAGGAGGGCTTGTTACCCCTAGGTATTTTCTTAAACACCCAACCTAGGAAAAGAGGATCTAGTATCACCCCCTACAAACACTAGGCAAGCAGAAATTGGAGTATCGTCAATCAAAGAACAAGGCTTACCCGAAAAGAGAGTCGTCTCCTCCAATGGACACAATGCCTTTGTCTCCACGACTAGGTTTTGCTAGTCGAGCAACACCTCCATTTCACAACCTCAACCAAAGATGCACCAAGCAACGACTGAGAGATAACAATTATGGGGAGTGATAAATCACCAATAATAATATTCCACAATGACGAATAGGGTTCATGACCGTCACTCAAAGCCGTAGGCACACCATCTAGGTTACCACTAATATCGCTATGATGACCCATTTTCGCAGCATAATCCTTTTAAGTGCTCTTTTCACCACTCGACCCCTATTTGACCTTGGAATTTTTGTGCCAGATCTTCCTATATAGATCCTTTTCACAATCTTTAAACACATGGCCATATGCATGGCACCGCCAACAACAAAACATAACGTTTAATTAATTCAGTATTTAAGTGTGACTTTGACCCTCATGAACCAATTCTATCAATTCAAATAGTCATTGAATCACATCTAGTACCACGAGTACCCAAGCTACCTAGTGAGAAGGTCTCTTTAAGAAATGATCATCAACCAGGAGAGTCGACCCCAAGACATTCCCCATCGCCATCATGGAGCGCTCAAACCAATACTCCATTGGAAGATTTGGGAATTTCACCCAAACATGTATGCTCCCTACAAATTCATCTTTGGCATCGAACAATCGATGCCATGGTTTCAAAAACAACAAATAATTATGAAAAAAACAAAATTCCTTCAATATCAAAATTGAATCTTCCTTACAATGGAAGATAAAGCCAAGCCATCCAAGCTAGTTGTGAGCCAAACAATGAAAAGCCTTGATAACCCAAAACCGAGAGCCAAACTTCCGCCATCCACCATTGCATCAATTCCATCCCAACCCTCCATCCAAGAAAGCGGTAGACTAAAGTTTTTCCAGATAGGTCAAGGATCTAATCTACTCGTATATATTCTCCTATGACCAATGAAGCACCTCCACCCTGAGACTTAACCACCTTCCTCTTCTTTTGGGGATAGTTCAAGCCTGCATTCCCTAGTCCACCACTTTGCAAATGGGTTAAATCTAAGTGTTCTCCAATAAACCCATGACCAGCCACATGATTTTTAAAATGTTGAGCCAAGTGTAGAGGGAGGGGAACCATATGCCAACATTTGATTTGCATAATTGTCCCTGTCAGAGGAATTGACTTCAATCCCCCGCAAACTAAAAGAAGCCTCTCGAGATGTACTAACATGATCCTTATGGATATTTAACATTTATCATCAACAATAAATGCACATAATGTCGCCACCTCATCCCCAAACCCACTAGTCTCGAGTTTAGAAACAGGAGGTTTTAAGTCATCCTCACCCCAGAACTAGTGAGTTATTTAACTAGGATATTAATTGAAAGAAGAGAAAAATATTTGTTCCTCATACAGAATATCCTCTAAATAATCTACTATACTAACTAAATATCATCACCCATTGACAAAAAAAACAATAAAATATGAAAATGATTTACCTCTCCAATCTTAGGATTGAAGAGCCTCTTCACAATTTACAAATAAATATTAGGCTTGTTTTCCAAACCCAATAAAATCATATGTTGATGTGATATATAATATGTAATGGTCCTTCAATTAATTTTATAAAATATAGATTAATTACGAATTAGACTACTTAAAAGGATTAACATACAACTTGTCATTAAAACTCCATTATTATAAGAAGCACATCAAATAGCCTTTTGAATAATGGTCGTAATTGTAATCTCTCATTAACTATACTGACTATTGATTATGGGAGATAATGTTGGCAAGTGGGTAAATTAGTGCGCTCATATGCAATCGTGGACTATAGAATTAGCAAGCATGTTGAAGCATGCTTTAAATAGACATTTATGCACATCCATCCAAGTGTAGGTCTCGTAAGTGGAGTTGGTAATAGTTTATTTGATCTAATAGGAAGATGAAAATAATTTATTTGATTCCATTGTTGGCATTGGGGCTATCAAATCAAATTAAAGGAATGCTTTTATCATCCAGTTGGTTAAGTTGGTTGACTAGTTAATGGATTTATTATTTTTATTTGTATTTAATATTTAGACAAAGTTGGTTGAGTAGACAAAGTTGGTTAATATATATGTTGAGAAAATTTAAAGGGTATTTGTTTTCAATTTAATGTATTTTAAGTAAATTTACGAATTTTTTTGTGAGGAGTTAATAACTTGATTAGTATGAAGGTAAATTTTTTTGATGTCTTAGTTGTGTGTTTTTTTCATGGTGTGATGGTGGTGGCCTTATGTGGTGCGTACGGTCATGTCTCGAGGGTCTCTCGATTAGGCGGTGCTTATGGAGGGGATTGACAGTCTTTGACGGGGGGAGCATCGACAATGGTCTTGGCAAACATCAACAGCAGCTGCGATGGTCCATGTAAGGTGGAGGCTAGCAGCGGCGACTGTCCAGGCGGTGGCGGTCCTACCCTGTTTTTCCTTCCAGCGGCGTGGTTTCTTTAGAAGTGGACTAGTGGTGTTGGTTGTCACCCATTGGCGGCTTACCGCGGCGGTGGTCTGGTGTTTGGAGGAGCCTTGTTCCTATGGGGGTGGACTAGCAATTTTCCATCCTTCTGAGTTCTGGCGAGAAAATTCTACTGCTTTGTTTCCTACTCGAACTATTTATAACAAGAGCTTAAACCAATGGTTGTTATTTTTGTTTTTTTTGGCTCATTTTGAGTAGTTTTTTTCTTTAGTTTTTATGTGCTCTTTGAGCACTAGCGATGCACAGTTTTTCGGCTCTGTAATAGGGACTTAAATGACAGATTCTCACATCAAACCATGCATTTCTTCTTTTTTGGGGGATTTTTTTAACTCAATGCATATCTGATGCCCTAGTATAGGGATGTAAAGGGGATTTATGATCCTTCTTGCTCCACGAGGAGCGATATCAATGTGCTTATGCACATGTATGGCTATCTTGGGTCTCTTTTCTCAGCGTTTTTTATGTAAGGTTTTTTTTTCCAAATGAGCAATATGGTTCAAGATTTTGAATAAAAATTATGAATTGCGATCTTTTTTCATGGAAAAAAAAATTATGTACTTTTTTTACTTGGGTTCAAATATCTAATGAGACATGGGTCCATTATGATAAGGCTATAAAGGTAGGTACTCCTCGAATGAGACCCCATTCGAGTGTGTTTTTAGATGTCTCAACCCTTGCTAAGTCATAGGTTTCCTGCTAAATATTGGCTTGCAAGCTATTGACACTAGCCTAAGATTTATAGTGGCAATCAATATGATTTGAAACCAAGTCTTGTTCAAATAATCCCAACTAATTATACTTATTGATTCTCTTATATCTATTTTTTTAATATGATTCTTCATGGTCCAAAATTGATCTTGTTCAAATAATCCTAACTAATTATAGTTATTGATTTCCTTATATCTATTTTTTTAATATGATTTTTCATGATCCAAAATTGATATAATAATATATTATCAAAAACTTATTTAGAAGATTTGCTTATTCTTCATGGTCCAAAATTGATATAACAATATATTTATCAAAAACTTATTTAGAAATTTTGATTTTAGGTATTTAAAATTTTTGATTTTGGATAGGAAAAGCAACATTCATTTTGCTCAACTATTTAGATTAAACCCTGTTAAATTTCTTTAAACATATAAATATATTAAAAATAATAACATAAATGTTTGAAAATGACATATTTTATATTAGTTTTTATGGCTTTAGGGATAAAAGGACCTTTACAACTTCTAAAAGGGAAAAGGACAATGGAGAAAGATGGATTTTTTTATTATAAATCTGGATGAAGATTGAAACCAATTCTTAATGATCCCTTCTTGATGTAAGAATGTCATGTGCTTGATTAACTAACCATTTTTATTATACTTGTGTCACTTTGCTACTTTAATGGTATTGCTTATAAAATAACATATTATTATTATTTTATAGGTTATATAAAAAAACAAAATTATTAGTTACTCATTACGTGTTTATTGTAATTGTTTTTATTTTATTAATAAAGTAACTTGAGATTATCAATTTGAAGGTGTGAGAATTTAAAATATTGTTCTTTCTCGAGTCTCTTTCATTGAAAAGGTAGTTTGACTTTCTTTTGAATTGGGTGTTTGACTGATTGAGGAGAGCTTCATACATGTACGTTTGGAATGCACATGGGAAGAAGGGCCCCTTTCTAAGTCCGGGACGTGGGATCTACAAGTTATGGAAGAAGTTGTTATTCCTATAAAAGAAAATGGACATATGGAGGCATCCTCTGGATTAAAGATTCTCTGACAATCCTCATCCTGACCACAAAATGAAGAGAATTTTAGGTGTCATTTGGAAGTTGTGAGACCCCACATCCACTCTTGTATCTCTTTGGGTTTAATGCATATATTCAAACAATTCTTTGGTTTTAGGAAAGAGGTTTTTGAAACCTAGGAAGATAAAACATTAAATACAAAGTGACAATCAAAAGTCAAAAGGTCAAATTGGTTGAATTATTTGGTTTGCCAAAATAGAGATATAGGTATCTTATACATCATCATGAGATTTTGCAGGGTTCGTCATCTACCATTTATGGTTTTTGGACTATTTTTCTACATTAATCATCTTTTTGGTGGTTTGTGTTTTTTCTTGGCGGCTGTATATCTTTTTGTTTATTTGTTTCATTTTTACTATCCTTTAGTATTAGTTTTATTGGCTGCAGTTCGAGTCCTTGTTTATTTTTTGTTTGACCCACCAGACCTGGTTTCATATTCTGTTGTCTTGTGGCTCTTCTGCTGGGAAGTGGTGTGGATCTCCACGGAACTATTATGCTCTTTTGGCCTTTTGTTTGGTTTTTTCATGTTCTTGGATCCTTTTAGTCTAGTTTGTCTTGGACGTTGTCTTACTTGACTGGTATGTCTTGGTTGTATGGTCGTTACTGTATTCCACCTTATACTCATAATAAAGTATAGTGTTTTTTTGTGAAAAAAAAAGGTATCTTATACATGAAAGATGCTTTCCTTTTCATTGTTGGTTTTTCTCATGTAACATGAATCTTAAATTGCAAAGAGATTTTAAAATTACAAATTATTTAATTAATGGGAGGTTGTGGAATTGTAATATAGATTGCAAAATTGTGATTAGTAAAATATATGTTTTTTTTTTTTAAAAATGATTCGACATTTTTTAAAATTTTTGAAAATGGTATTTAGAGTAAATTGGATTAATGAGATATAAAAGAATCGAATCCCGATAAAAGAGATAACGATTCTTCTTTCAATCATTTGGACTAAACCCAAATTATATATATCTTTTTTTATATTTATACATATACTTAACTTTTTTCCATAGAAAAAAAATTGCAATTCATTTGATTAAAATAAATCACCTTGTTCAGAGGCTCCAAAGGCCTTCTCATGCATTGCTTAAGCAAATTGACTCCACAGGTCCCATAGACCCTTCTAATGTTACAATATATATATCATTGTATTTCTTGAAGTTTCAATATGCCAAAAACATGTAAGTAAAACTCTGTCACTGTGTCACAAACTAAACAAAAAAGGTTTCACCCCATAAACTAATTTGCATTTAATTCCTTTGTTGTTGGTATAACTACAAGAGTGTTCTTTATAGTTATGCAAATAAGAGTAGTTAATGTCATCCAGGATGAGGTAATGGGTCATGCTCCATAATGGTGTCATTTACTTGTTCCCATTGGTGCCAAATGCCATCTCGCACCTGCAGTCCTAACTTTTACAGATAATCTACCTGTGAGTTTCTCTCTTTGTATATGTGTTGGAAACTTGTCATCTGAAACATACATGCAATATGAATCAATTCATCATATATGGGCATCAAATGTATGTTCTTTGGTGGTCTCTTCAACCTCATCCAGTCCACCTCAAGCTTCGAATCGCCAAAGACCTGTATTATCTGAACTCCCTTTGAAAGTGCAAGCAACAAAACTAACTTTAATGCCATCAATTTAGTACGATTGTTTGTACTCTAACCCACTCCTGCATAAAACTTAATCCAGTGTTGATATGGAAAAAAAGAAAATACCTCCTACACCACCCCTACTTGACATGCCCTGGGATGCCCCATTAAAGTAAGCCCAACTGCTTGTCTTTTCAATAACCTCCACTCCCCACCCTTTACACCTTGGGAGGGCCATCATCCTGGGGAAATAAACTGAGTATTGCCAAACTTTTAGAAGCATATACAATAGGGGCAATGACAATGTCATTGAAAATAGCATTGTCCCTAGCCAACCAGGATCCCCAAATCAATAAGGTAGGAAGAGATAAATAATCCTTAAAAGCCACATTGTTAATCCACGAGTGTAGTGCATCTTGTAAATCCAAGCCATTCCAAGTAAAATGTATCCCTTTCATTTGTGACACATGTTCCGACATCCTTAACTTGTATGGACAGTAGATGAACAAATGTTCAATGTTTTCATTATTTGCTTTGCATAGGGGACACCATCCAGGTCTGAAGCAAAATCTCTTGATCATGACTTCCCAACTATGCACTTTTTAAAATAAAGCCAACCACATAAACAACTTGACTTCTAGTGGGAATTTTAGCTTCCAAATCACAAGAATCCACCAAGGAGGCTCAAGAAGATCTTCTTCCTCATGGATAACCCTATATCCTAAACTAGGAGTGTAAGAACCTCCAACATCATTTTTGGACCAAATCAAATCATCCTCCCTATCCACCAAGCGGACGTGACAATCATGTAGATCCTTTAAATAATTATTCCATAGCACTCTATCTCCATTGACAAAGGCCAACACCTCAACACTAATCCACTCTTGATTCATTGGGGAAGTATTAATAACATGATCGACCTAACTAAAAAACAACAGTCCCTACTCCCTGAGAGATTCAATCATATGTAGAGGTAGCCTATGTGCACCAGAGCTACCTATCCAGGGATCTTGTTCAAGACGAAGCCTTCTACCATTCCCCACTTTCCAAACAAGCCATTCCCCAATCACATAAAAGCATAAATTAAAGCCCTCCACATATGAGAGACATTCATGACTACTTTAACTCTAGACTTGAACCATTCTTCTATAGTGAGGGGGGGAATATATTTATGGTACACCACTTTTACCCTACATACTTGACCCTTTAAAATTCTCCAAACCCCCTTAGCAACAAAGGCCTTAGTAAAGCAAGTAGGTTGTTTCAAGCCCCAACCTCCTAAATCCTTAGGTTAAGCTATCTTACCCCAAGCCACCCAGGGGAAAGACTTGTCCTCTGAGTTCCCTTTCCACAAAAAGCTATAGCACAATTTTCTAATATGTTCCATGGTACCAGCCAAGACATATGCCAAAGAGATCCAATAAACAACTATAGCTTCCAACACCTATTTCAATAAAATCAATCTACCACCATGAGTCAACCACTTATTACACCACAACACAAGTCTTTTCTCTATTTTTCCAATCAACCATGCTCGGTCCCTTCGATGATAATCATTAGGATTTAAAGTAAAACCTATGTATTTTAGACCATCCTTTAAATCCACCAAAACAAAGGCAAAATCTGTAACAATCCATTCAATATTCTCCTATTCCAAATGCAAAAAAGAAACTGTGGATTTTCTGGCATTAACTAACATCCCTGAACCTTCAGGAAAAGAGCCAGGATTGCTTTAAGCTTAACAAAATCCCTCCTAGAGCCATCCAAGAACAAAAGGATATCATCAACAAAAAGCAAATAGGTAATACAGACATTCCCACCAACTCTGATCCCTTTGAGCAAGCCATTTGACTGAGAATGATTAATGGCTATGCTCAAACCCTCCATGACCAAAATGAAAATCAAAGGTGCAAAGGGACAACCTTGCCTCAATCCCCTCCCCAATCTAAAGAAGGGGGAGACTGAACCATTAATAAAAACAACAAAGGAGACTGTTTGAACACTTGACAACACCCAATTCACAAACTGAAGCTGGAAACCAACCTGAAGAAGAACCATCCTTAAGTATAACCGATTGACCCGATCATAGGCCTTGGACAAGTCCACCTTGACAATAACAACAATAATATTTTTCACCTTAGTTGAATGCAAAACCTTCCGAGCAGTGCTGATAGCATCATGGATTTGTTTGCCCTTCAAAAAAAAAACTGCTCCCGTGAGAATGAACTAGACAATATGTCCTTCATTCTTCTTGAAATTACTCTGGGAATCAACTTGTACATGTAGTTACTTAGTGAGATAGGTGTGTATTCCTCCCACTTATTCACATTGTCAGCCTTAGGAATAAGGGCTATGAAGGTTGAGTTAAATGCTTCTAGAATCCTCCCATTGAGTCTAGACTTGATATAACATATTTAATATTCAAATACCACATCAATTATAAGAAAATTATGCACCTAAATATTATGAAGTCATTTTGAAAATCAAACACTAACATTTAATAAATATTATGTAAGTGTATATGTAGATATTTAACTATCTTAATATATATTGTGATATAATAGTAAATAATTAGAATATTAGAATTTAAACATTATATGGATATTGGTTTTTAAATTGTTTGTATAAAGTTTTGAGATTTGTCAATTGGGTATAGCTTCACTGGTTGTATAGTGGAGTAGTATCCTTCCCACCTAGAGTTTATTCAAGTAACACAGTGAGCTCATAAACGAGTATAATATTATAAGACTCCGAGCTAGCTGTTAATTTGGCCCCATGTCGTGAAAAACCTAAGATGTAACTTGAATACCATCTTTGAAATATGGGGAAGTAACTTAGGGTTATCCTTTAAAACTTGGAAAAAAAATCGAAATAAAAAATCCTATAAAAAAATTATCGATGACTATAAACCAATTTAACATTTAAAATTTGGGAAATAAAAAAGAAATAAGTTAATAATAAGTATTTTTAATAAGTTCATAGACACATGTTTTGAGCCTTTTTTTCTCAATAACTTCGTGACAAATACAACAATTATGTGTTAAAATTATATACAATGATTTAAGGACAAGGACATTGTTATGATCTTGAGATGCAAATATGAAAATTACTTAAATTCAATTGATTGATTGAGTTATAATAAGTAACACGAATATCTACGAAACAAATAAATGAATAAATGTGTACAAAGCAGTTTAAAATACATCAATAGTTGTATCATTGTGTAAAGGCTTTGTTAAAGGACATGAGAAAAATAAGGCGTTTAATGTTATTAATCTTATCCTTTGTGTTGTATATGGAAACATAAAAATATATTTCAGTTATAAGAATGTGTGTTTAATTGTTGAAGGTATTTCAATTTTGTAGTTGTAATGAAGTGTTCATTTGTTTTCTTTGTGCGCCACGTGTCATTGTTGTTGTATATGTATCAATGAAAAAAAATGGTTGGGTTCTCATAATATTTTCTAATGATAGTTGGCATTTCTAGTTATAAGGGCACGTGAAGGATGCAGAGGTATGCGTGTGGCCTTTAGAATTTAGCACATAAATTGGGGTTTTGGGGCATTATCTTTTAAACTTCATGACATGCCCTCCCATACCTCAGCATTGGAGCACAATGGTTAACTTGGTTGGTGGAAGTGGATGTAAAGAGTAAGCACTTTCTAACACACATGAAACTCTATACTACTATCCATTGTTTTGTCACATCACAAACTCACCAAATTTTTTTTCAAAGCATTTATCAAAATTATTAGTTTTCCAACGAAAACCTGACATGGAAACTAAAGAAGATGCCATCCCTAACAAACTCATCAACTTAAATCAAGGAAATTCAGATGAGACACTTTCGACATAGAACTAACCAAATACCTCTCCATATTCATAAATAAGAGTCCTTATAAATCCATCAAACTAGTATGTCTAAACAAAAATATAAACGAAAAAAATTTGCTCGAAACTTAATGAACCAAATACCCACTAATATCATTGACAACCAATTAAACCAATCCCTTAAATTAATAAATACTTTAAGTATTCAAATACCCTAATTATATTATAATATTACAATCAGCCTACTTTAAATATTTCAAATACCATAATTATTATATAACATAATGTTACAATCAACCTTAAGAATGTACCTGAAATTTAAGCTCACACTACACATCACTCTCATCACATGGCTTTCTTGTGGGTCCTAAATATTTTAACACCGTGCTTTATTTTTGTCCTCAAGATTTGAATCATATTAGTTTAGAGCGATCGATGCCAGATTAACATGCACGTGTTATCAAGAAGAATGAATGAAGCAGCAGAAGAAATGGGATCGAGGGGTCTCCATGAGGCTTTTTGTTCGTCTTTAGCGAAGTGACCTTCAGTACCTAGAGGAGGGAGAAGCCTTTAAAATGAAACCGAGGACCTGATATCGAGGGATTTCCATGGGCGCCTCATTGCCTCTCATGAAGAGGAAGTGTCCAGTATGGTATATTTTGTGGTTGTACCCCTAGGTCCTACCAACCGATGAACCGATCCACCAGCGGCATAGGCAGAGGCATATGAAGTTCCGGTTCCGAAGCCTCTAGATCCAAAGCTAGTATCGAAGGCATAGCCCATTGCAGTTCGAAAGCCAGTAACATATTCACAGAATCACATATATTGCACCCAGGACATGATCGTAATTGACGGAGAATCGGCATTATTATTGATAATTCTTCATACAGAATAGGTAGCAAAGTTTCTGCCCTTCGAAATATATATATTGAAGAATGAATGAGCACATGGGTACTCAGGTTTAACAGTAGTTAACAGGTAGTTATTGAGAAAAATATAGAATAAGCGTTGCAGTTCTGTTGGGCTTTTGGACACATCTGAAACAGGCTCTGAGGGCGGTTTTAACAGACGGGAATGCGGTCAAAACATGGCAAACACAGACTCAAATGGTTTTGTGCTCAACACAGATGTTAAACTTTTATCAAAGGCATCAGATTCTACAAGGTACTTTCGGGTACAACGAATAGGTATTTTTACACAAAACATTGCAGGGAATAAGGAATGTCAGATAACTTGTATGTGAGTGCATTAGATTATTCTCTATTAATGTAAAAAACAATGGGTTTTATTCCAGGCGAAAACCCCACATGAAGTTTGTGTTGTTATTCTGATACCTTTTTAACTGGAAATTCAGTGTTCAGATCCTTGAAGTCGTGTTTTTTTATATTGGACTTTGAAGGTGGGTTTTAGGAGAGAATTAAGATTTCGGAGAGTTGGATTGAACAGAAGAGAGAAAGAAGGTTACACATTAATTTTCATCGAAAATGCAACGGGATAAGGACGGAGGGGTTCCTCCCGTGTCATCTCCATCATATCGTGTTCGCCATAGAAAGCAGCGCTCAAACGAGGTCAGTTCTTGATTTTTACTTATTGTCTCCGTTTTTAATTAGTTTAACTGTTTTCTCTATTGAGCAATCAATTTCTCTAATATCAGAATGGGAAAACTGGGCAGGATTTGATGTTGATACCATGATCCGCTGATATATGGTACATAGCGAGCAGTTTTAGAAAGCATTTCAGATAAACATTTTGACTTATTTTGACTTTATAATATGAACATGACAGACTTCACAGGAGACACCTAAAACAAATGGAAGCTATCTTCTGGTGGATGATCGTAACAAGTACAAAGCTATGCGAACTCGTGTCTGGTCTTCAGTATGGATGATTGGAGGATTTATATTTATTATTTATATGGGGCATCTATACATTTGGGCAATGATCATTGTTATTCAAATTTATATGGCAAGCGAGCTTTTTAACTTGCTTAGAAGAACTCACGAGGAGAAAGAACTGCCAGGCTTCCGACTACTGAACTGGTAAGTCATTTGCTTCCTGTTGGGTCCAAATTGTTTCAAATTATTTTCCTGGAAACCTGCCTGTTTGTACTTTCATATGGATAATTTGATAAGGCATATATTTACCCCAAATTTGAGTTTTGGAGCATTTTACTAGTATTAGACAACTAGTGACAATGGCTAATAATTTTCATGCCTTATTTGATAATCTTTGGATAAACACTTATGAGGTTTATTTGTGAAGTTGTAACCGGAATGCTTGGCATGTTATTTTCAGGCACTTTTTTTTCACAGCAATGGTGTATGTTTATGGACGATTTATGAGTAGACAACTTGTCAACACTGTATCTTCGGATAAAGTGCTTTACCAACTTATAAGTAACCTTATCAAGTATCATATGCTTATATGCTATTTCTTGTACATAGCAGGTAACTTTGCTGCTGCTTTGATTTTTTTTTAATATTTATGGGATAAATGAAAGGCTGATAATATTTGAAGTTGATCATCTGGTTTTTATTTTAATGCAATAACATAAGATATGTACATGATCATTTGATTACTATTTCACTGGAATAAACTTGTCCTGTCTTTGCATTTTCTATTATGTATTCCTCAATCTGTCTCACTCAAAAGAATTGGTGAATTTGATTTTTCTTAAAATCAGTTTTGAACAAAACATCTGTGCTTGCCTATCCCATCAGCATTTGGAACTTTCTAGCTTTCTTGCAATTATGTTTAAAATGTTGTCTGTGGATGAAGTTTTCAATTTTATTTGTCTCGACTCTTGACTTAAATCATTTAACAACTTTATAGTATGGCCACAAGTTTTTCTTTAATATACTTGATAGTACCAAATTTTTTCTTAAAGACTGAAAGTTCACGATTTTTACCTTTTCATATCTGAGCAAATTATTTGATCAAATTTCATATCCGAGCAAATTATTTTATCAAATCTATTGCGGGGTAGGTTAGGAACCTCTGGGTGGGTTTTGGGATTAAAAATGGCCTTTCGTTAGAGAATTATTTATCTTTCTGTGATCTGAGCCCCTTCTTTCCAAGAAAAAAAAGTTTTCTGAACAGTAAAAAGTGCTTCCTTTCCTTCATTTAAAAGCAGTTTGATTTTTTCTAAGATCAGAAGAGAAGGGCATGACAAAAACCAAGAAAGTTTTGGTATATGATCTGAACCTTGTGTATTATTCATGGTATAGGTTGGATCCAAGATCACACCCCTGCCAGAACTACATGAGGCTTAGCCTTTAGCCATCTTAACTTCTGAGAGCTGTACCGATGCTTTCACATCCCTATACATGCCATACAGTAGTGGTTTGGAAAAAATGTTACAAGAGAGGCATTTTCAGTGGTTGAGGAGCTATAAAAGCTCTCCCTTTCTGTCATTTGTTTGGGCTTCCTTCCAGTGGCTTTCTAACTCAAATTTCATTAGACTTGGTTGGAGTCTAACATCTATCAGCCTATTCTGCGTGTGATCCTCTAATGATTTTAGCTGTCTGTTGCCTTGCTCACTTCCTTTCTTCCTTTATCAAATTTGGAGTTTTCATCATCCCGTTATCTAGCCACCAGTGCCTTCTTGTTCAGTCAATACTTTGGTCTTTAATCAAGATATTTCTTTGGTCTTCTACAACTGTCTGTCACTTGTTCACATCCTTGTTTGGCTTTGTCAATCTATATTTGGAGTTTTCGGTTTCCTCATATCCTTAACTAGCTGCAACTCCCTTTTTGTTAAGTTTACTTTGGACGTTGTTCAAGATGCTTTTTTGGTTTTCCACCACTTGTTCAATATGTTGATCCATTCTTGCCAGAGAATCATGGATCTCTTTCCTTAACTCTACACCAGATTATAAATGCTTTTCCTTGACCTAGAACGTCCGTGATCCTTGGTCCATCCCTCATTAGCCTTCTTCCTGCCTTTTTTCACCTTTCCCTCATTCCTCTTCCTGGCTTCTTTTCCCTTTACTGGGAAATTGTATTTCTCCAAGGTATCGTTTAGCAGCTGAATAGGGGAATCAGAGCTCTTGCTCATAACTGGATTTGTGTTGCATCTTTCAGCCATGCATTTCTGCTTGGAGTGTCTGACCGCTGTCTCATCCTGTTTCTTTTCTGAGCAGCTGAATTATCTTGCATCCACTAGTCAGGGTTCTCTGCTATATCCACCTCCTTCCATGGAAACCGAAGGCTCTAGCTAGAAGCATGTACCTGAATTGCAAATTTCTCTTTCTATCATGATTGCCTTCTTTCTTCTCTTAAAACTCCATAAACCACAATTGTAGAAGTGGTGCCCAGCACCAGAAGTTTTATTAGAACCTAAAATGCCCTGACGGCTTGATATTACATTTTGGGCCTCTTGCAAGAAAAGATAACCCTCATTTGAACTTGATACTTGCAACTTGTATGCTGGACATCCCATCTGCTTATATCATACATGTTTCATATCATCATTATACATAAAGGCCAGGGAAGCTGTCACTTGTCCATCCCTTACTGCAACTCGTTTGCTTGCTTCTTTTTTTTCCCTAAACTTTACAAGCTCCTATGTAAGGGAGCCCATCAACCAACTTAGTCCTTATTTTGGGTGATGTTCACTTTTTTCAAATCTCTGCAACAAGGATAAGGTCTCCTCTCTCACAGATTGGATCTTCCGATTATTTCCTTCCCAAGTACCTTGTAATGATTGATTATCAATCAGAGTGTTTCCATCAACAAGAGACTTTATTCCTAGACTAAGACATTGAGACATTGTCAAGCTAAGTATCATGGCCCAAACCTTAGCATTGTTATGTGTACTTTCTGCTAGACCCGACCTGTAGTTGGCTAAAATGTATTCTTTATCATTTCAAAATTCTAATTGTGCATTCTCCCTGATTTTCTGGGTTTCCGTTGCACTCCATCAAAATTTAACTAGAGGAGTTTTTCAGGAGGTGGAAGCTATTTCTGTAAGTCTTCAGGCCTATTTTAATTTTTATGCTTCTATCCTTCAGTGGATATATGATCTTATGTATTTTGGAAATATATGTTATTCTAAATAAGTTTTATGAAATCTTTTATGCTTATTTATTTATGCTTTTTGTAGAAAATACTTCCTTTAACTATTAGTATTTATAAAACAATAAATGCACATGAGCAATTTTTACATTCAATTTTCGAGAATTTTGAAATGAGGAAATTTATGACCCTTTTTGCACTATATATTTAGAGTTTTTAAATAATGCTACCATGCTATGTTCTGTTTGAAGGATGTCTTTATACAGTTAATTGATTGGCTGATAGATTTCTTGTTTTATGTTTTACAGGTTTTGTTTGGTTTATTGTAACGCTAAAAAGCAAACTGTACAAGTATCAGTTTGGACAATATGCATGGACACACATGATTCTTTTTGTTGTATT
This sequence comes from Larix kaempferi, assembly GCA_027924585.1. Lineage (NCBI taxonomy): Eukaryota > Viridiplantae > Streptophyta > Pinopsida > Pinales > Pinaceae > Larix > Larix kaempferi. Next base: position 16,976,320 of record BSBM01000017.1, on the reverse strand, counting down.
TGCACAATCATCTTTTACGGTGGGGAATATCTTTGAAGGCATTTTCTGGTAACTTTACATGCCAACCATTGTGCTTTCTGTCATAGACTTATTTCATGATGCTTATAACTATTTTACTGTTAAGTTTTAGTTTGTGAAATTATTGATCAACAACTCTGTGGGTATTATTGTTCTCTTGAATTGCTGTTATGTTTTTCCTTTATGTTTTTGAAACTTTGTTATCCTTCCCTATAAAGTTTCCTAGTTCAAACAGGGAATGCACATTCTAGTCAGTATAATTAACACTCAGCAAAGATTTGAAACAGATCCTGGGTCCACATCTCCCCTTGCTCAGGAACCTTGATATTTGGTTAGGACATCTTTGCTTTTTGGTTGGTAAATGACCCTTTGTTATGGAGTGGGCTCTATCTTTGTCTCGAATGCCACAAGTGAGGAGTATTTTTTTCGCCAAATTTTTCTAGGAATTGCACATGGCCTTGTCGGTTGAGATACATTGCATCTATGGGCTGTGAGGGTTGCCAAGATTTCCACCCGGTCTTGGATGTGGTTGCTAACTCTGTTGGTTGCATTAACACGACATGTCTTTGGGTAGGATCGAACCTGGGTTTGAGCATAGAAAGAGATTTGATTTAACCACTTGACCACAGCCTGCTTGACAAGTCGGGGTGGGATTTCTAGTATCATGGATTTCAATTAATTGTGTTTGTAGGTTGGAGCGTGTGGGGTAACGCCAATGCATTTAATGGGTTTAACAACTAGTGCTATGCAAGTTTCTTGGGATAATAAAATATAATCTATTTCTGAGAACATAGGCTCAAAGGTTATGCTTGTCTTGTCATTATTGATTCTTCACAACTAAAGCAATTTTAAGATGCATAGGAATGCCATACAGTCATATATGGCTCATATATCAGTGTTAGTTTTTTGTAGCTCGGAGGTACTTCTGCATTTATTGTGCTTAGGACGCAGGAGTCCGAGCAAATGTCTCACTTAAGTGACTTTATAAAGTGTATTTATAAAGTGACTTTATAAGGTGATTTTATAAAGTCAAGTTGGGGTCTTCTATTATTTTTGGGTAAAGTGAAGTTACTTTATGATATTTGAGTGACTCAAGTTATCTCAATGAGGGAATAAATCACATCCATCGATCTTGTGGGCCAAGATCTAATCTTGACTGTAGAAGATGAAGAGTTAAGGCAGTTACCCTAAATGAGAAGATAAAAGAAGCTTGAGGAGACATCGTGGCACACATTCTACCTAGTCAGTTAACTAGGCTTCCTAGCCAACTTAACCAGGCAGAGTAGAGAGTAAGACCCTAGAAGGTACCCTACGGCCCCCATGTTGAAATTAGAGATTAGATACATTTTTATCACATATAAAACCCTGATACAAGAACATGTAAACAAATGTAATGCTTAATTAAATTTAAACTGAATTAAAACAGAAATAACATAATTTTCATCTCTTTCAACTTAATGCTCCATTTGGTCACTGCATTAATGTTGGTCCTCGAGAATCATCAAATGCTAAGTTCAGAAAATAAAATGAATCTCAAATAACATTTATAGTAAAATAACCATGTACTGCAAAGAATTAAAACCAACATTTGGATCCAACTTATACTCAGATAGTTCTGAGTTTGATCTTGTCACTGAAAGGACAAGTCAAACTGGTTAAACCTTATATGTACCTTGAGAGAGAGAAAAGGTCTAGGTAAAAAATAAACAGATCTCGAATTCTTCAATCAAAAAACAAATGACAGGGATAAAAGAAACACACAGGTGCAGCAGACTTGAAAAGCAAGCACGTAAATAATTTCCCACACATAAGGACTCACACAGAGCTCAATCAATGAGATGAGAAATAAATATGTGAGGGAGCTGGCCGTGGACAGAGATCCGAGCAGCAACCTCCCAAGCAAAAATAAAAAAACGTGGAACAACAGAAAGGAGAAGTTAAAACCGTGAGGGAGAGCAACATGTGGGAAGATCAGCATGTGACAGGCAAGGAAGCAATGAACCTGTGAAGGGAAGATCAGCACGTGACAGGCTGCAAGGAGGTGAACCCGTGAAGGGAGATGAGGCAGCCCAAAAATAAAATAAAACGCAGAGATAAACACGTGAGGGATCCAACCCGTGAAACTGAGAAGGAAGATCAGCACGTGACAGGCAATGAAGCAATGAACACCCGTGAAGGGAAAATTTGAAGAGTGGCTGGAGTAGAGTAGCGTGAAGCTAAAAATGTAGACTCGTGAAATCCAAAGAGGAGCAGACCCGAAAATGTTTACCCGAGAAAAAATAAAAAAACGTGAAGAGTGAGCCCGGTAAGATATATGAGAACATACGTTGAAAGATACTCATATATATATAGTGAGTTAAAGACTTAGATTAAAATTAGGAACAATAATAATAAAAAAAATAAAAAAGATAAATTGTGAGTTAGATTAGAATTAGGGACAAGATAAATTAAGAAATAAAAGGATAAAGTAATAATGGTCCAAGATATAATAATAAAAAAAGGAAAAGTTTAGGATAAGGCTAAATGGTCCAAAGAATAAAAAAACTTTATTAATAAAATCATAAAGTTTTTTTTTCATAATAAAATCATAAAGAATTTATTAAGAAAAATAAAAATAATTATTTAATGAGTTTATAATAAAGTGAAAGTCCAAAGGCCCAACAAAAGGTAAATAGACCAAAATCATAAGTGGGTCAAGGGTCCTATACCAAAACATAAGGTAACCATAACAATACATGGTCCAATGGTCTTTAATATACCCTTAGGTAAAAATACTCCATAAAGTAGGAGTCATCATAGTCAAATGTGCACACAAGTGAGAGTGCTAGGACCAAGTAAGAATAGGACCATGAGTTAACAACCACAAGACCAAAGTGGACAAGCAATCAAGTAGGACCAACAAGATCAAAGACTTTTCTCTCTCTCAAGATACATAGTTTATATATTTTGTCATCACTGTATAAGGGAGAAGATCCAAACGGATGGTACAATCCTTTTCGTCCTTAACGCTGCTCCTAAGGGTTAGGTACTAGAAGCAACCTGGCAATAACCGATTAGGAGAGGGGACATCAATATCTTCCATTTTTAATGAATGGCTTTCAGCCTTAGGCTGAGTTTTAGTCTCACACTGAATCAGGTTGATCAATCCTTGGACCCTAACTGGGTCCTCCGTTCTCTCGCAGAATGGTTCTCAATACTAAGCTGAGTTTCAGTCTCACACTGAAAGTTGATCAACTACCTGCAGGACCTACATGGACATCGTGTCCTTGGTTCAAGACCAGAATATATCTTTGCCTCTGCCTGCAGGCTCTACTTGGACATCGTGTCCTTGGTCCCAGACCAGAATACCCTAGAGGCGTATAGGGGCCCTAGCCACATGCTAGGGGCTTTGCCATGGCATCAATCTGCTTGGTCCTAGACCAAGAACCCCAGGAGACAGCTGGGGGCCCTAGGGTACCTTCTAGGGTCTTACTCATTACTTTGCCTGGTTAACTTGACCAGGAACCCTAGTTAACTGACTAGGGTACCATTCTCTCTGAGAATGGGTCTTGCAGTTGCACTAAAAAATTAACACCCCAGCCGTCTCCTGGGGTTTTTCGGGGGACCAAGTAGGTTGATGCCATGGCAAAGTCCCTAGCATGTGGCTAGGGCCCCTATTTGTCTCTAGGGTATTCTGGTTTGGGATCAGACAGTTTCTTGGTCACAAGGACCAAGCAGATCTTGTAGGTTGAGACAGAGATTCTTGGTAACAAGGACCAAGTAGGTCCTGCAGGTGGTTGATTAACATTCAGTCTAGGACTGAAAGCTCAGCCTAGGGTTGAGAGCTGAGAGCCATTCCTTGAAAATGGAGGTTCTTGGTCAATTACCAAGATGATGATGTGTGATGTCCTCTTCTCCTAGGTCTTCGAGATGGTTGAGTTGGATGGCCTTCTCAAGGGACTGGCCACCCCTTGATGGAGCCACTAACATTTGACCTCAGGAGCAGTCTAGAGGACCACATGATCACATCATCCAGTGTGGACCCTTCCTTATACAGTGATGATGAACTTTTAGGTTATATGGAACATTTGTACATTTGAGCGAGAGATGATTGGTTGTACCTTCTCCACCTTGGTTGATTTACTTTTGGTCCTTACACACTGTTGATTATTGGTCTTGTGGTACCTTGTCTTTGACTTGTGGTTAATAGGGTCATTTACCCACCTTGAGTTATTTTTTGATTTATACCGTCTTCGTGTCTTTTGATCCTATGGGTACTATGGTTGTTTGTCGACTTTGTGGATTACCCTTGGTCCTAGGGTTTATGGCTAAGTTACACTGAAATGGATATGGAAACGGATATGGATACGGGGGGGGGGACACGGATACGGCAAGGAAACGACATATATATAGATAGATAGATAGATAGATATAATCTAACTCAAATTTAACATTCATCATTTAAATTTTAAATTAAAATTACATATTAAAATTAAAAAAATTTATTGTATATAAATTTTAAAATTTTAAATTTTAAATACAGCAGGTTAAATTTTAATTAAAGCAAAATATTAATTGATTTTTTGTTTCTAACAATCTGAAGGGAATTAGTATCAATACAAGCTAACTTCGGTCTTCTGCTTGGGCATCGTTGATGCTGGAGAGTAGGAGATGACCTTGGACCTTGCAGGGAATTAAACGAACCCTAAACTGAATGTTGAATGCTCAGCCTAAAACCTGAACTAAACTGAATTCCGAATGAATGGAACCCTGAACTGGACTAAATGCTGAACTGGGCCGCCCTGAATGCTGAACGAAGCATGGAACCCCGAACTGGACTAAATGTTGAACTGGGCCGCCCTAAATGTTGAACGAAGCATGGAACCCCGAACTTGGTCGAACTGAATGCTAAACGAATGAATGTTGAACAGACTGTGGACTGTGGAGAGTGCGGACTGCAGAGAGTTTGAACCTAAAGCTTGAACCCGTGAGAACGTGGTTTGCGAAATTGTGAAATGACGACGGATTGTGTCTTTAGGGGATGAGAAAGGCGACCCAAAATCAACCTAAATTCAAACCCAAATGCAAACGAAATTAAAATCGGGTTTTAAAATTCTGAAACGTGGTTTTTTCTACATAGAAATGTTTCACGATTTATAGGATCCGTATCAGAAATAGGGCGATGCGTATCCATCTCGGGCGATCTGTATCCATCTCAGGCGATCTGTATCCGTACCTGCTCGATCCGTATCCAAGCCGTTTCGTACCAGGATCCGTATCCGAAGCTTGGAACGACGTTTCAGCTGGCAGGGGGTGGCGTTTCCGGTAACTTAGGTTTATGGGTTATGTACCCATTCATATCTTATGTTGGACCATGTGTTGGTCCTAGTACCCTCCTAATGTTATTCTAAGTATAATGTGACTTTATTGACCTTAATATACTTGGTAGCCACTTTTATTTTTTATGGTACCATTCTGATGGGTCATTGTACCCTCACTTATTTATATGACCCTTGTTTATTTTTTATTTTATTTTGTAATTTGTTGGTACTTTTCTTGTTTAATGGAACCCTAAATTTAAATAAAAGTTTTATTTATTTGATCCTTCTAGAAGACTGTAAGACACTATATATTGAAGTCTTCTTTTTGGCATTTTAATCACCTTCATTCTGAGCTCTGCTCCTTCCTCTGCTTGACGTCAAAGGTATCCCTGCTGTTCATTCAAGTCTGGAGGCCGCCCACCTGCTGAACAATTTCAGATCTATTTTTTATGTTAGTGAGCATCCAGGGTTTGATCTATGACATGATCCTTTTTTTGTTGACTGGTAACCTGACTGAAGGAGGCCATGACACTTGTTAACCTAGCCGTGCTCACCTATGATTTTTTGGAAGTTCGATTTGCTGATTTACCTGTGTTTAGACCTGATCTGCTTGTTAAGGGTTTGATCTGTTTTTGAGGACTACGATCTGCTGCCCTGTGATTTATTTGATACTCGATCTGCTACTTAAGCCCTACTTGGAATCCGATCTACTGTTGCATACCTGATTTGAAGTCTGATCTATTGTTTGGGGAGACCGTGACCCTCGATCTGCCTATTGGATGTCTTTTGATGAAGGCCGTGAGGTCCTAGGGTATGTTGGTGGCACATTTGAGTAGGCCGTGAGCCTCCTTGACTTTATTCTGCCTGTTGACTATTTAGCTGAGTAATTTTCAGGTTGTATGCAGAGCTTGATTTGAGTTCTCAAATTATTTGTTGATGTTGAGACTTATTCGTTGCCCAGATCTAATTGGTAAAACTTACCTTGGTTCAGATTGCTTATGCTAAGTCTTGTTTGTTGACAGATCTATTTATTTGAATTTGACCTTGATCATCTGTGATTAGATCTGGTATGCTGAGAGTTACTTGTGGTCACTTCTCTTGTGCTGAGATCCTGTTGAGATCATATTTGTGACCTTGTTGACTTATGCTATGATTAAGACTGTAACTGTAATTTTTGACCGTCTTTGACTATTCTTGTTTGACTATTCTACAACCCTCTCATCTCTCTCTCTCTGGTTTGTACTTACCCTCTAAGTTAGGGTCAGCTGGTTCCTAGTGATTGACTGGCCTCCGAGAGGCACAGTCATTTTCTGAAAGTAAAATTTCTGAGTACATAAAAGGAAGGGTTCCACACCCAGGTAAGTATCCTTACTTATTTTTAATTAAACAAGTTATTACTGATTACGTGTTACTGAAGATTACTTTAACACGGTGACCATTTGGTAGTGTTAAAGATGAAGAGTTGAAAGAGATGAAAATTATGTTTCAGTTCTATTTACTGTTGTACTATTTCGTTTCAGTATTAGTTTGTTAAATGTAAATGTAATTTTGCATTAAAGTACATTGATTTTTTATTATTCTGCATCAAATCTTAACCTTAACCAAAATTTAACAAACACGGCACAATCCGGTAATTATGCTTATGATGTCTTGACTTGGTGCCAAGTCAAGGGTACCTTGGATGTAAATATTTAATATGTTGTATATCTGAAAAGATGTGTGACCATGTAAAAACTCCTAGTGAGGGCCCAAGGTCAAGACACCACTAGTGAATGCACATATCTCGTTGTGCTTTTCCTAAGTTGAGGTACCAAACTGTGATGATTTAATAACTCAAATGAATTGATATCAAAGAGAATGTCTCAATGGCTAAATACATCCAAGTACAATAATCATAAATCCTTGTGTAATGACTTTATCGACCTCTTATATATAATAGGTGTCTCTCATTGTCCATGTACTCTCATTAGGGCATTATATACATTACATAATATACCCTCATTATGATCATTACATTATATAGCCCTCTTCAAAAAGTATTGTTCTCAAAGATTGTAGTTATGACTATTACATATGATGAAACCAAGCATCAGGATTCCTTAGATATTTTCTTGTCGTGTCACTTTTGATTATCCATCCATCCAAAAACGATTATTTGCATTGTTAATCCTTGATAATTTTATGCCAGTTAGTTTCTTTTCCTTTGATTCCATCCGTTGTTGTAACTTTGTGCCTCCTCGAGGGTTTTAGCCCCAAGATGTCTTTTTATTTTGACCATTTCATGCAACTAAGGGATGACCTTATTGTTAGATGTACGTATACGTGTCAACACTGGATGCATGACATCAGGATCCCCCTTGGTCAGTTCAGATTCCAGAGTGGCTCCTATTAGCTTAGGGTTGAGACTCAAGACAGAGCACCATATCCCATGCCTTGATAGGACTTTGCCAGCTCTGTCAATTATAGGATCTCAAGTTGCAGGAGCACTTCTTTGAGATGTCCCATTTACTATGAGATCAGATGAAGGTTGTAATGCTTATACCAAGATTTGTGGGGCTCCCTTTCCACATTCTCTAGCTATCTAGGCCTGAGATGCCTAGCTCCTTTCATGAGGAAGGATTTTGGACACGATTTATGGTCCTTGCATAAACCTCCCTAACTGGAGCCCATTAGGAGATGACCTCTTTCTTTCTTGTGGTTCTATCTGCTTTGGGCAATAGATGACATGCATAGGGCCTAGGCTCACACCATTGCAGATACCAGGTCAATGGGGTTGGGTCTCCTCCACCCCCTCAATGGGTCTATCGACCTCCACGAGACTTCCAAGGACCTGCTGTTCCAGGCCATGGGATAGACACGACCAGAATACTAATAGACTGGCCCTTGTAGCCCTCAACCTCTTTGAGTAGTGTTTGACTATGGTTTTGTAATATAGAAATTTCTTTGTATTTTCTTGCAATTTTGTCATCCTTCATTTTTTTCCCTTTTGTAGTTTGGAGTCTGGACATTTACACATTTTTATTCCAGTGTTACACTTTTGCTCTTTTAAAATTATCCTTGATTCTGCATGTGTGCCTGACATTTAACACGAAGGTTATCCATTTCCTTCAATTTTGTTTCCTTTATCCGTCTATTTGAGAATCGTTATTCAAATTTTTCCCACATGTATGTTAAACTGGTATATATATCAAAGCTCATCGACCACTCCTAAGCTTCACCTTTCAAATAGACACTAGCAAATAAAACACGCCTCCTATTTCCCTTTGCAATATCAAACCATTCTCTAGAATCAACTCCCTCTTTTATGATTTATCTTCACACAAATATGATATTTCCATCAGTTTTGGAATTAAACACTTGGGGTTTATTTGATCCATGACATCCAATATAATAAATTTACAAGGGTTATTCTTAAATCATTCAAATTATTTTACTTATGTATTCTCCTCTCTTTCCTCATGCAAATACATTTTGAATCACCTCAATCGGATCTTCCAGTCAAAAGGTATGCCAAGTTTTGGTTTAGAAACCTTTTTATGCCCTTCTATGTGGATTGCTTTGCAACCTGAACTTGTACTTGTTATATATCAGAGATTTTTGATCCAACTATGCTGAAATTTTGGCATGCAACAACTTAAAATGTCCGCTCTTGAATGTCATTAGTCTCACTCAGTTAGGATTATCTAAGAGGAAGTTATGTCTGCTTTGTCAAACCCTGCGGTTTTTAGCTCTTGTTTGGAGAACGAGAATGTACAGATAATAACTCCTTCATTTTTGCTCGAATAGATCCAAAACTTGGACTTTTAATAGCATGTTTTGTCATCTTTTAGATGTTTCAGGTTTCATTGCAATTGGATTTTTTCATTCTTCAAATATGTCTGCTTTAGTGAACCCAACTACTTTAGCAAGGTTTCAGCACTGGGTCAAAACCCTAACTTGTATGAACTGTAATTCCATTTGGTGGTCACCAACAAAAGTTGTTATTCCAAAAGTGAGATGTACTCCTTGAGTGTGCTAACTGAGAATCATTTTCTTTGATAGCTCTTGTAATGAACATAATACACAATAAAACATGATAAACCCGCATACACAATGTCCACTCTTGAATGCCATTAGTCTCACTCAATTAAGATTCTCTAAGAGGAAGTTATGGTTGCTTTGTCAAACCCTGCGGTTTATAGCTCTTGTTTGGAGAACGAGAATGTACAGATAATAACTCCTTCAATTTTGCTTGAACAGATCCAAAATTTGGACTTCTAATATCACGTTTTGTCGTCTTTTAGATGTTGCAGGTTTCATAATTCATTGCAATTGGACTTTTCAATCTTCAAATATGCCTGCTTTAGTGAATAAATAGTTTACCAAGGTTTCAGCATTGGGTCAAAACCCTAACTTATATGAATTGTAACTCCCTAACAAAAGTTATTGCTCCAAAAGTGAGATGTACTCCTTGAATGTGCTAACTGAGAATCATTTTCTTTGATACCACTTGTAATGAACATAATACACAACAAAACATGATAAACCGACATACGCAATGTACACCCAATATGGGTGTGGAGCACAACTACCAAAAGTATTATCATTATGAGTTACATTATAACTCTTTAGACATTAGCAGAAGAGTTCCAAGTAAATCAAATACGTTCAAGTACAATAATCATAAATCAATGTGTGTAATAATGACTCTATTGACCTCTTATTACACTAGGTTTCACTCGTTGCCCATATAGGCATATTGCTAGGAAACCCACTATTTACATATAAATTTGACCCTTATATAACCCAATTAGGGTCAACATGCAATACACTACGACGAACAAAAGGGGGGGGCAATGGCTGAAGGAAAGAGAGATAGAGGAGTCATGTGGCATATAACCCCTTTCCTCACAACTTGGGAGATGGCTCGACCATATATGCTTTGAGAAGAATAGCTAAGATATGACATGTTTCATGCAGTGATTGCATCGAGAGTAGTGAGCTGCTCTACAGCTTAGTGTGGGTTAGATGTTGTAATGTTTAAACGTAACTTTACCAAAAATAAAAAATAATTAATCTGGAATGTAATCATGGTCCAACCATGGATGATCTAAACAACTGCAACTGGAAACAATGGCATCCATCATGAATGCGGTATCACAAGAACTAATGCTCTGCTGGATCTGACGTGGTACACCAACTGTAAGGACTCAAACAACTGCGAGTCTGAATCTGTGAGGTACAATGGATTGCATCTGGAACTAGATACACTGGGAAGCAAACGAATGGAGGGCTTCCGAACACTGTTGCCAACATAGCTTGGATATCCTCAAGAACAAATTATTGGAAGGGTTCCAAAGAGCCTTACCAATATGCTAGAGTTAAGGGACATCCGGGGGTCTTCGACCAAATCATGAAAGAACCAAAACCCTATAGGAATCTCAACGGTGCGATGATGTAGCTGGGGTCGAGCACGTGAGAAACAACCATTCTAAGGGGCACTAAGGACTCCCTTCAGGTGGTCCGTAGAAATTCACCACTGATGATGATGAGGCCAAGGTACATGGACCTCTGGGTCTATCCTCTAGAATAGATGTGCTGGCCTCGACAAAGGGAGACCTGTAACTGCTAAGGTACCGATGAGTTCTTAACAGGAGCACGAGGTATACAACCAAGATGTGATAGAATTGGACACATGACTGAGAGCTTGCTGGGAGGAACAAGGGCCAATGAGTAATGGGACTCAAACCTCCTTTGTTCAGAGTATGACAACAGGGCTGGCTTGGCAGCATATGAAACTGATCTCAGGGGAGGGGATCATAGCTGGTGTCCCAGTCGACTCCTAGGGACTGTGACTACGATGTGGGATACTCAGAGAGGGGGACTGATAGGTGATATCAGGGGAGACTCCAAGGATGACACATCACAAAATACTCTGAACAAAGGTGAACATATTGGGGATGCTGCCATATTACTGGACTATATGTGATTTGCAGGGGCACCGAAAGGCACCGTTTGGGCCTTCTTCATGGTTTAATGAGCTCAAAGAAGGGATAGAAGTATGCTCGAGATGACACTGTCTTGTGGATTTTATCGAGCCCAAGACGACAAATGCCCTCAGGTGTTTTCATTTTTAGAGAGTTTGAAATTAGAAAGAAGACTCCAGGAGAGTGGTCTTTTTCGTAAGCTAGTCCCTAATGCCCGAAAAAAACATAAAAGTATGCAATGGAGAACTCTTCTAGCCAAAGGAGATAGAGTATTCATTTTTCGTAATTAGTCCATTCGGTTCGAAAAAGGGGGTAACATGCATAGCGAATGGACGCCCTTTCAAATACTTTAACGAGCATGAAAGGAAGCAAGTTTGCTCGACGATCTTTTCATTCTTTAAGGAGTCAGAAAAGAGCTTAAAAGAAACTCCATGCCGGGAGTCCATTTTCAGGGATTGGCCAATGAGTGACAATGTGAAGGAATGCATGTGGCTTCATTTCCGGATGTCAAACTACCGGGGCTCCTGATCCTATGGGGATGCAAACGACATGGGCGCGCCAAATACAAGAGGTACTAAAATGGTCGCCCATGTAAGGTAGGCTCTATTATCGAGCAAGGGAAAATGCAATAGTGGTTGGGCTGAGCCACTTACTAAGACAGAGAGAGGTCCTACAGGTATAAATGGGGAAAAAACAAGGCTATGCATAAGATATTATGGGTGAATGACCTATATGCAAGTTGGGATGTTGTACCTGTCGGGGAGGGCATTACTTGAGAGGAGGAACTCCACCATAATTTGTATCTCTATTAGGGGAGTAGAGAAACGATGATGACTCCGATGACAAGTTGGCAACTTATGCAGCTGCCCCCCAATGTCATGGGCATGGGGACAAGTAGAAGCAGATGATATGAAAAATGCATGGGAATGATTTGATTCCTAGATGCGATGATTGATGTGCCACTCTAGAATGTCATTAGCCATTTGATCTGCAACACTATTTTGACTTCAAGGGACATGCACGAATGTAATGAATTCAAAATGTCTAACCAATTGTTTAGTATGCAGAAATTTTCTAAAAAGGCAAGGATCACGTACCCAGTAGCAGTTATTCAACTAGGAAACAAGGAGCTGGGAGTCCAAAAAGACACGAAGGTGACGAATGCCCAACTGGATGGCAACGATTAAGAGACTGGTCACGGCATCGTACTTATCCTGGTTATTAGTAGCAACACCAATGCACACTCTGTTGAGGTGGATCAACTCGTGTGAAGGGGAATATAACACCCACGCTGTCGAGGCGAGATTAGGAGACCATCTACTTGCGCCATCCCTAGATAGATTGGTTGTCATGCCAACCGAGGCACTCTTTGCTTTATGCTACCAAAGCCCTAGGTAGCAAAGGGGGAGATCCTAATCTACTCCCGACAGGAGAGATCTAACCCAATTACCAGATCAGACTTAAGCAATAGAATATGTAAGGTGATGGATGGAAAACCCTAGATCTAAGGATGGAGTCACAAGATAGGTTATGCTTGAGTTGAGAGGCTTAAGAGAGAATAAAATATCAACCCAATGTGAATAGTACAAGTCACTATCAGTTTAAGTTACAGATCTAGGATCAAGGTACTAGCAAAAGAGAGTGATTATTACTATCTTGGAAAACATGACCAATGTAGAAGGTTAGGGTTAGGATGAGGCTTTCTAGCACCTTTGAAATGAGGCTTGATGAATGATTTGACAATATCTTAGCACACAAGCGGAGATTGGATCTCACAACAACCGAAAAGATGGCTAAACCAAGGAGGGCCTAAGGCATAAGAGATGAATGCCTAGGGAATGGGGAGATGGAGTCCACTGAGGGTGACGCCCTATGGAACCCACCTAGGGCTGGGCCTAAAGGTAAAAACCCAGAAATGGTTCGCCGAAAATCCAAGTTATTAGAGCCAAAGAATTTTTATAATTTTCTGCAGTTAGGGTTTTAATGTAAATTGAGCTTAGACCAATGGATAAATTAATAAAAGTAAAGAAAATCAAATGCAATCACTTACTTGATGCCTGTAGATGAATGTTGTATGGTGAGGACTAGCCCCAACAAGATCAAATGAAGATTTTGAGTACCCACATTTACGAAATGTCCAAGGAGCCAAGTGCGTCCCACCTATCTTGCATAGCTGAGGAAAGATCAATCAGCAATGCAAATATATGAGTGAAAAACGAGAGATAAAATAAATGATGACTGAATGTTCATAGAAAAATTCACTCCATGTTAAAAACCTCGATCTGAGAGAGAGAAGCAAGGTGAGCTCCCTCTGTAAGTGTGCCCCTCTCCAAATCGGCCTCCCTGTTGCAAATAAAAAATGGATCCACGAAATATACGCAAGGTACAACAAAGATCTAACAGTGCAAGAGAAGACTAGCATTCAGTCACCACATCTCACATTTAACAATAGACACAAGAGTTTGATCACAAAAGTTTTCTTTATTTCCAATAATCCAGAGCCAAAAGTCCCTTTACAATGAGGGGGTCCTCTCTTAAATAGAATCAAGAGAGACCAAAACCCTAACCACTTTTTGAATGAGTGGTTGAGACCAAAAGTTAATACAACGAGATCAACCGCTAACAAGTGCCATGTATAATATACATGGATCACTCAAAAGGAGGGGGGCGTTTTCCCTCAATGACGCCCTAGGGGGGACGTATGACATGATATATCACTAGGAAGATCAATATGACAACATGTTGGGGTGGCTAGGAGGTAACACATCTTCACTAGCCCCACCAATATTCAATAAGCATAAGATACATCATAAAGTGACTAAAGTCACTAGGACATGTGCCCCTAATAACATGAGAAGACGCCCCCATGTAACGACTAGGAGGACGTGTGGACCCCACTGATGATGGAGACCGCAACGGAGGATGTAGGAAGCATCAATATCAAGTCTCGGACCATTCTCATGCCATTTCCTTTCCTCACTGAGCCAAATCGATTTCCTTGCTAGCCATTCTTCCATTTTGTTGTTGTTGGAAGTGGGACATCACGTCGAAAAGATACAAATGCTTGTAACTCACTGCCAAGTGCTCCAAGCACCTATCTGATTGTACCAATATGTCCAGGGATATGGGGATATGGTAATAACAAGTGGCTGCACCCCATATCTCAATTGTATGTGCTCGACACTGAAAACAGAGTGTGCCAATGGACTTAGAAAGTCCAAATCAAGTAGGAATGAGTACTCATACACCATGTGTCCATCAAAATAATCATCTGTAAGCTCATCCATGACCGGATAATATCAAATAATGGCTTGTAACTGCTGATAACAATAAAAATATCACAAGCCATCATATGAAACTGTTGTCTAAAGCATGGAACCACCTAATGGGAACCAAAGGACCATGTATAATCAATCTCGAACATCATCGACCAAACTCATCCCAGAACCTGCTGTTGACTTGGTCAAATTGGGCTGACTGGATCAAGAATGATCGTAATAATGACCTAGACTGAAAATAACTGATGCTCTAAGTACAAATGGATAGGATATGCTCCCTTATATTGATAGCAGGACTAAAGCATAAAGTGGATTTTAATTGGCGATTACACATATAAAATATTAATAATAAGTCTAGATCAAGGTAACCAATCGCTTCAAACAAGAACGTCAACTTATGCTCATTTACAGACTTGGACATTTTGCTAAAAATGGGTGAAGGTGGAAGAAACAAGGCTAGGCTAAGGGGTTTGACTTGACAACCTCAAGATTGTGACATCTCGGATGGAGGATAAAGGGGAAACCACTTATACATATGCTGGATAGATAAGCACTAGGGAATGGCGGTGTCTCACAAATGGGTAGAGTGATGAGACTGCTTCCAGTAGACTCTAGACAAGCAACCTTTATTGCAAGTTAATTCATTGTCAGCTTTGCACACTTTAAGATTTAACATTAACTTTAGTTTTAGATCAACTTTCACTAGTCACCCTCCAAGAGCAGGTGCTTTGAATAGCCATGCGAGCCTCAGATAATGACTCGGTATGACCTCCATTGCCCGCCACCATCCATAGGTGCGCTGGAGTGACCACCCTGTTGCCCTGTAGAGGCAAACGACCTTACATCATACAAATGATGAGTGCTCGTCCCTTGGCCAATGCCTATCTACAATAGACATTTAATTTATTTGCACTAGTGTTTAGCAACATTTTTTTTGTTGACTTAGCATCCGTTTAGATACGACACACTTAAGTTACCATGCTTTAGTGTCTAAAGACACTTTTGTTAGGCATACTTGGTTTCGAGCACTAAAGGAGAACAATCACTGTGACTAGAATCACACACTCTAGAGCCAAGACACAAGGTAAACATGGAGTCTATCCAACACAGAGGCATTAGTGGGGAAGTCCTCGATATCACCAGTTAAGGTGTAAGTCAGGAGTCAGGACATAATCAAGAATGGATGACAACAAATGGATGGGGAAAATGATAACATGATGCAATGACTAGCAAAGACCCTATGGGGGAATGACCAAGTCCATACTATGATAAGGGCATGACCAACTAGTATACACAAGAACCTCTTACTCAAAGTAACTAAATCACTTCTACTCTAAGCCAGCCAACATAAAACATCGCCAATGCATGACCACCATATACCCAGTCAAGCTACCAAGATAAATAAACGAGCACAATACAAATACCAAATGCACAAACCATATACCTGCTGGGTCATATACCTGCATCTGTAATCTGTAACCACTGAATGACACTGGAACACTGCTGCTGTACAAACCATGGGCACTGTCATCATATCTGCTCTGTATGATAAAAGAATGGCTAATTCAGTCATCGACCTGGGGTCATGGGGCTCAGTCCTGACATGAGACTGAAATATGTAAGCTCTGGGTCCACTGAATATAAGAGTGATCATCAATAAAACTGCTCAACAACTGCTGATCTTTTGCATAGCATAGCAAAGGACTGGCTCAGAAATATGCTAAAAAATCAGTGGTAGCCCCAGCGACAATGTATGTGATAACAGGGACCAACCTACAGGGGACACCAATCTCCTTAGCTGAGGACCAACTCAGCAAGATACAAATAGATTCAAATATGTTGATATCATCTCTTTGAAATCTGTGCCACAATCAGTCCTATATCATTCCACAAAGTCTTAAATTTGTCACAGGATCACCTTCAAATCTGCTCCAAAACCAGCCCTTAAAACCTCTCCGAAACTGTCACAAGACCACCTTCAAATCTGCTCCAAAAGCAGCCCGTAAAACATCTCCAAAATTGTAACAAGATCACCTTCAGATCTGCTCCAAAACCAGCCTTACATCAACCCTCTATATTGTCACTTAATCACCTTCAAATCTGCCACAAAATCAGCATTACATCAGTCCTCAAAAATAATAATATATGCCTTAAGGCTTTGTCTCCTCAGCCCTACCACACCTTTTTCATTTTTAGATCAAATCTCTTGCTTGTGTTCTTCAAAATGTGCCATATTAGGACTTATTTATAGTGTTTTAAGTTACTTTTTATGGGCCGACCTTATAGTTTGGCAGGGCCATTTTAACACTTGATAGCTCCCCAGTCCATGGACTTAGAAGGAGTGCCATATACTGTTGGAAAGGTCTCAGAATAAGCTTTTCAACCATATATCATATGCTCCCATCTGATCTAGGCCTTCAGAGAAAAAAAGGCCTTCAAAGACAGGGTATCCAAACTGGGCATCATAAGTCCAAAAATGTCTATCTGCAATTTCCTCTTGTCTTTGACATCAATGACAACAATATTTCCAACAATCTCCCCCTTTGTCATTGATGGAAACCCTTTAGTCAAATCTGCAACAATCTTGTAATTACTCCCCCCCCTGTCTACAACTTTTCGTGTCTGCAATTTTTTCACTGTTTGTAACTCTCCCCCTTTGACATCAATGGCAAAGGATTGCTCCCCCTTAGCTTGTGCTTCTCCTCAAGCACTTAGGGATGAGAGGGATATCATTCCCAGCTTCTGTCTGAGATATTCAAACGTCTCTTTAGGTAGGTGGGGTTTCACTCCCAGCTTCTGTCTGAGATATTCAAATGTCTCTTTGGGTAGGGGTTTTGTGAAAATATCTGCAATCTGTTCTTTGGTGGCAGTGTAATCCAGCTTGACATTTTGTTCTGCTACCCATTCTCTTAGGAAATGATACTTGATGGGAATATGCTTTGTCTTTGAGTGCATAACAAGATTCTTTGAAATGTTTATTGCGCTTGTATTGTCACAAATGATTGAGATTGGATGATCATACTCTACCTTAATATCCTTCAGTGTTTGCTTCATCCAAAGAACTTTTGTGCAACATGCTGCTGCTGCAATATATTCAACTTTTGCTGTAGATAGAGAGATTGAAGTATGTTTCTTTCTAAACCATGACACTAGACTATTACCAAGAAATAATGTTACTCCACTTGTACTTTTCTTGTTATCAACACTGCCTGCCCAATCTGCATCTATATATGCTGTTAGAGTGAAGTCTTTACCTCTTGAGTACCACAATCCAAAGTCCAATGAGCCCTTTACATTTCTGAATATTCTTTTTACTACTTGCACATGTGTTTCCTTTGGTGCAGCTTGAAATCTTGCAACTAATCCTACTGCTTGCATGATGTCTGGCCTTCACGCTCACATACAATAAGTTGTCAATCATTGCCCTGTATAGTGTCTGATCTGCTTCTGGAGATTGTTGTGTAATTTCATTGGTATTATCTAAAGTATAATTGATATTAAATTGATATAAAGTATAACTTATATGTTTTTATTATGATATTAATTTTATATGTTTATATTTATATTATATACCATATATTTATATGTATTATACTTTATAATTTAGTATATATTATAGATATGATATGTAAATATATTATAGAATATAATTTTTATTTTAAAAATATATACATGGATGAGCCTGATGTCGAACCTCATTTCGAACCTCATCCAAAAAGCCGAATTGGAACCCGAATCTATGGTTGCCGAACTTGAATTCGAACCCGAACCATGTGACATAGGTTGTCTGTAGCTGCTCTTTTGAAGCCTTGTAACCCTCAAGTCTTGAATACCAGGCTTTGGGGGCTTGCTTTAATCTATACAGTGCTTTCTTCAATCTACATACATGATCTTTGTTTTCTGACAATTGAAACCCTTCTGGCTGTTCAATATACATTTCTTCTTTTAGATTTCCATTAAGAAAGGTTGAATTGACATCCATTTGATAGACTTTGAAGTTCTTAAAACATGCAAATGCCAAAAACATTTTGATTGTTTCTATTCTTGCAATTGGAGCAAATGTTTTTTCAAAATCAATGCCTTCAACTTGAGCATAGCCTTTACAGGCTAACCTTACTTATTTCTTACTACTTTCCCATCTTCATTCAACTTGTTTCTAAAGACCCATTTAGTGCCAATCACATTCTTATCTTTTGGTCTGGGAATAATTTCCCATGTCTCATTCTTTTCAATTTGATTTAGCTCTTCTTCCATAGCAACAACCCAATGCTTATCTTCACTTGCTTGTGTGAAGTTCTTAGGCTCTATTTTAGATAGCAACACCAATCTTCTTCTTCTCTTAACTCATGTATCTATATCACCAATAATTAGATTTTTTGGATGATGCTTTTGGACAAATCTAGATGGTGTCTTTGTATTTTGTCTTTCTGTTTCTTCATGTTCTTCCTTTTCTTCTCTTGTTCTTCTTCTCTGCAGCTTGTTTCTTCTGGATCTTCATCCTTTTGAGGCATTGCTTCATCCACTCTTACATCTATATGCTCTACAATTTTGTGCAGACTTTTATTGTAACATTTATAAGCTTTGCTTCTAGATGCATAGCCTTGAAAGATACCTTCATTTGCCCTGGAATCAAATTTGCCCAAATCATCTTCATTTATCTTTATATAGCACTTGCTCCCAAATACCTTGAAGTGTTTGACTGATGCTAGTCTACCTTTCCATAATTCATAAGGTGTTTTACTGTTGTTCACTCTAATTTGTCCTCTATTCAAAATGTATACTGCTGTGTCGATTGCTTCTCTCCAAAAGGTGTCTGGTAGCTTAGCTTCATTCAACATTGTTCTAGCCATTTCTTGTACAGTTCTGTTCTTCCTTTCTACAACTCCATTTTGCTGTGGAGTCCTTGCTGCTAAAAAATGTCTCTTGATTCCATGATTCTCATATAATTCTTTGAATTCATTTCAAATTTTCAAGTAAACTCACCTCCTCTGTTAGATATTAAGAACTTGATTCTTAAATCAATCTCATTTTCAACTAGGGCTTTGAAAGCTTTAAAATTTTCAAATGCTTCGGATTCTTCTTTAAGAAATGTAACCCATGTCATCCTTGTATAATCATCATTGAACATCATAAAATAACTGTCACCTTTTAGAGTTTGTGTTCTTGTTGGCCCACAGAGGTCTGTGTGTATAAGCTCCGATGGCTTTGATGTAGAGTACTCCTTTGTTTTGAACCTTACTCTCGTCTACTTCCCATTTTGACATGGCTTGCAAATAGTGCTCATAGGTTTTGTGATCTTTGGCATGTCTCTTGCTACTTATGTATGGCTGAGTTTTACTGGGCTGTCAAAATTTATATGATCCATTCTTCTATGCCATAACTAGCTTTCATCTATTTGGCCCATACAACATTTTTCTCCTTTGACTTCATCGAATATGTATACATTGCTTGAGGTTCTGTTTGCATTTGACACTAATATTCCTGAACTTGCTTTCCTTATCTCACACCCTTTAGAATGAAATGTGAGATTGTAACCTTGATCACACATTTGATTGACACTTAGAAGATTATGTTTTAGTTCTTCAATGTACAAGACATCCCGTGTTTTAGTCTTTCCATTATCAAGACTAACGGTACCTTTTCTAGCTATCTTCGCAGAAGCATTATCCCCAAAAGTAACATTGCCTCCTTTTTCTTTCTTTAAGGTGAGAAACTTGGTATGGTCCATTGTCATGTATTTTGAACATCCACTGCCAACGTACCATTGATTTCCTTGATTTTGATCATAGAGTGCAAGTCTACACTTTTCCTTGTTCTATTCTTTTTGCTTCCAAACTTTTAAGTATTTGTCAAGAAAATCTTCTTCCTTGTTTTGTTTAGGAAATCTTACTATGGTGCTTCTACAGTCATGTGCTATGTGTCCATAATTATTACACTTATAGCATTCAGCATTGTAATCAAGTAGGGGAGCAAATGAATTGTAGTTTTTGTTGGCAAACCGATAAGAACTTCTGGTTTTGTTGCTCACATAATCATCCCTTGAGGTCTTATAAGAACCTTTATCACTTCTTGCATAAGCTTTACAATTTATTGCTTTATGACCAAAATTATTGCAAGAAAAACAATAGCCAATGAAGAGATTTTGGTACAACCTTTCTGTATTCATTCTTGTTTCTTTTGTAAGAAGAATCAGGTTTCTGTTGGTCATTATTTCCTTTCTTGTTGTTGCTTTCATTGTTGATAGAGCCTTTGAGAACATTGGCTTAGCTTTTAGGCTTTTCTTCATTTTCCTTGCTTGCATCTTCTTTCGCTTTTTTTGATTCTCATCATAGCCAAGACCTATTTTGATGAATGGGGACCTTTGGTAATTGAGAATTTCAATTAAAGTTTCAGCGTTCTTCAAACTTCTATTTAATTGAGCATTTGATTTCTTCAATTCCTTTCTTAGTAAGACAACTTCAGACTTTAATATATCACATATTTCTTCCTTTTCCTTAAGCTGACTTCTCACTACTTATATCCTTTTTGCTTCTTCTAATTGATCCTTTAGGTTCATGATAATCTTTTGTATTTCTTCAAGGTTTTTGTGACATCTTGACTTTTGAATCATGATCCTCTTCTTTATATTTCTGCAATTGCTCCATTTGTTTCAAATTCTTTTTTCTAAGCTTATTTATTTCACTTAAGGCACACTTGAGTTCCTCTTCAAGATCCCCATTTCTACATCAATTTCTTCTTCTTTTGAACCTGATTTTTCTTTCTAATTATTTTCATTTTCTTTATCAGTAGACTCTGCATCCATGGCTATGAAGATAAATTCTTCTTTAAATAATATCCTTCACTTTCTTCAGAAGAGCCACTATCCTCTTTAGAGTAAAAACTCTTCTTCTTAGCATGTTTTCCTCTTTTATGTCTATAAGGTTTCTGTTTGCTTCCTTTCTTATTGTTATTCTCTTCATCATCATCACTATCTTCCCTTTTTGCACATGGACACTTAGCAGCAAAATGTCCTATTTTACCACAATTAAAACATTTAAAGGGTAGCTTACCTTTGAATTTTCTTGATCCCCTTTTTAGCTTTCTCACAAATTGTGCTTCCTCTGTATCTGATTCGTAGTTAGAATAATCATAGGATTTGTGTTCTTTTGTCTTCTTTGATGCTTTGAAAGCTGCTTCCTATTGTGTTGGCTTTTCCTTTTCTGTCCTCATCTCATAAGCTATAAAGATCCCATGTAATTCATCCTTGTCACTTTTTCAAGATTCTTCATTTCTTCAATAGCAGAGACTCTGGCATTAAATATTAAGGGGAGTGACCTTAACACCTTTTATACAATCATTGGTTCTTCAACTTTTTCACCAAGTCCTTTGATGGTGTTGAAAATTTCATCCACACTGAGGAGATAGGCTGCAACATTTTCGTTGTCTTTCATTTACAAACCCTCGAACTGTCCTCTTTGAGTTTGGAGCTTTTCCTTTTTAACCTTGTCATCGCATTCATAGATATTTTAAAGCTTGTCCCAATTTTTTTTTGCCGATTCACAATGCGTCACCTTGACAAACCCAGATTCTACTAGATCGCACAAAATTGGCATTCAAAGCTTTTGCATTATTTTCACTCGGCTTCTTTCCAGTTGCATTTGTTGGTGGTGTTGTTGTAGCTGTATAATCAGTCACGATTGATAGCTGTATAATCAGTCACGATTGATTGCGAGATATCAAGCCCAAGAGCCATTAGATATGTTCGCATCCTTATGCTCCGTAATGGATAGTTTGTTCCGTCAAACAACATAGCCCTATCTGTGGAGAAACCTTTTTGGCAAGCCATGTGTGCTCCCAAGATCTACTTTCTAGTGGTTAGATTGTTGCCAAAGAAACCTGCTCTGATACCAATTGTTGAACTTATGTTTATACTGGGGGGGTGAATCAGTATAAGACTTCTTTTTACTTTAACTAAGCATTCATCAACCATTCATTGACTATGAAATAGTAAACACATCTAAACACATAAAATTTAATGTGGAAACTCTTTCAAGAGAAAACCATGAAAATTTATCTGTATAAATTTATGTAGGCACTAACCTACAGGAGACACCAATCTCATTAGCTGAGCACCAAATCAACAAGATCTTGTGTAGGCACCAACCTACAAGAGACACCAATCTCCTTAGCTGAGCACCAACTTAGCAAAATACAAATATTATGCTAATATAACCAGTGTTCCACGGGGACGCGTCCCGAAGGGTCGGGGACGCGTTTCAGCGTTTCTTGCGTCCCGGGGACTCCGAAACTCCATGCGAAACGTTTCGGGACGTCCCGCTTTGGGCGAAACTTGGCGAAACGCACAGCGAAACGTTTCGGTGGGCGGCGAGACTTGTGGGCGTCCCCCCCGAAACTCCGAGACTTGTGGGCGTCCCCCCCGAAACTCCGAGACTTGTGGGCGTCCCCCCCGAAACTCCGAAACTCCGGCGAGACTCAAAACTGAAATATCAAATGACAAAGACTCAAAAGTGACAAACATGAAATATGATGTTCATGTTAATCATAGATTCATATATTAATATAATTATGATGAATCGTGTAATTTGTTTGAACTTTGCATTTACATTGCATGATTGCACAATGATAAATGTAGTGTTTAGTAATTCACTAATTTGCATGGGATGGTTTGTTATTGTTGGGATTTATATTTTGCATATTTTTAATATTTTAAAAAAAATTTATAACTCTCGCGTCCCGCCGTCCCCCCGAATTTCTCTAAAATTTGGGGGTGGTCTCCACACGTCCCGAATGTGCGTCTCCCCGCACCCGCGTCCCGCCGTCTCGGAACCTTGGGGGAACATTGAATATAACCTCCTTGAAATTTGTGCCATTGTAACGTACCCACCTTGACCCCATTACATTAAAAATGTAAATAATGTAATATTGTTATGAAATTGTGGTGAGGAGCTCAAGGCCAAGGTCCCGCCATCGATTTATTGATGCATATGGTTTACGTGCTAGCCAGGCACATTGGAATTGTAAACATCATGTAATTATGCATTTTAATAAAATACCCACAACTAGCTATGCAATGCAACAAGAGATGGGGGCATGATTTTACAAGGATTTGGGAGGGAAAACATTCAAACCCTTGAGCCAATCAAGTCAAGCCAAGTGTTAATGAGATAACCCATCAAACCCTCAACTATCCATGTTGACTTTTGTACCCAATCATTCATTTCTCCCAAGAGTTGGTTGAGGTAGTTAATGTCTTGGGAATGGAGAGGTATGGCTGTCCAAATTCGAGTATGGGCAAGCCACCCTTCATGGAAAAACGTGTTTTGCTTCTTGGGCAAGAAAACAGCCATGAGTTGCTCCCCAAGCCATTACCCATCAAGCAGTTTTGCCTCTCTCGCGTTTTTGGAGCTGCCTAGGCGTTTTTTCTCCATGTTTTTCCTGTGTTTCGTTGTTTTTAGTTGGGAAGAAGGCGTTTTTGTGTTGCAGAGCTGCTGGAAGAAGAGGGAGCTCGATTTGGGGTTTCAATGAAGCCATTTTGGCAACTTGAAATGCTCATAACCTGTGGGAGAAATCGGGTTTGCTCCCTGTGGTCGAATCCCCCCTTTCCACAGTCCATTTTGATGTGCCCACGATTTGGGGAAAACCCATGGTCATCCTGTTTGTAAATCCCATTGCTGGAAATGTGTATCCATGCCCACTTTTTGAGTTTGCTGTGTGTAAGAGTATGTTGGGGTGTGGGTTATGGGTATCTGTTGCTTTGGCTGTGCATGAGCTTGAATGTCCCATTTTCCTTGTAAGAATCATGCCCAGCTTGGGGGTGGCAGTTGTGTTGAGAGATTGATGAAAACAACTGGCCTATGGTTGGGTGGAACGTTGCAGCGACATAGCTAGTTGTTTGGAACAATTGCACAATGAAGATATGTGTTTTTCTGTCTATGCATTTACTTCTGCAATGTTTAAATTGATGACTATTTTTGATATGTTGTATGCATATGCATATGTGTGTGTGGATGAGTTTTAATTCCGCTGTGCATATTCAATTAATTTACATCTGCACACTCTTGAATTTATGTGTATGAATCTAATGAATGGGCTGAATTTTATGTAAAAGCCCAGATTTTGGTATCATGTTCCCTTCCTACAATTGGGTCCACGGGAGGGGACGTTACAGCCATAGTCAGTCCTATATTAGTTCGTAAATAGTCTTAAACTTGTCATAGGATCACCTTCAAATCTCCTCCAAAATCAACTCTTAAAACTGTTAAAAAACAGACCTTTGTATACTCATAGAAATTGTCAAACACTTCACATGCATCTGATATCAGACTTCAACAGTGAATTAGTCTCAAACACATTAATTCAATATGAAATGCAGCAATTCTGTAGGCTAATATACTAAATGTAAAGTGAATTTGCAGCGGAAAAATTTAAAGAATAACAAACTGTAATCACATATAAAACTCAGGAATTTTGGCCAATAGCATAGGAAAAACCCCAAAGGGAAAACCTGTGAGAGAGAGTGTTTTTATTTCTTCTTAAATAAAAAATTGTACATCAGCTATCTTTATCAGCATTAAATTACAGATTTATCTCGTAACCAGTGCCATCTTCTGGATGGGAATTTGAGCCACTGCCTGGAAATGTACAGTATGGCCTCCTTGAATTCTGTGCAAGACTGGTACTAAATGCCTTGGTTTCTGTGCAAATTGCAGTTTGGAAATTCGAGCCTCTTCTCAGTTAAATTCTGTCCACGAATTCAGTGCCAATCACGGCCTTGAAATTTGTGCCAATATACAGCCTGCTCACTGTACAGATTGCTTCAGAACTGAACTGTACGACCTCTTTAAATGCTGAAGATTACTCCCTTGAAAAACGTGCCAATCACCTCGGGTACTGTGCTCAACCCTCCTTGAAATGTGTGCCTGCTGTTGCCTCATTTTTCGTGCTGCTGAACTGGTTACTGTGCATGTAGCATTGGAATGCATGCCCACCTTCTTCTCTCTCAGCTTGCGTTCTCTTACTCCTCTCAAGCAGCTTGACCTCTTCTTGCTCCTCTCAAGCAACTCGACCTTGCTCCAAATCTCTTGGGGTGATGAAAATGAAGAATGAAGTTCATATTTATTATTTTTCCCTTGTCTTTTCATTTACTCTCCTGGGGTAGTTGAAAAGTCACTAGATCAAGGGCCCTCATTGAATCTAGTGGTCTCACATCATTGGATAAGAAAAATCACCTTTCTCTCCATTAAATAATATCTTTTCAATTCCCACTTAAATTTATTGAAAAGTCACTTTATAACTCTAAAGTGACATTAATTACGTATCATAAGCAATTAATGCAAGGGTCATGTAACTTGTCTCCTTTTAGTGACTTAGGCACATATCACTAGGGAAACACTTTCCTAGGTACAAAATTCAGCACTCCCTTTTACCAAGGAAAGTGTTCTCCCTCACTCCCAACTTGTCCCTGAAGAAGAGAAACTGCTTCCTCATTAAAACTGATAATCTGCTCATGTGCTTCTCACACAATATAAGAAATGCCCACCCTTTCCAAACTCCTCTCTAGAAAGGTCAAATCTAATGTTTCTTCATGTTAGGCATCATCACATGAAGGACATCCTGAGTTGCAACGCTTAGTGCTTCCGCTTCGCGCGAGAAGACCTTCTGGCATGTCCTCTGCCAGATTCACACTCCAGTCTCACACTGTCTGCAGCAGAAGCTCCCTCCGTATCTAGAAGCCATCCCTCTACAAATCTTGTATTCTGCACTGATGCCACATGTCGGGACATCTCATCTTGCTCATCCATCAGTGACAAGTCATTCCAGGTGACCCTCCTGCTAGCGCTGGAAGAAGTAGCCTCTTGCTTACTCCCCTAAATCGAAGACGGACTACTCGGTACCACAACAATCTCCTGAGCATCTCGCTCTCCTCTGAACTGGGGACTGACTACTTGACGCCACATCAATCCTGGAAGAATCTCGCTCTCCGTCTCTCTCAGACTCATAACTTGTTATCCACCCAGATCCTACTGCTGTAGGCTGGCCATGCACTACATACTCACCATCTCTTCGATGCCCTATCGACACAGGATCAACCAGATCCACTTCCAAGACATAGATGAAAATGTGTTCACTATTGAACAACATTGCATATCTTGCACCTTCCAAGGATGGAATTGAGACTCTACTATCATGCAACCCTAGAACATAGAGCACTCCTGATACCTCCAGAAGCTCTCCAAACTCTAGTTGGAACCGTACTCGTCCCAATCCTGTGCCATTTCTAGCGTATACGAGCTGCTCTGGAACTATCTCAATAGTGAGGAATGCATCTCGCCTCCCAGTCATGTGGCTACAATACACACTATCGACTATCCACTTCCCAGTATCCACTGGTCCACTATTGCCACAACTCGAAACAACTGTGACAAGAGAGAATTCTTTCTCAAACTTTGCAGCATAAATCTCTATATCAACTGTAGCTACTACTTGTTCCTCCTCATGGTTTCTCGTCTTCTTCTTAGGGCATTGGCCAACATAATGGCCAAAATCATTGCATGCATAACACTTGTCTCTGCTCGGGTCCTTCTTTTGCTCACCTCTCTGTTGCTTAGTCCCTCCCATAGGGCCCTTCTTGGACTTCTTGCCTTTAGCTGATAAGTAAACATTCTCCACATCATCCCCTCTTTGCTGGCCTGTGGAGCTAGATCTTAGCTCCTCTTGTGTGAAATTGTCCCAAAGTCTGGACCAAGATGGCAAGTTCTCTTTGGAAACTATTGCACGTACAAAATCATGCCATGGATGAGAGAAGCCATTCAAGGCTACTCTCACCAACTCACCCTAATCCACAACCTCGCCAACAACCCCCAACTCATCACGTACTTGTTTTATGCGGGTCAGGTATGATGCAACATTGTTGGTCTTAGTCATTTTAATGTCTCTCAACTTTTGTCTCAAAACCATTTTCTGCTTTTGATTATCATCTTGATACAACTTCAACAGGGCAGCCCACATCTCATAGGCATTCTTTTTCCTTGTCACATGAAGCATGAGGTGGTCTTTTACTGCATAAAGAAGAATGCGCCTTGCTTTTACGTTCTTCCGATTGTAGTCATCCAAAAGGATTGTTTCAACAGGTATTGTGTATACTCCTTGGTTATTTCCCATAACCCAAGCTCCTCCAACAACAAAGTGACCCCCTCCTTCCATGGAATGAAATTTTCAGCCCCGACAAGTTTGTCCTCAAACCTCAATCCAAGATTCAATGACATCTTCACAGACAAATCCATGTTGTTGTAGCTATGTGAGGTATCCTCACTAGCTAAGGCCGACCTACACAAGAAATAAAACAAATTGTAATTTTATTTATTGTAAAAGAGAAGTTGGTCCAGTGAATAGACAAGTCAGCCCTAGTGGAAAAGTCATTTCAAAATTATGTATAAATAGGAGGAGGGATCCTCACTAGCTAAGGCCGACCTACACAAGAAATAAAACAAATTGTAATTTTATTTATTGTAAAAGAGAAGTTGGTCCAGTGAATAGACAAGTCAGCCCTAGTGGAAAAGTCACTTCAAAATTATGTATAAATAGGAGGAGGGATGCCTTCTCATTTGGACACACATCTCAAGCAAGTTCGCTCAAGCAAGGATATGTTCGATTTCTGGTTGTAGAAGACAATTTTTTGGGGCTTCTTCTTTGGCATCTCTTCGCTTTGTGATTTTCATTATTCAAGATCACTCTCGCTACACATACCAAGAGAAGAAAAGAAAGAGGAAAGAAGAGTCATGGTAGAAAAGACAAAGGTGAAAGATCAAGTCCAATTCCAGAATAGAAGAGGAAGAAAGATCTTTCACACATCCATTGTTACAATTGTAAGAAGCACAGTCACTATGCAGTCAGTGTCCCGAATCAAAGAAGAGAAAACACCATGCCTCAACCGTTGATGTTGATGAAGAGACTTCACCAAAGAAGTCAAGGAATACAGAAGATGATGACCGTCGAAAGGAGTATTTTTTCTAGTACACCAATGATTGCATTATCTATAGATGAGGAGATTGTCGTTGGTGATGTATGAAGATCCAGGTTGCAGTAAACTTCCGACAAGCAAGAAGACAAAGATCTAAGGACTCCAGTAATCCCTGCAAGAAGGCAGAGATCAAGAGGGAGCCCACAAAACAATAAATGATAAGTATTTGGATTTGGATTATCATTTGTCATTATTGCTCTTGTAGATCGGATCTGAGTGTTCATAACAGTTATATGCATATCTGTATTCTTAGAATCAGGAAGTGTGTTATGCATGTTATAATGTAGCATATTATGCATTTATATATGATTGAGATTGACGAGTAGTAGGCTCTAATAGTACATGTTATGTTGGGTAAGTAACCTATAATGTTGCACAACATCCTTTGAGCCCTTAATAGAAGTAGTCTAGAATGAAACCTCTTTGTTAACATACTAGAGCAGTGCACACTCCTGATAGTATGTTCTGGTGGAGATGGAAGGCATTCAAATAGTCACCAAGTTTGTTTGGATATGGATGGATGTTGTGCTGAAGCATTAGCTAAGATGTTTACATGACTGTGTGAACTATTGTCATCGCATTGAAATATGATTTGATTTTCGTGATTATGCAATGTTGTTGACTATTTGACAAAATTTGATTTGTAGGGAAAGACCATATGCTATGGCCTACAAGAGAAGGATGATGGGACTTGTTCTGAAGAACAAGTGATGGTTGTGTAGTCAGCCAGATTAAGATCCCGTTGATATTCAGTATTTGAGAGAGAGCAGGATGCTCATAAATGGCTCTCAAGATCAGATAGCAGGATGGCTTTCGTGACAGAGGGAGCAACTACAGTGGATGTGATGATTATTCAGTAGTAACGACAGACATATGTGGATCTAGTACATTCAGTCATATGTGGACCCATGACCTACTTGTCTGGGAGATCTCATATGAAGACTGGCGATTGGTCTCTCTCTACTACAGATGTTCATCCTTCCGTTGAACATAAGGAGTAGCAGTGAGTAGCAGCATATAAGTTCTCTGAAGTTCATCAGTTACTTCAGTATGCTACCTGAGATGTGGGGACTACATGAATAGCAGTTGGCTTCCAGTTGAACATTGCTTGTGCCTGAGTGGAGAATTAGGATGCTCTAGGACAAGAACTACTCAGTTGACCTCAGAGGAGGTGCAGTATACATATATCCAGTTAGAGCAGTGGCTCAGGATTCAGCATGTGCAGATGACACAGGTTGTTGATGATGGTTCCTTGATCGTGATGTTGTATACTAGTGATCAGTTCTCACCGAGGCAGAGAGATTTATTGATGTACTAGTCAGTAAGCTGCTCCAGAGGGAGAGTATGATGCAGAGTTGCAGAGGGAATCTACAGCAGAGATCCAGAGGGAGTCTAGAATCTAGATTGCCATCCAGTATTATTGAATGAACAGGAAGTTCATCTCAGTAGACTCACTTGATGAGACATGACACTAATGGATGAGCAACAATGTCCAGTAGTACAGCTTGCAGTGGTATGCTCTAGTGCAGAGGAAGCGGAAGATTCCAACACAGAGGGAGTAGTTGCAACATATCAAGATTCAGTACCATTATATTAGAGATATGGTGCAGAGAGGAGCAATTCAGCTCAGTTCAGCTCCTGTATATTCCGATTGATGATCAGGTTGCCGACATTCTCATCAAGCCTCTC
This sequence comes from Larix kaempferi, assembly GCA_027924585.1. NCBI lineage: Eukaryota > Viridiplantae > Streptophyta > Pinopsida > Pinales > Pinaceae > Larix > Larix kaempferi. The sequence continues at coordinate 16,946,049 of BSBM01000017.1, read as the reverse complement.
TCTAGAGTGAAGTTTGTATACTTCTGTAACTGCCTTGGAGTATCGGAGAATGCTTCCCTTAGTGAGAGGGAGTGTTGATGAGTCATGTGTGGACAGACAGTCCTGTGTAGACTGAGATGAGCTTTGGTCCTGTGTGTATAGATCATCCTTTGTAGACCGAGATGAGCTTTAGTCCTGTGCAGACAGACGGTCCTGTGTAGACCGAGATGAGTTCTAGTCTTGTGTGGAGGGACGGTCCAGTGTAGACCGAGATGAGTTCTGTGTGAACTCTTGTTCCTCTATGGAATGTTCTCCTGTGTGGAGAGGACTCCTGTTTAGAGTACGCATGTATCCCTGTGTGGGATGATGTCCTGAATGGACTGTATTGACTGTTCTTATGATGATGAGATGTACCAGACAAGTCATGATGATCAGGTGATACTTAGATGTGTTCCAGCGTGATGATGCCTCCCTAGCTAAGAGGGAGTGTTGTTGTTGTAACTATGTGAGGTATCCTCACTAGCTAAGGCCGACCTACAAAAGAAAAAAAAAACAAGTTGTAATTTTATTTATTGAAAAGAGAAGTTGGCCCAATGAAATAGACAAGTAGGCCCTAGTGGAAAAGTCACTTCAAAATTATGTATAAATAAGAGGGATGCCTCTTCATTTGGACACACATCTCAAGCAAGTTTGCTCAAGCAAGGATATGTTTGATTTCTGGTTGTAAAAGACACTTTTCTGGGGCTTCTTCTTTGGCATCTCTTCTCTTTGTGATCTTCATTATTCAAGATCACTTTTATCTTTGATGTACTTGTATTATGTACTGAATCTCTGAATAAGAAGGTTTGCTGGGTTTTTCCCGAGTCTGGTTTTCCTAGGGTAAACTATTGTGTCTCTATTTTGTTTCTGTGCATAGTTATTCTTTTAGTAATCCTATCTTTGTTTCTAAGTTGAAAGAGATGAAAATTATACTGCTATTATTGCAAATTTAACAACCCACACCTCAACTCAACTCTTCTATACAAGGCAATCTCTGCCCACTATGTCAAACTCAACTCAGATGTCACTCTCTGCAAAACACATGCACTTACAGCTGCTCAGAAATCAGCTTCCTCTCACGCAAATCTCTTGCGCAATTGCTGTATCAACAGTCTGCTGTCATCTCAGAGCCCTAGCTTTGATGCCATGTTAAAAATCAGACCTCTGTATACTCACATAAATTGTCAAACACTTCACATGCATCTGATATCAGACCTCAACACTGAACTAGTCTCAAACACATTAATTCAATATTAAAAGCAGCAATTCTGTAGGTTGATATACTAAATGTAAAGTGAATTTGCAGTGGAAAAATTTAAACAACAACAAAGTGTAATCACAGATAAAAATCAGGAATTTTGGCCAATAGCCCAGGAAAAACCCTGAAGGGAAAATCTATGTGTGAGAGAGAGTGTTTTTATTTCTTCTTAAATACAAAATTGTACAGCAGCCATTTTTATCCGCATTAAATTACAGACATATCTTGTAACCAGTGCCATCTTCTGCATTGGAATTCAAGCCCCTGCTTGGAAATGTACAGTACAGCCTCCTCGAATTTTATGCAAGATTGGTACTAAATTCCTTGGTTTCTGTGCAAATTGCGGTCTGGAAATTCGAACCCCTTCTCAGTTAAATTTTGTCCACGAATTTAGTGCCAATATACAGCCAGCTCACTTTATGGATTGCTTCAGAACTGAACTGTACAGATTCTTTAATTGCTGAAGATTACTCTCTTGAAAAACATGCCAGTCACCTTGGGTACTGTGCTTGACCCTCCTCGGAATGTGTGCCTGCTGCTGCCTCGTTTTTCGTGCCGCTGAACTGTACAAGTAGCATTGGAATACATGCCCACCTTCTTCTTTCTCAGCCTGCGTCCTCTTGCTCCTCTCAAGCAACTCGACCTCCTCTTCTTGCAACTCTCAAGCAACTCGACCTTGCTCTAAATCTCTTGGGGGGATGAAAATGAAAAATGAAGTTCCTATTTATTATTTTTCCCTTGTCTTTTCATTTACTCTCCCGGCCCCCCGGGGTAGTTGAAAAGTCACTAGATCAAGGGCCCAATGCCCACATTGAATCTAGTGGTCTCACATCAATGGATGAGAAAAATCACTTTTCTCTTGATTAAATAATATCTTTTCAATTCCCACTTAAATTTATTGAAAAGTCATGTTATAACTCTAAACTGACATTAATTACTTATCTTAAGCAATTAATGCAAGGGCCATGTAACTTGCCCCCTTTCAGTGACATAGGCACAAATCATAGGGGAACACTTTCCTAGGTACAAAATTCAACAAAAACATCTCCAAAACTGTAACAAGATCACCATCAAATCTGCTCCAAAATCAGCCTTACATCAGCCCACTATATTGTCACTTTATCACCTTCAAATCTGACCCAAAATCAGCCTTACATCAGCCCTTAAAAATAAGAATATATGCCTTAAATCTTTGTCTCCTCAGCCCTAGAGCACCTTTTTCATTTTAAGATCAGATCTCTTGCTTCTGTTCTTCAAAATGCGCCACATTAGGTTTTATTTATAGTGTTTCAGGTTATTTTTTATTGGCCGACCTTATAGTTTGGCAGGGCCATTTATAACACTTCATAACCCAGTCTTATGGAGTTAGAGGGAATGACATATACTGTTCGAAAGGTTTCCGAATAAGCTTTTTAACCATATATCATATGCTCCCATCTGAGCTAGGTCTTCAGAGAAAAAAGGTCTTCAAAGACACAGGGTATCCAAATTGGGCATCAAAAGTCCAAAAATGTTCATCGGCAATTTCCTCCTGTCTTTGACATTAATGTCACAATATTTCCAACAATCTTCATCTTGCAATCTTCAGCTTGGACATCTACAGTCCCCCCTTGTCTTTGACATCAATGACAACAATATTTCCAACAATATGGATTCCATACAGTCATGCAGATATGTCCGTAATGATGTGTATGACCGAAAAATTGGCTGCCAAAAAAATCAGTGTTCCTATCCCTCTTTTTCCATGGGGATTTTTTTTTAAAAATATGGCTTTAAATCGAAATAAAATTGATCTTCTCTTTTAAAATCAGAACCTAGTTTTAAATTGAGCAAAAGAAAGATGCTCTTCTTTTAAATCAGAAAAACAATACCTAGTTTTGGCTGATCTGAAACCGCTTCAGCTTCTTGCTTTGTATCAAACAAAGTCCCTAAGTCTGTCACTGAACTTGGCAGTCCCTAGGCACTTCTGTTGCTTTGCATCGACTTCCTGTCATAATGGCTCTGATACTATATTACGGAAACTGAATACACAAAAACCAAGAACACAAAGATAGAATTGAAAGAGAGAAAATGATTCTAGAATATAAAATAAATAGAGCTGCAACCAGCTCTTTATACCAATGAGATGATAGATCCTAATTGCACAAACCCCAAGTGGATAAACGCTAAAATGACTTCATGTGTACTTTAAGTCAATACAACAATTAAACATAAAGTATAACCTAAAGTCAAAAAGTGATTTTATTAATTTGTCCAAATCTAATGTCTAGGTGACCTTTCTATTCTAAACAATTAAGGAGCATTTTTATCTGTTCCATCTTTACTGGAAAGGGCATTGTATTATCAATGTTTCCTTATCACAGAACTTAATAACTTATCCCTAGTTGTCTGTTTGGAGATGAAACTTCAGTTTTGTTTTCTTGGCCTAGACTGTCAGATACTGTTGTTCACCATGCTGTCTAATTGAATGTTGATTTATTCTAAACTTCTTACTCTGTTTGGTTGCAGGTTTCTATTGCCAGCATTGCTGATTGTCATTAATGATATTGGTGCCTATTTTTGTGGTTTTTTTTTTGGTCGAACACCTCTGATCAAACTGTCTCCGAAGAAGACTTGGGAGGGTTTCATCGGAGCATCTGTGACTACCATAATTTCAGCCTTTCTGGTTGTTACTGTTTTCTTTTCTGATTAAATGTTTTTTCATATGTATATAAAGTATGCACGCAGCACAAGTGCATGTGTATGTACATTAGTGTTCTACACTATCTAGTACAAATCTTATAAAGACAAAGGTCTTGATAGCGATTTTGTTAGTTTCCTTTGATATTCAGTCTTCCACTGAACATGGATACATAAAAATGTATAATAGATCCTCTTTTGCTCAAGATTTTTTAAAAGTTTTCCCCATTCTGGAAATAAGCAAGGCCAATTATCACTTGGAAAAGACTCCTATATATACACCATGAGAAAAATGCAATTTCGAATTGTGTTTGCATATTTCTTATTAAGAACTTTGTATGCGTGTTTTGTTTAGCTGGCAAATCTGCTGGGGCGTTTTCAGTGGCTAACCTGCCCACGAAAGGTGATACTGCAGTTGTGCCTTGAATTATTCCTCTATTGTGGAAATCTTATATTTCAATGTCTTTCCTTCAATAAAAGGATAAGGAATGTCGCTGAATTCTTTCATAATGGATATGTAGGATTTGTCAACAGGATGGTTATCTTGTGATCCTGGCCCCATGTACAAGCCCAAGCACTATTCTTTAGAAAGCTGGACGCCTTCATGGGTAACACATCATCATACTTCACCTCCTTTTTCCCTGTACTATTTGTATTGTGCTATGTATGTCGTGATAGGAAAATAAGGGTGGTTATTTTCTGCAGGGCAATTTATTTTCATGCAATTGGTTATTTGTTTGAGGATTGTTACTGTAATTTAACCTTCTTTTTCCAGGTATCTTTTTGCTCTTATTGTGAAGGATTAGAGATACGGACACTTCAGTCAAAATAATAGTATATAATTACGACCATAGCTGGCTACTTATAGCAATGTTTTCTGATTTCTCAATGAGGATTCTCTTGTGATGGATTAGAGATACGGACATTTAAGTCAAGATAATAGTATTTAATTATGATTACGGCTGGTTACTTATAACAAATTTTTTTTTCTGAGAGGATTAATATAGTCCCTTGAATTCTTCCACACAGATGACTTATCGACGATTTCATTTTACATTAATGGTTCGTACACACACTACATAATCAGCCTTCAATATTAGGCTTTCTAGGCCAAAGATTCCTGGAAATGAGATAACATGCATAGTGGAATTAAGAGCAAGATATTAGAAAGGAAGAAACTTAGACCACGAGAGAGGACAGAATAACAGGACAGCTGTTGTCTATAAATTTGTTAGCATTTAAGGCTCTAAATGTGAGCATAACGTTTATTTTTGCAATTGGAAAGGCATTCACACCCACTTTGATCTATTACTGTTATATAAGATGTGCAAGATGATTGTGTTGTTATTTTGATTCCATTAGCTGCAAAGAGAATTGGATTATGCTAGAGTCAGAGCCCGGAACAGAATAAACACCGAAACCACTGTACATATCAATTTTTTGTTTCCAAAGACAACAAAGTGGAACCAATATTGACTGAAGGTATTGTCCGTAGAATATCTGATTGACAAAAATCCTGGTGTACAATCTCTTGATATTGTGGGTGTTTGCCAGTCCTAATGTATTTTACTGAATTATCCCCTTGCTGGGTGTTGATTTTGGACAGCTGTAGCGGAACGCTTAAATTAATTTAACTATTTCAGTTGGATATTCCAAGAAATATAAATAATAAATATATAAAATGATGAATGATGTTTGACAGTGAATAATGACCTTTTATTTATAGGACTTGATATGACCATTCCTGCAATGTTATGACTTTAACACTAAGGTCTGAACTCTGAAGCCTAAAGTCTATATATAATTATTATTCCCTAGTATATATATATTTATATTATTGACAATATTATTTTATATACAGAACATTGCTGCCTTCTTTAAGACACTTCGTCCTTGACGTGTTGTTTTTAATTTGCATGATCTTGGGATTGGATGAGCTAATGTCAACAATTACCATATTAAGTTGATACCTCTGTAGTAGGATTAGTGTTGTTGTTAATTTGCATGATCTTGGGATTGGATAAGCGAATGTCAACAATTACCATATTAAGTTGATACTTCTGTAGTAGGATTGGTGTGTCACGACAAAGTTTTAAGAATACTGAATCTTTGAGGATTCAAGGGGCTGGATACATTGATTTCCTTGACTAGGTGGTCGTTCTCTTTAGAGAATAATTTCATAGGGGTTACACTCACACTTCACAATAAGATTGCAGGGCTTTTCCTTTGGTATGCACACAAAGGTCTTATGGTTTACCTGAGCATATGAAAGTAAGGGTCTTCCCTTGCCATTTGAAAAGGGATCTCCTTTGCTATGCAGGATATCCTTCCATTTGTTCAAAGGATTCATGTTTTCCGTTACCCTGGAATTTGTGTAGTTTATGAATTTTACTATCAAAGGTTATTGTGATCAGGGTCAGGGCACTATTTTAGTTGATTGAATCCTGAATCTACCCACACACAATTTCAACTAAATCAATTTACTCTATATGGTATAACCTTGTGAACTGATAAGAACAATCTAATTAACTCCTTCGTGTTCTCTGCTGGTAGCCTGAGGTAGAGGGAACAAAACATATTGTATGATGTAGAGTGGCAACATGCATGGAAACAGTTGCATGCTTGATAGGGAGTTGGTTGAAGAAGGATGGATGAAAACGATTGCTTAAGATCAATTGATTGATTAGAGAAAGGGGAGGGCCTTTCCATCAAGGCCAAGAACCATAGCGAAGGCTGTGCAATCACTCGAAAATTTCGAGCTGTACCAGAGGATTGGATAGTAAACAATGAACAGAAATGGTTAATCAAAATTTTAATCAACTTTTGTAGAATTGATGGTTAAGTAATGACAGCTCATGCTATTGCTTCTCAAACTTTCCACTGCACTACATGAACTGAATGCAGCCTAACCAAACTTAATAACAAAGTGATGTGTAGCAGGAAAGTAGAAGTTGCAGGTACCACTTACATTGTGTGAAATTTTTTTGGGGATCATTAAAAAACCTTACCTCTTTGTTGTATTCTTGAAGAATTTTTCAAACAACATATAGACAATGGGAGAGGCTGAAATAAATGCTGGTTTGCTGAGATCGAAAGAGGGGAGTCACATGTAAGCAAATGGATGCTCCTTATGAACCAACTCCACAGATCAGAGTTTTCATTCATCTCAGATGGTGGTAAATTCTTTTGAGTTGATGAATAAATAAACAGGTCCCACGATAACACAAACAGTAAAGTGGATTTCCAGTAAGGCTGGGGAAATAAGTTAGAAAGTATAAACATATGCCATTATTTTCTATCGTTTGTATGAAAGTGTGATGTAGCCATGAGAATTAGCTTGGTAACCACTTATGTTTTCCTTTGCTGCGGCATTGAGTCTATGAACTTGTCTCTGTTTTCTTGAGTTACGATTTTTGCACAAGTTTTGCTTTACAAACATGTGAATGGGGGTGAAAAAACACAATATGATGAAATGTAAGAAAGGAACCTCATTAGTTCATCTGACAATTTCAAGGGAAAGGCTCACAATATTTCTCTTCCCCTAATTTAAGTAAATTTACATTTAAACAAATGCAAAAAGACTCAAGAGTGACCTATATCACAAAAACACACAAATAAGTCATTCTTTTGCTCCTCCTCGGCATGAGGTTAAACTGTAATCAGGTTCTAATATCTAGCCTTCATGTATGGGTGGAAGGGTAGATGCTTCTAGATACCACATGACCCCTCTCTGAAGCCTCAACAATGATCGTGATGGGATACTAGGTATCTGGTAGATACAAGTGATAGGCTGAAACCACGTTTTGGTCATGGATTATGTCCCAAAATTGCTTCTGATTGGTTGGACATAAGGAAACAGATTAATGACCCAAGACGTAGAGGCATCTGGCAGGAGTGTAAGTCTGCCCCCATATGGACCACTAGTGGGTTATTTCAGGTGGTCAGGTTTTGTCTGCACACTATGATGTTGCTGCATGTTGGGATCTTGAGATTGTATCCAGAGGCTAGGTCAGTAACCCTGAGCATTGCAGTCTTTTTCTTGCTTTGTAAAAAGTGTGACTCTTTTGCATTTGCTTATATATAATCCTTAATAAATCTAGCTCAAATTTGAAAATCATTGGCAAATTTAGCTGTTTTATGGGGTGTCTGAATTTGGGGATTTTAAAAGACATTGATAACATGGGCCTTATAACCAGTCTACTGTTCAAAACTGATTTATGCCTTCTCACATAAGATAATTTTATTATCCAATTCATGACCAAAAAATTAGGTCAATGGGACTATAAAGTACAATCAATGATGATACTCAGTGGGAGTGCACTAGGGATAGAATATTCAACAAAGGACCAAGAAAAATAAGGAAAGTTCTATAAAGTGTCATTTGTCCAGCATGAGGAGGTGGAGAGTTTGGAAGAGGAAATATCTATGGCTGCATCCATCACTGACTAGGCACTGATACCTTATCTGATGATGTTGCTGGGGGAAAGTCTGGGGTTAACTTAACGTCCTGGCATGGTGAATTTGGGAGGAGCTTGAGTGCCACAAGCAGAGATTCTCCTAGCACTTGAGACCAATGGAAAAAATCTTGTAATAGAGGGCTGGCCCAGGTTAGACCGTTGATAGGTCCATGCTAAGGGCGGGTACTCCTTTGTGATCTAGTGGCAATTTGACTGACCCTAGAGCGAGTCATGTAGAGTGAGGGAAGTAAAATATTAAACAGTGAAGCACCACTCGTTGGGGACTCGCGGGTACTCGTGAGTCTCCCCGAGTGAACTCCTGCAACGGGTAACCGGCGCAAACTCGGCCTTGTACTCGTGGAATTGTCGCACTCGGCAGAACCGGCAGCCCATGTCGAACTCGTCAACAGACTCGTCGAAATTGGCACCAGACACACGCGAGGAAAAAAGCACCGGGCGCCAAATTTTATGGCCGAGAGTTGGACTGTTCTGACTAGCACTTTTCTTTCGGTTTTCGCGTTTTTCGTGTTCCGACGTCGATAGAGAGATCATTGTGTCTATTTATTTCCACACGACTCAGAGTTTGCAAACTGGCACATTTTAAAACTACGACTTTTTCTATTCCAGGCGAGTGCAGCCTCGCGGAGCTTGCCCCCGCAGGTAGGTTCAAGTTCGTGCATAATTAAGTTTCAAAGGCAAGTGAGTACTGCTTTAGTCACTTTGGTTAGGTTACCGAGATCTCATTAAAAAATTTAGCTCTAATATGGAACAGACTTAGTGTGGGATCTTTCTCGGCCCGGGTAAAATAAAGATTGGAATGTGCAGTTACAAGACCTATAGTCTGTGCATCCTCTGTTTTAAGAAAAGATTTAAGTACCCAGTATCGTGCAGGCAGGTCAGGTTGTGAAGGTGCAGTTCCGGGTAATTCCACTGTGGTTTTTTTTTAAAATTAATATTCTGTATGTTATAGAATATAAACTATATATATATTGCTTTGTTATATTTTGTTTTCTTTATATATAATATAATATATATATATAGGTTTTTTATTTAATTTATGGTATATATTCTATATATTTTTTATTTTAAATTTTTGTTTATGTTATATATTTTTTATTTATTTATGTTATATATTTTTTATTTTTAAATTTTATTTATTAATATTTTATATTTATTTTGTTATATATTTATATTTTTAAATTTTTATTTATGTTATATATTTTACATTTATTTATGTTATATGTTTTTTATTTTTAAATTTTTATTTATGTTATATACTTTTTTTATTTTTGTTATGAGACAATGTTATGAATTATGAATTATTGTATAAATTGTCATTTTATAGCTTATATGGATTAGAAATGCTTTTAATCTTTTATTTTTTGTTTAAACTGTCAATATTTTTATTTTTTTCTATTTGCCGAGTCTTTCCCGAGTTTTTCCCGAGTCTATGAGTCATATGCAAGCCGAGTCTTTGCCGAGTCCGAGTCGTGCAACATTGATATTAAACACTGACATGGAAATCAAAGTATAATTATCTGGATCAATGGTGGGTTGATTGGTTTTCATATGTTCTTGTAATCTAGTTTTTAATGTTTTGCATTTCCTAGCTGAAGTGTTCTTTCTGGTATTTAGGTCTATTTTAGTTTCAAGAATGCATTAAGCTATTTCTTTAGAATTGTTTAAGGAATTTAGAACCAATTGCAAACTTGCAGCAAAAGAGATTCTGGAATGTCGTGTACAATGTTGGGGCATGTTCTACATTGGCATCACATACATTTCTGTCCTGTGCAGTTTCCGTGGAAGGATGTGAGCATTTTGCCAGTACAGAAGCATGCATTGGCATTTGGTCTATTTGCGTCAAGTATCGCTCCATTTGGAGGATTCTTTGCTAGTGGTTTCAAACGGGCATTCAAAATTAAGGTGTTTCTCTTAGCTTCATTTGGTGACATTGAATCATAATATGAAACATATATCTTTTAAAGTTTTATGTGCACATGGAAGAGGAATGATTCTTTAATACCATTCTGTCTTACAGGATTTTGGGGATAGTATTCCTGGTCACGGTGGCATCACTGATCGGATGGATTGTCAGGTAATGAGTCATGACTGTCTCATTTGTTAAAAATTTGTACATCATGGGACTTTTTGTGCACACTTATTTCAAATGATAAGTGTTTCTCAGCTCTAAGTTTAGTGTAGACTAGCCAATCAAACTGCTTTACTTTGCAAGGTGATTTACTTACTCGTTTCTTTGGGCATGTCACTAATATACAATAAAACATTAATAGTTAAGTTGGCCGTAGATTGTCAAGCCAACTGTACCAGTTCACGGAGAAAACTTTTATACAAGCAACTGTGGCTCCTTATGAACCTTGTAATTATATAATGTTTGACAGGCATATTTAGACAAAAAAACCTAAAATATCAGCACTTAGCATTATATCACAACGGTCATTGAGTAGTGTGTAGCCCGAATCAGTATGGAAGGATGACTAGCCAAACAAAACAAAGAAGCCACAAAGATTAGGCAGGAATTCTTGTATTTCTTCTTTATCTTTCATTCCAAACTCTGCATTGCTAACTTCATGCCCTTATTCAATTGCTTGTGCTCCAAGTTGACATCCTTCAGGTTATTGACGGTGGCAATACCTTATGTATCTCTTTTCGCAAATTCGTGAATATATACAAATTTGAAGAGTCACACAGACAAAATGGGAGATGTGGAAAATAAACTTTTATTAATTCGAGTCGTAGATAAATTGAGGTTGATACACTTTTATTTGTATATTTGGTAGTTGGTCTACCAAACCCATCTAACCATTAACAATGTAATCTAATGTTGAACACTTAGCACTAATGTGACCTTTATTAAATTTTATTGCACTAGCATTTGACTCCTAATATTATTGTAGTGTTAATACTCCGACACACCCCCTTAACATGGAAATAATATCTTCTCAAATTTTGCACCCCTTCCACGCCCTTAGCACATGTTGTCCGCCGAGATGCACACCAACAGCATAAATCTTTTGAAAGTTGTTTCCTCACTAAAAGTGGGAAAGGTGTGGCCTTGGGGGCAAGCAAAGGGCCAGGTGCTGCCCCCTGATCCTAGCTCCTCCGTTTAGGCAAACTCTTAACGAAGCCAAGGGGGTTAGTCCCTAACAATGAGTTGTCTAAGGCTCTTGGTTTTAAATGTTTTTGATGTATGGTGTGAATGAGTGTTGTTTAGGAGTTTTTATGAGATAAACACAATAACAATTTAAGCAATCCAAGTTGCTGTTGCAAAACACAAGATAAGATAGACAATTAATAAGATGACTGAATTCAAAGCATCCAAAAGAAATAAATCACTTAGATAAATAAAGGACAAATGGTCCTGATTAGGTGATGCAAAGTGAGTTTCAAGACCAGTGCCAAAATGGAGTCAAATGTGTGTTGGGGATGCTGAAATACAAGTCTCAAAGATATGTTTGTGAGATTGTTTTGCAATGCTCTTGGTAAATTTTATTGTGTATTTTAGAATGATCTTGATTATTAAAGGTGAGGGGAATTTCCAAGCGATACGCAAAGGTACTGGAAATCTATCCAGGAATACTCTAAGTGGCTCCGTTCGAGGACATGTTGGACCACCCAAGTTTCCAGTGAGGCGTTCAATAACTAACCAACCACTGAAAACGAGGTATAGCTACCCAACGCCCCCACTAGGAATTTGCCCACTTTCGAGTATTTTGACGATCAACGCCGGATTCCTTGGTTATGGGCTGGTGAATTTTATTATGGTTAAAGTCGGAATTAATATGAGAAATTAAATAGCCAATACCGTTTCTGTGTATCCCAACCTCCCAGGGAAGGGTAGAGCATACGTAGTATGGAAAATAGTTAATTCCAATTTTAGGGGAGATGGTGAGTTGTGAATATTTTATTAGAGCACAAAAACAAAGCTCTCCGATAGAGAGTGCTCTTGATCCACCTCATGGTGAGATTCAAGAGACTTAGCTAATCTAATATGAAAATGCAAGATGCAACAATGCTCTCCAATAGAGAGTGCTCTTGACTTGTCTTATGACAAGTTCAAGAGACTTTGTTTTCCTTTTATGTTAAACAATTTATATCAAGGACACACAACAATTAAATCAAATAAAATGATAGAAGACTAATCTAGCAATTATTGTTCTAGAATGCAAGAAGATCTAATCTAGCAATTAGTGTTCTACTTGTAAAATGGAAAAGCTAATCTACTTTGCAAAATGAGAATCTAATCTAAGAATGAAGCAAAAAAAGAAACAAGACGGTGTGGGAGCCTTAAATCCCACTTGCTCTTTTATTAGCTATTACAATGCTTTTGGTATTTTAACCCTTGAAGAGAACCTTTGAAAGAAATAGAAGAAGCCTTAGTGGTGGCTTTTACAAAAAAAGGTTTGATCTTTGTCTTCTTGGTTTAGATCTTCTTTTTGGTTTGTTCTTCTTCTTAGTTTTTTGCTTCTTCTTGTTGGGAACTTCTTGAAGTCTCTTGACTTGTCTTGATTTTTCTTCTTTAAGCACTTGAAACAAGTAAACTTCAAGTACCCATTATTGTTAATCAAATCAAAATTTGAAAACTAATCTAAGATCTAGAAGAAATGCAAACTATTTAACTATGAAAATCAAACCTTGAAATGAAAATGCAATCCTAGATCTAAGATGTAAAATCTTTGAAACTATGAAAATGATGAGATTTAATGCAAACTTTTTTAAGGAAACTAGCTAAGATCTATACGAAAACTTAACAAGGAGAAGTGTAAAAAGGCAAAGAGATAAAGCCAATAAGAAGAAGAAGAGAAGAAGACAAGAGAAAGGAGGAAGAAACTAGGAAGAAAGAAGGGCAGCCAACAAAGATAGGGAGTAGCAGCAAGCTAAGAAGGCTGTAATAACAGTGATGGGACAGCAGCAAGCTAAGAAGGCTGTAATAAAAGTGAAGGGACAGCAGCAAAGAAAGAGATAGGGCAGCCAAGGAATGAAGAGACAAGGAAAACGAGAAGAGAAGTTTGTAAAGTGATTGGAGAGGAGAGGAAGAGAGACGAATGGGAGATGGAGACGAGAAGAAAAATGAATGGCAAAGGAAAGAAAACAAAAGGAGGAAGAAGAAGGAAGAGGAAGGTAAGAAAAAAACGAAAGGAAGAGCTCAAAGAAAACGAAAGGGAGAAGAAGATAAAAACCGAAAGGAAGAGTGGAGAGAAAACGAAAGGAGAAGAAGACAAACCAAACAAGGCAAGGAGAGAAAAAGCCAATGGATAGAACCTTAGGATTTAGGGCTTCTTATGGAGTAACCAGTAACCAAAGTTTAAAGTTTGTTTTAATGATTGATGAATGAGAAAGAGCCCCTTTTGGCTAAGTTTTTTGACTTGGAGGTAGAAGCTTTGTAGATCCTGCAAGATGAAAGTGTTAGATGATAAAAACTCTTGTTTTGTGAAGAAGAAGTTGAACTTCAACCTTTTCTCCACCTTTGGTGATCCCTGAAAACACAACACTCAAGAAGCAAACAAGATCAAGTGCTAGAATACCAAATCAAACAAATATCCAAAAAACATTAGTATAACTGACTACGTCCTGTTCGATCTATATATTTGAAAGACCTTGCATAGATAATCAACTTAAAGACATTAAATGATTAACCTTATGTGCTAGATTTATAGCCTTCTAAAGCTAGCAGTGAACATACATTTGCAAAAGAGAGAGTAGGGTTGAGAGAGATATCACCTCATATAAGATGAAATCACAACACTAAGAAACCATGCATTGACCTCCAAAGTCACTTTTATTCCAGTTCAAACAAATGTGAGCATTACAATTTTGGCAGAGTTCTCTTGCATATTCTCCATGAGAAAACAATGGTGCAAGGCTCTGCTTTTATACAAAAAGAGACTACCTAAAACCTAATTCAAACTTGGCATAGAAGAGAAGTTGAATTCCAATCAAGACTGAGTTAACTCCAATCAATGGCAAGCTTGGAGTGTTGATCTATTAAGTTAACACCGAGTTGGTTGTTGTGAGTGGGGAGGTGGCCTCCACCTAGGCAAGGCGCCCCTGTTGATTTTTCCTGAGCAGCATTGAGTGCCATTCTCTGGGAGAATGGAGGCACCTGGTCAGTTACCAGGATATTGACCCAGTCTGGGACTGGGCTCTCAGCCTGGGGTTGAGAGCCATTCTCTGGGAGAATGGAGGCACCTGGTCAGTTACCAGGATATTGACCCAGTCTGGGGCTGAGAGCCATTCTCTGGGAGAATGGAGGCACCTGGTCAGTTACCAGGATATTGATCCAGTCTGAGACTGGAAGCTTAGCCTGGGGCTGAGAGCCATTCTCTGGGAGAATGGAGGCACCTGGTCAGTTACCAGGATATTGATCCAGTCTGGGACTGGAAGCTCAGCCTGGGGCTGAGAGCCATTCTCTGGGAGAATGGAGGTACCTGGTCAGTTACCAGGATTTCACTGTAAGCCCTAGATCGGGTCTGGGCAAGTGGTGTACTCCTCCACTTGGACTTGGTGACCACAGGTGGGTGAAGTAAAGCAATTAATTTATCTTCCTATGATGATGTACTTGGAGTGGACATGAAGACCTTGAAGAACACCAGGCTGATTTATCGAAGAACCATAGAACCCAAGCACCACTTGACTTGGTCCATGAAGAGACCAGTTAGAAGAAGAAGAAAAAAAATAAATATGTATTTATTTATGTATTTTGGGTCAACTCATTATTGGAGGAAAGAAAAATTAAAATGATGAATGATGTAAACTATATATGTTATATATATATATATTGGAAAGTCGGCCTCAATGTTTAATGGCAAATTAATGCAAGTCGGCCTCAATGTTTAATGGCTAAATAATGCAAGTCGGCTCAATGATTAAATTAATTTTTAATGACTGAAATAAGAGGACAGGTCGGCCCCAATAAAAGTGGAATTTATTCCACTATAAATAAAAGGTGAAAACTCATCATTCAAACAAAAAAATTCGTATGCTTTGAAGACAGCTTTGAGAACAGTTCGGTGGTACCAATAAGACAGTTCGGTGGTGTTAAGAAGACAGTACAATGGTGTCATTTGATGTCTGGGTTCTCTTCATTGTAATGCTGGGTCAAATATACTTACTGCTGTGCATATTCGGCCCCTGTCAAGGGTGATTTCTTACTACTGGCTGCTGTGTATACTTGGGCCTTGTCAAGGGTGATTTCTTACTGCTGGTTTATCTCCATACTATTCTACTGCTGGGTTATCACCATACTACTCATACTGCTGGGTCATCTCCATACTGCTGATATCTCCATATTACTGTTACTGCTGAGTTCTATCATTGGTTCATGGTTCAGTATAGCAGAGTTTTTTATTCAGGGTCTATCCCTAACTTTTTGGCAGCCATTACAGTCCCTGGAAAAGGCCACAACAGACAGTGACATGTACAGGATGGTTGTACAAGGTTGAGACTGCTTCAGCTACAACAGAACAGGGTTCTTCTTGGTAAATGAAACAATTCTAATTGTTGGAGAGGCTTGTTTAGCCTGCTGTTGTAAAACTCAGACATCTCATATTTAAGGAAGATATTCTTGCTGGAGTTTTTATACCTTAAAAGGTTTTCCCCAGGGTAAACATCTGTGTTCTTGTGGGTGCATGTTGTTCTATTTTTATTTAAAGTTAGCTATCTCTGCATTTTTGATATTTACAGTCTGCTACTGCTATCATTTTTAATTTTTAACATGGTATAAGAGCTTTGCTTGTAAAGCACACAGTGTTTGAGCAGTTGACTGTGTCTTATATAGACCTTGGGACAGCACAGACAGACTAGAGATGGCTTCTTCTACCTCTTTCAGACCAGAGGACAGGCTTGAGGGCTCAGCAAACTTTAATTCATGGAAAGCCAGGCTTATGGCCACCTTGGAAGAAAATGACCTTGATGACTTGGTCATCAATGTTGTAGAAGAACCCACGTCAAACACAGGAAGGGCAGCATTCAAAAAGAAGCAAGCCAAGGTAGGAGGATTATCTATGACTCAGTCAAGGAAAATATAATGCCTGCCATAACACCACTGAAGACAGCCAAGGAGTGTTTTGACACCTTGACATATTTGTACGAGAAGAAAGCACCCAGTCAAAAGAGAGTCTTGAAAAATAGACTTCGTACATTGAAGATGGAAAAAGATGAAGGAGTGGCCTCCTTCACAAAGATTGCTCAGGTAAGAGACCAACTTTCTGCTATTGGGGTTACAGTAGATGATGATGATCTTGTATAAATAGTTTTTGATGGTCTTCCAAGTTCTTGGGAAACCTTCTTAGCTTCTGTTAGTGGGCATGAGACTCAGCCAGATTTTGAGAGACTTTGGCATGACTGTTTAGAAGAAGAAGGCAGAGTACAGAGCAGAACTAAGGGTCCTAAAGAAGGGAACCTTGCACTAGCAGCTAAAACCAAGAGACAATTTAAGAAGCCTTTCCATCCCAAGAAGAAAAAGAACAAGCCACAAGGTAGGCAATTTGATATGTCACAAGTTAAATGTTTTAATTGTTTCAAAATGGGACATTATGCTAGGGACTGTAGGCTTCCAAAGAGAAGGCCCAAAAGAAAATTCCAAGCATCTACAGCTGAAGAAGAAGAACCAAAGAAGAAGAAAAATGCAAAGTCTTCCAAGCAAGAAGAATCAAGGAAGGAATACTATTTGATTTTTGCCCTAGTAGGGTCCATCACCAACAGCTCAAATTCTTGGTTGGTGGACAATGGAGCCTCAAAACATATGACAGGTTCCCGTGAAGCCCTTACAAGCTACAGAAAGAAGAAGTTTGACACTCAAGTAGAACTTGGAGATGACTCCACCTACAAAATAGAGGGAGTGGGTTCAGTCTCATTTCAACTTGATTCAGGGACCATGTTGCACATTGAAGACATACTATATGTTCCAGGTTTGAAGAAAAATCTTCTTTCTGTTGCTGGCTTAGAAGACAAAGGATACAGAGTTATATTCATGGACAAAAAGGTTTTGCTTTGGTCAAAGAATGAAAGGTTAAGTGCAGCAGAATTGATTGGGGTTCGAGAGGGAGGCCTTTACAAGGCCTCTGGGCACTCTACTCAAGCATTGGTTCACAGTACTATCAACCCTTGTGAGCTATGGCATCGTAGGTTTGGGCACCTTCATTATCCAGCTGTCCCTGGTCTTCAAAAGATGGTTACAGGTATGCCTGAGTTTTCTAATGAACATAGTGGTATTTGCAAAGGTTGTGCCCTTGGTAAAAATACCAAGAAGTCTTTTTCAAAAAGTCACAGCAAATCAAAAGGTATTTTGGATTTGATTCACTCTGACATTTGTGGACCCATGTCTTCACCTTCCTTAAGTGGTTGCTTATACTATGTATTGTTCATTGATGATTACTCTCGTAAATCTTGGATTTACTTTCTAAAGGCTAAGAGTGAAACTTTTGATAAGTTCAAGGAGTTCAAGGCACTGATTGAAAATCAGACAGGAAGACACATTCGCATCTTGAGGTCAGACAATGGAGGTGAGTTTGAATCAAATGATTTTGATGATTTTTGCCAAGAAGCAGGGATCAAGAGGGAGTTAACTGTACGTTACAACCCCCAACAGAATGGGGTTGCAGAAAGGAAGAACAGAACAGTTTGTGAGGCTGCTAAAGCCATGTTGTGTGATCTAGATCTTCCTTTGTCTCTATGGGCTGAGGGTACTAGTACAGCTGTCTATATTCAAAACAGAAGTCCTCATGCCATTTTGGGAGAAAAGACTCTAGAAGAAGTCTTTACAGGAAAGAAACCTGCAGTTGACCACATGAGGATCTTTGGCACTCTTGTCTACATCCATATGCCAAAAGAAAAGAGATTAAAGCTGGAGCCTTCCGGAAAGAAAGGCACATTTGTTGGGTACAGTGAAAATTCAAAAGCCTACCATATCTATGTTCCTGGTCAAAGATACATTGAAATCAACAGAGATGTGATATTTCATGAGGAAGCTGTTTTCCGCCACTCCAAAGAGCTTCCAAAAGATCCAGAAGGATCTCTTTCTGACATTCCAGACTCTCCTCATTCAGAGAATTAGAGGGAGGAAGAAGATGAACCTCATGCTTACTCAGAACCAGAAAGACCAACTGAAGAACTACTTGAAGCTCCTCCATCCAAGAGAAGACCTACTTGGGCAAGAGAAATATTGCAAGAAGCAGAGAAGCATAAAGCTCCATCTGGGACATTCAGAGAAAGCAAGAAGCCCCAGAAATACTCAAGTCTTATGAGTAAGCTCATTGATGCAGAGCCTTCTACATTCAAAGAAGCAGAGTCTCATCAGGTATGGATTGATGCCATGACAGAAGAATATAATTCCATTATGAAAAATGATGTGTGGGAAATTGTTCCTCGACCAAAAGGGAAGTCTATGGTAACTTCCAAATGGCTCTATAAAATCAAGCATGCTGCTGATGGCAGCATTGAGAAATATAAAGCAAGATTTGTGGCACGTGGTTTCTCACAAAAGGAAGGCATAGACTATGATGAAACATTTGCCCCTGTTGCCAGGTATACCACCATTAGAACTATTATCTCCCTCGCTGCTGTCTTTGGATGGAAACTCCATCAAATGGATGTAAAGACAACTTTTCTTAATGGAGAAGTTGAAGAAGAGGTCTACATTGAGCAACCTGAAGGATTTGTGACACATGAAATGCAGTCTCATGTGTGCAAACTAAAGAAAGCTTTGTATGGACTCAAACAGGCCCCAAGGGTCTGGTATGCCAGGATTGATGGTTACCTTCACAGTTTGGGATTCTCCAAGAGCACTGCTGATCCCAACCTCTACTTTAAGGTTGTTCAAAACCATGTCTTCATACTAGTCCTATATGTGGATGATCTGTTCCTCACTGGAGAGGAGCAACTGATAGCTCAGTGCAAGAGGGAGCTTACTTCAGAATTTGAAATGAAGGATCTGGGACTCATGCACTATTTCCTTGGTTTAGAGGTCTGGCAAAAGCCAGATGAGATCTTTCTGTCTCAAGGAAAGTATACAGTTGATATCTTGCAGAGATTTGGGATGCATGACAGCAAACCCATGAGTGTACCCATGACATCAAATCTGAAGAAGTTACGTGACTCAGCTACTTCTTCACAGGCAGTGGATCCTACTCAGTATCGCCAACTTATTGGATCTTTGCTGTATCTAGTACATACGAGACCAGATATCTGTTATATAGTGAATGCATTGAGTCAGTTCATGTCCGAGCCGAAGCACATACACTGGATAGCTGCCAAACATGTGCTCAGATATTTGCGAGGTACTATTACATATGGGCTCAGATATACCTCCAATAGTGGGGTAATGCTACTTGGATATGTTGACTCTGATTGGGCTGGCAGTGCAGTGGACTGGAAAAGCACATCAGGGTATTGTTTCAGTTTGGGATCAGCCATGATCTCATGGTCCAGCAGAAAACAGGGTTCCATAGCTCAGAGCACAGCTGAAGCTGAGTATATTGTTGCCAGTGATGCCTGCAGAGAAGCAGTTTGGCTTAGAAAGCTTCTCTCTGACCTGTTTGGTGGAAAGCTTGAACCAACTGTTATCCATTGCGATAATCGGAGTTGCATTAAGCTTTCAGAGAACCCTGTATTTCAAGACAGGTCAAAACACATTGAGATGAAGTACCACTTCATCAGAGATATGGTACAGCGAGGTGCCATGAAGCTCCAGTACATTCGTACAGATGAGCAGATTGCTGACATATTGACCAAGCCCCCCGTCGTTGACAAAGCTTGTGCACTTTCGAGACAAGCTTGGTATTGCAGAGAATGACCCTCTCGCCGAGAGGGAGTGTTGATTTTTCCTGAGCAGCATCGAGTGCCATTCTCTGGGAGAATGGAGGCACCTGGTCAGTTACCAGGATATTGACCCAGTCTGGGACTGGGAACTCAGCCTGGGGCTGAGAGCCATTCTCTGGGAGAATGGAGGCACCTGGTCAGTTACCAGGATATTGACCTAGTCTGGGACTGGGAACTCAGCCTGGGGCTGAGAGCCATTCTTTGGGAGAATGGAGGCACCTGGTCAGTTACCAGGATATTGATCCAGTCTGGGACTGGAAGCTCAGCCTGGGGCTGAGAGCCATTCTCTGGGAGAATGGAGGCACCTGGTCAGTTACCAGGATATTGATCCAGTCTGGGATTGGAAGCTCAGCCTGGGGTTGAGAGCCATTCTCTGGGAGAATGGAGGTACCTGGTCAGTTACCAGGATTTCACTGTAAGCCCTAGACCGGGTCTGGGCAAGTGGTGTACTCCTCCACTTGGACTTGGTGACCACAGGTGGGTGAAGTAAAGCAATTAATTTATCTTCCTATGATGATGTACTTGGAGTGGACATGAAGACCTTGAAGAACACCTGGATGATTTATTGAAGAACCATAGAACCCAAGCACCACTTGACTTGGTCCATGAACCCACCAGTTAGAAGAAGAAAAAAAAAAAATGTATTTATTTATGTATTTTGGGTCAACTCATTATTGGAGGAAAGAAAAATTAAAATGATGAATGATGTAAACTATATATGTTATATATATATATATTGGAAAGTCGGCCTCAATGTTTAATGGCAAATTAATGCAAGTCGGCCTCAATGTTTAATGGCTAAATAATGCAAGTCGGCTCAATGATTAAATTAATTTT
The DNA here is from genome assembly GCA_027924585.1 of Larix kaempferi. Lineage (NCBI taxonomy): Eukaryota > Viridiplantae > Streptophyta > Pinopsida > Pinales > Pinaceae > Larix > Larix kaempferi. The sequence goes on along the minus strand of BSBM01000017.1, from coordinate 16,924,965 downwards.
TAATGACTGAAATAAGAGGACAGGTCGGCCCCAATAAAAGTGGAATTTATTCCACTATAAATAAAAGGTGAAAACTCATCATTCAAACAAAAAAATTCGTATGCTTTGAAGACAGCTTTGAGAACAGTTCGGTGGTACCAATAAGACAGTTCGGTGGTGTTAAGAAGACAGTACAGTGGTGTCATTTGATGTCTGGGTTCTCTTCATTGTAATGCTGGGTTAAATATACTTACTACTGTGCATATTCGGCCCCTGTCAAGGGTGATTTCTTACTGCTGGCTGCTGTGTATACTCGGGCCTTGTCAAGGGTGATTTCTTACTGCTGGGTTTATTGCTGGTTTATCTCCATACTATTCTACTGCTGGGTTATCACCATACTACTCATACTGCTGGGTCATTTCCATACTGCTGATATCTCCATATTACTGTTACTGCTGGGTTCTATCACTGGTTCATGGTTCAGTATAGCTGAGTTTTTTATTCAGGGTCCGTCCCTAACTTTTTGGCAGCTATTACAGTCCTTGGAAAAGGCCACAACAGACAGTGACATGTACAGGATGGTTGTACAAGGTTGAGACTGCTTCAGCTACAGCAGAACAGGGTTCTTCTTGGTAAATGAAACAATTCTAATTGTTGGAGAGGCTTGTTTAGCCTGCTGTTGTAAAACTCAGACATCTCATATTTAAGGAAGATATTCTTGCTGGGGTTTTTATACCTTAAAAGGTTTTCCCCAGGGTAAACATCTGTGTTCTTGTGGGTGCATGTTGTTCTATTTTTATTTAAAGTTAGCTATCTCTGCAGATATTTACAGTCTGCTACTGCTATCATTTTTAATTTTTAACAGCTCCCCACTCATTCCTTGTTCTTATCACCCCTCCAATTCGAACTCTCCACATAGGAAAGACGTGAGCCATGAAGGAGGGCGTGAATCTAATCAAGATGAAGCTTGGAGCTTGATGGAGTTGTTAACTTGGAGTCGTAGGAGTTAAAGCTTGTGATGTGGCCTCCACATAAGGAAAGGTGCCCACCATTCCATAAATGTACAACCACCAAACTATTAATTGCTTGCCATCTCACCCAATTCGTAGATCATGAAGGAGAGGGCGAATTCCCTTGATTGATTTGACTTGTAGTGACTGGATACTTAACTGAAACTGATCTGAGATGACTGGAATCTTCTTTAATGCTGATTGCCATGTCATTTAGCCTGTTTATTTAATCCATTTGGATTATTCTGGAGCAAATTGGATTATCTCCAATTTAATATTTTTTGATTATTTTAATTAATATTTCTCCTTTAATGATTTTTTGAGAAAATATTAATTATGAGGCTGAATGACTGTCCGAAACTTAGGATAAGTGGGTTTGGGGTTTAACTGGGATTTTTGCCTTAGGAATTGAGCCTCCAATCTTTTAAATCCACCCTCAAACCACTTAATTATTACATTTAATTGAAAAATTTAATAATAAAATAATAAAAAATAAAATTATCCAACGCGTCCGGTAAAATTTTTTCGGACAACGATTTAACACAACAAGGGACCTAGGAAATGACCATCTAACACATCAATAGTGTCTAGTAGGTTCATATACATCAGTTGGATTCTAATAACCCCCCAAGGCCCAAACTTTCAAATTCGTGCATTCCAGCTTTGGAGGAAGTGGCAGAAAAACTCACTGATTATTACTCGGCTAAAGGCAAAGCATAATCGATAAGTGAAAAAACTCCCTGGAATACCTTAGTTGATAGTCAAGTCTTGGGGAACCGAGCCACTCAAACCTCTACTAGCTCACTTATTACAAAAACCCCATGGGGCATGGTCATTTCAACAGAAAAATAAAAACTGGCTAATCATCACAAACTGAACCCCAGATACTTTGGAAGTGAACATTGATCATGTTCAAACACTGGCGGCTCAATGGAGGTTCAACTATTGTACAAAATAGTTGGCATCAGTACAAAACTCATCTTTTACAAAGAAGAACTCAAAAGAACTACAAAAATTAGCAAGATGGCTACAACTCTCTGTATACTGCATATTGGTACCTCCATCCACTGAGACATCTGGGCAAACATCTACTATGCTTATTGGTTCTCTACGAAAGCCACCTGGATGTAGTGTCAATAAAAAGCTCTATGGCACAGTGACAAGTGTTGGTTGCTTGGCTTCCTTGACCTATCGAACTTGGTATTGGTCGGGATGTGTTGTGGTCAATGTTCTCATGAACGAAATTATACCATCACTGTTTTGCTCAAAATTACGTCTTTTAGATTGGAAGGGGCCATGGTAGTGGTAAAAGACTTGGTCGAATAAAAAGTATGTTAGAAATTAATTTTTTAATTAAAAAAATAATGTACATGAATGCAAATCCAAAACATTAGAAACCAAATATGCAAAGTTTGCTGATTTATATTGCATTTAATTCTGCAATGGCAAAATTACATTGAGATATAAGTCCTGAGATACATAACATTAACATTCGAAGAGAAAGTACATAAATATTGAGGATCTAAATGGCCGCTAGAATCTTAAAATCATCATAATATAATCAAATGACTACATAACATACTATGTCATGAGTCATGAATCATGATTCATCAAAATTCTCAAGAGTTTAGATCATCAAGAATGTGAGCATTAACATCCTATAGGATCCTCTAGATCTTCCTCATGGTCTCTTGTATGAGTACCTTCCTCTTGAGTCTTGAGTATATGCCTTGAAAGTCCAAGACCAACACTATATTCCCTTGCCTCTAGTAGTCGAAGTGGGTCCAAGTCTATCTAGCTAAATTCGTCCTCTAGAAACAATACTAGTTGATTCTGCATGAACAATTGTGAGGAGGGATCAATCTCCTCCAAATCTATGGGATTTACAAAAGATGTTTTGCTTAAGTGGTTGTCCCTCAATCACAGTTTGTACTGCACAAAGACTGAATATTTCAACTATTGTTCCAAAGGTTTTCTCTTGCTTGATTGAATGCACTTAAACACACTCCAGTTGCTCTCACACTTTGAAGCACTACATATTTGGCGTAGTTTTGACGTGCAAATGTTTGCAACTTAGGGTACCGAATTGGTTCCACCGATAAGTTGCAATAAAACAAAGTTAGAAGAAATTAGTCATTGATAAAGAATACATTTCAGATTTAGAAATTTAGATTTAATAACTTATAATAATGAATTATATGACTTAAAATCTTTGAAATTGCTTATCCCATTGGCTTTTGTCTCTTTGTTGAACAACCACTTCTCTACCAAAGGCATTGAGACTTTTGCTATATCCCAGAAGTTTGAGGTGTATTTTATCTCGATCTTTCTTATTTGTGGACCATCTGCACTATGCAGTTATACAATCCATCTATGATCTCCCCATCCACTGACAATTATATTTATATAATGGTACTTTGGATTTATGAAATCCCAATTGCATGTAGATAAATAATATATTTTTATTAATTTTCAACAAATGACCACAAAAGTAGGTCAATGGCATTGCTAAGTACAAAAATGTCGATACATTATGGGAGCTCATAAGCCACATCAATATAAAGCAAAAGAGAAACAAATCTACTCTAAAGATTGTCCAGAATACACACACACACATGTAAGTGTACGGAAATTGTTGAGCACCCCAAAACCTCTAGAAAGTTTTGTTCATGGTTGCGCAAGATAATATTTTAAATTGGATATGGATTCTGTGTGAGATATTTTGAAGTTCAACATTTCAAGCTGCTAGTTGGGCTCATCTTCAGGAGCTTAGTGTTGATGAAATGTATGAGAAACAACTGCATAGTAATAGTGGACACCTAAGCATGAAGGAGAGGGTGAGACAGGTCGGCTTGATAGATTAAGTCACCTGACATGTCTTTTAATAATGTTAATGATTGGTTTCCCATTGTCCCTTAATTCGACACCATCATCCTGATGAAGATTATTATCATGTTTTTTGTTTTCCAAAGTTTCTCTAATTTTCCTTTTAGTGTGATTCTCTTCTTGCACAATTAATCTTGTATTTTCAACGCAGATTAGGTGTCCTGTCTTGGACGAGTGCTCAGCAAGAGCAGATTTCTTCGTGCGATTGTGTTGTATGTCAGAACAATGCTCCTTAATTATAATCCCGATTGCTCTCCCTGTCTCATCTATGTTCTTCATACCGCAGGAGCAAGGAATGATATAGACTCTCTTCTTTTTATTGGGATGTACCTTGTCTTTAGCTTGGTCTAGCATTTTCTTAATGGTGTTGAGCGGGGTGAAAGTCACGTTACTTTTCTTTTTTCTCAAAATCTTAGCTATCTTGTCAGTGGTACCCTTGATGTATGGAAGGATAATCTTCCCTATCCCATCCTCCTCCCTTTGTTTTCTACGGGGACCTCCTTGAGATTTTTTGATGATGTGCTTGATCTGTCTATCCTTGTTTCCATTTATTTTAAAAACCTTGGCTAGGTGGTCCAACTCTCCTTCAAGATGCTCATTATCCGATAATTTGACAACACGAGTTACCAATGTGTTGATCATGTCATGTTTTTGGTCTGAGTAGTGGTGGGATTCCGGATGGAGGTATCTATTTGTGTGCGTCTTTTTTCTATAAACATGGTGACTTAACGAACCATCAATGTGTTTTCTAATGAGGACATCCAGAAATGAAATGGTGTTTTTCTTCTTCCACTTCCATTGTGAATTTTATATGATCAGACCTGCTATTTAGATGTTCTAAGAATGTTTAAATTTTCTCTAGCGTGTGGCCAATTTTTATTGGTATCATTATTGGTATCAACCACGAATCTCATCCACCATTTTGGTTGCAATGGAAAGGATTTAAGAGCTTCTTTCTAAAAAAAATCCATGTAAATGTTAGCGACTATTGGGGAGAGTGGAGACCCCATTGCAATACCTTCTATTTGCTCATAGATCTTACCTCTGAAATTGAAGTAAGTGGAGTTTAGGTATAACTCAACCAAATTCGCTCTCTTGTCATTAGTGATATCTCTTACGATTTTTATGGCTTGCTTTATTGGAATTTTTGTGAACAAGGAAACCACATCAAAGTTGAACAAAATGTCTTCCTTATCCGTCTTCAGGGTCTAGAAAGTTGTCTTGTACCTATCAGGGTTTGCTATGCCTCTTGCATGGAAGAGGCAACACATTGCTGAGAAGTGGAGGATCTTGTGTGCCTGTTGGTGTGGTGTGAGCTATCTCTAGATCTAAAACAATACCTCCATAGGGGTCTTAGAGAAGTAGAGCAACTCATTGGTGGAGGACGTATGAATACCCTAGATCTCATGCATCTGGACTCAACACTAATACGATTATAGCCCTGCCTCTTGGTGCTCTTGCTTGATGAGATCATCAGGAAGAAGGATGTGACTGTCTTGGAGGTGTTCGACTTGGAAGGTGGTTGAAGGGACTAGAATCTAATAAGGACCTCTCTCATGAACAAGGCCAAATATCTTTGGTCTAGGTACCTAAAGAAACTAGAAAGGGAATTTTGAGATCCCTTAAAAAGATAGAAAACCTGCCCCTAGATCTCGTAATACAAAATGAAAGGTGGTGATGAATATGATTGTCATTGATGACAATACATTAATGACAAATGCTAAATTGGTGACATGAAGGACATGATGACAAAGGACAACCATTGATAGTATGACAAATGGCAAACAAGCAAGCATGGAGAACATGACGAGGACATGCTTGATGACAAGGACAGTAACACATGGAGATGATGACATGGCTTGAGGACTGGCAAAGGACTCATAATCATATGACAAGCAAGCATGGGGCTTGCGGGCATTCGAAGAGCCATGTGTGGGCATTTTTGTAGAGCCCTACGAGCATATTATGCACATCTGCGGGCATCTTTCATGGGGCATTGCGGGCATGGAGGAGCCCTGCGGGCATTTGTTGAAGCAGCTTGCGGGCATTTTAAGGAGGCTACCTGCGGGCATTTGAAATGGCTCCTTGCGGGCATTTGAAATGGCTCCTTGCAGGCATATGTTGAAGCCTTTTAAGGGCTTATGCGGGCATCCTGAAGCCTATTGCGGGCATTTTCAAAATTCCCATGCGGGCATCTTAATGAAGGCCCGTGGGCATTTTTGTTGAAGGCCTGCAGGCATTTTTTATGAGCCCTTGCGGCATTTTTCAAAGCTATTGTGGGCATTTGTGGGAGTCAGCCTACGGACATTTTGGAAGAAGACATGAAGGCATATGATGAGGCAACCTGCGGACATAATTCAAGTAGCCCTTGCGGGCATTTGCTGAAGCCCCTTGCGGGCATTTCAAAGCTCCCATGCAGGCATATTTGAGGCTCATGCGGGCATTTAAAGTGGCCCTTGCGGGCATATCTAAGGAGTGTTGCGGGCATCTGGAAGGGCAGAAAATGGCAAGGAAAAAATCACACCATTTGATGACATGGCATAAAAACAAAATGATTGGCTATTTCCTTGATTAAAGGATGACCACCTAATTAAATACTTACTTAATGTATTTTGGAAGGCATCTAATGACATGGCATAAAAACAAAATGATTATCTCCTTGTTTGAAGGAAGGGCACTCTAAACAAATCAATTTTGATTTATTTAATTATCCAATGATAAAAATAAAATTAAAAAGGACAAGTCGACCTCCAGATTTGGTGGGAAAAGAAAAGTATAAATAGAAGACAAGTTTTATTTTGATGTGCGAATTTTGTGGAAGATTTCGGATTGTTGAGATATTGTAACTTCTAAGAATATTATATTTGTACTTTATTATTCCGGAGATGTTTCATTCCTCCGTGGAGACCCTATTGTATATCCGGAGATGTTTTATTCCTCCGTGGAGAATGTGGTAACTTGGGTTATTAGACTTCCCTAGTGGGGTCGGCCCTGTATGAGTCATGTGGGTTAAAGGGTTATTAGACCACCCTAGTGGGGTCGGCCCTGTCACATTATGTTAAGTAGTTAAGTTGGGGCCGACCTAGTTAGTGTAAAAGTCAAGTCGGAGTTGTGTATAAATAGAGGAGGTGTGTTCCTCATTTAACACACATTCACTCACTTGTGATTAGTGCATAGGTGAGAGAGAGATCTGCTATGGAGGAGAAGGAGCTTATGTTTAGGGTTTACATCTTTGTATTTGTTGGTCATCTATTATGAGGAAGCTTTGCTGGGTTTTCTACCCCATGAGGGTTTCCCAGGATAAATCTGTGTCTCTTGTGGTTATGTTGTGCTTGTTGTTCTTTCAGTGATCCTGTATATGCTATTGTTGTGAAATGGAATGTAATACTGATATTTTCTATCTTAGCATATTGAATCTTAACACGGATGTGATAAGGTAGTGAGCTCTGATTTTCGAGTGAGGTCTGAAGAAAATTTCGGGGAGCTGCAAAGCAGCAGAGGTAACAGAAGATGGAAGTTTGAGACAGCATTAAAGTTTCTTTTCTCTTTTACTCTCTCCTTGATTTTCAGGTGGCTAAAGACAATACTCAGAATCATGATAACAGTTGACTTGACAGAGACATAATGATAATGTTCTAGGGCAGCATAAATGGCAGTTTGATGACAGGATGTGGACAGTCAAATGATATGAATAGACTGAAGATGTGCTTGTTTAATTGGCAACAGGTTTTTGATTAGATGATGACAGTGATGACACATGAAAATTGATGAGATGTAATGTGATAAAAATGTGTATGTAAATACAAGCTGGACCTTGTACTATTTTTCTTAGTTGGATCTGAGAAAAAGACCAAGCTGAGTCTTGGAATAGAAGTTGGTGCTTCTGATTCAGTTGTAGCTGATAACACCTCACGGTTGTAGCCGGTTGAATCAAATATAAAAAGATTATAAAGCTTATCTTGTGTCTCCTGTGATGTATTGCTAATAATGTGTTTAACTTGATGAATGACATGTTGATGATTACTGAAGTATAGTTAGAGATTGATGAAAGTGTTAAAGTGAAATTGTAAATGATATTGGTTTAGGGTTAGAAGAAGTTGAAATGCAATTAAGTGCTGGCCCACTGATTCACCCCCCTCCTCTCAGTGAGCCATTGTGTCTATCAGGTGGTGCAATTGGGATACCAGCAATGGGAGATGGTGTTCGACATCCACCCAAAGTTAGTGCAAGCATTCCTGAACTGTCGCAGGGGAATCTTGAGAATGTGAATCCTAAGTCACAAGGTTCGGGTTCGACAACCATTAAGTTTGATATGGGTTCAAATTTTTTGATGAGGTTCGAATGAAGTTTTCTATTAGGTTTGTCTATATACGTTTTTCAATATATATCTAAGTTGCCAAGAATCTTGGGTTGGGGATATGGACCGGAATTGGGACGCCACTTTTTGAAACAGGGGACTTGGGTATGTCGGGGGTAGGAAACCCCATTTGCTCGAACGAAGGGAGAGGAGGGGTAATTCGAAAATTAATCGGTAGATTGCCAATCACAAATTAGTAATATATGATAATAAAGGTTTAACCTTCATTTGTTAGGGGAAGTGGCACTTTCATTAGGGAGGTCATAGATTCAAGATGAATGAAGCAATGAGCTAACTCAATTAAATCATTACTTTCTCTATTGCCGCCATATTATTTTAGCACACTATTGTTGCCACCATTACTTTTGCACAGTGAAACTATTTGTATATGGGCCAACGTCTTGTGTGGGAAAGCCAAAAATTCATTTGTGGTGCTAGTGTGGGATTGCTATAGAGCAGGGCCATCCATATAGATAAATGCACCTTCGACTAATTCATGGGATGTCTATAGAGCAAGGCCATTACTTTCTCTATTGCTGCCACATTATTAGCACACCATTGTTGCCACCATTACTTTAGCACAGTGAAACTATTTGTATATGGGCCAATGTCCTGTGTGGGAAAGCCAATAATTCATTTGTGGTGCCAGCATGGGATTGCAATACAGCAGGGCCATCCACATAGATAAATGCACCTTCAACTCACACTAAATCTAGTGTTATTACATATATAAAGAATTCACAACTTTGAGCATATAAAGTTTAAACACAATAAAATAGGATACGCCTTGATGCTCGACCATAACAAACCTGAGCATATAAACCCAGTAAAATAGGGGCGAGGGTATGAGCCGCTCACTCGACCATCAAGAGGGCAAGGGTTTTAACACGAAGATCGACCCTGCCCTCTCTTAATAACATTGTGGGCCGAGGAAAAAGAGCTCGCCTAACCTGTTATTCCTCAATTCATAAGTTGGGATCTTTCAAAGATGCTTGGGAAACAGTTGAGAAATTATTTTTATCTTTTTTTGAATTTTATGAAACATGGGTAATACAGATTGAAACAAGCTTAATGTACTTGAAGCCGCAAGATTTTTATAGAATTGAGGACTATTTGGATAGGTCCAAGGAATTGCAAATATAGTTTGTGGATTTTTGAAAGAAAATTGAGAAGTTTTTCGTGTGTCAAATCAATAACAAGGTAATCCTTGGAATCAAGGTAGGTCTTTTCATGCTATTTGTAAGAGCTATGCACATTGACACTTCTTCTAATTCAAACTGATTGTTTATTCTCATTGTACTCCATCACTTGTTTATTCAAACTGATTGTTTATTCTCATTGTTTGTTTTCAAAATTTGACACTAAGAAAAGTATTGATGAAAAAGGTGTATATTGGAGATGATACTATACTCTTGTGTGGTATTGGTAATACTATTCTCATGGCTGAAAACAAGGTTGTGAATGACATTGACCATGTCCCCGATCTGACTTGAACAAACTGGTTTGTGAATGACATTTACCTTCTCTTTCTACATCATTTGACTCATACTAATATGAAGGTTGAGTTTTGAACAAACTGGTTTGTTATAAAGGACTTAAAATCAAATTCAAAATTGTTGCTATTGGATATGCTGATCCAAGTGAGAGACTCTATATACTATAAAAGCTTACTGCATCTGATTTCCATTAATGTTCTCTTGTCTTTGTGGCAAGGGTTTATCTTGAGAGTAGATTGTGGCATGGGCAAATGGGTCATTTGGATTTTCATAGTTTCCCATTGATGAGTTGGTTGGAGGTAGTACATGCACCCTTCAGATATATATATTGTTGAAAAATAGTTAGATAGTTTACAATGATCCTTGGGACAGTATATAAATATACATTGACGGTCATGAGGTGAAAGGGTGTGACCCTTGATGCTTCTTTATTATTATTTTTAGTGTTATTATTGCACTAAAAGGCACATTCTACAACCTAGTGTAAGGGAAATGTGTATTGTTTGTTTTCAATGTTGAGCAGACATGTGACATTTAAAAAAAATAATAACAAATCAATATTTCAAAGTCAACCCTAACTTAAAATGAATATTTTCATGATTCATGTCGTGACATGTTAGGGTTTATTGGTAGGCATCGTGAGGGACCCAATTGCCGTGAGTTTTACAAGAACTCTTCTCCTTTCATTTGTCTCTTTTTCTCTTAACTCCATTTTTTCCCTTGGGGATTGGCACTAGTCTTCAAAACCTTCCATCACCTATACTACAGTAGAAGACCTCAAGTTTTGCTAAGGCTATCTCTTCCAAAATCACCTTGTGCCCTCCATCGGTATAGCCTAGCAAATCCTATAATAGGGAAGCCCCCTTGAGTTGGAGAAGAGCCAATTAGAAGTGTAGAGAGGTAGGTAACACCTCTAGGTTGCAACTAGTCTAGCCCATTCTTTGGGTGTTTAATCACACATGCTAGTTCAAGCTGTAACACTGTGCAATTGGAGAGGCCATTTTTAGATAATATGTCCAGATTGCCTAGATCACATGTTTAGAGGGTCTTGGCCAGAAGATGACTTTCCATTCTGAGCACTTTTCAGAAGTAAGAACTAGCCTCATTGTCGAACCTATGTACATAGAGATTGGGTGCATGCCCTTAGGATCCCACAGATTCCAGATTGAGATAAATATCATATTGCATGGATGGACAAGGTTTGCTAGTTATGCCACTTGTCCAAGCCTAGTTGGAGGAGCATCACATTTTTTGATGTTCAATCTACTATGAAATTAGAGGGAGATAGTATTGCATATTTTGGAACTTGGGGACCTCCCTTTCCACTTTTTTCCACTACCTTGACTAGAGATGCCTTTCTCTCTTCATGAAGATCACCTCATACTTCCTAATGGAAGGGTTTGATTGGGGCAACAACTGACAAGAAGAGATCTATGATACTTCAATTTCTAGATTGGTGCGACCTTGGGTTTCCTCTTGAACTCCCTTGGTAGGTCAACTGACCTCCTTGCGACCCATGAGGATCTACCATTCTAGGACACAAGGTGTGCACCACCATCTCAACAGACAGATCAACTATACGCAACTCCAGAGTCTATTTCCCCCTGTCCATCACACTACTACTCAAATTCGTATGAGCTGCTAGGCTTCCATCCAATTTTTCTTCTTCACAGCCTTATATGTTAGTAGAGCTGGCCTTCATTGGCTGTGTGCTACCCCCCTAGGATTATGTAGCAAAACCCTCTTTAGCGGCTTAGCCCTGACCACTTCTAGGAGGATATCATTCACTGGTGCGAGTTGGGATTCCATGCTTTCTCTAGGGTCATGTAGACAGACCCTCTGAACATTGACCACTCCCAAGAGGATATCATCCACCAGTGCATTGGCCCTTTCATTTTTATTGATGACCTCGATGATGAACTTGTATTGGGTCCCTTTGCTGGCAATCCTCTCTTTTGTTTGGCACCAACACTCTTCAAATTCTAGTGTCTTTCTTGGGCTTGCACCTTATTTTATATCTTCTCCTAGCTAGACACTTGTTTCTAGTATTGATCTAGGTGTTGCTTTCACACTCCCACTTTGTGCCTGTAGCGGGTGTACTCTTTTAGTCCTATTGACCTACTTTTGTGGTCATTTATTGGAATTTAATAAAATTAACCTATTTTATCTACATGATTTTCTTGCCACTAATTTACATTGCCATGATCCTTTTTTTTTTTCCTTGGAAAAAGTCTGTAATTTTATTTCAAAAAGATGAACAAAATTACAATCTGCACATGTAATAGGATCACAAAGATCCCTACATTGTCACATATTTACATTCCCATGGCATGGGAACAAACCCTCAAACGCCCAAAAAAAAAATAAAAAATAAAAAATAAAATAGAAAACCAGTGAATTAAGACAGGCTTCAAACCCACCAAAACCAGAATCATGTAAGAGATCCACAGCTCCCAGGATCTGCCTCCACTCCTCAGACTCCACTCCCGTACACATCCCCCACCTCCCATCAGCAAAGGCAGTCCAGCCTCAATAAAGAGGGATATGACAGAGCTCCCTGCAGCGAGCAGGTAGGCAGCGACTACAATGTGAGCAGCACCCAGAAGAGGCAGCAAACCTTGTAAATGAGCAGGAAACCGATCCTATCCACAAAATCCACAAACCAGAAAAATGAAGAACACAACTGATCCAATCCGTCCGCAGCCCTTAAGATCCGGAGATGGGTACCTCGGCTAGCCTCCACCGACTAGTGCAAGATCCGCCGCCCTCCAAGAAACTACAGCAGAGAACCTAAAACCGTCATCCATAAGAGGCACAGAACATCAAGAAAATGCAAAGAAAACCCTCCCAGAATCCTTGAAAAGAAAGTATCGCCACTAGCGGCTGTGTAGACACCCCCGGACGCCGATAAAAGCAGCCTTGACAGCTCCCCATGTCGGCCGCCGCCGAAAATCTCTGAGCCGAACAAGAGGGACTGAAGAATCCCGCTGCTGTCGCTGGAATCCAACTGCATCTGATCCACCGAGCTTATGAGTGGCCGAGGAATCCATCTGTTGCTGAAAACATCTGGAATCCTTACACTCACATAATTGACGGAGAAGGGTTTGCTGTCGGTCACTACCAGCGATTGCCCGTCGAGGAGAGTCTTCAGTCTTGTGCCCGCGAAGCCACATCAGATCTGCCAACGACAGCCTCCTATTGGGCACTACATGGTTTCTTACATTGATTCTTGGCCACTCTTAAGAGCAGCCGAGCTGATCAATGACGAACCAGGGATATGGAAACCCCGTCGCACGGTGTCCTCAGCAAGATGACCAGCAGCAAGAATGGACAGGAACCCTGCTCGCCCTCGCAGCCGCCACCATCACCGCCGAAAAACGCCTCGCCCCGGACCAGCATCCATCTGAACAAACGCTACCCGCCGTCGCCACTGGGTAGCCGAAGAAGCCAGCCCCCAATGGGTCGCCGCGCCAAGACAATAGCAAATGCTCCAAGGTGGGAAAAAAAACCATCCGTCGGCCTATGACAGGAAGCCAACACAAGAGAGGTGAGGATCGGCCATGGAAGGATCCATGACCGCCCGAAAACTTCAACGAGAGTCGACTTTCAAACCTAGTTGCAGAGCTTCGTCCGGCTCATCCTACATTGCCATGATCCTATTTATACTATGTTAGTTTTTGTACCTAGGGAAGTGTTCCCCTAGTGACTTTTGCCTAAGTCACTTAGAAAGGGGGAAAAAATGACCTTCACATTAAATGACTTGTGAAAAGCATTTAATGAGACTTTATAACCATAAAGTCACATTTTGATAAATTTAAGTGGGTGAGTGAAATTAATATTTATGAGAAATAAATAGGAGCATTTAATTTCAACCGTCGATCTAATCTAATCTCATCCATTAGATTTAGAAAATCCTAGGGTTTGAACAAAAAGGAGAAGGGAGGCAAATGAAGATCACTTTTAAAAAGAGAGTGAGCAAGAGAGAGCGAGAGAGCACTGGCACGAATTTCAAGGAGCCATTAAAGCAAGTTTCAGTTGGGATGCATTTTGAGGCAGCCTGTTGAGCATTAATTGCATCATACGGATTTCTGAACAGCAAGTTTTCTTCAGTACAACACGCATCCCGAGGTATACTGTACATCAGCCATTTTGGCACGGTTTTCAAGGAGAAATTGGGCACGAGTTTCGAGAAGAAATTGGGCACTAATTTCGAGACAGTCTGCATGCATCCTGAGGCAGATTCTGGGCACTTTTCCCAAAAATATCAGCACTGTTTTCGAGGAGGTTGAGTGGGCACATCATTTGAGAACTGCTGCACACATTTTGAGGCAGATTTAGGGCACAGATTTCGAGACAGTTTGCACAGGTTTCGAGGAGAACTGTACAGTACGGTTTCTGTACTTTCAGCACAGAAATCGAGGCAGCTGTTTGGCACTGATTTCGAGATAATTTTTCTGGGTGAAATTTCATGGTGGAGATAAGTACATTTCTGTTGTAAAATTTATGTACTGAGATTTACTGAAGAAATAATAAACTCTCTCTCTGACTGGTTTTCCCCGTGGGGGTTTTTCCAGGGCCATTGGCTAAATTTCTGAGTCTGATTTATTTTATGGCGTGCATGTTAAATTAGTTTTATGCCTGTTAAAAGTGTATTTACAGCATGTTTAACTGTCTGCAATTTTTATAAGCAGTTTCCGGCCAATGCAAAACCGGTTTGGAAGTGAAAACATTAAAAACTTGACATAAACCAACGAGCTGATTTACACAGAAAAATTTACATACTATGTTTCTAAAGAGCTACCTGAGTGGTAACCAAAAGGAGTTGATTTACTATGTCTCTCCTATTTGTACCTACAACTTTTCCATTAAAAACGTTTCATTGGTAGCTATAGAAGTTGCGTTGATCATGTGTCTGATCATGTGTTGCTTCTGTAGATTTGTAATTGGTGTGGGGGTGATTATTGGGTGAGTTGTTTAATCTTTAGTGATCCACAGGTAGGTAGATTCACTGGCCTATGTATTCATGGGTTGGTGGACTCCATAGTTTTAAAAATTGGTCGACTCGGACTTGGCCGAGTTGACCGAGTTGAACCTCCACCGAGCTGACTTGACCTTCGAACTGGATCGAGTGACCGGTTTGGTAGCAAACCGATTGAGTTGGTGTCCGACTCGGCCTATTTGGTACCAAACTGGTCAACTCGGTCGAGTCCCAACCTGAATCGGCCGAGTTGTTTGGAATTGTTTTTTGCTTTGTTCAGTTACTCAGTAAATTTGGCAATACTAAATGGTAATGTTTAAGAATTAAAGTAAAAGTGACATTCTCCTTATATTTCATTTTCTATCCTTTTACTTAAATTTTTAACATTACCATTAATTGTTTCGGGATGTTTGAGAGTGTTTCCAACCTCATCGGACTTCATATGCAAAAAGTAGAATTTTAGATCCCATTCAAAATTCAACAGACTTAATAGTTTTCAAGATTCCAGGATTGCAAAGTTTCCACCAAATTCTATTGTGTACGAGGGTATGGGATTGGCATTTAATCAAGCACATCAACCCCTCTATATACCTTGATGTTCATGGTGTTGATTGTCATGACCTTATTAAAAGATGTACCCTTCACTCAAGCAAAATCACTTATTAAGCATGGGAATCTTTTTTTACCTTATTTTAATGATTGGATTATGAAGTTTCATCAAAATTGTAGGGTGTTGAGTCATTGACTAATGTTCTTGGAGGATCAACTTTGAGATCAAGGATCAACTTTGATATATATCCCCATTTCCAAAATTTTGGGGGGTCATGTTTCAAACGTGTCCCCATTTCGGAAACTCGTCGTTGTTTCCCCGTTTCGTGCAACTTAGAATCTAACCCTAAAGCTATAAGATGAACCCTAACCTTGTGTTTCTAGGCATTCATCTACTTCTACTACTACTGCAATTGTAGATGTCCTTAAGGAGTTCGAGCTTGAACCAGATGATGATCTTATTTCCTATGCCATTGCTAGTCATGATTTTAGTTCTACTTCTAGTTCTAGCAGTGGTGATGAGTTTGATGATTGATCATGTTGATCAATGACATGTATGATGTAGTGGTATCATAGTATGTTGTTTTTTGGACTCCGTAGGCCATTTAGGCGTCATTGATTATGTATTTTGTTTAAAAATTCATATATTGATTCCATAGTACACTTCGTGACATTTTGATAAATTCACCCTTATATGGTATATACATGAACAGATTTTGGCTATTTTGTCTCTAATGCTTTGGAATCATGGATTATAATCTTTAAAATATTATTTTTCTTTAAAATTTAAATATTTTATGTATTTTTGAGTAAACTGAGTCATTAAATTCAAATCGGCTGAGTCATTGCCGAGTCATTACCGATTCTGAGTCCGAGTCCGAGTTGACCCTTGACCGATTCCGAGTCCGAGTCCGAGTTTTAAAACATTGGTGGACTCACCCTTGGTGGATCATTCCCCAGTGGATCTTGTTCTTGTTCAGTGGCTATTGTCTTGTAGATACGTGCTTGATGTACATGTCAGTGGATTATTTAAGATGGATAGTTGGCCCAGGCAAATTGGTGTGCTATTCAGACAGATTTCATGGATTGCATGGGGAGGTTGGCGGACTACACCATACATTTTCCAGTGCAAGCATCGTTACACAAAGCTATTATTTTCTCTTGAACTCATTTTATATTTTGGGGTATTTCTTAATTCTTGGGTTTATATGTTATAGTAAAGTCACTTCTCTATTCTGATGCATAAGTATAACATCCACTTATTGCTCGTAAACATATGTTCTGAAAAATCATTGGAATATAATTCATCTCTTGATGATGGCATCTCAGTGTTCATCTCTAGGAATTTTGTTTTTATAATGGCTGATTTTTGTTACTGCATTTCCTCTAGCATAATATTCGTGGATGTGATTTCTTTTAGCATAACGACTAATTATCTTTTGTCTTTTCTTTGCAATAGACTGCAATTTGGCATATGGTATCTGCCATTCATTTGTATTCATTGTATCCATGTTGGTCCTCTTAATTATAGTTACACTAATCTTGATAAGCTCTGATTAGATCATAAAATAATAGTAAAGATGCTATAACAATGAAAGAACTAACAACAGGTCTCTCTGGATCTGAACTGCTGCTTCTTGGATATGAAGGTTGTCCTTTAATGTTCACAGAGATATTCCTACCAAGTAATCATCAAGGACTCTTTCTCAATAAGTTGCCCATCAGTAGGTGTGACTGGCTTAAAACTGATACATCGGTTTCTAACAAGCATAGAACCATCTTAACCTTCAGATGTAGATATAATAAAATAAACTTGCATAGATCCATCTTAACCTTCGATCTCATGGTTTGTGGCTTGGCTTTCTTTTGATCCAGCTTACTTATTTTTGACATTACAAAGCTAAACTATTTTTTAAAATATTTTGGTTAACACATATATACATATGTGACACTTCTAATCCATACTGGGCTGTGGAGTGCACCTCGCTTCTCTTGGTGCAATTAAACTAAAATGCATAGACAAGCTCGTCTTTTAAAAATATAATTTGGATTATTTTTGCTTATTTTGACTCTTGAGCAAATCCATTCTTGAGTTGAGTAATAACACGTTTGGATGTCTTTGTTGTAGATGGTGATGGCAGTATTTTCTTATATTTATTATCAATCTTTTATCCTCTCTCAGAGCAACTCAGTCGAGAGTTTTCTTGATCAGGTATACTTTAGAAACCTTAATATTGGTCTTGAGTTTTCAGGTAGGTTGTTTATAGTGGCAATGGCTAATGCTTATGAAGCATATGTTTACGTCTTTCAGATTATAAGAAACTTGTCTTTTGAGGAGCAGCTCAGCTTGTACAAACAACTCGGAGAGGTTTTGTACAGTAGGGGACAAAAACAGCTTTCTTAGATTGTAGAAAATATCTAGCTATGGATTCTTAGTACAGGGTCCTTCATGTTGTGATCGGTTTGATATGTTCGGCATGGACACTGTAACATGGCCAAATAGAGTCAGTCATGTTTTTTAAGGATGGATTTATGTAATCTGTCAAGATAATCTCTTGAACTTCGCCATCGCCAAAATTAGAACAAGAATGTACAATATTTTCTTGTGGCCGATAGATAACTGTTTTGTGCCTACTCAAGAAGTCATTTGGTCGCAAGATTCAAGTCGGGCACAAGCCACTATGGACATTGTAATTTCAGATTTCTTTTGCATTGTGTAAATGCAAATAACTAGGCTTGTTTGTGGAACACTTCTGACCTTTTATTATTTTTGGGCTATAAAATTTTATTATTTGTATCCTATTAATGGAATGCGGGCGAAATGTTTTTGGTCTTAATAGAGTTAAGCTGCAGTTAAATTGTACCATTTAGAAATGCAAAATGCTCAACAAATTTAACACAACATTTTATGTTCTCACTCACCCAGGGAGAGTACAGCATGGATTGAAATCTGGTGTCAATATTCTTGGCCTTGTGATGCAGAACCTACATGGGAAGAAACCCAACGAAGGCAATAATACTTGATAGAAGTGGAGTATGTGGAGGTCTTATCTGCCTTAATCCCATTTAGTGGACCATTGCATGAAAATGCAACTTTAATGTTCGTCCTTTGTTAAATCCTGTCATGAATCAAGCCGTAAGCTACTAGAATGTGACGATGAAAAGTTCCTAAGCAGAGAGTGCAGATCTCCTAGGCCAGGGTGAGAACGTGGATGGTTAATAAGCATTGAATTCTGTTTGAACCCAGAGCTACGTATGGAGTTTGTTTCTGAGATCTGTTTGAACCCAGAGCTTCGCATGGAGTTTGTTTCCTTGATGCATGGTAAAACAGATGCCCTTAAACCTGTATGTCATAACATGAATGTCTTCCTGAAATCAGAACCCACTAATAGTTCAGTACACGGCAGAAATCTAAGTTACGCCTTATATTTGAGTGCGGGGATCTTATGTCGATTCATTAGTCTGGTCCAAAAGCTTATCTCTTAAAAATCTATCACTTTTCTTTTAAATGTTAGAAGTGTTTCAAATTTTGCTTAGGGGTTCTCAAGTTAAAGGCAGCCAAATTTGTTTTTGGGTGTAAATAAGTGGGGCTGGAAATTGTATTTCTTCCATTTGGAAAAAATTACAGTTAGACTGGTTGAAGAGCAGCAAAGTATTTGATATTTCAAGCTTTACTGAAACGTGTTTTCGAAGTCTTTCAACTCGGTCATGAAACCTTATGATCTATATGTTGCAATGCTCTCTATATTTAGGAGCAAACCCAAATATGAAATTAAAATTCAGTTAACATGAAAGCATAAGAACTGCCAAATATCATGTGCTGGATAACATGAGAGATCTATACCTATGTTGCACTGCTCTCTATATTTAGGAGCAAACTCAAATATGAAATTAAAATTCAGTTAACATGAAAGCATAAGAACTACCAAATATCATGTGCTGGATAACATGAGAGCATGGCAACTGGCAACTATCCCCACTGGCAAGTAAATGGCATATTTTCATTCTGGCCTGTGTTAATGTAAGTCTGATAGTTTCAATGATGTATCAGAAGTTCAGTATTATATTAATATAATGATTTAAGCACCGTCACTGGAATCTGTGTATCAGAAGTTCATTTTTATATTAATATAATGGTGTAAGCACGTCACTTGCATCTATTAGTTTTATAATATTAATGAAGATGCTTATCCTAAACTTTATTATTATGTTAGTGTTAGGAGTTTATTTCATCTTCTGAAATATGTTATTTTATTTTAAATAAACTGGTTGATGAATGGGTAAATGAATTTGTTGATTCTATCATTTGTTTTAGAGTTTATAAAATGCAGCATTAGTTGTTTGCATCTATTAGTTTTATAATATTAGTGAAGATGCTTACCCTAAACTTTATTATTATGCTAGTGTTGAGTTTATTTCATTTTTTGAAATATGTTATATTTGTTGATTCTATCATTTGTTTTAGAGTTTATAAAATGGAGCATACATGTTTGCATCTATTAGTTTTATAATATGAGTGAAGATGCTTAACCTAAACTTTATTATTATGCTAGTGGGAGTTTATTTCATTTTTTGAAATATGTTATTTTATTTTAAATAAACCGGTTGATGAATGGGTAAATGAATTTGTTGATTCTATCATTTGTTTGAGTTTATAAAATGCAGCATAGTTGTATAAACCGGTTGATGAATGGGTAAATGAATTTGTTGATTCTATCATTTGTTTGAGTTTATAAAATGCAGCATAGTTGTTTATTGTTGGTAAGTTGGTAACTAAAGCTGAGCGTCATTTGTCCTTTGGATTGTGATCTGATGTAGTCTCTTCCAACGATCATTTTATTGTACTGCAAACACGGTAGAATTGGAAAAAGATCAATATTGCAAACACGGTAGAATTGGAAAAAGATCAATTTTTTAAGGGTTTTCAACAGACTATGGAGAATATAGGTAGAAAGCATTGCATGAGCACAATATCTATCAAAGATAATGAAACTGGCTCATTGATGTTGATGTATGATACTTTTTCTAATCAATTGAAACAATATGAAAAATAGTAAGAAGTATTCACTAAGCAAGACAAAAAAAGTAGGAAGTGCTCATGAAGCAAGACATCAAAATAGTAAGAAGTATTCACTAAGCAAGACAAAAAAAGTAGGAAGTATTCACGAAACAAGACATCACTTGTTTGTTAGATCATGTATTCACCAAGCAAGACATCACTTGTTTGTTAGATCATCATGAAAAAGGACAGTGACGTCCTTTTATTAAACTATTTTTTTTTTCAAAACAGAGAAAAACCTATAATTTTGGAATTACAGGCTTAGCCTTTGTTGATACAATCTCAAGATCTCAACGTGTATCAACATCATCATGTGCAAAAATAGATTGGCCACCTAAAATAACTTCTTGGTATGGGTTGTAATGTGTAGAATTTTTTTAAATGCTTTTCGGTCTTGGGCCATTAACTTATCTTTTTACATTTGAGAAAGATGAACTCTTGCCAATCAAAGACAGTTTTAGGTCATTACGGATGTCTAACTGACAATTTCATCTAGTATCTACAAGAACACTAATACCTTGTATTGTCATCGATAAAGCTACAACAATGGTGTCATGTGCTTTCAAGTAGCCAATGCTATAACAATGGGGTCATGTGCTTTCAAGTAGCATATAGCCATAATCCCATACATGAGATTGCATATTATACCCCGATTGTAGTTTATCTCTTGCTAAGGGGCAAGCCAATCCTTTTTATTGCTTTTTTTTTTTATCAATTGGGGGATTTCAGCATTTATGTTATCAATATTCACCCATGATTCATTGCATAGGACATTAAATAGTGAAGGTTATGCCCTACGACATTGAGATATCTAAAGTTTGGATAAAACAACTTTGTTACTTAGTTTAGGTGGTCAAATTATGCTTATAATAAAAAAATAAGTTTAGGTGGTCAGATTATTCTTATAATAAAAAGATCATTGACACATTTAAAGTTTGGATAAAACAACTTTGTTACTTAGTTTAGGTGGTCAAATTATTCTTATAATAAAAAAATCTGATGTCACTGAAAACATGAGGAAATTTTAATATTCAAATATTTCATTAATATATCAGTGTTTAAAGAATTTAAAATAATTAAGGTTTTAGTGTCTCAAAAAATCTAAAAAATATTAAGGTGTAATTGCTAAAAATTTCATTGTATTTTTTCGAATTGACAAGCCGAAGGGTTGTCTCAAATAATCTTCATAGAGTAGATATAGATATTTTTCCATGCTTGGCATTTAAGTTGAAGGAAGTTTATATCGTGTAATTGCAAATAATTTTGGTGGTGTAGATATCTTTCTGAAAAGCATTTTAAAAATTCAAAATTAAATTCTCTTTTATTATCATCATTATTCATAAAAAACTTAAATTCATATCATTTAACATACAAATTTATAAGTACTCTCTCATTATATTTAACAAAATAATTTACAAGTACAAATTCTAATAATTAAGATTGGGTAAAATCACTACATCAAAAACAAATAACAAATAAAAGGTTAGTGTAATAAGTACAACTTCCATTTGTTACGATAAAAAATAAATAAAAGGTTAGCTTAATAAATACAACTTCCATTTGTCAAGCATGGGTAAGGTCATGGATGATATATTAGGCTACAAGGTCAAGAACACTTAAGTATAGATTGTGTTAAGATGGCTTGGTGTCTAGAGTACCCTACAAAAACTAAAAGCACTTTACTCATGCCAATTTTTATTTATTTAATAAAATGTTTATTTAATTGGAATCAACCTAAAATACAAGACATGAATCACTTTTGAAGTTATTCCCAACTTTACATATGGTCATTGTGAGAACTTTGCCTTCCTTGGGACCATGGCCCTCATGAGCATTATCTCCCAAAACTAAAGGAGCACTGCGAAACAAAGATTGCCACATCTTTATGACGTGATTACCATGCCAACCTTACAATGTGCACTTGTAGCACTTTTCCACAAACCATCAATATATTGGAGATACATGTAAACACGTTAGCATCTTGTGACATCAATTGCCATGTGGCATTTAAAGTCTTGGCACCTTAGCGTATGCCATCTTAACGGCGTGCCTTGCATTTAAAGTCTTGGCACCTTAGTGTATGCCATCTTAACGGCGTGCCTTGTTGTCATGTGTTACCCTATCACAGTAGAACATCAATAGTCTCCCCATGTGTACCATGTAAACAATATAACTAGTTAGTAGTGCCATGCCAGCATGCCTAATGAATTGTTTTCCATGTCGCACCATGTAAACAATAGAACTAGTTAGTAGTGCCATGTCAACATGCCTAATGAATTGTTTTCCATGTCATCAATTTTGAAGAACT
Source organism: Larix kaempferi (assembly GCA_027924585.1). NCBI lineage: Eukaryota > Viridiplantae > Streptophyta > Pinopsida > Pinales > Pinaceae > Larix > Larix kaempferi. The sequence goes on along the minus strand of BSBM01000017.1, from coordinate 16,902,343 downwards.
GTTTTCATTGCACTTTTGGTTTTTGAAGGTGATTTTCAAATGGAGATAGCCTTATCAAATTGAGGATGTTTTCAAAATGGCATTTTGCATTTTGCAGTATGTTTTTATGTTCAACACACTTGTGCATTTGGTTTGGGAAAATTTTACTTTTTAGTGCATCTTGTTTTTCAATTTTCTCAAACCCCATCTGTCTAGTCCTATGTTTTGGAACATTTGAAGGCCATATTGTGAGGAACCTACAACAATTAATTAATGAAAATGCACGAGATATCATAAATAACAGAACTCAAAATCGATTTATTGATCGCGGGCCACTTCGAGATGGCAACCTCCTTTGAGCAAACTCAATACAATTAACTTCATGGTCTTTCATTGGCCTCAACACGCACTTATATACTAAGTCTATGCCCAATACTATGAGTCAATACCATGGAACATATAATACTATGAGACAACTTACAAAGCATATGCGTCAAATACTATGGGCCAATACCATGGACTAATACAAACAATGAATCAACAAATACTACGGGATGACATACAAAGCATATGTGTCCAATAATAATATACTAACAAAGTATAGAGAAGGGTTGACACAGGTTCCTAACATTCCCTCTCCCTTAGAAAAAACTTTGTCCTCAAAGCTTTAGATGTGGAAATTGTTGCGGAATCTGAAGGAGTGGGTCCTCTGTAGCATCCTTTAATTGCATTCTGTGCCACTGAATTAATACTTCTATGATAGATTGACAGAGAAGTTGCTGCCTTTTGAGTTTCAGGGAGGATTGCTTGGAAGGCTGTAGACAAAGAAGAACCATATCACCCGCTTGAAAAGTGCGCTCAAAACGGTGCTGATCGGCTTGTTGTGTCATTCAAAATCTTGCCATGTGAAGATTGTCATGCAAAATGAGAAGAATTTGATCGCAGTTTTGAAGAACTGAGTCAATTGTCTGAACTGGTGAATTGCTGAGGGTGTCTGGAAGGAGAACTGGCGTTGCTTGACCATAGTTTGCTTCATATGGAGTCATTTTAGATGTGGTATTGTACCACCGGAGCCCTTCAAGGAAATCCATAGAAATATCTATCCAAATCTGTGTAGGGATGGGCAAGGGTTCGAGCAATCTTGGAATAAGTGTCGTTTCACCCTTGTTGACCTGGCAAGTATCACATTCAACCACCATCTGTGGAATTGTTATTTTCAGTCTCGGCCAAAAGAAGTTACACTGTTCCTAGTCATATGGTTTGAGGAACCCAGAGTGCCCTGCCAATGGAGAAGCATGGATTTCATAGAAGACATAGCCCTGGTGAACAGATTGCAACCAATTTGGACCAAGCAAAGAAATAGCTGAAAGAGAAACTAGGTCATCAAATGTGCAAGAAGGAGCATCCGCCACCAGATTGTCCTTACCCTTCTTGTAAGTGATCTCATAGGCATAACCCATGAGTTGGCTAACCCATTTCCAGCGTGCTGGGGAGGAGACCCGTTGTTCCAGGAAATTTTTCAGACTTTGGTGATCAATCTTGATGTAGAAATAATTCCCTAATAGGTATTGCTACCACTTATGTAATGCATGCAAAATAGCCATCATTTCCTTCTCGGATGTAGAGGCGGCTAAATTTTTACCGGAAAGGTCCCTTGAAGGTGGCAATCCCACTGGTTCAACAAAGACACTTGCATCTCTATCCAAGGGAGTAGTGGAGACTGTTGATGGGTGCATCTGAATGGAATGGAGTTGAGCGATGACACCATGTGAATTCTTCTTAAGGATCTTTTCCAGGCGATGTGAACTGATGATTCAGAGAGACCCTGGTTGCAAGCCCGTAAATGTGTGTTTTTGCCCATTAGCTGAAAACTACATCCAAAGTTCAGCAAAATCTCATAAGATGGGGCCAAGTGTGCATAACCATTGAGCGCCCAAAACCACATTACATCCGCCTAAGGACAAGGCAAGCATGTCAGAGCGTAGGTTATAATATTCCATAGAGATACACAAATTGTGACACTTCCCCTTGCAAGGTAAGGTGATCCCATTGGCAATCACGACTTCAAAGTTGGAGCAAGGATGGACAAAACAATCAACCTGTTTGGTGATTCTAGGGTCAATAAAGTTATGAGTGCTACCGGAATCAATGAGTATTGTAAGAGGGAGATTCTTGAAATAACCCTGACCCGCATTATTTGTGGGGTGGTGATTCTGGCTAAAGCATGGAGAGATATCTCTGGGTGGTCGTCCGGAAACGGAGGGTCAACAGGCGGCTACAGAATGTCGACCTGATCATCTAGTGTATCTGGAGCTTCTTCACCAAGTTCAGAGGCAGACGGAGAATCCACATCCAAGAGATAGAGTTGTTGCTCAACACATCTATGTCCCCGAGTGAATTTCTCATCACAATTATAACAAAGCCCTTTTTCTCTATGTGCCCGCATCTTTGCTTCAGACAAATGTTTGATAGGAGTTGTGCGAGGAGCTGGCATGATGGGAGGTCGTTGGGAAACCGTACTTTTGAATGGAACAAAAGTGGATTTGGAGCGTTGTTGGGCTGAGAGCTTGTCCTTCGCCAACTTAGCCAACCCTAGGACTTCCATCATTGTGTTGGGACAAAACATTTTAACCTCTGAGCGGAGTTCATCCTTGAGACCACTGATAAAACAACTCCTGTAGAATTCATCAAACAATCCTTCTGTGTGATTGGTCAGTTTCTCAAATTCTATCTGATACTCTCTCACAGTCCCAATTAGGCGAAGTTTAGTGAGTGCTCCTATGAAGTCATCAAAAGCACTAGGACCAAATCGTTGCAAAAGGAGTTGGCAAAAATCTGTCCATTTTGGTTCATCATGAGCCTAAATGTAGTAACGGTACCATTGAATGGCTTCCTATTCCAAATGAAATGATGCAAGTGGAACTTTTTGGACATCAAAAGTATTTTGTAGATTGAAATATTGGTTTTCCCGGTATATCCATCCAATCAGATCATTACCATTGAAGGGTGGAAAATCAAGCTTCAGCCCACGAAAATTGTTGGAAGAAGAGAGTCCAGTGTCTGCAGAAGAGTTTAGCTGTCGTTTAGTGTTCATGGTTGAATGCTGAAGATGGAGGCTGAGAAATTTTTCATCCAAATCTTGAAGTTTGGTTTTGAGGGCTGCAAGTTCTTCCTCCATGATTTGTGCTCATGCGCGGGTGACAACCATAACCAGGAGTTTTTTTTTTTGGTGAATGGATAGAAAAACACAAACAAACGCTTATGTAGTAAAGGGAAATTTGGATTTGGGAAAAAATCCGATGGGGAATTGGGGTTTGACTAGGTTTTGGACACTTTTGAATGGATAGGGAAGCAAAAAATGAGAATTTCAGAAACGGGGTGAAAGAATGAGAAAATTTGTCATAGAGGGACAAAAAAACAGAAATAAGAAATGAACACTATGGCAAAATTTGAAGGCGATGACAAACCCTAAAAATAGACAAATGTGAAATTTTTGGCTTTGGGAAGTGGAATTTGGGATGGGGTCCTCAGGAATGAAATGTGCAGAATGAGAGTGCAGGGGTTTCAATAAAGTTTCAAGAGAAACAGAGGTCAAACAAATGAGATATGGCGAAAAAATGGAAGTGATCAGAAACAGATGGATTTGCAACGACGCAGAAGTGATCGGAAACAGATGGATCTGCAACGATGCGGAAGTGATCGTCAACAGGTCTGGACAGATGTAATCTGCGATTTAGCAGCTGAAAATAGATATGGACCCCATGTATGCTCGACTTCCTAATAGTTCAGGGGATTCACTCGACCACTAATGCTGTTTGACGACATGCGTATTGGGGAAGTACCCCTCACTCCACAGCTCAGGTAAAACTGATAACCGCTTTGCCACAAACGACAGCTCTTGGTTTACCTCATGGGTGGGAACTAGTTAATCAGGTAGGGGTCGTTGCCCTTTTCACTGGAAGGTCCTCTCAATGGGCCAACTACTTTGGGGTTCTTGTGGTACTCTTCACAATGAGTTTTAGGGCTTATGCCCAAGTACTTACCACAATTATGCGGATATGGATTATTCTCAGATCTGAACCTGCAACAGATGCGATTTTTTTTGTTGTTGCAGAAATTCCACCCAACGAGCCCAAGAAAGTGCTTTGATACTAGATGTGAGGAACCTACAACAATTAATTAATGAAAATGCACGAGATATCAGAAATAACAGAACTCTGAATCGATTTATTGATTGCGGGTCACTTCGAGGGGGTAACCTCCTTTGAGCTTGTTCACGGTTCTTCATTGGCGTCAGCACGCACTTTTATACTAAGTCTATGCCCAATACTATGGGTCAATACTATGGAATATATAATACTATGGGACAACTTACAAAGCATATGCATCCAATACTATGGGCCAATACCATGGGCTAATACAAACTATGGATCAACAAATACTACGAAACAACTTACAAAGCATATACGTCCAACAACAATATACTAACAAAGTAAAGAAAAGAGTTGACACGGATTTCTAACACATATCTTGGTATTTCCGAGAACTTTTAGATTTCATTGTTCATGCTTTCCCCACTATAATCTCATGTCCTTGGGTTATTTTTATGATAATATGTATTTGTCCATCTTTTAGGGTGTAAAATTTTGATAACGTTACACCCCTTTTGTAAAGTTTTACTATACACTAATGGTTATAGAGAAGAATGATTTCTCTAGCTTTAAATGGAATTAGCTTTAATTAAGGAACATTATGTGGTAAACTTGCAAAGACAAACGTGAAGATATATAAAATTACGAGATTATAAAGCCAAGGTAAAAAACCTACAACGTTGCTTTAACGACGTATAAGAAGTTAATTAATTGACACTATTGTTGTTTTTTTGGCAAAAAAATAACCAGAAGGTTGTTTAGGTGACATTTTAAATGTCACTTTAGTAGATATATCATCATTTTTTATTATTACAAAATCTCCAAAATGATATCTCTTAAGCCATGTTTCTAATATTACTTTGAATAATAAATGTCACTTGTCTTTGATGATGTTTCCGTAAGCATGCTATTGTAAACATCATGTTAACGTCATAAAGTAAACTTTTATAGCATGTCAACATGGATTTTGATGTTTTTGGTTGCTAAAGCGACATAACAAAAATACCCCAAATGATTTATGTGTCAATATTGCAACATATTTGTTGTCAAAATTGTGAGTTTTAAATGTCACTAAAGTGCTGAATTTATATAATGTTTCTTAGTAATGTGTCAAAATAGGTCAAAGTAATGTTTTATACATTGAAAGAATTTCTAGATTTTAACCCCAACTAATGTCTGCAACATGATTGATTTTTATCTCAATATTTTACTGGCCTCCTTATGCCCTTTCCTACCCTCAATATTAGAAGTATTGGTCCTAGGACCATTCTAATTCACCAGGAATTCACATTTCCAATCTTGTACTCCTCCCTTGACATCGTAACTTTCTTACCCTTAGGATAATTAGCTTTCTCCTTTAGTATCTATCAATATGAATCCTTTCCCATTTCCAATCTAATCTTCTCTAGAGGGGCTATCCACACATCAACATCATGGATCTTCCAATATGTCAAAAATTCTCTTTGCAAAATCTAATATGACACTTTCAAGAAGCACACTGTAACACCCATGTCGAAGCCCCATGCTTGAAAGGTAATTGTAAATGTAAAATGGCCGAGAGCTAAAATTATGTATTTGTACTCAAATGATTATTATTTATTAATAAAATATTGTTGGTTGCAAATGAGGAGAGACCATTGAGAAGAAATGGGGGACTGAATCTAGGAGAAAGAAAGGTGTGTGAGGTCTTAGGAATCCTTAAGAACCTTGGTGGTCATGACCTTGTCCTTGGCCCATGTCTTGACCCTTGAATACTTCATTACGTTTGTTAACTTTGGATGGCAAGGCTTTATGCCTTAGAATTAATTGTATTTATGGGTTTTCTCCATTCTTGTTTCTTTTTGCTTTTCTAGGGAAGCCTTTTGTGATGGGATGCTTTGTTTGAGCTGAGCTAATCGACCTTGTACAATTAGTCTTAGCCATAAAAACCTTTCCCATGATGGATTCATAGTCCTAGCTCAGGGGCGGTAGTTGCATTGAGAGAATTAGGAATGTAGGTAGCCTACGATTGGGTGGAGCGTTCCAGCACAATGACTACATGATTCATTACAAAATGGTATCAGAGCTTGGGTTCCAACACATGGACCTTTAGGGGCTAGAGACTCGACAAACCCAGTAAAAACAAAGTTTTCATGTGAATTGTTTCACAAAAACTACGAAGCAAACTTGTGGATATGCATGTGAAGCAAATAATCTCAATGGATAATGCACACCAAGTGTTGGGCAAAGTGTCGTGGATAGCCATTATTTTCATGGCATATTTAGAAAAATGATGCTTTGGATCCTAAGCAAATATGAGTTGAACCATTTTACCTTTTCTTCTTTTACTAAGGCATGTGCCAACCTTGGAAATTTGGGAGAGGGGAAAAATATTCATGATGACACAATCACAGTCGGGCTAGAGTGCCCTTGTTACTATGTATGCGAAGTGTGATAACAAAGAGGATGCACACCATGTGTTTGACAAAAGTTCCCGCACGAAATGTTGCCTCTTAGATGGCCATGACTGTAGCTTATGCCCAGAAAGGGTAGTATCTCGAGGCAATAGAGATTTTCTCTTGTATGCAAAGTGAAGGGGTGAATCCCTTCCATTTTACATTTGTGTTTCAAAGCTTGTGGCAAGATGGAAACTTTGGAAATGGGCCAACAACTACTTGCCCACTTGATTGTCACTATATATGAAACTAATGTTTTAGTTGGTAATGAAATTGTTGACTTCTACCCAAAATGCAAGATGGTAAAGTGTGCATGCATTGCTTTGACAAAATGGGTGAAATGAATGTAGCATCATAAACTGCTATGATTGCAAGGAATGGCGCCCATAATGAACATAGAGAACAATATTTGAAACTCCTCTGTGATATGTATTCTTATGTTATGAATCCTAATGATTTTACATTTTCTTGTGCGGGCTATGACTTGTTCCATCCCCTCTGCTCTTGAACAATGCAACCGGTTGCACAATCTTATTATTGAAACTAGATTTGATAAATGGTCATTGGGAATGCTATCCTTGACATGTTTTCCAGATGTGGGAGTATAGAGGATGCATATAAAGTATTTCAAAGCATGTCCAATCATGATGTGATATTTTGGAATATAATGATTGTAGGGTATGCTCAAAATGGGTACTTAGAGAAGGCTTGTAAGCTTTTTGGCCAAATGCCAATCCCAAGTGTGACATGGACTGCAAGACTGCCGGATTTTCTTAGTATGGGCACAATGATCATGCCTTAAAATTCTTTTATTCAATGTAACATAAAGCCATGGAGCTAGATCAATTCACTTTTGTTAATGCTATTAGCGCTTGTGCTAGTGTAATGGTTTTAGAATAGGGAAAGCAACTGCATGCCCTTACTGTTAGAAAAGGATTTGAGTTTGATATTGTTGCGAGGATTCCCTTGTTGACATGTACTCTAAGTGTGGATGCATAGAGATTGCATACAAGGTATTTGAGATGATTACTAAAATAAATGTGGTCTCATGGAGTGCAATGATTGATGGCTATGGTATACACGACCATGGAAAGGATGTTATTAAGGTGTTATATGAGATGCAACAAACATGTGTAAATCCAGATCATATAACTTTTGTGAATTTATTCATATTGTCTGTGTTCATTCATTCTGGCCTTGTAAAGCAAGGTTGACAATATTTTAATAGCATGTTCGAGATTATTACATTACTCCTAGGGAAGAGCACTATACTTGCATCATTGATCTTCTTGTCTTAACTCTTCAAAGTGAATTTTAAGTTTGAGAACCCAATGCATAAAAGCTTTTTTTGCTACTTTGTTGAGTTTTAGAAATTGTTGTGAGAATGTTTTTCTATATTGTACACAATTCTATCATTAGAGCAAATTTGGGGTCTAAATTGCGCTTCATAAGAAAATGAGGCACGTCATAAGAAAAAGAGTCATTGATAAGTTTGAATTCAAGAACCAATAGAATTTCAAGAAAAACAATCAACCATAATGGTTGACTTGACATATTTGTCATAAAAAAACTACTTTTTAAATTCGTATATTCAACTTATCACCTTGTGGTTTTACTCAAATTTTTAGTGGGAGCACTCGTTGGATGAGAAATTGAATTCTGCATCCAACGAGTACCCACACTGCATAATTTTGAGGGATTCCACCCCACGATAAACCATAAATACATAAAAAAAACATGGACCACAATTTTTTTAATGTATTTCTGGTTTTTCATCGGCTGGGGTCCCTCAAAAGTATGCAGTGTGGGTACTCATTGGATGCAAAATTTAATTCTCATCCAATGAGTACTCCCACTTGAAATTTGAGTAAAACCATAGGGATATATGTTGAAAATACAAAGAAAAAAAGTAGTTTTTTTTTTCTCTTCCTCCAAAATTCATAAATATTATTTTATTATTTTCCTTAGGAGGCCCATTTTAGACCCCAAATTTGATCTAATGTGTAGAAGTAGCATATATTTCTTTGATTTGTCTATAGTTGTGGGCATAGTACTATAATTAACTATTCATTTTTTCAGACTCTTTTGTGTGAATCTAGTTGCTTATGTTTTTGTTATTGTTCATGCAATAATTGTTTACTAAAGATAAAGACAATGACATATTTGGTGTTATGTTTACATTTATGATTCTATTAGTTATCCTGAACATCATTTTTCATTTTGCATATTAGATTAGTTCCATTTTAAAACAAAAAAACTTAAGCAATGGACCAAGCCGCAATTGGTGAAACCTCAAAACTATAATGGCTACTGGGAAAGAATATGGATGGGTTCCCTATTCCAAACAATGTTATGCCTAATTGGACCTTTTCATCGAGGGTAACCCCTGCTATTTACATGGAAAATTATGCATTGTCAACACTCATCTAAGCATATATTCTCTTAAACTAATGGAAATGCAAAATGTACCAGTTAATGGACTACTATGTAACATTGATCACATATTTCAAATATCTTTTTGGACTATTATGTAACATTGATCACATATTTCAAATATCTTTTTAGCCTTGACACAAAGGGAGAATTTTCATTTCCAAGGTGTAATGATGATCTATGTTCAAGATATTCATATGTTGTGTTTTAGCTTTCCATGCATTTTTTAGCTTGCTGCAGGGTTTTAGAGAAGCCTCCAAGGGAAAAATACGTTATTGGCCATCTTGTATAACTTATGTAGTTGCCCTAATGAAGCATTCTTTCATTTAATGTGTTTATTGTCTTACTGCAATGTCTGAAAAGGATTCTATTGGTAAAACACATCATTAGTTGGCTTGATTAATTGGTGCAACTACCTCACCAATGTGTTGTGGTATCTCGTGTTTTTTTTTCACTATTGTGAAGTGTTTACAAACCAAAAACCTCATTGGAAAAGTTAACATTGCATCTAGATGTCTACCAAGGCAACACACGTTTCTCAGAAGCTTTTAGAACCATCATGTTGTGCTTGGAGGATTTGGAATGTATCTCACTACCTGAGAAGTATTCATCATTAACTTGATTCACCTTAGAACTTTTGGGGCTTATCACTTCACTGGAGGATTCCTAGCTAAATATGTCTCTATCTAAGATTCAATTGGTCTTTATAATAAATTCACAAATCCTTAAGATGTCAAAGCATAAGTTGGACCCTCCGCTTGAGTCTTAGATGTCTATATTTTCATTTGGAACATTCAATTGCAACTGCAATGAAGATACATGAGATGACAAGTGAGAAGCATTGTATTGATGAGCTTAGGGTTGTTCTAGCACTGTAAAATATTTTAATGAGAAATGACAAAGTGATTATGATATTGCAATAGAAATACAACACTAACACTCTAGGTTTCTTTGGTTGTTGCACTAAAATAATAGTGCTAGTAAAGTTGTTAATGACATGGCATGCTTTGACATGTGTGTGGCATAAAAATGTATACATAAGTGCATGTGTATGATGCCTTGAAATGTCTCTATCAATGTGTTTATAAAATATTACGCTTAGTAGGGAGGTAGGTGTAGGGGGGTGGTATTAGATCCTAGAGGAAAACATGAAATAAATTTTACCTAGGGATCAGGATTGCAACAAACAACTAAGCCAAGGTTTTGGCTTTATATCAAGGATTATGCTTGCTCAAGAACAAAAGGATTGCAAATATCATCGTGGTTGGTGAATGACTTGAATTATAATAAAATATATGAGTTATCACATGACTCTACAAGCCACTTGTTTTGGTCAACTCAACCTTTGGCGAATAGTTAGGAATGTATTGATTCCTACAAGGTTTTGATGGATAGTTAGGAATGTATTGATTTCTACAAGGTTTTGATGGATAGCTAGGAATGCATTGATTTCTACAAGGTTTTGGGACTCATAATACATTGGCACATGCAAAAGCAAATGAAGTTGTTTCTTTAGATTCATGAAAGATTAAGATAAATGGGGCGATTGGTCTTGTTCCCCCTCCCATGATTATCAACCTCTTCCCAAAGTTTTCATTTAATCAAATTGGAGTGACAAGTGGTGAAACATTAGGATGGAGAAATAAGGGAATTAAGGATCCCATAAGCAAGCATACATCCTCATCCTCATTTATCCTCGATTATGTTGAGCTCTGTAAAGCCTAGGAAGATGGGGAAAGATCTTTGAATGGGGTTTTATTTTTCCCCTCTCTTCGCTTTTGCTCATGGTTTATTAGGTCTTTGTGGGATGAGGGGTAGTATTTAAGCACTATCCCTTTTCATTGAGGAAACTACCCTTGGCCAGTATTCTATTCTATTTTCATTTGGTGGAGCTAAATTTGGTGGAGTTGGGGTTAGGAGGGTTGGGCGACATCAATTGGGTTTTGAAGGATAATGGTCGTGGTGGATTTTGAGCCAATCCTTGGACTAAATGCAATCGAGCCAGGGCTAGTTGTCATTGTCATAAGGATAGATGTGTGTTATGTGAAACTGCAAACCTTAGAAGGGGTGTGAGGTGCTGTGCACATGACATATCTTAAGTTCATGTTGTGTTTTTTATTTATCTTTGATTGAAAATGGGAAATATGGAAGGGGGAATTTGAAGCGCAATTTTATGTTGGAAACATGCTCAATTCTTCCACTCAATGTAAAGAAAGCAAGGGTAAGGAATTTTTTTTATAGAGTCCATGATAAAATCCAATAAAAGGTATGTATTCTTGGAAGCAAAATATGATTCTCTATTTGACATTGTGTCAAAAATAGTGAATGGATCTTGCTTAACTGAGGGAACCTTCCAATGCTTAGCTCCACTTCCCAATCATTGCATTGTCTCCTTCCAGTGGAAAAAGAGGAATAAACAATACCGCAAGGACAAAGGCTGAGTAGTAGCATGGAGATGGAGCCAGCGGATAAAAAAACCAACCTTTAGGTCGGTGTCAAACATGAAGCCCTCAATGGGTAGATTTCATGTAAAGCTTGTTTTTAGAAATGCTTCGCAAAGTAGTGTTATTATTAGCACAATTTGTTAGGTGGTTTACTAGTTGTGTCCATGTTATGCTTCTAGGATAGCAAGGTTAGAATATTGGTTGGAGAGCAATTTTGATTTTTTGGGGCACTTTGAAGCTTTGATGAAATACTTGCTTAATCATTTTTGTATTAACTTGTTTGGCTCGACCACAACCAATTTCTAATACAAAGATTACTATTTTCTGTTATATATATATATAAAACAAAAAATCAAGCATGTTATGTAGCTCAAAATCTATGCCTAAATTATCTTGTGCCTAGAATATGTTATGTCAATATTTATGCCCAAATCTTGTTGGGCTTCCTCAAATTTCATGCTAAAATAAGCTCAAATTTTGTGCTACATCTATCTTGCCATTTACATTAGTAAATTTGAATTCTCTTCTTGAAAACTTTGCTCCAACATCGATCCCAAAAATGGATCCCAAAGTATTAATCCATTTTACAGGCCAAGATGGAGAAAATGAACAAGCCGAAGGGTTATGGAGAAGATCATATTTTCAACTAGGGAAAAGGGGCAATGCTCAACTAGAGATTCATCAATAGAGACCCTTCAAATCATGTGGCCCATTTGCATGATAGAACAAAGGCATTGGGAGAGTGTTTTGAAAATTGGGGTAATATCATTGGGTGAAGTTTTGAGGTTGAGTTTTTGTTGTCTACCAGAAGACCCTGAAAAGATGTTAGCCAAAACCTAACTAGAGGAGGAAGCCATCAAGTAATTATGATCAGAGTTTCACCTGGCAAGGTAAATTTAAAAAACCCTAACCGAAAACTCCAAGAAGATAGAAAGACTTTTGGGCTTGAAGGTCTACATAGTAGTGCAACATAAAGTTGCAACAAAATAAGGGGTTGATTAGTTGAATGAGGGATGCAATCAATGCTTGCAAAGTAGGGAGAGAAGAGTGCTATTAACCTAAAAGGATTCTAAAACCATGGTAGGAGTGTAAAACACGATATTGTATCCCTATGAACAACAAATCACAAAGATAGGAATTTACTCAATTGTAAGCATTTACATCAGTATGTATTGTTACAATGATGTTTTGAGTTTAATCCCTAGAGGGTTCTCCAATTAAAATCTTGCTTGAATTATGTAAATATTTGTCTGTGTGAATGTGTTTTCTTTAGAACTAGTCTTTTTAGCATTTTATTATCTAAATTAAAGAAATAAACAACACAACATAAGAAAAGTATCTCTTTACTTGTTAAAGAATATATACTGTAGATATTTGGTAATTCTGCACTAGCCATTGAAATATATATCAATTTCGTATTAGAGTAGTAGATTTATGACACAGTGGAATTATTGTGGAGACAACATTGGGAAAACTTCTTAAATGAGAATGCCTCTAGGCATTGCAAGAGATCAATCAAAAAATAAAGAGGACAATGGATAGGTTGGAAGAATGTGGAGTTGAATCTTGATAAATCTAGACTCAATATAGGGAATAATGGTTAGCCTTGAGATAAATGTCCAACTAATGGAGAAATTTTAGGTGGAATTAAATGCAAAGGAAGCAATCTTGGCCAAGCTTCAAAGAGAAGTTGAAGAGGTAAAGGGAGAGAATAATTATCTTTACCCAAGATTCACAAACCATCATAGAGAAAAGCATGGTAAGAACTTCACCGTATGCCCATCTTCAATTTGAAACATCATCTAGGTCCCTCGGTGATTTCAGAATGCATATAAAGGGTATAAGCTCCAAGTTGATGAAGAAGATGGGTTTTAATAGCCAAAGCATGAAAAATCAAATCAAGATGGACCTTAGACTACTTCATGTTGGTCTTAAGTATCCTAATAAAGCAACAATAGAGGGATACTTCTCTAATGTAACATAAGGAAAAGCACAATGCAACACACAAGAATGAAAGCCACCTCTACAACACAACTCGAGAAGGTGTTAGACCCATTGATATGGTCTTTATGAAGGCCCAAGAAGCAACCTAGGGAGCTCTAGAGGGAGCACAATCCATGTAAAACGAAAAATGAGAAGGCATTAAATAACCATCCTTAAAAAAATGTCTTAAATATCTTTGTATCCTAGCAACGGGAAGTCTAGACAAGCCTAGCTTAGAAGTATAGGGAAAATTTTGCAGGGTATGTGGACAAGAAGCCTCTTTTATTTTGCTCATGTTGCAATAGGAGAGGAAACAAAGAATATCGATGATAGTTTTCTATTCTATGTTCCTTATGTGCATTGAGAAACCATGTATGATTGAGTGTTGGTGGAAGAAATCACCCATAAAGGGTGCTAAGCAACCCAAGAACAAGAAAGGAGGATATAAAAAGTCCTCTTCAAACTAGTGAAGGGAACAAAAGAACAAACACACCGAGAAATCCAATGTTGCTCGAGGAAGCATAGTTAAAGGAGGCAAATTCATACAAAGGCAATATTCAATCAGATGAAAACTTGTGAGAAGGAAAACACATGTTTGTAGCCAAACTCCATTTAGAGCAAGGTAAGCATAAGTCCTTTGAACTTTTTCCTAGAGATTGTTGAAGAACAAATGCTCTAAAAAAATTGTGTAAGTTCTGGAGGGATCAAGAACCCTTAAAAAGGGGAGGTTTAACTTGAAAATGGGTCCTAAAGTGTTAAGTCCTTTTGCAAGTTGAGATGGAAAAAGTGAACAAGAACGAGGAGTTATAGGGCTAATTTTTTTACTAGGGAAGATGGATAATTGTCAACCAGAGCTCATTGACAAAAATATGGTCACTGTACCTCCAAAGCACCATTCAAACCATTTAGTGCATGTGTGCCATTCTAACGACCAAGCAAAGATGTTGATAGAATTTGGAAAACCAAGGAAACATCATCGGGTTTTCTTGCTTAAGGTAGAACTCTAGAAGCCCAAGGGAGAAAACAAAGTAACCAGAGGATGACACAAGTTAGGAAATTGAGGAAGCCATGAAAAACCTTCTATGAAGACAAAAAGGGACTAGACTTTCAACATTTCCTTTTTGTTGTCTAGTGGAGGGCCCTCCAACATTAGAAGCCAAATCTAGATTACTCCAACTAAAAAACTCCACAAAGATAGGAATGCATTAGGGCTCAAGGCAAGCAAGGATTGGGTCAATGCATTAACGCAAGGCATTCTTCTAACAATTGGTAGATGAAGTTGCTCCATTAACTGTGCAAGGAATGATTGGGAATATTGATAGTTGGGGCACTAACTCAATTGACCTCACTATCACTCTTTCTTGGGCATAGTGAGATAAATAGTGGATCTATAACAAAAGAAGGGATTGGTTGGTCAATTAAAAGACAATCAAAGCTTGCACAGTAGGGCGAGAAAAGAGCCATTGATCCATAGGTCTTGTAAACCAATGGTGGGAGTGTAAAATATTGTATTGCAACCCTATGAACAACAAATAAAAAAGGAAGGAGTTTATATAGTTGTAAACATTCCCATTGGTGTGCACCTTGATAATGAAACCTAGATTTTATTCCCCAAAAGGGTTCCCAAGTTAGAATTTTGCTTTTATTGTGTAAAGTTTTGTGTGCATGAATGTGTTGTGTTTGGAGCTAGTTTTATTAGATTTTTATTATTTGAACTGCAATATGAACACCTCAATAACTCTTTACTTGTTAGCAAATCCATAATGTAGATACATTGGGCAATTGGTCATGCCTACTAGAATATGGATTAAACACATGTGAACCTTCTTGGCTTGCTATGTGTCATGTGAATTTATGATGCTTCAATGCATTCACCATAACTCTTGAATGCATATTTTTGAACATTGTGGCTCCAATACTACATCAAAAATTGCATACCCAATGGCAAAAAGACTTCGACCAACAAACTAAGAGAAAACCATTCAAATTAATTACTTCAATTTCCCAAAAGTCTTTTATGTGGGTACATAGAGTGACTGATTTTTCACTTCATACACCTAATTCTTTCAAATAATTAGATGATTAATCTAATTTAAAACCATAATAAATTAACTAATTACAAAATATACTTTATAGTTTAAACTTCTCTATGACTAGGTATGCCCATTAAATACATAACTTTATGCAAAATATTTTGTTGTTTCAAATAACATCACTATATTTATTTAATCTTGAGAAGTTTAGGATAGAGTAAAGACTTAGGTTTGTTTCTCATTCATATGAGAAGAGAATCCATTGATAATTCCAAGGCATATATGTGAAAACTTATCAACATTTTCACAATGGCTTTTGCAGTAGATTATGCCATATCTAGTATTCAAACCTTAATCATTATCAAAGGGTGATGTTAATATCTTCCAAAGGATGTATGGACTTTTAATAAACAACCTAATAACACATTCATCTAGAGTGATAAACCAATTTATTTAGAGGTTAGGCTATTTGGAGAAAGTTTCAATTAATTTTGAACAAAATCAATAAATAAACTATTTGTCTTTTAAACAAAATCTTGCCTCAAGCACTTCTTTTCTAAAAGTTGACAAAGAAAAGTGGGAACTAAGAAATGGAAGCACTAAAAGATACAAAACACCATTTAGAGTATTTGCAATTAAGAGACTTCAAAATACCACTATTGTAAGCAACAATAAAACTTTATCCTAAGATTCTCTATCAACAACATTGATGCCATATACTATAATAAGAAATAAAAACAAATTAATTTTTCCCATAACGATAAGTTAGTAATACTTATAACATTTTATTGTATCAATTGTCATAATTTTTATTAATGATAAATTTCATTTTATAGAAAAATATATATTAATACAAACCAAATAATTGAAAAGTATATATCAATAAGACAAATAATAATAAACCAAAATTATATGATAGCAACATTTGTTACAACTACTTTTTCTCCCAAGATTTAGAATGAATAAATCTTAAACAACCAATTCTCTCTTTATATATCCCTAGACAGCTTATTATATAATCCTCCCACTAAAATATGGGCTCAAGATACATCTAAAGCTGATGACTAAAATCTTCCACTGTGTGACATAGCCATAAGCAAATTGATTGAAGAAATCTCCATGTTAATTCCTTTTCTTTGTAAGCCACATCAACCCTAGTCCTTCCATATATATCGCATTGGTGCTCGTCTTTATTTGTAGGCAGCGTCAGCCCCAGTCCATGTCTTCCGCAGTTTAGAATAAGGGTTTTATCAATCTAATAATGTAAATAATATGGGCATTTCTTTCAACATAGCTCACCATTGTGCAATTCAATTATTATATTTAGTGTATAAAGTGTTCTCCTTCCCAATTAGGTGACAAGTTGTCTCTATTTTGTTTTGCTAATGAACCTGGTTCAATTCAATTTGGTGAGATTGTTAATTCAAATCCTTCTTTGAATTAGAATTCTTGCTTTTATAGATCTACCTGAATACAATCCACATCTTTATTCAAAATTCTTTTTTATGAGATCTACCTAAAAACAATCCATATTTTTTTATTACAAAAAGTATAATAATACTTGCATTATCAATCCTCATATATCACTTCAATCATCAAGTAGTTGAACTTGAGAAAAAAATTTATATCCGATGAAACTCTTACCTATACATATAAAAAACATTGGAATAGTATTTAAAACCTTTACACTATAAATGGTCGATATTTCTGCATCTTTCCCTGTCTTCCCAATTGGAAATATCTTAAAATGGATCCGTAGAACATTCCAATCCCATTGGTTTAAATTCAGGATATGACAGCAACATGAACAAAAAGGATGAGACGGAGGCAACGTGCAACTCATTACATTTTTTTGAACAATTCTCTTTATTGAATAATTAGTGATTGTACAGTGATTCGGCTTATGTTCTATTGTACTTTATATTCGTTTGCTCTAATTTTGACTCTTGGAGCCACCTCTCATTTTGAATCTGCTATTAATTCTGTATAAACCACCTTGCACATTTGATCAGCCAGTTCTCTTCGTGCTATATGTGTTCAAACTCTAATAGTGGCAAAAATTATGTCAATGTCAAAACTTGGAAACTTATGATGAAGCGTAAGTTGACTTGCCACTTGAAAATATTACTGTGTTCAGCTTTGAGGAATCAAGACTAAACTCATTCCGGCGTCATGAAGATAACAATGTAATGTACACTTTCAAGTCCGAAGATATATTTCTAATGTAACATACTAATTGCAAATCACAGGCTTCAATAGATATGGGATATAAACCCAGCTCAAAGTATTTATTCTCCAAAATTTTAATCAAATGGGATATAAACCTAGCTCAAAGTATTTATTCTCCAAAATTTTAATCAAACTAATGCCTCAAATTAAAAGCATTAAAATCAGCATGACCTAATTACTAATTATTGATGCCAATATAATTATGCGCTTGAAGAGATAGATATAGGGCTTCAAATGAATGAAAGAACAATACCCCCTGTACAATCAATGATCACTAGCAAAACGTCTCACTTTTCAAAATCGCCACAAATTCCATCCTTTCATTTTATGTATACATAGACAACTCGATGCAAGGAACATCAAAATGTTGCTTGGCTGCCATACTCATCGTTAAACTTTTGGTAACGATTTTCATTAAGATGTGCTGATGGCCTTGTGATTTTAAGAGCTACAATAATATCATCACTTGTGACAGGACCAATGCTGGGCAGGTCTGCAGGAGGAGGGATATAAAAAATGTTAGCACCATCAAGCCAGAAAACTATACGCATTCAGAATATTGAAACTAATAAACAGTAAACACCTTCTTCCGGTAATTCAGCTGCATCATTTTCTTCAAGCATGGCCATTAATCGCCTCAGTGGCCGCATGGCAGCCTCTTTGCAAACTAAACGAATATCTGAACCAGAATAGCCTTGTGTCCTTTCAACCATAAGATCGTATGGTAGCTCAGAGCCAGGTTGCAAAGGCAAAAGGTCTTCAAACATGGCTTGACGTGCTTCAGGCTCAGGAAGAGGCACAAGAATCTTGCATAAATCCATTAAGTCAAACAATAGTAATTATCAAACGGAAAAATGGTATCGAATACATAATCAATTGAAGTAATTACTATGCATGTTAAATAAGGATACACGCTTTTCAAGACGTCGAAGCATGGCACCATCCAGTTCCCACGGCAAATTAGTCGCCGCCAGGACAAAGACGAGATCATTTGTTTGCATTAAACCATCCATCTGAGTTACAGATCCCACAATATGTAAAAATTCCATGATTTCCTCCACACATAACTATGAGATCCTAGGAGATACCAATAATATGATAGCGTAGTCTAAAAATTCTACGATTTGAGTTGGAATAGATGATTTTTCCGAGCACAATTTTGAAAAAATCTGGCTGTAATTTTTCAAAATCCAGTTTACAGTGTCAAACTCTAGAATTTTGGGTGCCCAGGGATTTTTGAAGGTGCTGAATCCATTTCTACCATAAAAAAATCCCAATAAAACACAACTAAATTTCGTTTTGCAAAATAAAAAAATGCCACTAAAAATGGCAGTAATTTTTAGACAACTCCATAATATGATTAATACAGACAAGGAAAGCTTCATTTCTGTCAAGATCCATATTGATGGCTCAAGCTGAGCCAATATAGTCACCGCATTCCAGCGTTATTTGGAATCTCAAGTACGTAAAAATTCAATTGGCCAAGTAATTTTTGATAAAAATTCATATTGTTACTCACTTTTTTTAATATATATATATATATATATATATATATATATATGAATGAACTTAGAAAACAAACGCACATAGATATATTAACATGTTCATAAACAATATATTAAGAATATATGATGTTTTCAGTTTTTAATGTTTTCAGTCTTGACATTTGAAGTTATAAAATATATGTGTATGTGTCTTTGTTTGAATAAACTTAGTTATTACAAAATTTGCTTACAACTTAATGGTATATTTATTATTTTGTCATTTTTTTGCACAGTCGAAGTTTTCCAGAACTTCATTGTCATGGACTTCAAACATAAACCAGGTGACTATGAGCCAAAGAAGAGTAACCAAACATGAGAATAAACATATAACTCAGAAAACTTTTACTGCTAAACTGCTTCGACTAATATGTGCTCACACCGATTACAGAATGATGTCACCACAACTATTGATAGCCTGTAGATCCAGACATCGGTACCAGATAACAAGCCCAATTCTCATAACTCAAGTGGGTGGTTCGGTGTTTGGAGGGTTCTTCACCTTGGCAGGTTCTTTTGAGGCATCGATTGCTCTCGATTGCCATATAGCCTTTCCTTGAAGGTGTGAGACTGTCCACTACTCATAAAATGCATGACTCAATACTCACATACCCTTTAGTTGACTGATTTGGGAAACATTCATACAAATGCCACACCTATTCTGTTTTTAAGATGATTTGTGTTTATGATGAAGGAAAAACCTATCTATAGCACTTATAAAAGGGATATGGGCAAATGCTTACAAATCCTCATAAAACTCCAGAATTTTCAAGGTTTTCTGTTTTAACTTGATATTTCCTCTCTCCCTGAATCCTTAGCAGGAAAAAACATTGTTCGAAGGCAGCTTCAAAATCTTTATCCCAAGTATATTAAATGTAAAATGTGTTTGCTCATGCAGCAAAAGGTTTGCATCTGTAACAGCTTGGATCTTGCTAAATGTTTTTTCAATTTCATCTGAAACTTTCAATTTCTTCATTCCTGGTTAAATGTTTTTGCATGTTACAAGACTCTATTCTAGTGAAAAACTCGTTAACAAACCTTGATATACCCACATATAGACAAAAATCAACTTTTACCTGGATAAGTAGCTCAGTCTTTAACCGCCTACTTGCTTCATGCTCACTGCGGCCTTCGCCACGGTGACTAATGATAGCATCAATTTCGTCCAAAAATATTGTTGATGGTGCATGATGTCTTGCAACCTCAAAAAGAACTTTTACAAGTTTTTCTGAATCACCTGATATGCAAACATAAAAATATAAGATAATGTTAAAAAACATTTCAGAGCCTATTGGGTCCTGATGACTAAAATTGTAAGCCCATCAGAAGCTCTCTTTTTTCTGCTTTGTTTGCATATACTTCTTATACATTAAACTATTTGAGAACTTTATCTTCAAAAGAGAAATACAGTTTGAAAGATGGGAAAAAAATTACTGAACAGTTAAATTGAAGAATCAGTTAAAAGGCCATTCTCCAAGAAAAATGTGAGAGATAAGATAAATAAGATCAGATAATTTTATTAATGTCCAACTAATGAACACAATAGTAGGTCAATCGTCAATGCGATAGCTGAGCACACTAGAGTTCATAGGGCACCAACTTAGCATACAGTTTGTATTTTCTGAACATTTGTAGGATCCACTGCAAGTATTCTTCATGCTCCTCCTTGAATGTAGAATATAATAGAATGTTATCAAGGAAAACAAGTACAAATCTATCCAAATACTAGCAAAATACATTGTTCGTGAGGCACAAACATGTAGTTGGCGGTTGTCAAACCAAAGAGCACCACAACAAACTCATAATGGCCATATCATGTCCTAAACCGTGTTTTGTAAATGTCTTTATCCTTGATTTGGACTTGGTGATAACCAAACCTTCAATCAGTCTTTGAGAAAACTTTTGCTTCTTGCATATGATTAAACAAGTCATCAATTTTGGGTAATGGGTACTTGTTTTTATTGTAACTTTATTCAGCTGGATGTAATCAAATTCAATACATACTTTGAGTGTCCCATCCATCTCTTTCACAAACACTAGTTCTCCCAAACGTGAAACACTTGGTCGAATATACCCTTTGTCCAGCAATTCTTGCAATTGCATTTTTAGTTGTAACCACTCTAGAGTACCCATCATGTAAGTATTCTTTATATATACGTGTACTTCGATGAACAAGGTCAATTGAGAAGTCTATCTCTCTCTCTTGGGAGGAAGTCGAGGAATTTCATCTAGAAATACATCCATAAACACTTGCAAAATTGGACATGTTCAAGCTTTGGACCCTTTTCTTTTGTTGTGTTCATGACATGAGTTGCAACAATTGACGCTTCTTTTTGTAACATTTCTTCAATTGTAAGGCTAAAATCTATCTTATGGAAATCAGTCTTGGGTTACCATTCACTATTCTTGTATTTCCCTCATCATCAATACAATCAAGGTTTTTGTTGTAGAAGTCAACCTTTGTTGATGTTTCTCTAGGTTGCAGGATTAGGCAACATTCTGTAGACATTCTCCCTTACGGGTCATGAGAATTGACCAATGACTAGTGGAGGATGGCCCCAGCGTAGCCTTGATTAGTCATGAGAAGTGACTAAGAGTAAATAAGGCTCGAGATGCTTACTCTGAGAAGGAGCGCTTTGAGAAGGAGGTTAGAGGTCACATTGCATACTCTGAGAATGAGTGCTACGAGAAGAAGTGATCTATTCTATATTAGAGTGAGTTGACTTGTTTATTTGATAGGTGATTTCATCCCCTTGAGAAATATACAAAGTCTAATCTAATGTTGGAATTGACATAGGGTCTAAGAAGTGTCCGGGACTTCTAAGAGTGGGGTCAAATCAACATTAGAGCTCTATGGGTGAATAGATGTGCATGTGAGGTGATGAACATCAAAAATGACAACTTTTCTATGATGAAAAAATAACCAAGAAGTCAAGTCAACCATTGAAGAAGTCGCAGAAGAAAATGGAGGCAAGAAGAGAAGTCGGCCTAGAAGAAAGAAAAGTCTGCCCTAGCAAAGTAGACAAGTCGACCCCAGCAAACAAGACAAGTTAGCCCCATCAAGTGTACAAGTCGACCCCATTGAGGAAAAAATAAAGTGAACTAAAGAATATAAATAAAGGTTTCACTCCATTTTTCATCATCACAACATCTTCTCTTCTCTGCTCCACTTGTGTGCACCTTGAAAGAAGGCCTAACAAAGGCAAGAAGCAATAATTTTGGGTTCTCTTATTCTCTATAGAAGTTCGCTACCCTTGTTAGGGTTTCTTGTGAAGGAGGGTGAAGTTCGCTACCCTTGTTAGGGTTTCTTGTGAAGGAGGGTGAAGTTCGCTACCCTTGTTAGGGTTTCTTGTGAAGGAGGGTGAAGTTCGCTACCCTTGTTAGGGTTTCTTGTGAAGAGTTTCTATAGAAGTTCGCTACCCTTGTTAGGGTTTCTTGTCAAGTGAACTAAAGAATATAAATAAAGGTTTCACTCCATTTTTCATCATCACAACATCTTCTCTTCTCTGCTCCACTTGTGCGCACCTTGAAAGAAGGCCTAGCAAAGGCAAGAAGCAATAATTTTGGGTTCTCTTATTCTCTATAGAAGTTCGCTACCCTTGTTAGGGTTGCTTGTGAAGGAGGACGAACCTCTCATGTGCTAGGGTTCATCTTCATGAATGGTATTGTACTTGAATTGGATTAATTTCTTCTAAGAAAAGTTGGTTGGGTTTTCTCCCTTTTGGGTTTCCCAAGATAAAATCTTTGTGTCTCTTGTGCATGATTATCTTTCTATGATCATTTGTTTCTGCTGCAATTTAAGTTGATATTTTTAGTGTGCAATTATCCAATGAAACTGTGGGATGAAATGAATGCTTGAAATCATTGTGAAATAATTGTCAAGATCTGGAAATAGTTAAAAATTCAACAATCTTGGCATGATGTGGCTTCAACCAATCCATTCCAATGAGCACATATTATGTTTCAAGAGGAAGAATATCCAACTCTACATGAGTGGAGCTAGATGAGATAATTTTATTAATGTCTAGCTACTAACCATGAGAGTTAGGTCAATGGGACTAAAATAGCACATCCAATGCAAATACACATTGGGAGTGCAAAAGTATATCCTCGATCAAAACTAAAGCAAAAAATTATTAAGGTCTAAGAACAAGCTAGAAACTAAGTGCTAATTATCTAGTTGGGAGAAAGTATATGATAAGATATTGTGTAGGTACAATAGGGATGCTAGAAGAGGACTTGCCCTCGCAGTTATCAAGTGATGTGAAAGAGTTGATGCATTGGTGGATGATATCCTCCAAGAAGTGACTACGGCTAAGCAGGTCTAACTGTAAGGTCCACACAAAAAACAAATATCTATGTCCAAACACTTCTCTCATGAAGAGTGCAAGACATCCTTGGTCGGGATAAGGAAAGAAAGTGGATCGGGAACTCCCTTAGTCCCGAAATAAGCAAGTAGTACAAACTTTGATCTCATAGTAGATAGAACACCAAAAAATGAGATATGCCACCATCTCAGGCACCTATAAGTGATAAAGCTAACAAATCTTGTTTAACCGCAAGATGTGGTGATCATTCTCTAATTGAAGTCTGTGAGAACCCACCCAAAACTAACCCAAGGGGATCCTGATGTCATGCATCCAATGTTTTCACGTGTACAGAGGTCGAAAGATAAGGCCATTCGTCAACTGCAAAAACTGCTCCAAATCGAGACAATTCATCTCTAATAGGTGCCTCTCGACCATCTCACTTTCTCTGTTCTTGGTCTTAATGACAAACTAGACTGGCCATGGCTTGTTGTCCTTACTCCACTTAAAACAATTTTCAATAAGCTTAGGTGTATCATAACAAGGACTAGCCCCAAGATCAAGTAAAACTAAAATAGATTTCTTTCTAATCTTCCCTTCAACTTGACCATGGTGAATTGATGATCTGATTAGCAGTCTTCCAATGCAACATAAACCCTGGGTATTGTACATACCATATCATTTGCAATTGTAGCCTCTTCGATATTATGCATGCAGCATAACCTTTGTTATGCCCTTTTTCTATGGGCGATCACTCATCAAGTGTTCTTCTCCACAAACTAGCATTGTAAGGAGGGTCTTGTCCTTTTGCTCAGTGGTTCTATCAACTGAGTTATAGTCCAAGTAGGGTGACTTGGCTGAAAGGAGTTTGGGTGGTTTATAAAGTAAGGTGGCTTAAACCAGTCCTTTCTTTTAGCCTACCTTTCCATCATATACCTCCAAGTCGATTGTAAATCTTGCTCATTCTTTCCTTTCTCCCCACAATATTTGGCATTCCCAACTACTTCTTCAAGAGTACAGGGTTCCATAATCTGAATCTAGATCTTATATAAGGGTCACAATGCACTTTAGATAAAGTTTATTTTTTAACTTTTCATCCTTCATGTACTTGATGTACTTTAAAATTCCATGAACTTTCTTAAGTTCCCCTGCTGTGGTCATTAGAGTCATTAACTTTCTTCTTGTAATAATGGTCAAAAAGTATTTATGTTCAAAGTGTTCCCTGAATTATTTCTAAACAATCTTTGTATTATTAATCCTCTTTAGTTCCTTGTGATACTCTTGCCACAAAGATGTTTTTCTGGTCAAATTGTAAATGACAACTTCAGCCTTCATGTTTTTTGAACATTCATAAACATGAAGATACCTTCACATCCTAAAACCCATGCACTGGCTTCTTGTCCAAATTTGATTTCACCATCGAATGTGCACAATTTTTCCTTGCAAGTTATCTCAATAACGCCTCTTTCTTTTGTGACTGCTTTTTAAGGATTTTTGCTTCATCAATGGCCCCTCAGATGTATAAGATGCACTAGTGGAAGATTAAAATGGAGGCGGATGATAGGTATCAACATGAGACGGCCTCCTTAACCCAAAGCATCTTTGAAGAGAATCCCTTATGAAACTACTGCTCCCCTCTACATGCTTGCAAATTTGCCTTTGATGTAGTTTGTCTCTAAATTTGTGTAAACTTCGAAGTGTCTGTCTTCTTAATAAAACTGACTCATTATTGGTGAATTTTTTACTCCTTCACAAGTACATCCATACTCCATTCCATTTGGAAGACAAACTATTCACATACTGGATTTGACACCTGACCCTTGTAAGAGAACAAATTTTTCAAAGTTGTTTCCACGGTGCTGAAATTTCCCCCTTTCTCAGAGATCATGAAAGCCACTTTGTGCATAGTTCATTTCTGAACACATTTATCTGATAGTTCCTCTGTCCATAAAGGCCTTAATGTTCAAACACTACTCTGATAACAATCTGTGGTGTACCCAACTGCCTGCCTTGGCCAGCGTGGCACCATCTCTAACAATTTCTGAGCTAAACCTCTGGCTGGGATCTAAATCAGCCCATTCTCCAATTTTCTAGCTTCTCTAAATGCAGATATTCATATATATGCACAAAGCACAATTTATGCAACTAATCTCAGGATTTAATATGCATACACATTAATCTAAACTTACCCCCAGTCTGATATTTATTCATTGCCATTCGGAATTCATACTCAGAATTTCATAAACAGAATTCATATACAGTCCATAAGATTTGAACATTTCAAACTACTCATGTGAACCTGATTCAAATACTCATCAATAACATAATAGACAACTCAAGATATCAATACAAAATTCACAGTAGGATACTTACCTCTGTGAAAGTATGCTCACGTCAACTGGTTACATAGGAGATATCAATACAAAATTCACAGTAGGATACTTACCTCTGTTAAAGTATGCTCACGTCAACTGGTTACATAGGAGGCATTTTCCTACCAGCCCTAGGCATCCACTGTGGATGCCAGCCCTGAGTTGGGCTGCTAGGCAACAAGGGCAAAGAACTGCCTATAAAAATCTCTCTAGAGTCTCAACACCACCCAGCCACAGTGCAGTGTGACCCAAGCCAGAAATTAGCATCTGCCATGAATCCCAATGCTGCTTACAAATTCACCCAAGTTCCTCTACAGCAATCACTTGGACTATAGGCATATTCTCTTCAACCAGTGACTAACACAAGCTCTGTCATTCCATTGTTAGTTCATACATTACCCGCGGAATCATTCATAGCCATGTGACATTTCTTGCGAGAAGATCCCAGGCTGCTGAGTTATAACTCTGGGAGAGCTGGTAAAGCAGTGCAGCGTTTCAGGATTCCACAGCCAAGGCATCCCACTGGCGAATTCAGGAAAACATTGGCTCAATACAATCAAGACTCTACACAGATACCAGCACAGGGTATGTGTGAAAGGAAGAAATCCCCTTCCTGGCTCTTATACTCACTACAGCCACACTCTCAAGATCTTAGACAATCCCGAAACTCTACATATCAGCCATATCCCATCTGGTTTATTACAGTTCAAGAACAGACATATGCGAGGTAGTCAGGAGGGTGAGCAAAAACCAGCAACAAGAAGAATAATGAAGAAGAACCTTTCCAAATTCAAAAACATAGAAAATATACCCAAGCTTGTAAAGACATGCATGTCATGAAATTCTCTGAGCATGAATGGTTTTGCAGACAAGCTCATGATAAGTGGGAAGTTCTCTAAAAGATACTTGACAGTGATTAATTTTCCCCTTTTGAACCCCTCTCATCACATCATTGTCCCCTCATGCCTCCTAGCAGCCACACATGAACTTTATATTAATCATATTAACTTTTGATCATACATCATAAGGGCATCAGTGTCATACCTAGGAAACCTGAAATATAGCAAAGTCTTTAACATTTTCTAGTCAGGCCTTGGTGTCAGGCTCCACACTAGGAATTTGTAGAAGATATCTAGAAAGGTACATCACAGTGTACTAGAAACAAAGGCCACATGGCTTGACACCCAAGGTAAAATGACCACATATTCATGATAGATACACAATTTGATTAACCACAATCCAAGGGTCAAAATTGGGCTATTACATTCTTATGGAACAGATGATGTCAAGTTACTTTTAATTGAGAAAATGCACCACTTCATCTAGGGGAAGTTGTTGAGTTTAAATCCAACTCAGTTATTCAGTTCATAGTGGAAAACATCGCCGATTTCCCGAAAAATTGCGATTTTTTCAACCTGCCGATTTTTTGTAAAAATCGGACCTCGCAATTTTTTGAAAAAATCGAAAAAATCGGCGATTTTTCCTAAAAAAATTGCACGAAGTCCCAAAAAATCGCCATGGAGTTTGAAAATTTTGACCTGTTTGTACACAAGGCATTGAAGATAGCGACAGTTAAGTAAAATTGACATTCTCCTTATCTTTTATTTTCCATCATTTTACTTAAATTTTTAACATTACCATTGATTGTTTCAGGATGTTTGAGAGTGGTTCCAACCTCATTGGACTTCATATGCAAAAAGTAGACTTTTAGATCCCATTCATAATTCAACAGACTTAATAGTTTTCAGGATTTCAGGATTGCAACATTTCCACTGAATTCTATCATGTATGAGGGTAAGGGATTGGAATTTAATCAAGCACATCAAACTAGTTATGTACCTTGATGTCGGTGGTGTTGATGCCTGATTGTTGAAGTTGATTGAACTCATTTGTCGTGACCTTAATAAAAATATACCCTTCAATCAAGCAAAATCACTTATTAAGCATGGGAAACTTTTTCTAACTTATCCTAACGCTTGGATTAGTAAGTTTCATCAAAATTGTTGGGTGTTGACTAATGTCCTTGAAGGATTAACTTCAAGATTCGAGGTAGAGGAAAGGCTTAGAGCCTAGAGGAGGGGAGAATGACCAATGTTCCAACCAGTGTTGAAACTTCCAAATTTCCAATCTTTGAAACTTTGATGTATCATTTTTTATTTGGCATCCACTACATCATATATATCAGTACTTTTTTCATATTTATGTGCCAATGTGTTTATCTAATGTTGTTGTTGTGAAAATCCTCACAGCAGATCTAAGAGATGATGTATAACTCACAAGAGTAATTATGATTAAGCAGGAAAATAGAAGAAGAGTGAACAATACAGTATAATGAGCAACAGAATAATATGGTACAGTAGAACTCAGATAGAAGCAATAATACTTCACACACACTAATTAATTAATTACAGTATGGACAAATAAATAGTACAATGGTAGAGAGGATTCGAATGCCTACGGTGGCAATTCGAATTAGCCTCTCAGAGTGATCATAAGATCAATAGAGTGTCATCGAAGCACAACTAGGTGTCCTCATGATCATCGGAGCACAACTAGAAGTCTTCATCATCATCAATGCTCAAGTAACTATCAACCATCAGTCAAACTGAGTCTGGTAGGTGTAACTGACTATAACTGAGTGTGACTGAGTGTAACTGAGTGTAACTGAGTGACAACTGGACTGGTAGGTGAAGAAGGGCGCATTAAGCAACTGGGGGGCTAAAACTGAATAGTGAGAAGCTCCTGGGGGCTGGCTAACTGAGGGCTAGGTGCTAGACTGATGACTGGGATGCATGCAAAATGCATGCAAACCCTAAAGGTGCATGCATGACTGAAAATGTAAATGATCAAAATACTGGTGGGACTAGGATGGAGTATAGGAATATCCTAACACCCCCCCTTAATCCATCCTGGGCCCTGGTAACTAAGACCAAAGGTCACCCAATACAATGAATAATAACAATCAATAAACCAAGGAAGTGGGAAAATTTCATGGGAAACATACCCCCTCCTCAAAAAATAGACTGTAAGGCACACATAAAAATAAATGCTCCAAACTCAAGCAGGTGTGATGCTTGGTCATATGTCTAGAGGTATCTTCTTCTTGGGAAGAAGTGGATCATGCTCAAAAAGCATGTGCTTGTACTTGCTCTTCAAATCGAATGTGATGAGAACAAATCCAACAGTATAAGAACGATCCTTGAACCTGTGATTCGAATCAGCTTAGGTAGGATCAAATTTTTGAATGTGCATATAGTCTTTTGTCTTCTCCTTCGAACCACCATGGGTGAGATTATGCCAAAAAGAACTATTACATGTTTGCTTGAAATCAAAATCAGATTTAAGACTTAAAAAACAGTTTCTTGAGATCTCCTTTGAACCAGCAGGGGTGAGATCAAAACTATCATATGCATGAGAAATTATCCCAAGCAGTAATTGCTTAGAACCCAAATTAGATACAAGACTTGAATCATGGTTTCTTGAGATCTCCTTTGAACCATGAGAGGTGAGATCAAAACCAGTAGATGCATGAGAAATTATCCCAAGTGAATGGCAATGGCCATGTTCTTCAATGACCTTCTGAAAGCATGAATTAATGATCATATAGTAGTATAAAAGAGATGATTGCTTGAGAGGAGCGAATGCATTACATCCAATAGCTCATTTTACCTCCGAACTAATCATGTGATCATGATGCAAACCAACAGACTCTGGTGCAAGAGAGGATTTAGGACCTTCTGCAATATCTAGAGTGTGAGCTGGCACAGAAAGAGAAGAAAGTTTGAGCATGAGTGGAGAAACTGCGAGTTCTTTGTCAACAACTTCAATATGAGATGATACTGGTTCATGATCTGAGAGACCATCAAGAGGAGCAAATGCATCACTTTGCTTGCTTTCGAATGGGTTAGGACCAAGTCCTTCATTCTTTCTGCCAAATTTTTCCTCCAGGTGAGCCCATAACTCTTTTGGAGTCCCAATATCAATAATGATTGGGAGCAATATGTAATCTGGCATAGTAAGCTTCATTCTTCCAATGTGCATGTCACCTTTATTCAACCAGTCAATTTTCTCTTCAGAGGATTCGAACTCTCTTTCAAAATAACAATCAAAGAGATCATGGCTCTTCAAATATGCTATTATTTTTGGTTTCCATTCATCATAGTTAAATAGAGAAAGAGGAGTGATTTCTTCTAATTCTGGATACATTGAAGCTGTAGAAGACCTGCAAAAGCAATAGAGAATACTGCTGCAAAAATGCAGAAACTGTTGCACTCGAAATCTTGGTAATAACTTGCAAAAAACTCTCAAGAATGGAGATAAACAATACTCTCAACATGCTCTGATACCATGTGAAAATCCTCACAGCAGATCTAAGAGATGATGTATAACTCACAAGAGTAATTATGATTAAGCAGGAAAATAGAAGAAGAGTGAACAATACAGTATAATGAGCAACAGAATAATATGGTACAGTAGAACTCAGATAGAAGCAATAATACTTCACACACACTAATTAATTAATCACAGTATGGACAAATAAATAGTACAATGGTAAAGAGGATTCGAATGCCTAAGGTGGCAATTCGAATTAGCCTCTTAGAGTGATCATAAGATCAATAGAGTGTCATCGGAGCACAACTAGGTGTCCTCATGATCATCGGAGCACAACTAGAAGTCTTCATCATCATCAATGGAGTCATCAATGCTCAAGTAACTGTCAACCATCAGTCAAACTGAGTCTGGTAGGTGTAACTGAGTGTAACTGACTATAACTTAGTGTAACTGAGTGACAACTGGACTGGTAGGTGACGAAGGGCGAGTTGCTTCCTAAAATCAAGGAAGAAGGGCGCATTAAGCAACTGGAGGGCTAAAACTGAATAGTGAGAAGCTCCTGGGGGCTGGCTAACTGAGGGCTAGGTGTTGGACTGATGACTGGGATGCATGCAAACCCTAAAGGTGCATGCATGACCGAAAATGTAAATGATCAAAATACTGGTGGGACTAGGATGGAGTATAGGAATATCCTAATAGTTGTTGCTTTATATGTTTAAAATTCTGAAAAAAATGAATATATTTGTATTTTTTAATGTTTTCCACGGTTTGCCGATATTGCCGAGAAGTTGTATTCGGGATCCTTGCCGATTTTTTGCCGATGCCGACTTTTTCCACTATGATTCAGTTTGCAGCTAGAATAGGAATTTTTAATTTTTTAGAGAAGACATTAACTCTCTATAAGTTGGAGACAACGTGCACATGCTCACCCTTCTTGCTTATATAGGGAGGGGAAATACACATGGCTCTACTTCAGTGGAAAATCTAATGAATGATGTATTTTCTCCTGTGCAATGGAATGAAAGATGCATTTATTCCAAAAAATAGTCAAGTTTATTATGCAGATTTTTTACAACGTCCATATTTGTAATGTCGTGGCTCATACCATTTAAGATAGAATTTATTAGATCATGAGAAATAAGTCATGCCAACTAGATTAGATAAACTCCAAAACTATCATTTCCAATACAAAGATGAAGTCTAGATAAGATAGAAATAGCTAATAAAGTAACTTATTCCCTGCACAAGAAATTTCTTTGTGCACAACTAAAAGATTGATTGAAAAGAACTTAGAAGTATGTGTAATAGGTATTATAAAAGTGTTAGGCCAACCTGCCCTATTTAGGCTGAATGCCCTTTATGGGCACACTCAACATGGCTATAATGCCGCAAATTCTCTAACAGGACTGCCAACATGATCATGGTTGTCCAGAACAAAGGGGTCCTTCTTGCTTCATTCAAACCATTATTTTAATAAGGTCTTTCTAAGCCCAAATGTTCTAAATTCATATTGAAATCAAACCATCATTTCAAAGGTAGGCATATTTCACATTTTCTTGAGATAAAACACCTAGGTTAACACCAATGTCCTCTCTGGCAATATCTTCCAGATGTAGACATTAACTTCTACATGTACTGATAAGGCAATTTATTGAGCTCTAACACAAGCCATGCATGTATAAATATTTCCCACCATGCCGGAACAATCCTATTAGTGTTATGTTCATCCAGTTGATCTTTGCATTCACTGCTGAGCTTGATTGTTATATGCAGGACCTATTTACCCAGCATATGCATCATAGCATCTATGCACAAAGTATGAAGAGTAATTTTATTAAGAATAATTTCAAAGGCATATTTCAATACATTAATATTATCAAATTATGATTGTTTCAGTTCAACATACATTTAAAAACAAGGAAGGACAAAAAAGAAAGTCCTTGAGTCATTTTGTCATTCTGCTGGCTAAAGAATTCCTGTATTTAATGCACATATCCCTATATACTTCATAAACTGATGCTACTATAATAATAAATAAATAAAATAACATTTTGCATTTTCGAAAATGTGAACAGTATTATGGTCCTTCCATTATACATATGTCAATGCCTTTTACCACGCCACTTGCTAACAATGGATGACGCAGAAATGTTGAAGAATGTTGTTTTGCACTCAGTAGCCACTGCCTTAGCAAGCATTGTCTGCAAAATAAACCAGATGAAGCTAGCTAATTAGAATATGAACTTCCAGATCAACCACACAATAGAAAAGCATTGTCTGCAAAATAAACCAGATGAAGCTAGCTAATTAGAATATGAACTTCCAGATCAACCACAAAATAGAAAGGATGGCTGGTGCTCAGTACAACAAACATTGATGAGATTCTTTTTTGACACAGGTGTAGTTGAGGTGTTATACATTCCAGTTAAGCACACAAGTACATTAAATAACAATATAAGTAATTAGAATGATATTAGACAAACTAATAGTAAAAATGTAGTTAAAGCAAGAACCATATGACTAGAAATACCTAATCTTGTATCATCCTGTCCAATTGAAGTCTCCTCTCACCTTGAATTTCGCCTGATGAATTACTCTAACTGAATATGTATTTCCACATGACGGTTTCGTATTTTTTCTACCTTGTGAAATTTGATGTTTCTCCCTTGTATGCATGTACGGTATAAAGTTTCTCTATATATGTTAGCCCTTTCCTAACTCTTCTGAGTTGCATACTCTCAAATTTTCTTAACACGCCACGGTTTTTCTACCTTGATTTCTCTTTATAGTTGGTGTGAAATCATTCCATATTAGTAAACAAGCACGCACATTCTTTCCATGGGCTTCTCTAAGAATTGTATAAAATTTTAATTATATGTATGATTCTAAGCAATAACAATATTTGTTGTGTAGAAAGCTCGAAGTAACAGTTCTGGAAATTTAATAAAACTATCAGGTTTCAAATGTCTAGAGTTTTCAATGTAGCCAAGAGTATAAGATCGTTATTTGTCTAGATTAGTTGACTTTTATTGATAAAAAATAAGGAAAAAATTCAATTTTTTACTTGTATTTTGGTCAAAGAAAACAAATAAATAGACAGATGATCAATATTAGCAACAGAGTTTTCATTGGGCATATCTATTCTGCAGTGCTCAAATGTCTTGAACTCCATTTATGCACTAAAATTTGATCAATGGCATTGGTGGTGTTATCTCATAAAAAGATTCCATTGTCAACTACTGCTTGCAAAGAGGGCAGCAGCTCCATCTTTCTATTCCCCTATAACATAATATTCTTTGGCTCCAAGGTTGGAGTCTTAACACAGTCAAGACTCAGTTTTTTATTTAAAGTGTAGTATGTTGAAGACACTCACTATATTTTTATTTCAATAAGTTACTGTATAATCTATGGACTACCATATGTATTGATAATTCTGAAGCATATATCTGAAGATATGACCCTGAATGAAAGCAGGATGAGAACTATTTTGTTGATATGGTATATTTTCTGTACTCTGATCTAAAGATGTGGGACTTTTTTATCTTGGAAATCGAGCACATAAAGAAACCCAAAAAAAACTCGGAAAAGTTATCGTAATGCATTATGTTACCACCTAAAGTTGCACTTTAGTTGGACTTCAGTGAGCCGTCAGTATTGCACAATTACTTGTGCTCTTTCAGAGTTCAAAAGTTCCAAGTTTGGCCTGTCCAGGGCCCCTTTTTTATTTTTTGTAGTGCATGACCATGCCCCACGGGGTTTGTAATAAAGTGTGCTAGCATGGTGGCCTTTGAGTGACTCGGCTCCCTAGGACTTGACAACCAAAGAAGGTATTTCAAGGAGTTTTTTCCCTTGTCGATTATGCTTTGCCTTTAGCCAAGTATAATCGATGAGTTTTTCTCCTGCACCTCCAAAGCTGGAATGCCCAAAGTGGTGGTTAGGCCTTAGGGGGTTATTAGAGTCCATTTTGTAACATTTATAAACATGCTAGACCCTAAAATTTTGTCGTTTGGTCATGTACTAGGTCCCCCAGAAGTTTCAGTCAGTTCCGAGAAAAATAATTTTTCGCATTTTTAATGGTTTAAATGAAAAAATTCAAAGGGTGATAAAAGTGTGATCCGGAGTCGGAATTTGGCGCAAAGATGCTCGTTTTCAAGCTCAGAGCATCCTCTTTACCCTGGTGCCCGATTTTCCTATGTTTCGGGAGATCAAAACGCCCCGTGGAGCAGTTTTGCCTAACAGAGCTACAAATAAGCATTTTAATGCTAAAAATGCAACAAATTGCACCATGGTCATTTTTTTAAAAATATTTAAAAAATTGAATATGTCACATGCCAAATGACATGGCATAAGTTCAATTCACATGGGCGACTATATCCAAAGGTCAAAGCATGAGTTTAAAGGTCAAATCAAAGGTTGAGTGAGTGTTTTGTTTCATGCTACAGTTTCCACCTTCACGTGGGCCGACTTCATGGCCGTGTAGCAATTGGTTGTGGTAAGTTTAAAATGGTGGGCACCTGCCTCTTGTGAGGTGGCACCACCCACGTGATTCAACCTCTAAGTAAAGCATCCAACCCCACCAACGTTTTTTCCAACGTAAGCATGGGCCAGTTCTTGTGTTCACCCTCTCTTCTCGTGGATGGATTGCTCCACGCAGCTGCGTACGGATTTGATTGCGGTTAAGTTCTTTGGTGGGCGCCTACCTCATTGTGAGGTGGCACCACCCACCTGGTGAGGCTGCTAATTAAAGCATCCAATCAGAAGTCTTCATTGTTAACTCCACGAAAGCATGGAAACATCAACTTCAACATTCACCTTCTTCCTCACGCATGAGCAGCTAGCTCCTTCAAACCGTTGCTTCCATTTCTGAGTTGTTTTTTGCCAATGAGGAGATGCATCTCCATTGGCTGTTAGCTTGCCTTGCTCTACAATCAAGGTCCTTAGGGTTTTACGCCCTAGGATGATTGCCTTGTGCTATAAATTGAGGAGTTGAGGTCCATTGTTATGATCAGAAGGTGAAACCTTGGCTGGCATCGTATTGTAATATTTTTTATTGAGTTAATAAGAAGGCTTTGGAGGCTTACCTTATTGTTGTCCTTGGTCGGATTTGGTGAGCTTTGATAACATGAGGTAACCTGTATCTTGTCTATTTCATGCTTGCAATTGTTGGGATCCATTTGTCCTTTAAAGGGAAGTTATATTTCATAAGGAATAGTGAGTAATGCTTTATAGGTTGCTTACTTTTGTCGATGATATTAGAATGCTAGAAGTAGTATGATTTCTTGTTTGAATCTATTATTTCTGAAGTTTTCTGTTGTTCATTTACACATATGCTTTTAATCCTCTTTGCAAGTTTTGTTATGATTTTGCAGGTTGCTTAAGCTGGAGGATGTGGTGAGCATGTTAGCTCTATACTCCATCCAGTAGATCCGATCAAGACACTCGATTCCACCGATGCATCAAGAAAGAGATTCCATTGCCCATCTTCAACGCTCAACCCCCATGGGTTCAAACTTCCTCTTATCGAAACTTCTTCTACTATCTTTGGCTACTGGTTACTTATGCTCAGATTTACATTATATCAAGCAAATTTAAAGTAGATCTAAGTTATTATGTTAGATCATAGTTTGTTCAAGGCATAAATAATTAAATCTAGATCTAATTACACAAGTCTTCCTTTTCAAGCTTGTTTTTTATCATAAAATCTAAGGTTCTTGTAGGATAGATTTGTTTTGGTCAAATAGAATATTTGGCTAATTTAAGAGCTTGCTATTGGCTGCCCCAAAAAAGCAAGCCAAGATCCCAAGAAACGAACTTTCTAGTTCGTGTTCTTGGCTCATTTTTATGTGCTTTTCATTATTAGTTTTCATAGTTTTGTTTTGGGCATATTTTGCAAGTGTGGCCTGTTGTCCGCCAATATGCACACCAGCAGCGGAAATCTTTCGAAAGCTGTCTCTTCACTAAAAGTGAGAGAGGTGTGGCCTTGGGGGCAAGCAATGAGCCAGGTTCTGTCACTTGAATCCCAGCTCCTCCGTTTAGGCAAACTCCTAACGAAGCCAAGGGGGGTAGTCCCTAAAAGAGAGTTTCACTAAGGCTCTAGTATTTATAGTGTTTTTTAGGTGTTGTGATGCGGATGGGTGTTTTTTAGGAGTTTTTAAATGAAAGACAATATAAGATTTAAATGTAAGCAAGATAGTGCAATCCACGTTGCAGATACAAAACGAAAGATACACTTGGACAATAAATAAATCACTTTTCATGTAAATAGAAGCAAATACTCCAATGTTGATACTTAAGCAAGCAAGATGTATGATGAAGGACCAGTGCCTTATGGAGTCAAATATATAAAAAGTGATTGTGAACAGGTTGATACAAGTGCTTGAAATAGAAGTTTGTGAGAACGTTATGCAGCTTATCTTGGTAAATTTAAAGTTTTAATTGTCTTGATTATTAGGGCTAAGAACAAGGTATCAAAAGAACAGTGGAACCTTATCCAAGAAAACTACTGGCAACCCTAGGTGATAGGTCGGAAGCACCCAGATTCAAGAGGATAGGTGTCCAATGTTTGAATCGCCCCCGAGTCTGACCAGTGGATTTCTGGCACCACCTCTTGCGGGAAGAACAGTAATTTGTCTTGGTTGAGGTTTTGGGTGAAAATTTTAATTAAATTATCACTTGTGAATTAGCAAATCTTCCACCTTTCTGAGTACTAGCCCAACCGTTTCCGGTTGGCAGAGCATACGGGTGTAGGACAGAAACCAAGGTAAATTAATTAAGGGGTGTATGAGTGGAAAATTTTATTATTAGAGAACCTTGTTCAACTCTCCGACAGAGAGCGCTCTTGACTTGATCTTATGACCACAGTTTAAGAGACTTGCTAAGCTTAAAATGCCTAATGCAGGGAAAATGCAAAACTAAGAATGCCCTCCGATAGAGGGTGCTCTTGACTTGGATTTGGCCAAGTTCAAGAGACTTTGGTTCGTTTTAAGAAGCAGATAGTATTTGTGTTGTAAAAGCAATAAATCAACTTCAAATGATTGAAACCACGTAATAGATTTGACAGATATGAAATGATGCTTTAACAATACTATTTTGCCAAATAAAATGAAACTAAAAACAAACTAGTGTTCTACCACACAAGCTTTAATCTAATAGGTGGGATTGATCTCCGAACAAGATCAACCACTAGAATCGCCTGCACTTGAGAATCTCCAGCTAGCTTAAAGCTCTACCAAGGAAACCGACGGGGGGGGAAGAGTAACCACAAAGTTATGTGGTCCTGCCCTTGAGATTTCATCTCAAGGATACAACTTCCGGTCAAAGGCTTTGGAAGAGAAAATATTAGATAAAATTGAATGACAGTAAATCTAAACTACCCAAGAGTCTCTTTCAGGTCAAAGACCCTACTCGGGAGAGCATGGGGGTAAGTAAATATGGAAGATAACTTATTGAATGTCATGTCCCAAATTTGGTATTGGGTCAAAATGGCCTAGTCACATTGGCCCTATTCATTAGAGTTTGTCAAATTGATGCTAAAGGTCAAATAATTGCCAAGGAGGAAAATTACTAGTTTCCTAGGTTTAGGGTGGAAGCTTTGGGATTTGGAATAATGGGGATAATAAATGATGTTTGAACATTAGAATGGCATAAATATTTAATAAAGGAGACAAATAAATATATACAAGTGAAAATCAAAGTGGCATTTCATCATGAAGACACATGGAGGAAGTGGGACCCACATATGGCTAGATTTCCCCACTACACTTGGCATCATTCTATCACCAATTCGAATTCAAGGTGAATGGTAACATACTTGGGGGAGTCCAAAAGGTATTATTCATTGCATTACTCATCCAAGGTCGAAATATAGAGGAAGAGTAACTTCCATGGAAGAGGAAGAGGCAATTTGGAGCTAGTGAGACACTTGGGCTATATTCCTTAGCTCTATGACAACAATGATGAAGATGCTATGACACCTATGACACAAATCAGACCTGAAGGCTGACATATGACATATATGACATGTCAGGGCTAAAAATAGACTCCAAGAGGGCGCTCAAGGGTGTTAGGGCAGCTAAGATGCTTCCACATGTGATTTGGTGGAAGTGGGAGACTAGGAATTGTTGTACAAGTGGCGTTCTTTGGAATCTCTTCCCAACTTGAGTTGGCATGAGTCTCTTGGAAGGAATTTGACCCATGGAGGACATTAGAAGTTTATAAATGTCAATAACAAAGAATGAAACCAGCTTTTGATCATTTGTAGAATTTGCAATTGCATTTGTGAAGAGGGAGAGCTAGTGGATGACTAGTTTCTTGCCTTAGCCAATTTCGAGGGTGAAAGGTTCCCATCCAAGCTGGTAATTGGAAAGGCCATTCAGACCTTTCATTTGGAGCTTTAATGGAGTCTTTATTTGCAGGTGTAAGCTACAGGGCAGCTCATGGTTTCTTCTATTGCAGCTCACTCCTTCAACCATTTCCAGTTTTGATGGCATATTCTTGATCCTTGAGGGAGGGCATTTTTGGTGAGCTATTGTACTCTTTGGGGAAGCTTTTAATGCCCCATTTCTTTTGTAATATGAAGTAAATACTCTGTTCTTCATCTCCAAAAAGTTTCAGGTCGAAATTCCAAGTAGAAATGTATAAATCTCATTTTTAATGGAAGAACAATGCCATTTCCCCACTACCTTGTTGTGAGCCAATGTATTGATGATGATTTCGAATGAATGGATGATTCTCTGATATATTTGTGATCAATATACTGCCATGGATGTATTCTACAAGTTTCATGTACTGTACTTGAGCATTTGAAGCATTTTTACTCAGTTTAGTTGTATTGGGAGGTGAAATAGTGCCATTTCCCCAAGGGTCGAATTGGGGATTTTTGCAGTTGAATGGGAGAGGGTGAGAACAGTTGTAATAATCCATTAATGGTGCATATGAGACTTTAATAACATACTTAACACATTACATACCTCTGTTCATAAATTTGAGTGGGTTTGGAGGCATTTGGGAAGCCATTTTCATTGTTTACCCCAGGGGGATTTGAACCCCAAATTACTAGTAAAATTGCATAAATGGGTCCAGAATATTAAGAGAGTTTGCAGAGGTCTTTTGGTGGCCATATGTCATCCATAAACATCATATTCAAGTTCTAATATCATTCATACACCTTCCTTGAAGATTTGAAGGCATTTGGATGTCAATTTGAGACCTAGAGACCAATACTAGTCAAAGGAAAATCACTAGTAAAGTTCCCTACATTGATCAGAATTGAAAGAGGATTTGCAGAAGTATTTTAAAGGTCCAAAGGCATCCCTGAAACACATATTTATGTTCTAATATCATTCATACACCTTCTTAGAAGATTTGGGATCATTTGGGGCAAATTTGGGACCTAGAGATCAAAACTAGTCAAAGGTCGAACAAGGGAAAAAAGTGGAAAATTGCCATTTTAATAAAATTCCTAATAAGGGACATTACATTGAAATAAAATTTGCATATAACGGATCTAAAGCTAAAAACCAAACCACTCAATGAGACGAGACCACAAGGCTTCCCCAAATGGGGAAGTGGATGTGGGGGCTTAAAAACCCCACTTGCAAATTTTATTATGGAGATACAATTGCCCTCGGGAATAAAACCCTTGTAGGGACTTTTTTCAAAATAAATAACTTGTAAAACTTCGAAAATAAACTAAGATCTATTACAAAAAGGATAAGAATGATCTAGCTTTGTTTTTTGTCCTTTTGTGTTCTTGATGGCTTCTCGATTTGAAGCTTCTTAACTTCTACTCCCTGAAAAAGTCTATAACAAACTAATAGCTCCAATACCCATTAGCATTAGGAAATTAAATAACAAATTGATACTAGCTATTTGCAAAGTAAAAAATGGAAAAAGTGAAGTAGCAGCCAATAGTAAACTTTTAAATGACAGTTTTGTACCCCTCTAGGACTGTCTAATCAAATGATGGCAGCCAAATAAACCTCCTAACTTTGGGTGGCAGTCAACACACTGTTTTGGGACAGTCAAAATCAAAGTTTTAAGATGGCAGCCACACGTGTGAAGGACAGTCAAGTCTATGTGTAGGTGGCAGCCACTAATGTTTTGGGCAGCCAACAAAAGCTTTAACAATCCACTTCAAGGTAAAAGGCAGCTACTAAATGTTTTATGACAGTCCAACCTATATAGATGGCAGCCCACTCAATGTTTATGATAATGAAGATCAATGGGTTTGTGTGTTATAAAACTTGAAACTAGATGGTAACTAGGAAAAAGGTCTATGATAATTACCTTAAACAATGCAATTAACTATCAAAGTTTAAAACAAAACTAGTGACTGATCTAGCATGTATGAGATATAGATATTACCTTTTGAAATGTCAACAAGATGTAGCTAACAATTTGAGACTTTAAACAAAATAATTAACAACTAACTAAGCATGAAAACTACACTAACTACTTACTAATGCTTGACACTTGTTTTGTTTTGTTGTGTTTTTATGTTTAGGGCTGATGTGGAGGTGGACGAGGAGGGAAAAGGAGCAAAGACGAAAGGGTAAATGAATGGAAGGAAGAGAGGAAGTAAGAGAGGGACGATAGGAGGGATAAGGTAATGAGGAGAGGAGAAGCTATAGGAAGTATGACGAGAGCAATGAAGAGAAGGGCGAATGGAGAAGGAAGAGCAAAAAAGGGTAGGACGAAAGGGAGAGGGTAGGCAAAAAACGAATGGGAGGAGTAGATCTAGGGCAACAGAAAATGAACTAACAAGACAAGAAGAAAGGACTACAAGTGGAACACTTGAGAGGGTGAAAACACTGTCTTGGAAATCCCCCGGTTAACCGGTGATACGCCGACAACAAGTGTTGAAGAGAGCACAAGGGAACAAATCCCAAGTTATTCCCCAAGGTTGAAAAAAGCTTCAACCTTATGGCTTACTAATCTATGGCTTAAAAATGATAAGTGACTAACTTGGATCAAAACTAGAAGGGCTAGAATGGGCTTAGCATGCAAGTACAAAAGTTTCAAGGAGCAAATGAGAAGGCTTGAAGAAGTGAAAGCCTAAAGTAACAAGTAACCAATATTTTGAATATAAAAGATGGATCTTTGAATCAAACCCTTTATGCCACCATCTTGGTGTTGTGAGATCGACTTTAGGAGATCCTGCAATGTATGAATGTTAATGGAAAAATTGTTCTTTGAAGAGATGGAGGAGACAACCTAGTTCCAACTCCTCTTCATAACTTTTGAGATTTGCAAAATGTATCAC
Organism: Larix kaempferi; assembly: GCA_027924585.1. Taxonomy (NCBI): domain Eukaryota; kingdom Viridiplantae; phylum Streptophyta; class Pinopsida; order Pinales; family Pinaceae; genus Larix; species Larix kaempferi. Next base: position 16,860,841 of record BSBM01000017.1, on the reverse strand, counting down.
TTACAAACAAGATTGATCAAATATAGTATGCAAAGTTGAGAGGGACAAGAAGAGTGTTAGTATTTCCGACTACAATCCACTACTTCCCAATCACAAACAACCCAACATCAATGGACAAAGTGAACTCAAATGCCCATCCTATGGACTTAAAAAAGTCTTCTAAGATTTAATAATTTGATCAAAACATGGAACATGTAAGCAAAAACAATAGAGCAATATCACCTTGATTATATTAAAGCAATTCCCATGAACAAGATCAACACACCATATGGACCTCCAAAACCACTTTATTTCAATTAGCAAAAGCTATAACACATATACAATTTTGGCAGAGTAAGTTTGCACCAAATTCTCCATGAGATAATAACCCAAATGGGCCTCTCTTTATAGTAAAACACACTAGCTAACCCTAGGTCGAATTGGCAATGGGTAGATAGGTCGAATTCCAATCAATCAAAGGCTTGGAGAGGTAGACAAAGGCCAAAGTTGAGTTCTTGGTTGGTAGGATTTGGCAATGTGGCAAGGCTCGACTTTGAGGTAGGTGGAGATGAAAGCCTCAACGAATCAACACACTCCAACAAGGATGCATGCAAGCTAAGGTAGGAAAGGCGTGAGGATGTGGAGGGGTTGACGTGAGCTATGTGAGGGTGCGAGTTAGTATGGGGATGGCAAGTGGCAAATGGTAGGCACTAACTCAAGTTTAATGAGAGCCAAACTAACTCGTGATTGCGTGGGACCAATCACAAACTCCAACAAGGATTAACACGTGAAGTTAAGAGGATTGACGTGAGGGCTTGGTAGATATGTGAGCTAGCACAATGGAGACATGTGGTAGTAGATAAGTGCTAACTCGAATTAGCAAAGGGAGCCAAGTAATGAATGATTGGTGAGTCATGAGAACGCCCATCTCTAACATAAATGCTAACCACCAACCCAATCATCAAATGACAACACACTAAATCGATTTTTGCATGAGGAGGGCGAATTGCCTTGAATGGATAACACTCTAGTGACTGGATAGTTGACTGGGAAGGCTTGGAGTTGATTGGAATCCTCCTAAATGCTCATTGCCATGTCATTTAGCCTTTTATTTTAATCAAATTGATTAATTTTGGAGAGATTTGGATTATCTCCAAAATATTCAATTTTATTATTTTAATTAATAATTTCTCTGTAAATGACTTTTCAGAGAAAATATTAATTATGAGGCTGAATTGACATCCGAAAGTTGGGTTTAGCTGCTCCATGGGTCATGTGTGATTTTTGGCTTATGAAACGAGCCATCAAACATTAAAATCGGACCCCGGATGACTGACATATTACAGACTCAAATTTCTCTATTTAAACTATAGAGAAATTTAATTAAAAAATTTAAATAATTAAAAAGTTAAAAACCCCAATTCCGACGCGTCCGGTAAAATTTTTTCGAAATTTTTTTCTGGGGGTCCTAGAGACTTAGGACATGACCAAAACCTATTCTAATAGTGTCTAGTAGGTTTATACATTATAGTTGGACCCTAATAACCCCCCATGGCCAAATTTCCAAAATCGGGCATTCCAGCTTTGGAGGAAGCGGGAGAAAAACCAAGAGATTATATCTCGCCTGAAGCAAAGTATAATCTGACGGTGAAAAAACTCCCTGGAATACCTTAGTTGTTTAATCTAGTCATGAAGAACCGAGCCACTCAGACCCTACTAGCACACTTTGATACAAACCCCCATGGGGCCATGGTCATGTCGACTCAAAAACAAAACTGGCTAGACCCAAAAATATGAAACCCAGATACTCTGGAAGTGAACACTGATGTGTTCCAACACTGGCGGCTCAATAAGGTTTCAACTATTGTACAAATCAGTTGATAACATGGCCAAATCACTTTCTGAGTGTTTTTGGCCATTACATGACAAAAGGAGCTCGCTGGTTTTTTGGTTCTGCACATCAGAAAATTAATTTCAAATCAGTTTTGACTCAAAAAATTGCCCAAAAAACATTTTTTTTACTTAATGATTAGCTAGTTTCCATTTTTGCATTTTGTAGCATTGTTAGAACACTGTTAAAGTGTTCTGATTGTCATTTCTAATCAGCTTTAGCTCGCTGGTCTGTTTTATGTTCTTAGCAGGTTGGAGTTAAAAAACTCACAGAAAAGCCATCCTGAAGCTCCCAGAACCACCCTGTGAATCCGCTGTTCAAGCGTTATTTCACTTTCACATTTTATTGTAAACTGTCTTGTTCCCTAATGATAAAGGGCAAGCAGTAGTTATTTGACTTTATTGATTGTAATCGAAAGAATAAAAAGAGCATAGCAGGCAATTCTAGCGCCTGACCCCAATCCTCCCAGGGGGATTTCGCACTTTTTTCATTTTTTTACTTTTTTTACTTTTTCTAATTTTTTCGATTTAGATTAGTTTTATTTGAGCAGTAGTAATTAAACAACTCACTCAAGCACACAACGTCCTTCGAGGACTCATTTATCATTTTGTTATATGCTTATGTGTTTTATTCAATCATACAACTGTTCTTAAAATCTGATTCTTAAAATTAACCCCTTGCTCTACCGAAGTACTCCATCACTTTGTGGTGCGAGGAAAATATATTCTTGGGTTATAGCTTAGTTAATCATCCACTCACACATTTTAATAAAACGAACCACACTCCAAGCTCAAAGTATGCTCTTGGCCACTGCAGCTTAGTCGGAACAGCTAGACCAATAAAAAACGGGTGCAAGGTACTTAGTTTAATAAGACAATCCAAGCTCATCTTTCTTGGCGGATTCGGGAGGTTGCATGGGTGTATACCGTAGAGTAAGCAGACTACTTTAAGAAGGTTCATCCTCGCCTGGTTGGACACTCGATTAAGCCGCTAAAGCACTCAGTCCAAAGAGATAGATTTGGTTGGGTCAAACCAACAATTTTACCTATTCCCTAATCCACTCATTTAATAATCTTAAAATTTACCAACCAAGACATTGCAATACTTTCACCGAGACCACAGAAGCAACCCTCGCAAGCACTCCATTTTCATCAGCATTGATCTTTAATATTTTTTGTTTAAGTTAATTTTACTAATGTCACGAATTGTGTTGTATCTTAAAAGCTGTGAGTTTTAATTTCATATTGCAGTGATTTATTGTTTATTTTTTAAGTTATTTAATCATAACTCCTAGAATAGAGTTTTACTTTTGTTATAGATTAAAATCCTTAGTTTAACTTTCATAGGGACCACCCCCCTTGGCTTCGCTAGGAGTAAAGCTAGACGGAGGAGTCGAGTAATCAGGTGACAACACTTGACTCTCACTTGCCCCCAAGGATACATCGAGCGGCTTAAAGGTTTTCTTCCGCGTTCCCCCCAGGTGTGTATTAGGCGGCAACACATTACATATATGAGAAAGCGAAAGCTTTCTTATATAGGTTTACAATTACGTTGAATTGATCCACGTCATGAATGTGAGATAGACTGACAAACGCAATAAAGTGAAATAAACATGAAGTCGGAAGTGACTTTATTAATGCCCAAGTCTAATGTCTTATTGACCATTATAAACTAAGTTTTACTTTAACACCCTCCCTTAATGGTCAATCTACTAACTACACCAACGTTATCTCAAAATTTTACATGCTTTTCAGGACAAAGACTTGGTGAAAATGTTTGGCAGTTTGCAGTTTGGTCCTCTTTGGGACAGTACTGCTGCTCAGTAGGTTCCATCTTCTAGAAGCTACTTGATGTAGTGGCAATGTATCTCAACATGCTTAGTGTACTTGTGGAAAACTTGATTCTTGGCTAGTTTTAGCATCCCCTAATTGTCGCAAAATAATGGTGTCATATCTAAAAGCATCCTCTTGAGCCAAATTGTCTCACATGCTCCTTTCATTGCTCCCTGTTGTCCGCCAGATTGCACACCAACAGCGGAAATCTTTCGAAAGCTGTCTCTTCACTACAAGTGAGAGAGGTGTGGCCTTAGGGGCAAGCAATGAGCCAGGTACTGTCACCTGAATCCTAGCTCCTCCGTTTAGACAAACTCCTAACGAAGCCAAGGGGGGTAGTCCCTACAAAGAGTTGTCTATGGCTCAATGTTTTAAGTGTTAAGAATGTATAGTGATGCAGATGGATGTTGTTTAGGAGTTTTTAGTGATGAAAGACACACGGCTTACTTTTAAATAACACACAAGATAAGATGCAATCCGCGTTGCGAAACAGTATGTAAAGACTTGAGATAATTAAGAAGCATCCACAGATAAAAATTAAATGATAAAAGGACCAATGCCTTATCCAATGGGTAACGGAGTCAAAATAATTGAATTTGTAGTGCTGGGGGATGCTGAAAAGTAAGTCTTGATAGTAACTGTTCGTGAGATCGTTGTGCAAATTATCTTGGTAAATTTCAAAGTTTTAGTGGTCTTGATTATTACGGCTAAAACCAAGGATATCAAAGAGTGTCCGGAAAGATATTCTAAGCAGCTCCTTTAAGAGACATGTCGGAACCTGTCTGGAAACACAGCGAGGTGCGCAATGCTAACCAGCCACCGTGTCGCAGATTGGGCACTCCGACGCCTCCCCTGAGAACTGATTAAAATACTTTTGAACAACGTCGGTTCGTTGGTTATGGGGGTGAAAATTTTAATTAATTATCACTTATGAGATTATCAAATCCTTCACCTTTCTGAGTACTAGCCCAACCGTTTCCGGTTGGCAGAGCATACAGGTGTAGGACAAACGACCAAGATGAATTAATTAAAGGGGAAGTGTGGAATGAAATGTTTTATTATTAGAGCACTTGTTCAACTCTCCGACAGAGAGCGCTCTTGACTTGATCTTATGACCACAGTTCAAGAGACTTCCTAATTTAAAAAATGCCTAATGCAGGGGGAACATGCAAGTCTATATGCTCTCCGACAGAGAGTGCTCTTGACTTGGATTTGGCCAAGTTCAAGAGACTTTGTTCGTTTTAAGAAACAAATAGCAGTTGTGAAAGCAAGGTACTTCAACTTTGTAACACTTAAATCATATGATAGCTCAAATAGATGTGAAATATTGCTAACATGCTACTTGCAAAATAAAATGAAACTGAAAGATCTAGTGTTCTACCAAGCAATTCTACTCTAAAGGTGGGATCAACCTCCGAACAAGGTCAACCACTAGAAACCATCAGTCTTGGAAACCTTCCAGCTAGCTGGATGTCCACAAGAAGCTGATGGGGGAACGAGAAGCTACCACAAAGTTATGTAGCCTTTGGGATACAATCCCAAAGTTAGCTTACTCTAGTCAAGATTTGGAAGAGAAATTAATCTAAGTACGAAAATGAAGACTAATCTATGAACTTGAAAAAAGATGAGATCTAAACTAAGCATGCACAACACTCCTCCCCAAATGGGGAAGAAACCCAAAAAAGTGGAGGCCTCCTCCACTTGAACCTTTTATTAAACTTTACAAGTGCCTTGGGAAGGACATCCTTGCAAGGTCTTTTAAAGCAAATAAACAAATTATGGAAACAAGACTTATAGCCCTTAAATGGCTTTTACAAAGGAGATTGCAGCTGTTTCTTTGATTTTGATTCAAGTCTTCTCTTTGAGTGTAACTTTGAGCCTCTTTAGATCTTGTCTTCACAATTGGTTTCCTCCTTGAAAAAGACCTACTCAAGCTTAGCAAATGCTCAACAATGTACCCATTAACATTAAAAAAATAAAACCAATTTGAGACTAGTTAAGTCTAGATTTAAAAAATTAACTCTAAAATGTGAAATGCATGAGATTTTAACATAAAATCTTAACTATGATGAAACGGACCAGCGAACAACAAACTCTTGAAATGTGCTAGAAATGAGATCTAAATCATAAAAAATTTCGAAATATTTTATGTAAAAAATTCTATCTTTTAAATAGAAACAATAATCCAACAAGTATGAGCTATGCTAAAGCCAAACAATGAGATCTAGCTAGTAAAAAAAATGACTAACTTTAACAAATGCTAACTTCTTCAATTCGTTTTGTGTGATTTTGTGTATTTTAGGGTCTTTTTGAAGGTGGACAAGAGCAAGGTGGAGAGGCTAAAAAAGGTAGGGGCAAAAGAGGAAAACGAATGGGAGAAGGAGAGACAAAAGTAAAGGAGGAGCGAATGGAAGAGAAGAGGAAACTTGAAATGGAGATGGGTTTCAAGTGGAACACTTGAGGGTTTGAAACACTGCTATGGAAATCCTCCGGTTAACCGGTGATACGCCAAAAACAAGTGTTGAAGAGAGCACAAGGGAACAAATCCCAAGTTATTCCCCAAGGTTGAAGGAGCTTCAACCTTATGGCAAATCCTAAGCTAGGCTCAACAAGAGAAATAAAAGAGAAGGGGATAAGAGATAAATGGGTGGAAAGAGGTAAGGAGAATGGACTAGAAGAGGGAAGTTTTAGAACCAAGTAACCAGTTTGAAGTTTTGAATAATGGATGGATTTCAAACTCAACACTTCTTTACCAAAATTTCAATGCTTAAGATTGACTTTGGGAGATCCTGAAATGCACACAAATGTTAGGAAAAAGGTCTTTGAAGAGATGAGAGATGCACCCAAGCTCAAGCCTCTCTTCAACCTATGAGATCTGCACAAGAGATTACTCACAAACACACCTTGATCAAATATTGTATGTAAAGCAAAATGAGATTAGAAGAGTATAAATATTTCCAACTACAGTCTACTCCTTCCAAATCACATAGAACCCCAACATCAATGGACAAGTTGAACCCAAATGCCCACCCTATGGGCTTAAGAAAGCCTTCTAAGCTAAATAATTGATCAAAGTAATGAAATATGAGCAATAAACAAATACAATATCACTTTAGAATAGATGAAGCATTTCCATAACAAGCATCAACACCATGTGGACCTCCAAAGTCGCTTTTATTTCCAAATAGCAATAGCTAGAACACGATTACAAATTGGCAGAGTAAGTTTGCCCAAAAGATCCATGAGATAATAACCCAAATGGGCCTCTCTTTATAGCAAAAGCACATACTAAAACCCTAATTCGAATTTGGCCAAAGAGAGCCAAATAACACTTGACAAAACTTGATTTCCAATCACAAACTAGTCATCAGGAGGCTTGGAGTGGTGGTAGATGAGTTGACATAGGTTTGGGGCAACATGGGAAGCTTCACCCATCAATGGAGAGCCTCCAACTAGGATCCACGTGAGCACACAAGGAAAGGGTGTGAGCTTAGGGAGGGATGACGTGAGCTTGAATGAGAGACGTGGAGTTTGCGGTAGGTGCTAACTCAAGTTGTAAAGGAGCCAAGTCATGGTGATTGCTAGATTAGGGGAGGCGCCCACCATTGGCTTTAATGCCATCCAACCAACCCATTCAATCATTGCCACATCACAAAATCGACTTTTGAAGGGAAGAGGGCGAATTAGCTTGAGGAGAGTCTCTTGCTGGTGACTGGATAGTGGTCTGGTTGATGACTGAGATGATTGGAATCTTCTTTAATGCCCAGTGCCATGTCAATTAGCCTTTTATTTTATTCATTTCTGATTATTTTGGAGAGATTTGGATATCTCCAAAATATTAAATTTTATTATTTTAATTAATAATTTCTCTGTAAATGGTTTTTTTAGAGAAAATATTAATTATGAGGCTGAATTGACATCCGAAAGTTGGGTTTAGCTGGTCCATGAGTCATGTGTGATTTTTGGCTTATGAAACGAGCCATCAATCACTAAATTCGGACCCCGGATGACTGACATATTACAGACTCAAATTTCTCCATTTAAACTATAGAGAAATTTAATTAAAATTTAAAAAATAATTAAAAACCCCAAATCCAACGCGTCCGGTAAAAATTTTTTCGAAATTTTTTCTGGGGGTCCTAGAGACCTAGGACATGACCAAAACCTATTCTAATAGTGTCTAGTAGGTTTATACATATTAGTTGGACTCTAATAACCCCCCACGGCTCAGATTTTCAAAATTAGGCATTCCAGCTTTGGAGGAAGCGGGAGAAAACCTCATCGATTATACATCGCCTTAAGCAAAGTATAATTGACAATGGAAAAAACTCCCTGGAATACCTTAGTTGCTTAATCAAGTCATGGGGAACCGAGCCACTCAGACCCTACTAGCACACTTTGTTACAAACCCCCATGGGGCCATGGTCATGTCGACTCAAAAACAAAACTGGCTAGACCCAAATATCTGAAACCCAGATACTCTGGAAGTGAACACTGATGTGTTCCAACACTGGTGGCTCAATAAGGTTTCAACTATTGTACAGATATAGTTGATAACACTCCCCAATATTCTACTTATGTTGATGAAAGGGCTATTGCATGTTACTTCTTGTTGGTCCATGTGACTGCACATATGCCAAGGTTGAATACATATCCAGAGGTTGAATTTCTATCATCCACACAAACTAGGATCTTTGGTTATACTATACAAAATGCCAAATTCAAGTGTCCTTTAACATCTCTCAACACCCTCTTCACTATAGTCCAATGTTTTACTTTTGGTGTTGTCATGAATTAGGAAATGAAGCTCATAGTATAACTCAAATCAAGCCTAGTGGTTGTAAGATATATCAAGCTACCCACTAGTTGTCTATCGACTGAATCATTAATTGCCTCAAAGTCGGTCTTGGCTAAAAGCTTCAACCTTTTCTCCATGGGTGTAGACAAGATCTTGTAATCTACGATTCTAAAATTGTCAAGCAAACTCCTGGCATATTTTGTTTGTGAGATAAAAATGCCACTACCTATTTGCCAAACTTTGACACCTAAACAGTAATGTAGGAGGCCTAGATTAGTCATCTCAAAAGCTTTACTCATGTTTGGTTTTATATGTTCAATCATATTTGCCTCACTAACTATAATAATGATGTCATCTACGTAACTGACTAGTAGGATGATATCATTACCATTGCTTTTGACATATAGGTTGGCATATGAAGGACTCCATTGGAACCCCTGCTCAACCAAGTACCTATCAATCTTGATGTACCATGTCATGGGTGCTTGCTTTAGGCCATATATTAATGAACAAACAAAATGCTCCATCCTTGAAACCTCAAATCCCTATTGTTGATGCATATAGCCCTCTTCCTCCAAATCTCCATTGAGGAAGGCGCTCTTCATGTCCATCTAACGGACCTTCCAACCACATTGTGCTTCAATGGCTAAAACTAGTCGGATGATGCTCATCTTTGTTGTAGGAGCAAAGGTCTTGTCATAATCAATGCCCTCTCATCTCTCACTGAGAGAACCCTTTAGCTACCAACCACGCCTTGTACTTGACTTTGTACACCCATTTGTAGCCAATGGGTTTCTTCCTTGGTGGAAGTATTGTGAGATCCCCAATTTGATTTTTCATCAAATTTTCATATTCAGTGATCATGGCCTTCTCCCATTCAAGTCTCCCTTTAGCTTCATCGAACACCTGTTGCTTGAATACTTCCTGAACATTGACCATAAGAGCAAAGTTGACCATGTTGGGTTTAAGTTTGCTCTTTCCTATTAACGATCATCCCTCTATCATCTCTATTGCTCAAAGATCTCCAATGGTGATGTGCCACCAGTTGGGTCTTTTCTTGGGAACCTCATCATCACTACAACTTGGGCTACTAGTACTTGTATCATCCAAATGTTGATTCTAGCTATTTTCATCAGAAATTACCAGATTGGGTTTGGGAGACTCTTCAAAATGTTTAGAATCTACCCCCCTTTTAGGTGGAGCTATCTGAAATTGAACACTTGAATCCTAAGCCATGATGAGCAGCTCCATGGTAATTTTGAACTCTCTTGCACCAGAGTTTGTTGGTCCCAAATTTTGAATCCTAAGCCATGATGAGAAGGTCCTAAATCCTCTCTTGCACCAGAGTTTGTTGGTTTGCATCATGACCACATGAATGTTTCGGAGGTAAAATCAACCATTGGAGGTAATGCATTAACCATTGGAGGTAATGCATTCGCTCTCCTTGATCAATCACCTCTTATTTACTACTATATGATCATTATTTCATGCTTTCAGAAGGTTATTGAAGACTATGGCCATTGCCATTTGCTTGGGATAATTTCTCATGCATATCATGGTTTTGATCTCACCTCTACTGGGTCAAAGGAGATCTCAATAAACCATTGCCATTCGCTTGGGATAATTTCTCATGCATTCACTGGTTTTGTGTTGAGATATTGTAACTTCAAAGAATATTATAATTGTACTTTATTATTCCGGAGATGTTTCATTCCTCCGTAAAGATCTTATTGTATATCCGGAGATGTTTATTCCTCCGTCGGAATGTGGTAACTCAGGTTATTAGACTTCCTAGTGGAGGTCGGCCCTGTATGTGTTATGTGGGTCAAAGGGTTATTAGACCACCCTAGAGGGGTCGGCCCAGTCAGTTGTAGTGGGGTATTTAACCCATTGGTTAAATACGAGCCTACATGTACTTGTGTAAAAGATATGTCAGAGTAGTGTATAAATAGAGGAGGTGTATTCCTCATTTGACACACTCACACACTTGAGAGAGGCGCACTTGTGGAGGAGAGGTCTGCTATGGTGGAGGAGGAGATCATGTCTTTGGTTTGCATCTTTGTATATTGCTAGTCATCTATATTGAGGAAGCTTTACTGGGTTTTCTACCCCATGAGGGTTTCCCAGGATAAATCTGTGTCTCTTGTGTTTATGCTATGCTTGTTGTTTCTTCAGTGATCCTGTATATGCTATTATTGTGAAATGGAATGTAATGCTGCTATTTTCTGTCTTAGCATGTTAAATTTTAACATGGTATCAGAGCTAAACTGAAGGAAGGCAAGGTATGGCACTTGCGACACTTGCTTTACTTACGACAATTTGAAGGTTAGGGTTTTATATAGCAAAAACCAGTCAACGTGGAACTTTCTCTATAAATCCATTTTGGCGAAGGTTCAGGATCTGAAACCTTTACAGGTCGTAGATAAGATCTCCAGGTATCTTGTGTCCAAAGGGCACCCTCAGATTCGTTGTACTTTGTAAGTTATGATCAGTACAAGTTAGGGTTTCTGCCTCTTCCAGATCTCAGTCAAAATCAGGTGACCTAGGCAAAAAGGTCATAACTTGGACTAGGAAGCTCCAAATGAAATTTCATAAAAAGTGACAGGTAGTACACAGACTGTACTATCTCAGGAAACTTTTTCAGAGGCCGAAGCTGAACCAGTGACACGTGGCACGCCGTACAAGTTCACTCTCCTGTTTTATCCCATAAACAGGTCACGTTACGACACTTGGCATAACTCTCTCTCAGAGAGTCCAATTGATGTCAGACCTGTCAGGATGGAAAGATAACAGAGCGAGCTATCTCAGGAAAAGTTTTCAGAGGCCGAAGTTCAAACAGTGACACGTGGCACGCCGTACAAGTTCGCTCTCCTGTATTATCCCATAAACAGGTCACGTTGCGACACTTGGCATAACTCTCTCTCAGAAAATCCAATTGAGGTCAGACTTGTCAGGATGGAAAGATGACAGGTCAGGCTACTACAGAAAAAGTTTTCAGACCCTGTGGAGTGAAAATTTTGGAGTTATAGCAGAAACAATCAGGTACATATTTCTGTCAAAACAAAATTATTTTTGGAGCACCTTTATTCATGGCTTCCGGAATTTAGGGTTTCGGAGAAAGTTAGAATTTTTGGAATCGGAGTCCACGGCTGAATGCTACTCAAGAAAATCAAAATTTAGAGACCAAGATCGAACTTTTGGTTGGGTAGAAGACCGGGCTTCATCAAACCCTAGTTCGGGTTCCTGTCCAGAAGATCCAGAAGTTTCGAAGGCAATTTTGAGGGGTCAAATTTTGGAGATTTCAAAATTGAAGAATGCTAGTTTGATCAGCTCAGCAAAACAGATTCTTCCATCCATTCAGAAGTGTGAAAGTCAAAGATTGAATTTTTAGGGTTCCTCTAGCAAACCCTAATCAAGCTCCAGATCAAGTTTCGGGGGTAGTTGAGGCTAAGGCCTTACATAAGAAGACGACAAAAAGTCTCGACAGGTATGACTTAAGGAGGTTCAAGTATGCCTTGAAATCTGATTCTTGATTAAGTTCATAATGTGTTTGTCTTCATGTTATTTATTAGTACAATCTTGATTAATGTTATTAATTGTCTTATCACCCTAGTAACAATATGAATGCATGTGAATGATCGAAGACATTCATTGATTAGGGCTATATGATTGTACTTATGCATTATGGTGTTGTGTGAGGTTGATGTTGCCTGCTAACAAGATACAGGTACATCACAAAAGACAAATCAAGTTCCATGACCATGACAACATGAAGACAAAGACTCACGAGGTATGTATGACTTTGTTATATTATGTTTAACCTATGAGACATGCAGGTTCTAGCTTAGGATCTCTAAATCATTGAAGAGATTGTTTAGGTATGTTGTACATAACTAAGCAGGTATACTAATCCAGGTATGTTTTCCTATGTCATGTTAGAATCTTACCTTGTGTAAGTATACTTGGTATGATTGGTTAGTAATCAAGGGTTTATGCATATTATGTCTCTTATCTTGGTTGATGATTTAACTAACTAGATCAAACAAGAATATGCATGAGTAAAAGAAGACTTCCTTGAAACCCTGAATACTAATGATCATGACTGTACATATTCAAGATTATTTAGAATTAGAATGTTTTGATAATATTGAGAATATACTAATGAATGTATGTTTGTGTATGAGATCATGAGGATGACACTAGTGTACACTTGAGTATGCACAGTGGTACAGAATGAATAGAAGTTCAGAAGACATACAGAAGATCAAGCGGGAGGCAACCACACAAACATAAAAGATAAGTATTTGAGTTGTTATTAGAAATAGTAAATGATATTGCTTGTATGCATATTTGTATTCCTAGAATATATCATGCTGAGTGTAAACATTCATAAAGCATTGAACAATATACTACTAATATGCATATGATTGGTAAGTTGGACAAACATTCCATTGTTGCTTGTCTAGAATGAAACCTCTTTGCTGACATGTTGAGAACTGTGCACACTCTCGATAGTATGTTCTGATAGAGATGGAAGGCATCTAGATAGCCACTGTATGCATACAGGATATGGGAAAGTGTTGTGCCAAAGTATTGGTCAAAATAGTTGCATAACTATGTAAATGATATCTGTATGCATAATAGGTTATCATGTCAATATGATTTGATGATTATGAAGTATTACTAATCATGTACTTAATTTTGATTTGTAGGAAAGATCATGATGAATGATAAACTTTGAACAAGCGATGGATGTTCAACAAAAGATTTACAAATCAAACACACTATAGAAAGCTTGTGGGTAAGAGATTCTCTTAGAAAGAGGAAGAGAATCATGATGAGATGTTTTGCTCCAAGGGACTAGATAAGACCATTCTCTTAATAATGTAATCAGGTTCTGTATGGGTACCCAGGATCGGTAATCAATTGATGAGCTTAATGATCATCATGGGTGATGTGGATCTCAACCTTTGCTACAAGGTTGAATATGGCTTCTATAAACATATGACATGGATGCAAGAAGGAACTCACCACAGAGTTCGAATGATTTTGAGGCTCATATTAGTAGACCCATCTGAAGAGAGATGGCACAGATAGATATGCAGAAGATCACTCAATGCTGAGTGTGAATAATGGACAATTGATAGCTTCATGACAAAGCTTGGGCTTTACCAGAAGTAAAGCTGTTCCTAACCTTTACCTTAAGGTTGTGGATGATGAACCTATCATACCATTATTGTATGACGATGATCTCTTTCTGACAAGGAATGAGAAACAGGTCATGAAAATGGCTGCAGAAATGAAAATAAAAGATCTTGGATTAATGCACTACTTCTTAGGTCTAGAAGTATGGCAAGATCCAAAAGGAATCTTTTAAATCAAGGTAAGTATGCTGTGAAGTTTCTAAAAAGATTTGATATGTTGGAGTATAAAGCCATGGCCACTCCCATGGACTCCAACTTGAAGTTATTAGTTAATGACTCATCGTATTTAGTGGACCTAACCCTATATTGACAAATCATTGGGTCATTAATGTATTTAACAAATACTAGGCCAGATATATGCTTTGCTGTAAATACCCTAAGTCAGTATCTAGTAGAACTTAGAAAGGTGCACTTAATAGCTACAAAGCATGTAGTGAGGTACCTAAAAGGTACATTAGATTTTTGGTCTATATTATCTTGGAGGTCATGAACTCCGTTTACATGGTTACTCAGATTCTGATTGGGCAAGAAGTGTCTCAGACAGAAAGAGTACATCAGGTGGATGTTATAGTCTTGAATCTGCCATGATCTCATGGTTCAGCAAGAAACAATCTAGTGTGGCTCTCAGTACTGCTGAAGCAGAATATATGGCTGTCTGTTCTACCAGCTGTGAAGCAGTGTGGCTTCAGAAGCTATTATATGGAGTGTTTGACTTAGAAATGGATCCCACTGTGATTATGTGTGACAATCAAAGCTGCATTAAGATGACTGAAAATCCTGTGTTCCACGATAAGTCAAAACACATAAAGATCCGATACTTCTATATACGAGATATGGTGCAAAGAGGAGCTATCAAGCTCAAATATATAAGCACTGAGGATCAGATTGCTGATATCTTGACTAAACCTCTGTCTCGAGAGAAGTTTGAATACTTTCGAGACAAGCTTGGTATAGTTCAAAAGAACTCTCCTCGAAAGGGGGTGTAGCATAGTATCTGATAACAAGTCTGTCTCATCAATGATGAGGTTACCTATTTACTGCACTTAGTTACTTGGAATTATTTAGATTTAGGAATCTTATATTTTTTCTTTTGATGATAGATGTTATGCATGAGGATACATGTTTTGTTATACATGTTTCGATGATGAGGATACATGTCTTGCTATACATGTTTCGATGATGAGGATACATGTCTTGCTATACATGTTTTGATGATGAGGATACATGATTGACACATGTCTTGATGAAGTTCTTGGTGAACATGTTGTGAGGGGATTGGATCATCCCTGGACTTCAGTCCTAAAGAAGAGCCGTAGACGTATGTCTTCGAGAATAAAGTTCTTGGTGAACATGTGAGGGGATTGGATCATCCCTGGACTTCAGTCCGAATGAAGAGCCGTAGACGTATGTCTTCAAGAATGAAGTTCTTGGTGAACATGTGGGGGGATTGGATCATCCCTGGACTTCAGTCCGAAAGAAGAGCCGTAGACGTATGTCTTCAAGAATGAAGTTCTTGGTGAACATGTGAGGGGATTGGATCATCCCTGGACTTCAGTCCGAAAGAAGAGCCGTAGACGTATATCTTTGAGAATGAAGTTCTTGGTGAACATGTGAGGGGATTGGATCATCCCTGGACTTCAGTCCGAAAGAAGAGCCGTAGACGTATGTTTTCGAGAATGAAGTCCTTGGTGGACAGTTGAGGATTAAGTCATCCTTGGACGTGGTCCTAAATGTACGGTGGAGGATTAAGTCATCCTTGGACGTGGTCCTAAATGTACGGTTGAGGATTAAGTCATCCTTGGACGTGGTCCTAAATGTACGGTAAGGATTGGATCATCCTTGGACTTTGGTCCTGTGAACTGAGTCGTAGACATGAGGTCTCCGAGAATTGATAGGACTGGATCGTCCCTAGACTTCGGTTCAAAAGGTACATGACAGGACTGGATCGTCCCTAGACTTCGGTTCAAAAGGTACATGACAGGACTGGATCGTCCCTGGACTTCGGTTCAAAAGGTACATGACAGGACTAGATCGTCCCTGAACTTCGGTTCAAAAGGTACATGATTGAATTGCATCATCCATGGACGTATGTCCTAAAGAGAGCAGGATTGATCACCCTGGAAAATGTTGATCGTATGATGACGATGCTGATGACGATGCTGTTGATCGTATGATGACGATGCTGATTGATCGTATGATGATGATGTTGATGACGATGCTGTTGATCGTATGATGACGATGCTGATTGATCATATGATGACGATGCTGATGACGATGCTGTTGATCGTATGATGACGATGCTGATATTCATATGATGACGATGGTGATGATCGTGTGATGACGATGATGACGATCGCGAGGATTCAGATATTGATGTTGCTGTAGCTGTTTGAGTACTGCAGAAGATAAAGATGTTGATGTTCCAGTATTGAAGATGTTCCAGTAACTGGTTGAGTTACTGATGATGTTGAGAAAGCTTCCAATGATTTATAGATGTATCATGTATGATGTTGATGACTCCTTGCTCGTGCAGATGCTGTTATAATATCCTTCTCGTTAAGGGGGAGTGTTGAGATATTGTAACTTCAAAGAATATTATAATTGTACTTTATTATTCCGGAGATGTTTCATTCCTCCGTAAAGATCTTATTGTATATCCGGAGATGTTTATTCCTCCGTCGGAATGTGGTAACTAGGGTTATTAGACTTCCCTAGTGGAGGTCGGCCCTGTATGTGTTATGTGGGTCAAAGGGTTATTAGACCACCCTAGAGGGGTCGGCCCAGTTAGTTGTAGTGGGGTATTTAACCCGTTGGTTAAATACGAGCCTACATGTACTTGTGTAAAAGATATGTCAGAGTAGTGTATAAATAGAGGAGGTGTATTCCTCATTTGACACACTCACACACTTGAGAGAGGCGCACTTGTGGAGGAGAGGTCTACTATGGTGGAGGAGGAGATCATGTCTTTGGTTTGCATCTTTGTATATTGCTGGTCATCTATATTGAGGAAGCTTTACTGGGTTTTCTACCCCATGAGGGTTTCCCAGGATAAATCTGTGTCTCTTGTGTTTATGCTATGCTTGTTGTTTCTTCAGTGATCCTGTATATGCTATTATTGTGAAATGGAATGTAATGCTGCTATTTTCTGTCTTAGCATATTAAATTTTAACATTTTGATCTCACCTCTAATGGTTCAAAGGAGATCTCAAGAAACCATGATTCAAGTCTTCGATCTGATTTGGATTCCAAGCAATTACTACTTGGGATAATTTCTCATGCATATGATAGTTTTGATCTCACCCCTGCCGGTACAAAGGAGGTCTCAAGAAACTATTCTTTAAGTCTTGGATCTGATTTGGATTCAAAACATTTACTATTATTTGATGGTTCTTTTGAGCATAATCTCACCCATGATGGTTCGAAGGAGAAGACAAAAGACTATCTGCACATTCATAGATTTGATCCTACCTCAACTGATTCGAATCACAGGTTCAAGGATCATCCTCATACTTTTGGATTTTTTCTCATCACATTCGATCTAAAGAGCAAGTACAAGCACATGTTTTCTAAGCATGATCCACTTCTTCCCAAGAAGAAGATACCTCCAAACATATGACCAAGCATCACACATGCTTGAGTTTGGAGCATTTTTTTTTGTGTGTACCTTACAGTCTATTTTGAGGGGGGGTATTTTTCCCATGAGGTTTTCCCTATTTCCTCAGTTTATTGACCGTTATTATTCATTGTCTTGGGTGACCTTTGGTCTTAGTTACCAGGGCCCAGGATGGATTAAGGGGTGGTGTTAGGATATTCCTATACTCCATCCTAGTCCTACCAGCATTTTCATCCTTTGCATTTTCAGTCTTGCGTGCATTCCTGCATGCAGCATGCATTCTGCATGCTGCCCAGTCATCAGGTTGACACCTCCAGCACCTAGTCCCTAGTCTTCCAGCACTTGGGAGCTTATTTCCACTCAGATTGAGCCCTCCTAGCTAGTGATGCGCCCACATCTCACCATCCACTTGACAAAGGCGCCCTTCTTCACCTATCAGTCTAGTTGTCTTCACTTAACTGAGTTCTCTCCTTGATTTTAGGCTTGACTCACTCTTAACTGATCTTACCACTCTGATGGACCTCCAATGTAACTAGACTGCTCATTCTGACTTCAGTTAGCTCCTCATGCACCCTCCACTGAGCCTCCTTCATTCAGTTAGTTCCAGTTACACTCAGTTACACCTACCACACTCAGTTAGACTCAGTTTGACTGATGGTTGACAGTTACTTGAGCATTGATGACTCCACTAATGATGAGATAGACTACTAGTTGTGCTCCGATGACACTCCAGTGATCTTTTGATCACTCCATGAAGGCCAATTCGAATTGCCACCTTAGCATTCGAATTCCTCATGCACTGTATTATTTATTTCTCCATTTATGATTAATGAATTAGTGTGTGAAGTATTTTTGCTTCTATCCGAGTTCTACTATATTATTATTTTGTTGCTCATCTTACTGCATTGACCACTCTTAATATTATTCCTAAATTCTTTCATTGTGAGGTATACATTAGCTCTTAGATCTGCTGTGAGGATTTTCACAAATACTTCAGATTTTAACTTCAAAAAGTACACCCACACATTGTTATTATAGTCATCAACAAATAGAAGGAAATACCTAGCACCAGCAATCAATGTCATGTTCATTGGTCCACAAATGTCTACATGAACAAGCTAAAGGAATTTGGTCACTCTCCAAGCTTTTTCTTCGTCAAAAGTTGTTATGTGTTGCTTCCCTACCTGGCAAGCCCTACACACTCCTTGAATCTTATGTTAGACATTTGGCAGTCCATCTACCAAATTTTCTCGAGCCAATTGAGAGAGGTAGGTGAGATCGAGGTGCCCATATTCTTGATGCCAAAGTCTACTAATGTCTAATCCACTCTTGGCTTCCAATGCATGCTCCTTGACCTGTCCACTATCGACTAATCAAAATAGTCCATGATCCTCCACACCATTAGCAATAGTATTCTAAGTCTCCTTGTCAACTACATAGTATTTATGATCACTAAAGTTGACAGTAAATTGGGGACAGTGTCTTACAATCTAACTAACTAATAGCAGATTAAGCTCCATACGTAGCACATAGTTGATAGTGCACATTAAGGAAAATGAGCATGTTCCCTCTGTTACCAACTTTTTGTACCATAGTTGGATTTTCTGGAGAGCCGCCATTTGACAAACATGATGAATGTTTGATTCCAGTGTATCAGATGATCCAGCATTTTGTAGCTAGCCAGTTGTGGTTAGCTTGTTTTGTTTTTTGAGTCGACATGACCATGGCCCCATGGGGGTTTGTAATAAAAGTGTGCTAGTAGGATCTGAGTGCCTCGGTTTCTCATGACTGGATTAAGCAACTAAGGTATTCCAAGGAGTTTTTTCCCTTGTCAATTATGCTTTGCTTAAGGCGAGGTATAATCGATGAGGTTTTCTCCCGCTCCTCCAAAGCTGGAATGCCCGATTTTGAAAATTTGGCCATGGGGGGTTATTAGAGGCAGACTAATGTATATAAGCCTACTAGACACTGTTAGAATAGGTGTCGGTCATGTCCTAGGTCCATAAAACCCTCAGAAAAAATTTCGAAAAAAATTTACCGGGTCCGTCGAAATTTGGGTTTTAGTTATTTTTTAAATTTAATAAATTTCTCTATAGTTTAAATAGAGAAATAATAATTTGTGATATGTCAGTTATCCGGGGTCCGAATTCAGTGATTGATGGCTCGTTTGATAAGCCAAAAATCACACATGACCTTTGGAGCAGCTAAACCCAACTTTCGGATGTCAATTCAGCCCCGTAATTAACATTTTCTCTGGAAAGTCATTTACAGAGAAATTATTAATTAAAATAATAAAATTGATTATTTTGGAGATAATCCAAATCTCTCCAATATTAATCAATTTAATTAAAATAAAGGGCTAAATGACATGGCAATGAGCATTTAGGAAGATTCCAATCAACTCCAAGCCCATCCAGTCATCCATCCAGTCACTATAAGTTTATCCTTTCAAACAAATTCGCCCTCCTTCATAAAAAATCGATTTTATGAGGTGTCACTTGGTGTTTGGGTTGGTGGTTTTGTATTAAAGATAAGGTGGGCGCCGTCATGACTCACCACACCCACCATTAATTGGCTCCCTTCATAACTCGAGTTTTACCAACCTATTACCATGTGTCTCCCTCACAACCAAGTCGCATATCCTCAAAATCCTCACGTCATTCCTCTTGGGCTCACGTGGATCCTAGTTGGGGTTTGTCAATTGGTTAAAATCCATGCAAACACCAATTGATTGGCGCCATCTATCATCCAATTCGCATGTCCTACAACCCTCACGTAAATCTCCACTAGCTTCACGCATTAGCCTTGTTGTAACTCGTTTGTTGGTTAGTAAATTTGTTGATTAGCTTGGCTTTTGATTAGAGTGGAGTTAGTGCCTACCTTTACCACGTGTCATCCAATAAACTAGCTTCAACCTACCACAAACTCACGCCCTTCTTACCCTAGCTCGCACTTCCTTTGTGTAGCATGCTTATTCGTTGTCTCTTCTTCCCAAAGTCGAGTCCTTGCCACCTCATGCCAATCTCACCAACCATGAACTCGACTTTGGCCATGTCTATTGCTCCAAACCACTAATTCATTGGAATTCGACCTATCTCCCATTGCCAATTCGATTTAGGGTTTAGGCTTAGGTTTCTAGAGTCTTTTACTATAAAGAGAGGCCCATGTTGGGTTATTATCTCAAGGATTTTTGTGCAAAGAAACTCTGGTGAAAATTGTAAGCTCTTGTTTAATAAAATATTTTGAGACTTTGGAGGTCACTTGATTGGGCTCTTGGCATTGTGTCTTCATCTTATTGAAGTAATATCTCTTTCACCCTATTCTTATTATGCAAATTTGATTATGATGCTTATTGAAGACTAACAATCTAGTACTTAGGCTTCTAATCTATTGCTTTGAGTTTTTGTGTCTTTAGGGAATTCAATCATTGAGAGCTATTGGCATCTAATACCTTCACCGATCAAGTGTTCCATTTATCTTAATAATTTGTTTGCAGGATTGTGAGCTTCTCCAAAGTACCTCTTGCCTTCTCCAACAAAAACTTCATTCTATTGGAAACCGTGGTTCTTGAGCTTCTATCTTCTAGCTCTATTTTTCTCCTTGAGATATTTCTCCTTGACTTGCTAGTCCACTTTCTTCTAGCCATCATCTCCTTAGTTTCTCATTGCTTCTCGTTTTTGCCCATCACCCCTAGCTTCGTCCCACTTCTATCCTCTTCTTTAGGGTTTTCGTTCTAGCTCTCTTAAGGCTTTCGTTTTTCCCCTTTGTTCCATCCCCTTCTCTTCTTGTTTCCCTAAAAGTCCTCCCCTCGTCACCTTCCCTTAGCTCCTTCTTCCTTTCGTCCCACTCCACCTCCTCTCAACCTCCTACCTTCCTTCATCCCCTTCGTTTTGCTCTCTCCTTTGCCTTCTTTCTACCTTAGTAGTCTCCAAAGCCTCCCTTTCGTCCACCTTTTAAAAGATACAAAGTCATACAAAAGCACAAAAACGAATTGACTGTTTGAGTTTTGGTTAATGTGTAGTAGTTTCATGCTTATAGTAGGTTAATTTTTAGGCATATTTAAATCTTATATTTTATATTTTATTTAGATTTAGTTCAAGGCTATAGTTTGCACTTCTAATCTCATCATATTGAAAAGGTTTGTATTCTCAAAAATATAATATAAGAACTTCAAAAAATTGTCAAACATTAGCATTAGTCTTTTGCTTAAGCTTGTTAAGGGTTAGGGTTAGTCTTTAGGCACTTTTAGTATTTAGATCTTCATATTTGCATTTGCATAGCTAGGATCTGTTATTATTTGCATCTTATTGTTAGTTACATTGTAGATCTCAGTTCATTAGTATAGTTTGCATAGTTTACATTTCCAAGTTTCTTGTTAAAGATAGAAAAAAAATTCATAAAAATTTCTTAAAATTTTTACATCTTAGATCTCATTTCTAGCATATTTAGGACACTTTTTGTTCGCTGGTCCGTTTTCCCATCTTAAAATTTTAGAACCATTTTTCATGTCATTTTATGCTTTTGGTTTCATTTTGCAAATCTAAACTTAGTTTCAAAGTTGATTTTACTTATCTAATGCTAAAGGGTATCCTGAGTTGAATATTATTATAGGTGCTTTTGAAGAGAGAAGGTGCTTGAGAAATTCTTGAAGAGAAGAGGTCCAAACAAAGCAAAACTGAAACGAATCATGAGGATGAGTTGAAACGTGATATTATCTTGTATTATCCTTTGTAATAGCTCATAGAAGTTAGCTTTGTTTTTTCCAAGTCTTATCATCTCAAAAGACCTTTCAAGGATTTTCCCTTGAGGCATTTGTAATCGCTTAATAAGAATTTGAAGTGGAGGAGGCCTCCACTTTTTGGTCTTCTTCCCCATTTGGGGGAGGGTGTTGGGTCCTGTGGTTGGTTTTAGCTTAGATTTACAGTTTCATGCTCATAGTTTAAAATTTGCTTCAAACAAATCATTTTGTTAATATTCCATATTTACTTACCCCCATGCTCTCCCGAGTAGGGTCTTCGCCCTGAAAGAGATTCTTGGGTAGTTTAGTTTTATATTTTTGCATTTTATCTTGCTTCTCTTCCAAAGCCCTCAGCCGGAAGTTGTATCCTTGAGATTTCGTCTCAAGGGCAGGACCACATAATTTGTGGTTATTCTTCCATCCCCGTCGGTTTCCTTGGCAGAGCTTTCAGCTAGCTGGAAGTTCTCAAGTGCAGGCGGTTCTAGTGGTTGATCCTGTTTCGGAGATCAATCCCACCTAGTAGATAAAAGTGTGTGTGGTAGAACACTAGATTTATTTTGTAAGCATTATTGTTAGTGGTAATTTATATCTTGTGATCAATACTATTGCTTAAAATCTGTTTAAGTCTGAGATATACTGCTACTACTTTTTTTTTCTGCTTCTTTAAAAATAAACCAAAGTCTCTTGAACTTGGCCATAATCCAAGTCAAGAGCACCCTCTGTCGGAGGGCATCTTAGTTTTTTGCATCATCCCTGCATTAGGCATTTTAAGTTTAGCAAGTCTCTTGAACTGTGGTCATAAGACCGAGTCAAGAGCGCTCTCTGTCGGAGAGTTGAACAGGGTTTCTTAATAATAATAAAAATTTCCACTCACACACCCCTTAATTAATTTATCTTGGTTTCGTCCCGTCCTACACCCGTATGCTCTGCCAACCTGAAAAGGTTGGGCTAGTACTCAGAAAGGTGGAAGACGTGATAATTTATGATCGATAACTTAATTAAAAATTTTACCCAAAACCTCAACCAAGGCAAATTACTGTTCTTCCCCTCGAGAGGTGGTGCCGGGAATCCACTGTCAGACTCAAGGGCGGTTCAAACATTGGACACCTATCCTTTATGAATCTGGGTGCTTCCGACAGATCACTTAGGGTTGCCAGTACTTTCCTTGGAGAAGGTTCCACCATCTTTTGATACCTTTGGTCTTAGCCTAATAATCAAGACAACTAAAACTTTGAATTTACCAAGATAAGCTGCATAACGTTCTCACAAACTTTCAATTCAAGCACTTGTATCAAGTTTTCACAATTCATACTTAATTCTTGACTCCACAAGGCACTGGTCCTTTATCTCATATTTTGATTGCTTAAATATCTACATTGGAGTTATCTGTTATATTTCGTGAAAAAGTGATTGCCCAAGTGTATCTTTTATCTTGTATTTGCAACGTGGATTGTCTTTTCTTGTCTTATTGTAAAAGTCTTATAATTGTCTTTCATCTCAAAAAACTCCTAAACAACACCCGTCCGCATCACTACACCAAAACACATTTAAAACACACAAAGAGCCTTAGACAACTCTTTAATAGGGACTACCCCCCTTGGCTTCGTTAGGAGTTTTGCCGAAACGGAGGAGCTAGGATTCAGGTGACAGCACCTGGCTCATTGCTTGCCCCCAAGGCCACACCTCTCCCCACTTTCCAGTGAGGGAGACAGCTTTCAAAAGGTTTCTGCTGCTGGTGTGCAATTTGGCGGACAACACCCTCCAAAGGAAATCTAACCATTTCCTTTTCCAACAACTATGTACTCTTCACCACCACCGAAGATCACTAAATCTTTAGACACACTAGGAGTGTACCCCATGAACCAATTTTGTTTGTTGGTGAAATGGCGAGATGCACCTAAGTCAATGTACCAAGCGGATGGTTCTCTATTAGTTTCTTAGCCATGAATGTAGAGAAGGTTGACTCCTTCCCTGTATGTTCTACAATATGAGCCTTCTACTAAGACCCTCCCTAGTTGTTTTTTTGTTTAGCCAACCTCCTTCTACAAAAATTCTTCATATGGTCAACTTTGCCACAATAGTGACAAGTGATGCTCTACTGACTCTTTGTGGCATCATCTCTGTTGCCTTGACCTTTCTTCTTTTCCCTTGAAATTGGAGAAAAAGGCTTGTTTTGAACTCTGTCTCACCACTGCTACCAAAATGTTTCTTCCATCTGTCCTGTTGTAAGAGCTTAGTGCAAAGCTCATCAAACTTCAGGCCAACACCTGTAGAGGTTGTTATCCACTACGTTGCACTTAGGTGGATTCCCAGTGAGCAGTCAAAGACTTGAACAATTAAATTGTTCGTCACATATGTTCAGAAGTTCACCAGGCCATTTTCAGGCCCTTTTGTAAATTTACATGTCCAAATCCCCTAGTGGAAATTGTAATAAGTTGGTCTAAGCATGGTAGCTTTGTAACAGGATTGGCTTACCTTAGGTTTATCTATTAAGGGAATACTCTAGAGTGTTTTTTCCTTAGGAATTATGCGTTACGCTTCAGTGATGTATAATCCCTGAGTTTTTCACTCACACCTTCAAAGCTGGAGTATTCACCATGGTGGTCGAACCTTAGGAAGTTATTAAATCCTATGTGTCTATGTATGTTTTACATGCTAACCATCAATAATGAGTCATGTGGACATGTACTAGGTCCCCTAGGAGCTTGGGTCAGTTCCGACAAAATATTTTTTCCGTAAACTTAGGCTATTTTTTAATAGTTTAATTGGAAAAATTAAAGTTATTAAAAAGGTGTGGTTAGGAGGAAGAATTAGACATGGGGGTGCTCGTTTTATAACTCAGAGCACCCACTTAACCCTTAAACCCACTTTCCTAAGTTTCCGAGTAATTATTTTTCTCCAAAATTGAATATTACTTTAAAATATTAAAAAAGACCAAAAAAATGGAGAAAATAAAGAAACCGAAAATTTCCAAAACTTAAAAAACATGCCGAAAGTGAAATTTCTGAGTTGGCAAAGCAAAAGAGGAATATTCCTAAGGTTTCTAAAACACATGGGATTGTTTTTCTCAGCAAATAAAGGCAAGAGGATTTTTCCAAATGGAGAAGGCGCATTTCCTCATGGAGAGGGCGCGATTTTCAAGAAAAATATGGTAAGTGTAAGAGAAAGCAATGAGGTGGAGTTGGAAAGTAGAAAGAAGCTGATTTTCATAATTTATCAACTCATTACATCTCACTCCAACCAATTTGCAACTCACAAAGTGCGCCCCTCTCTTGGCAAGTGCGCCCCCCCCCCCCCCTCCTGCTCTCTCACTTTTCTATTTAAGCAAGGCTTTGGCTCTTCATTTGGACAATGAAGGATAGCATTGAACCTTTGCTCTTGTAACTTGTTAGAATTCTATTCGGAATAAAGTTGAAAGGTTTTGAAGGCCATATGCTGTGCAAATGTCTCATTGGATGTATGCTTTGTTGAAGTTCTGAGGTGATATCTCACTAGTCACTTGTCACTTTTGCAAAATATTTTGTGATTATCTAGCTTAGAAGGCCTTTGTGGTGATTATATAAGCATTCATCGTTTTGATTTGCTTGTAAATGCTTGATTAGTTATAGATAGTGAAGCAGCAAGTGTATTCAATTGTACTAATGCCCTTCAAATCTCTATTAATTGTGTATTCTAGATTTAATCCATTTTCTTTGCAAGTGTTTGTGAGGGTACAAGATAAAAATCTAAGGAAGGAGAAGGAGTTTAGTTGCATCCTCATCTGCCGTAGATGATTGGTTATCTTGGTCTAATTATCGTTGAGCTGCAAGCATATTGGGTTCTTTAATCTTTCAATATCAAAGTTGGTTTTGTGCTCCTTCTATACTATAAATCTAAATTTTTCTTTGTCACTTAGTTACCTTTGCTTAATGAAAGTTAGATCTACATTTACATATCAATAGCTTTCTGTCATTAAGCATACAAATATCAGATCTAGATTGCTTTCAAAGTTTATTTTCAAACTAGATCTAAGTACGCAATTCTTTATACTTGAAGTATGCATTTTTCCTGAAAATTTTCCAAGCATAAAATTTGAAATTTCTTTTGTATTTTATTTAATTAACCCATCGATTTGTGCGTTTTAAGCTTGCTAGTTTTTAGCAGGTCAAACAAAAAAGAGAAGGAAACTCTGGCCGATTTTTGCCAGAAAGTGCCAAAAAACACTTCTCGAGGACCCTATTTCACCAAATCTTCATTCTATAAAATTGTAAGCCCTTAGATCCTAATTTAAAAGGACTAAGAGGCATTTCTTCCAGCAAGCATTGTAAAAATTATTAAACGAGAGTAAGTGGGGATAAAATCCCCGTAAAGGTTTATCGAAAGAGAACAAGTTAACTTCTTGTAGGATCCTTGAAAATCTAGGATCTAAGTCTCTCTCAGACATCCATTTCCTTTTTAAAGAAAGTAGTGAAATTAATAATATGGCTACAGGTGATGCATACTTTAAACCCCTTGACTTCACTCAGATAGCAAGTCGACCACACACTCTACCCGACAAGGCTATCGAAAAGCTTCCAACTTTCCAAGGGAACAATGCTATCAGTGCCGAAGTTCATCTAGGAAAAATTTCAAAGTGTTTCCTCAGCTGGGTTAGAGATCCCACTCAAACACATGATGATGTCTATATGAAGTTGTTTGCTCTGTCCTTAGAAGAAGATGCGTGTGAATGGTACCTGGTCCTTGATGATAACTCCTATGCATCCTATGATGATTTTTTGAAAGGGTTCAAGACAAGATGGGGAGTTTAAAAAGAACCTCGCCATCAATCAGTTGCTCTCCATACCATAAAGAGAAATAAAAATGAAACTATGGAAGAGTTTAAGAAAAAGTTCAAAGATTTGGTGGCAAGCATTCATGCTGACTTCAAACCACCAGACAAGTCCATCCTTGTTTACTATATGGAAGCCCTTAGTGGAGAAATGAGATACCAGTTAAGGGATAAAGAACTTGACACTCTAAAAATGGCTCAAGAGTTGGCTATTAAAATTGATTTAAATATGCAATCTTCAAGAAAATCAAATATTCCTGGATTCACGAGGGCTCTCGTCAAGCCGCATGAATCAAAAGATAAAGCACCTAGCCATGATGTTCATGATAAGAAGATCAGAGACGTAACTGGGAAAATGGAAGCCATGGAGGCTAATTATGTTGATCAATTGAAAATAATTCAGAATAGAGTGATAAACATGGAAAGGAACACATCCAATCAAAAGAATTTTCCACATAAGGGAAGTTGGGGTCAAAAGAAAAATCCTTATCAAGATACTAGGCCCCCTCATCAACTAGAGTCAGCTAATATGGTTGAAGAAGTTCCCCCTTACTGCAGACCCTGTGATGCATTTCATGAAGAATCCACCTGCTACCAAGCGTATCAGATCAAAGAGCACGGATTCCCTGAAGTTAGTAATAATGACAAATTTTCAAGCGAGCCTGAACACATAAATGTTGTAGGACAAATTCACCATATTGAAAAAGAACATTGGAAACAAGCTAGAGATTACGGTCAAGAAAAAGACAATATTTCCAAGTACTTTGGTGTGAGGCCTCCACCCGAGCAGATCAAAGAAATGGCTAATGCTTGATTCAAAGGAGCTACCTATCAGAGAAAAGAGAAAGTTGGACCAACAAAGACCCAACAATATGTGCCAAAGGTAATAAATGCCTTTGAAGCTGTTGTCCGCCAGATTGCACACCAGCAGCGGAAATCTTTCGAAAGCTGTCTCTTCACTAAAAGTGAGAGAGGTGTGGCCTTGGGGGCAAGCAATGAGCCAGGTACTGTCACCTGAAGCCCAGCTCCTCCGTTTAGGCTAACTCCTAACGAAGCCAAGGGGGGTAGTCCCTAAAAAAGAGTTTCACTAAGGCTCGTGTTTTAAGTGTTTTTTGTGTGGGGTGATGCAAATGAGTGTTGTTTAGGAGTTTTTTTTGTAAAATGATGGGAACACAATTAAACACGCAATACACGTTGCAAATTCCACAAGATACAATTTAGAAGATGAACAATATACTTCTGACTTAGAATTAAAACAAAGCATCCACAAGATAAAGATTAAACAAATGACAAGGACATATGGTTCAGATTCAAAAGATATATAAGAGTTTTTAAAGACCAGTGCCAAAGAGAGTCAAATGAAATACTTGCGATGCTGAAAAATGTAAGTCAAAAGGAGTTGTTTGTGAGATTGTTTTAAAATTGCTCTTGATAAATTTTAAGTGTTTTAGGTGTTCTCGATTATTATGGCTAAAACCAAGGATATCAAAAGAGTGTCCGGAAAGACATTCTAAGCAGCTCCTTTAAGAGACATGTTGGACCTGTCTGGAATCACAGCGAGGCGCGCAATGCTAACCAGCCACTGTGTCGCAGATTGGGCAACCCGGCGCCTCCCCTGAGAACTGCTTTGAATACTTTTTGAACAACGCCGGTTCGATGGTTATGGGGGTGAAAGTTTTAATTAATTATCACTTATGAGCTTATCAAGTCCTTCACCTTTCTGAGTACTAGTCCAACCATTTCTGGTTGGCAGAGCATACGGGTGTTGGATAAACGACCAAGATAAATTAATTAAGTGGGAAATGTGGATTGAAAAGTTTTATTATTAGGAGCACTTGTTCAACTCTCTGACAGAGAGCGCTCTTGACTTAGTCTTAAGACCACAGTTCAAGAGACTTCCTACTTTAAAATGCCTAATGCAAGGGGAAAGTGCAAATCTATATGCTCTCCGACAGAGAGTGCTCTTGACTTGGATTTGACCAAGTTCAAGAGGCTTTGTTCGTTTTATTGCAAAAGTGACGTGATTGTGAAACTTAAAGAAGTAAATAAAACTAAAAAAATGACTGAAAAATAAAGATAACCATAAGAAAGATGCTTTGAAGATAACAGAAAACAAAATCTAGTGTTCTACCAAGCAGGTTTATTCTAAAGTGGGATCAACCTCCGAACAAGGCTAATCACTAGAACCGTCAGTCCTGGAAACCTTCCAGCTAGCTGGATGTCCACAAGATGCTGATGGGGGAACGAGAAGCTACCACAAAACTATGTGGCCTTTGGGATACAATCCCAAAGTTAGCTTACTCTAGTCAAAACTTGAAAGAGAAGCGACAAGAAGAAAATCAACTACTCTAAAGCAAAAACTGAAAGATCTAACTTAACCAAACACCACACTCTTCCCCAAATGGGGAAGAAACCAAAAAAGTGGAGGACTCCTCCACTTGAAATTTTATTATGAGATTACAAATGCCTTGGGTTTTGAAACCTTAAAGGACTTTGAAGAAATAAAACTTGAATGAAAAAATGTGAAAACTCTTATGAGTTTGTACAAAGGATAGTGGTTTATTCCAAATGACATTCATGGTTTGCACTTCTCCTTGGTTCAAAATTTACTTGAGCTTCTCTTTGGCTCCTTCTTGGATATTGCTTCTTGAAAGCTTTTCAAGTTCTCTTCTCTTTCAAAACACCTACACAAGTCTCAAAACAACTCAACAATGCACCCATTAATCATTAGGAAAATGAAACAAACTTGAAACTAGTTAAGTCTAGATTTAAAAATTTAACTTTAAAATGTGAAATGTATGAGATTTTGACATAAAACCTTAATTATGATGAAACGGACCAGCGAACAACAAACTCTTAGAATGTAGTGGGAAAGAGATCTAAAGTATAAAATTTGAAATATTTTTTATGAAAATTTTTCTATCTTTCAAATAGAAACTAAAATTAAACAAAGAATGCTTCTAAGATCTAACTTTTCAATGCATAAGATGATGTATGAGAAGTAATAATACTAGAGATCTAAATCTAACAAATTTCTTTTGCAAGCTAAGAATGAAACTACAAACTAACTCATACAATTCGTTTTTGGTGTTTTGGGCTTGTTTTAGGGCTTTTTATGATGGACGAAAGGAGCCTTGAAGACAAAGGTGAAATGGAAGATGAGCTTGGGAAAATGGGCAAAAACAAAATGGATGAGAAAAAAGATGGATCTAGGGCAAAACGAATGGATGAATGAGAGAAAGGGCAAAACGAATGGGTGAGTGAAGCTAGTCTAATGGGGATGGGCTTGAAGAGGTAAGCTAGGTAACCAAGGTTTGTTTTGAAAGTGTGTTGATGGAGGAAGAGGCCAAAAACTCCTACTTGAAAGTTTCTTCCTTTGAAAAGAAGAGAAGAGCTTGAAGACCTGCAAGACAAACTGATTAGATGCCAAGAACCACTGTTAAAGTAAAGAATGACTTAGTCTTTAAAAAGCCTTTCTCCACCTTGGGAAACCCCTGCAAAAATCTTGTTATGAAACATACAAGAACCGAAAGATATATTTTTAATCAAAGCTAAAACATACATCTAATATTGAAATTGCATGATCAAGTGACAAAATGAAAGAGATATCACCAATAGTGTGAAGAACATCCCAATTGCTCCAGCATGGACCTCCAAAGTCTAAATTTTATTCAATATTAAACAGATATTACAACAATATTTTGGCAGAGTGTTCATGTTCAAAATCTCCATGAAGAGAAAGCCCAAATGGCCTCTCTTATATAACAAAACTCAATGCTAAAACCCTAATTCGAATTGGTGATGAAGAGAGCCAAAAACTCCATCAAAAACCAATCAAATCCATGTCAACACCAACCAAATCGAGCTTGGAGTCTTAACTCATCTTTAAACTTGAGTTTGGAGCCCATAATTTGAGGAAGGAGCCCCACATGCATTGATTTCATAATCCAACAACCCATTAATCAATTGCCAAATCACAAAAACGAATTTGCATGAAGGTGGGCGAATTTCTCAACTGTAGATCACTCCCAGTGCTCCGAAACTGATATGAATCAGGTGGGTGAAGATTCCAATCATCATAAATGCTTTTTGCCATGCCATTTTGACTTTTATTTTATTCAATTTGGCCTTTTTTGGAGAGATCTAAATTATCTCCAATTTATTATTTTTTGAATATTCTAATTAATATTTCTCATTTTTTGAGAAAATATTAATTATGAGGCCAAATAATTGTCTGAAACTTAGGGTTAGCTGGTCTGGGGATCATGAATGATTTTTGGCTAAGTCTGGAGCCTTCAATCACTGAAATCGGATCCCGGATGACTGACATATTACAAATTGAAATTTCTCTATTTAAACTATAGAGAAATTTATTAAAATTTAAAAAATAATTAAAAACCCAAATTCGACGGACCTGGTAAAAAATTTTCGAAATTTTTTCTGAGGGTCCTAGAGACTTGGAACATGCCCAAAACCTATTCTAATAGTGTCTAGTAGGCTTATATACATTAGTTGGACTCTAATAACCCCCCATGGCTAAAATTTTCAAAATCGGGCATTCCAGCTTTGGAGGAAGCGGGAGAAAACCTCATCGATTATAGTTCGGCTATAGGCAAAGTATAATTGACAAGGGAAAAAACTCCCTGGAATACCTTAGTTGCTTAATCAAGTCATGGGGAACCGAGACACTCAGATCCTACTAGCACACTTTATTACAAACCCCCATGGGGCCATGGTCATGTCGACTCAAAAATAAAACTGGCTAACTGCTGCATTCTGAAACCCAGATACTCTGGAAGTGAACACTGATGTGTTCCAACACTGGCAGCTCAATAAGGTTTCAACTATTTGTACAAAATAGGTGATAATAGACGCCAATGATATAAATGTTGGTTCCTGTGATTCAAGTCCTCAAAATGGCCCATCAAAAGGAAAATCTAATGAAAATCATAGATTCTCCTCCAGAAAGACCAGTTGAGAAGCCTAAAGAAAAAGCTCTCCCTAATGATAATAAAGTTGTGGATGATCCTGCAGTTGTCTTACATACGGAAGATCCAAGCAAAGAAGACCATCCCCCCTTTTATATATCATTATTGACGAGTAATCTCCTGGTACACAATTGTATGTTATATTCGGGGTCATCCTCGAACATAATGACTAGAAAGGTTATGGAACAAAAGAATGTAAAAATAACTAGACCATACCAGAATGTCTGTGCCATGGACTCAAGAGAGTAGATGTGGTTGGTATCATCCTAAATATACTAGCAAAGTTAGCAAAATACCTTGATATCCATCTAACTATG
This sequence comes from Larix kaempferi, assembly GCA_027924585.1. Classification (NCBI taxonomy): domain Eukaryota; kingdom Viridiplantae; phylum Streptophyta; class Pinopsida; order Pinales; family Pinaceae; genus Larix; species Larix kaempferi. Next base: position 16,828,674 of record BSBM01000017.1, on the reverse strand, counting down.
GATATTCTCGTTATAGACGTTCTTGACAAATGGGGTATGTTGTTGTCAAGAAAGTGGGCTGCCGATTTGGGAGGCTCCATACAAATGGATTGGACTTTTTCTACAGTACCTGCGTCAGAAAATTCACTTGTCAAGTTGCACAATGAAAAAGAACGAAGGTATCATGTAGAAAACCCCAAACATCCTTCTAATGAATATGTCTACAACACAAATCACATGGGGAACTATGATATTTGTTCCACTTTCCTAGCCCCAGTTAAAGAAAAGATAAAAAATGAAAAAATTGACAAAATCTGGAAAATGAATTTTGACGGGGCACATTCTAGAGCAGGAAAAGGGGCAGGCATTGTTATCACCTCACCAAGCTGGAAACTTTTCAACTTTGCCTTCAGATGGGAATTTGAAGCAACTAACAATGTGGTTGAATATGAGGCACTTTTACTTGGTTTAGAGATTGCTAAGGATATGGGGATAAAAATGTTAAGTATAAAATGCAACTCAGACTTAGTAATCCTCCAAGTAAAAAATGAGTATGCATGCAAGTGTAAAAGGTTAAAAACTAAAAAGGTATAGAAATGTTGTTTGGGATACCCTGGAATTTTTTGATGCCTTGAATCTAATTGCGACCCCTAGAGATCAGAATAGCATGGCAGATAGGTTAGCAGTTGCAGCTGCAACCCTAGAGCCTTCAGAGGAATTGTTAAATGGTAGCGGAACACTAGAGATTAATTTTAGACCATCAGTTCTAGATAACATGGAGCATTGGCAAATATTCCAGAACGACAAACAAGTCCTAAGATTCATTCACAATGTTGAAGAGTTCTCCAATTTCAAAGTCAACTTTCAAGAAGAGGGTAAAGAGTATCAGGGAGAGGGCAATAAGTTTGATAATCCAGTTCCTCGTGGTTCCGTGACTGCGGAATAGATGTTTGAACGACAAGATCGACACAAGGTCAAGAAAGATACTCTAAAGCCTGGGGATTATATAGAAGTAAACATTGGAAATGATAAAAAACCCAGACTAATTAAAATAGGAAAAGGCATAAATGAAAAGAAAGAAAAGACCTAATAAATCTTGTTAGGGAATATAGAGATGTGTTCGCATTTACATATGATGAGCTTAAAGCATATCAGGAAGATGTCTTCCAACACAGTATACCCCTAAAACAAGAAGTGAAGCCTTTCCAGCAGAAATGTAGGCAAATAAATCCTAAATTAGCACTTATAGTAAAGAAGGAACTGGAAAAGATGTTGGCTGCTGGGATCATTGTGCCAACAAGACATTCATCTTGGTGCTCCAACTTAGTCGTGGTTCGAAAAAAGAATGGTCAAATAAGGATATGTATAGATTTCCGAAATCTTAATACATCATGCCTAAAAGATAATTACCCGCTGCCCAATATGGAAACCTTGCTGCAAAGAATAACAGGATCCCAAATGATGTCTTTCCTAGATGGATTTTCCGGTTACAATCAAGTTGTAATTTAGAAAAAAGATAGGCATAAAACTACTTTCACTACCCCTTGGGGTACCTTTGAGTATTTGAGGATGCCTTTTGGTTTGTTGAATGTTGGTGCCACCTTTCAAAGGGCCATGGACTATGCATTCAAGGAGTTGATTGGGAAAATCATTGAGATTTACCAAGATGACCTAACGATTTTCTCTAAAGAAATATCAAGTCACATAAGTCACCTCAAGCAAGTATTTGAAAAATGCAGGAAGTATGGTATTTCTCTAAATCCATCCAAGTCAATCTTAGGAGTGGACGATGGAAAGCTTCTGGGTCATATCATCTCAAAAGACAGTGTAAAAATAGATCCAGAAAGAATTGAAGTTATTAAACAGGTGCCCATCCCTAGAAATGTAAAAGCACTTCAATCTTTCAACGGCCAAATTAATTTCATAAGGAGGTTCATTCCAAACTTAGCAGAATTAATGAAACCAATGCAAAAGTTATTAAAGAAAGATGCTAAGTTTGAATGGACAAATGAAGTAAAAATCTTAAAGAGGCCATTTCTAAGTCTCCAATCTTAATCAGCCCAGATTATGCCAAGGATTTCCAAATCTTTTCTTTCGCCTCGGAAGATACCATTGCGAGGGTCTTGCTCCAGAAAAAAAAATGAGGGTTTTGAGCAACCCATCGCATTCATCAACAGAGCCTTGCAAGAGTCAAAGTTGAAGTACACTACCATGGAAAAACAGGCTTACGCCTTGGTGAAGTCCCTAAAGCATTTCAAGACTTATGTTGGTTATTCCAAAATAATAGCCTATGTCCCCCATCCAGCCGTAAAAGATTTTTTATCTCAGCAAGATTGCCTAGGAATAAGGGGAAAGTGGGTCTCGAAAATTCAAGAGTATGACTTAGAAATTAGACCCACTAAGTTAATCAAAGGTCAAGGGCTAGCTAAGATGATGACAAAAGGAAATGAGAAGGCTTCGAGAATGGTATGTCAAAATAACAAGTCAGCGCCAGTCAGGTCAACAGAGCTACAGCGTTTAGAACATCATCAATGGTATACAGACATCATCTTTTTCTTAGAAAACCTTACTTGCCCAGACCATCTAGTTGGCCATAAAAGAAGAGCATTAAGGTTAAAATCCACTAAGTATTGTATCACTCAAAATGGATTGGATTGGAAAAACCCCGATGGGATAATAGTTAGGTGCATTGATGAGCCAGAGTCTAAGAGGCTTTTGGCTGAGTTTCATTCAGGTTTTTGTGGAGGGCACTTTGCAGCGGATACAACAACCCACAATTCTCAGAGTAGGTTACTATTGGCCCGATTTGTTCACAGATGTTCACAAGTTTGTTAGATGTTGCCCCCAATGCTAGTTGTTCACTGGGAAGTGTTGCCAACTAAGTTGTACTTGGTTGGATTATCAAGCGAACGGGCAGAGTCAAACATTTCAGTGTTCATTTTTCGATGATTTGATGTCCAGCAGGCCTTTTAAAGAGCCACTTTTTTCTAATTTTCCACATGTCCATGGCCCTGCGGGGTTTGTAATAAAATGTACTAGCATGGTGTTTTGTAAAGGACTTGGTTCCCTAGGACTTTTTGGCTAAGTCAGGTATTCCAAGGAGTTTTTTCACCTATTAATTATGTCTTGCATTAGTGCATAACATAATTTTTGGGTTTTTCTCCTACTCTTCCAAAGCTAGAATGCCTGGGGAGGCTGACGAGCCTTAGGGGATTGTTAAAGTCCATGGGTCAATGTATATGAACATGCTAGACATTGTTTTTGAGTCATATGGACATGTACTAAGTCCCCCTAGGTAGTTTTTTAATTTTCGGCGAAGTTTATTTTTTCCAAAAATTGGGCCATTTTTTTTATGGTTCAATTAAAAATATTGTAATTGGCCTAGAAGGGGCGTCTGGAGATCTTTTTTGCCTTAGGGGTGCTCGTTTTCCAATTCAGAGCACCCCCTTAACCCCTAAACCCACTTTTCATAATGTTTGGGTGTTTAATTTTTCACCTATGGCCAAAAAAACCCCAAAAAGTCATGAAAAAATAAAAAAAATTGGAAAAATGACTTTAAAAAATATTTAATTTTTGGAGAGTTTTAATGATTGAGTTGGATCAGCTATGTTCTAGCACAGTATTGGGCTGACTTTGGAGTGTTTTGGGGCAGCCAAACATGTGGCATCACTTGCCCATGATGGAGGGCGCATTACTCCCTTAAGCTTGGGCGCATTTGTGATAGAGGAGCCCACATTTTGTGGTATGTGCAGCATATTTTGTGTTGCTGCTTCAGCACTCATTGTGTTGCATTGTAGCAGCTGGTTCAATGGTATGGGCAGCCCCTTCTCCTCCACGTTTTGTGCCACTCCCTCCACCATTATCTCCTTCACATGGGTGCCCCTCCTCTTGCTTCTCTTCTATAAATTGATGCTCATTCTCTCATTTTGAGTTAGTTGGAGAGGGAGCAGAACTTGATGTAAGCTTATGCTATTTGTTTTATGAATAAAAGGCTTTGGAGACAAATCTCTGTGTGGACTCTCATGGTGTGGATGATCATGTTTTATTTTAAATAGATGAGGTAATATGTGTCTTTACATGTTTATTCATGCTTGTTTGTTGATCAATCACTAGCTTTTGAAGGAGATGTTTATCTTGGTAAGGTAAAGATAGTGTTATCCAGTGCATTATTTTACTGTTAGGTTATCATAGAGTGCTTAGAGTTAAATGTCATTTTTGTTTAAATGCTTGAATTTGATTCTCTATTTTAGTCTACACTAGTGCATTTGATCTTGCTTGTGTGAGTTGCCTTTTGTGTCTACAGGTTGCCGATCCGAAGAGTTGGTGGAGCTTGCTTGCATCCATTGGTCTTCGAAGTTGATCCAAGGAGAACTAGTCCCATTGATCCCCACGGTGGAGGACTCCATAACCCAAATTCGAGATATTCCTTCTTCTTTTCATCAACATAAAAATCTTCAAATTTCTCTTGGTTACTTTGGTTTGCATATTTCAGACCTCATTCTTATTTAAATATCATAAGTAGGTCTGATTTTTATATTAGATCTTAAGTTCATCTTGAAGTAAAATCTTTGTCTAGGTCTAGTTGATGCATGCTTCTTGTTTAAGTGTATTTTTCCGAATATTTTAAGGGCTGAAACAAGTACTTTGCTTTACTGTACTTCATGTTTATTTGGCTGATTTAAAGAGCTAATAATTTGCAGCCCTCAAAAGCTTGCAAAGATCCCATGTAACAAGGCCCCAATGCTTGTTTTACTTGGTTAAATTTCGTCATTTTTAACTAGTCTTAACACTTAGTCTTTTTTGGGTTTTTTAGGAGGTGTTCCAAAGACACTCTTAAAGTGTTTTTGGGCATCTTATACTGACGTTTGCTTGCTGGTTTACAGCAAAAGACGAACAAGTAAGAGGAGCTGCCAAAATTTCAAGGATCTAGGCAATCCGGAGGACCAATATTGAATTTTTGTTAAACTGGTTAAATTTTTCCTGCAAAATTGTAAGCCACCAAGTCACCTTAAGTAGACTGGGGCACTTCTCTGATCATTGTAAAAGATTATTAAACGAGAGCAAGTGGGCTAGCCAACGCCCACACCCCATCCCCCCAAGGGTGGCCTGTCTCGTCTCTTTTCATGGTGTGATTTTTTAGAGTAGTTTACTTCTTTTATTTTCGGCATTTAATAAAACTTACTAGGGTTAAAATTTATCTTGTTGGTCCGTTCCACTGGCGGGCCACAAGTTCACTCAGGACATAGATTTTATCATTTTTTTAAAAACTCAAAAGCCCCCTTGCTTTCCCGAAGTAGGGTTTCATAACAAGGGCTTGCCCGAGTACTGGCTTCAAAAGAGACTCTTGGGGTTTTAAAAGATAAAATTTTGGTTCATAAAAAAATTTAAAAAAAATTTCCAAGGTCTTCTCCTGTATGCTCTGTGGCCAACTTGCAGCTTAGTCTGATCATGTTGGTACGCATCAGAAAGGGGGAGATGACTAGTAATAGGATCCAACAACACCCCAATAAACAAACCTTTGTGTGAAAATCCAGCACAATGCGAGTATTTTGTTGTCGTGGGGAAATTTTTCAAAGGACTTGGGACAAAACTGGGTAGTGACCTCTTGGAAACTGTTAGGCTTGCCCTCGTTGGTACAGCATCTGAATACCTCCTTGAGACTCCAATCCAGCCCAAGTCTGAGTGAAAAGCCACACATCAAAATTCCGGACATGTTCCCCGTACCTTTGCGTATATTGGAAATCCACCAGCCCTAATAAAAAGATCACTACCACATTAAATTTAAAATAAACCAAGAACACTTGCACAACATTTACTTTTCATGCATCTTTTCTGACTCCATTCAAGCACTGGTTTATATTGGTATATTTCATGTTATTGATGAATGTTGTTAATGATGATAATGTTGAATATTTGCAAATGAGATGTTGATAAATGATGTTTTGCTTTATATGTATAAATGTATGCTGCATTAGCTTGGTTTCAAAAAAACATTTCTAACTCCTAGATTAGACACCATAGTTTTGTTTCATTTTTAGGGTCCACCCCCCTTGGCTTCGCTAGGAAAGCCTAGACGGAGGAGTCGAGTCCCAAGTGACAGCACTTGACTCTGACTTGCCCCCAAGGCCACACCAACAGCTTGAAGACTTCTGCTGCGTTTTCCCAGGTGTGGAACCAGGCGGCAACAGGAAGCAAAAGCTAGAAGCCTTGCCCCTTCAGCCAGTAGTGGTCCAAGCTCCTTTCCAACCGTGGGGGCTTGATTTCATTGGTAAGTTTAAGGATAATTCAAGTAATGGATATTCTTGGATCCTTACGGCAACCGATTATTTCACCAAGTGGGTAGAAGCAATACCCACCAAGAAGGCAACCTATAAAGTTGTTATGGATTTCTTAGAAGACAAAATCATCACGAGATTTGGTGTGCCTAGTAAGATAACACCGGATAATGCCAAAGCCTTCAGTTCAGCAGAAATGACATCATTTTGTTTCAAATATGGCATTATCCTATCCCACTCCTCCAACTATTATCCCCAAGGCAATGGTCTGGTTGAGTCGAGTAATAAAAACTTAATGACCATAATAAAGAGAACAGTTGGTGATAATAAAAAATCTTGGGATAATAAGATAAAATTTGCATTTTGGGCTAATAGAATAACTAAGAAGAGTGCAATGAGGAAGAGCCCTTTCGAATTGGTATATGGCCTAGATGTTACCCTTCTCATCCATCTCAAGCTTCCAGTGTATCATCTGCTTCAGGATTTCAGTTCAAATCAAGACATGGTTCAGAACAGAATTAATCAATTGATTGAGTTAGATGAAAGTAGAAGAAAAGCATTGGACAAAAGTATCGAAAATCAAGAGAAAGTGAAGAGGTCATTTGACAAGTCTGCTAGGCCAAGGCCATTTTAGATAGGAGATATAGTTATGCTTTGGGATAAGCGAAGAAAAAAGCCTGGCAAGCATGGAAAATTTGACAGCTTATGGACGGGTCCATTTATCATCTATGACTTGGCTGGTGCCAATTCTTTTCTTCTCAACAATATGGATGGAGAAACGCTGCTCTTACCAGTGAACAAGCAGTTCTTGAAATTGTTCTTCAGCGACAATATTTGATGCCCATTTGGGGCATCCGGTGTATTAGGGCTTTTCTAAACCTTACCCTTATCATTTTTTCCTTTCAGTATTTTATTTTGTACATTAGTTATGTATTATACATTATTGTTGTACTTTATTGTTTTAATTTATTGTTGTATATTATTGTACATTATGCTGCAATTTATTGATTCATTTGGCATATTGATACATGTGACTTACACACTTTTGGTGGTATGCAGAAACCAGAAGATTCTAGAGATCTTGCATGACCTCCCGCCTTAGAAAGATCAGATCAGTCACACGTCCCGCAGTTGGAGCCAAATGTTATCCACTAAGTTGCACTTAGGTGGATTCCCAGTGAGCAGTCAAAGACTTGAACAATTAAATTGTTCGTCACATATATTCAGAAGTTCACCAGCCTATTTTCAGGCCCTTTAGTAAATTTAGATGTCCAAACTCCCTAGGGGAAATTGTAATAAGTTGGTCTAAGCATGGTATCTTTGTAACAGTCTTGGCTTACCTTAGGTTTATCTATCAAGGGAATACTCTAGAGTGTTTTTTTCCTTAGGAATTATGCGTTACGCTTCAATGACGTATAATCCCTGAGTTTTTCACTCACACCTCCAAAGCTGGAGTATTCACCATGGTGATCGAACCTTAGGAAGTTATTAAAGCCTATGTGTCTATATTTTTTACATGCTAGCCATCAATAATGAGTCATGTGGACATGTACTAGGTCCCCTAGGAGGTTGGGTCAGTTCCAACAAAATAATTTTTCGTAAACTTAGGCTATTTTTAGGAGGAAGAATTAGACATGGGGGTGCTCGTTTTCTAACTCAGGGCAACAACTTAACCCCTAAAACCACTTTCCTAAGTTTTCAAGTAATTATTTTTCTCCAAAATGGAATATTACTCGAAAATATTAAAAAAGACCCAAAAAATGGAGAAAATAAAGAAACCGAAAATTTCCAAAACTTAAAAAACATGCTGAAAGTGAAATTTATGAGTTGGCAAATCAAAAGAGGAATATTCCTAAGGTTTCTAAAACACCTAGGAGTGTTTTTCTCAGTAAATAAAGGCAAGAGGTTTTTCCAAATGGAGAGGGCGCATTTCCACATGGAGAGGGCGCGATTTTCAAGAAAAAGATGGTAAGTGTAAGAGAAAGCAATGAGGTGGAATTAGAAAGTAGAAAGAAGTTGATTTTCATCCTTTCTCAACTCATTACACCTCACTCCAACCAATTTCCAACTCACAGAGTGAACCCCTCTCTTGGCAAGTGCGCCCCCCCCCCTCTGGCTCTCTCACTTTTCCATTTAAGTAAGGACAATAAAGGATAGCATTGAACCTCTGCTCTTGTAACTTGTTAGAATTCTATTCGGAATAAAGTTGAAAGGCTTTGGAGGCCATATGTTGTGCAGCTGTCTCATTGGATGTATGCTTTGTTGAAGTTCTGAGGTGATATCTCACTAGTCACTTCACTTTTGCAAAATATTTTGTGATTATCTAGCTTAGATGGCCTTTGTGACGATTGTATAAGCATTCATCGTTTTGATTTGCTTATAAATGCTTGATTAGTTAGAGATAGTGAAGCAGCAAGTGTATTCTATTGTACTAATGCCCTTCAAATCTCTATTAATTGTATATTCTAGATTTAATCCATTTTCTTTGCAAGTATTTGTGACAGTGTAGGATTAAAATCTAAGGAAGGAGAAGGAGTTTAGTTGCATCTTCATTCGCCTTAGATGATTGGTTATCTTGGTCTAATTATTGTTGAGCTGCAAGCATATTGGGTTCTTTAATCTTTCAATATCAAAGCTAGTTTTGTGCACCTTCTACACTATAAATCTAAATTTTTCTTCGTCACTTAGTTACCTCTGCTTAATGAAAGTTAGATCTGCATTTACATATCAATAGCTTTCTGTCATTAAGCATGCAAGTATCAGATCTAGATTTCTTTCAAAGTTTACTTTCAAACTAGATCTAAGTACACAATTCTTTATACTTGAAGTATGCATTTTTCCTGAAAAATTTCCAAGTATAAAATCTGAAATTTCTTTTGTATTTTATTTGATTAACCCACTGATTTGTGTGTTTTAAGTTTGCTGGTTTTTAGCAGGTCCAACAAAAAAGAGAATGAAACTCTGGCCGATTTTTGCCAGAAAGTGCCAAAAAACACTTCCCGAGGACCCTATTTCACCAACACTTCATTCTATAAAATTGTAAGCCCTTAGATCCTAATTTAAAAGGACTAAGAGGCATTTCTTCTAGCAAGCATTGTAAAAATTATTAAACGAGAGCAAGTGGGCTACACAACGCCCACATCCCATCCCCCCTGGGGGGATTCGCGTGTTCCTTTTTCATGGCGTGATTTTTTCTAACATTTTGTGCAGGGTGTATACTTTTATTAAGTAGTTAATTTCCGTGTTCTTTTCATTAAAATAAGCCAATCTCATTGCCACAAAGTATGCTCTCACCTCCACCCAAAGGCATTGCCGATTAGTGGAGGTTGATCAGAAAGTGACACATAGGTTCGGCAAGTTTATTCTTTTTATTCAAGTTATTGTTATTTAATTTCATATACTGCAAGCACTAAAAATTTGAACGAATTTTCTGTTGTTTCTCGAAGTATGCTCTTTCCCCTTGCGAACACTGGTCCTGGGGAAGCTAGAAAAGAGTGCAACAACTCATTAATTCTCAAACACTTAATAATAACTCACATTAATAAAATTAAGAACCCTCAAGATAGTGAAAATCCGGCACTCGAACATTGAGTAACGCATGGGGAAATTTCTCAAAAGCAGCAGGAACCACTAGAGAGTGACCTCAGGGCACCGTTAGACTACATCCTTGTTGGTGTAGTGTTGAACACGCTCTCGAGACTCCGCTCCAACCCACACGTCTTTGTGAGGAGCCACCTTTGCCCAATTTCCGGACATTATTCCTTGTACCTCACGGTATATCGGGAGCTCCCATTTTCTCTCTAATCAACTCATCCTTAATAATTTCTAAAATTGACCAAAAACACAATTGCAAAACATTTACTTTTACAGTAGCATTTAATTTGACTCCACGACACTGGTCTGAGATATTGGTTATCTACTTTTAATTATATCTTGTCGTGATATTTATATTCATATATGCTGTATAGTTATTTTATCTTGCAATAAGTCTTGATCAAATATTTAAATCCAAAAAACTCCTAAATAACATTTTTCATCCAAAAGAACTAAGTAATTAAAGCCTTAATAACATTAATAGGGTCTACCCCCCTTGGCTTCGTTAGGAGTTAAGCCTAAACGCAGGTGTCCAGATCAAGTGACAGTACTTGACTCAGACTTGCCCCCAAGGATGCACCTAGCAGCTTGAATATTTCTGCTGCCTTAACCCCAGGGGCGTAAGAGGCGGCAACAGAGGTGATGTTCAAAGTCTCAATAAAGAGCTCATAAGCACGTGGTAAGCTTTTTAGCATGATTACCACCATTTTTTCTTCTTTAATCTTGCACTCAATGGTAGCTAGTTGTTCTCAAACATCCTTGATCTTGAGTAAGTGCTCCTATAATGAAGCATTCGTAATCAAGAACAGCATGTTCTTTAGGAGGAAGGCCTGACCCTATTAAAATATGAGCTTAACTCAGCCCAAACACTTAGCACAACTCTGATATCAATCTTCAACAGTCATAAAACCCAACATATAAATTTCATGTCTCTTTAAGATGATATACTGTAACTAAGTAAACTTAGCAACGGAAATAAACAAAGAGCAACAGTCTGTAATAAACATTTTTGACACAGGAAATTTGGTCAAGACCCTGGAAAAACCCCATAGGGGAAAACCAATCCACAAGAGAGATTTTATTATGAGCTGAGAAGAAATAATACACAGAAGTTACAACAACAGTATTCAACTTTAAATTCTCTGTACTTTTCTCAAGTACACAGTCCAACCTCATAGAAATCAGTGCTCTCGATTTATGTGCAGCAATAAGCAGTCAAACTGTACGGAAATGTCACTAATTAAATGTTGTAACAGCACCCTTGAAAACAGTGCCCAGCAACAGGTAGAAACTGTATGGATTTACCTCAGCAGTAGTGCCTCGAAATCCATGCAACTCAGCCTCGAAAAATGTGTCCATCATGCCTCGATTTCTCTGTCCCCATCTATTGTACGAAACTGTTTCTTATGGTTGTACGGACTACATTAAATGCTCAGTTGTACGGAATGCATTTAATGCTGAGATTTCTCCTTGGAATGCATGCCCCCTCTCCTTGGGATGCGTGTCAATCCTCCTTGATACCCCCCTTCTCCTCCCTCCAGCTCACACTCTCTCTCTTGGGAATCATGCCTCTCCCACTCTCCAAACTCTCTCTTGGAATGTGTATGTCTAAACTCTCCTACTTCTCTTTTTATTAATTGTGAGAATGACTTTGTCTCTTCACTTTCCCAAGTGTCTTTGTCTCTTCTTTCCCAAGTGACTCTTCACTTTCCATGGGTGAGACAAATTACACTTTATGAAATAAAAAATCATTTTCACTCACAACTTTAATAAAAACTCACATTAACTTTATATCTCTGAAGTAAATGTCTAGGAGAGTCACCTATGTCCTTTCTACATGCCTAGACACCAAGCAATGTAGAAGACCTTCCTCACTATAAATTTCAACAGACCCTTGTCCGAAGTCTCATGCAAATCATTCAACTACTTCCAAGTGGCTACAGAAGTCTTCCCAGTTTGGACCTCCAAAAGCATGGCATCTATCATGGACAACTTAAGCAACATTATTGTTCTCAATCTCACTGATCAAATCTATCTTGGTCTCTACCCACAACTATGGGACGGGTATCAATACCGAAGATGATAATAGCTAAGCACCTGTACTAAAAAATGGCCAACATATGTTGCTTCCATGTATTGTAGTTCTTGCTAGAGAACCTATGGCTCACTTCCAAGTTTCCACATGGTGTTGGTCAAAGCGACCATAATGATAAGTCACAAATCTACTAAAATGTACCGAAATAGAGTAAAATGCTGAAAAATACCTGTTAAAGCATTGTATATTGGCTTTAAATCATTGTAGCAGCCACGTAGCATTGATCAACGCGCAGATTTCTGATAAATCTGCTCACAAACAGCTCAAAAGCACGCAGATTTTGACCAATCTTCCCAAATCATCCTCATAAACCCCCGATCTGCACGCAAATAACTGTAAAACACACAAATCTAGATAGATCTGCTCAGAAACAGCTTCAAAGACAGTCGGATCTTATTAATTTTTCTGTAAATCTGCTGAAAAACACTGAACAGCTAAAACGTCCAGATCTTGAAATCTGGGCACCAATTCATGTAAGAGTAGATACAATCTGCTTACAAACAGTTTGAATTGGAAAAATATGAGAGAAATTCCACTGATTTGAAGTCTGTACAATAAAAAATTCCAAAGGACAGGATCTGTACGGTCAAAAATTTGCAGCTGAGGGATGAGTTGGTTTGTACAGCCGCTTTCATACTTTGATCGTACAAATTGGCAGCTGAATTCGTTGCTGGATTCAGTTAAACAGATGGACTCTCTATCCGTACAGATGGATTCATTGCTCCATACAGCAAATTATCAATGCCATATAGCGAATTGATAATCCTGTATGATCAATTGATGTGTGATTTGACAGATACATACAGTGTATGGCATATTCCGTACAACACTCGTGCAAGGCAATATGTGGTTGGGTCGTACCATATGACATCTACAGGGTGTTAACGTCTCGCGTGTGGGCTCTTCTTGGCAATTGTTGTATGGCAACTGATCCATACGGCTGACTGAGTCCATATAATCCCTACAAATATTTGCTTTGTCTTGTGGAACCTCAAGCAGCAGGGTTTGACTTGAAAAAAAAATTGCTTTGAAATTAAAAATCAAAATAATACCTGGTTTCAACCAAACTCTTTCAGCTCTCTAATGTGCTACAGCCTACGCTAGTGATCCATCTCTGTCAACAACAGTCCCTAGGTCTTCATGCTCTCCACGTCTCTGAGGCTATAGCTGAGTTCTAAATTTCTAATACCATATCATAGAAATCAACCACGCAAAGAAACCAAGAATAACTCTAAAGAGTTATTGTAATGTACTTCATAGATGAGAAAGCGAAAAATTTCTTATATAGGTTTACAATTAGGTCAATTCAATCCATGTTATGAATGTGGGATAGACTGAGAAACAAAATAAAGTGAAAAAAACACAGAATAACATAAAGTCGGAAGTGACGTTATTAATGCCTAAGTCTAATATTTAATTGACCATTATAAATTAAATTTTACTTTTAACATAATTCTCCATCATTTGTTTTGTACCCATGCCTGATGCACATAAAGAATGTGATTTCCTTTCTTTATTGGAATAGAAATTGCGATATTTTCTTTGAAAAAATATCTTTGGCTCCAAGATTACTGATGCCCCTTTTCAAACTGGAACATGGCACCTGTTCGAATTTACGAGTGAATATTCTCTTTGATTTTGAAAAGTGATATTATGTTAACTGATTTTCCTTTAAACTCAAAACAGAAACACACTGAGCAGATCCCCAGATCAGCACCCGTGTTGTTTAAGGACTGCCCTAAGCAAATACTTAAATTCTACACACTCAGGGAAGGCCAGAAATCTTATGCCATCAAATGGACTATGTTTTTAATCTCTCAAGAGTGTCTACTAATAATGTATCCAATATTTTCAATCTCCAATCTTCTCGACCTGATTAAAACTAGACATGTTTTGAACTCACTTGAGTATGTTAGACTGTAAGAGAGATTTGAGTTATATGAAATTTCACTGTCACCTCTGAATAGGCTGCAAGCTAGCAGATGAAACACAAGAAGTTAACATCAGATAAATAGAACACATGGATCAATCCCGACATTTAGCAAACGAGTCCAAAAAAGTGCAATATTTCCTGAAAAGAACCATAGTTCAATAATCTGAGAATGATATTATGGAATACTTATAGACACTCAAAGGGCATAATCTAAAAAAAAAATTACTTGCTTGTAGTTTGATTTGCTAGTTCAAGTCTTTGGCAAAATGTACATAAAAAATAACAGGTGGGAAAAAGTTAAATAAAGATGTGAACCTTTCCCGTTCCAGGAGGGCCAAATAGAAGAATCCCTTTCCATGGCGATAGAAGGCCTCTAAAATACCTGTATAGTCACAAATAAATGAATATAAGGAAATCACCACCATAACTGGTCCCAATTTGTTTCCCAAATCCATCCAACCTTTCTGCTAATGAGATGGAGACTTTGCTATTTCAACACCCCAATGCACTGGACTTTATTTTCTAAATGAAGATGGATATAATCCTGACGAACTGAAGAGATTATTAAAATGAATCCTCATCTTCTGTGTCTAAAATGAGAACAATAGTGGCAAAAAGTACATATTGTATGCTGTTTCACAAACTTGAAAGTAGCAATGAAAAATAAGACAAAATCCTGTAATAATTAACTTCAAGCATGTGATCTATTATTTTTTCATGAGCTTTGCTGCGTTTTTACTATATTTAGGAAGAAGAAGGTTATCCCTCGGTCGAAAAGACAGCTTCGGCAATTGAAGGGAAAACTCACAAGCCCCAGCTCAACCCACCCCCAAGTACTTAATGAAAGATCTTTTTTGTCCATATAATCACTCTGCCTTTTGTCTTGCAACCTGAACATTCAGTTGAGCTGATAGACATTTATTCTATTTACTAACAATGTTAGAATACTCTTACGGACTATGGTCTAGTGGCAACTTAGAGTGGTTGTTGTGACAATGACCCTAGTTCAAATCCTTGTGGGCATGCTCTTCCCTTGTGTGGGGCTTGTCGGATGTGGCTATTGATTATTTTGAATATTGTTGATGTAGCCTTTGGGCAGGTTATTGTAGTGCCATTATACCAGCAAACCTTATTCTTCACTTAAGTGTGTGAGGGTGTGAGGGTGGGTTGAGCTTCTTTCTAGGTTTACTGTCTGTAAATAGATGAGTTCCTGTTTTATATATATATATATATAACAGGAAACCTAGAAAGATGCTCAACCCCCCTTTGCTTCACCCATAAACATCAAGAATGAAGTGACTTTCTTCAAAATCCATAGCCCATCCATAATCTATTTTCATTTTCTTAGTTCCAGGAAAGCATTTTGGGGCACACTATTGTAGGGGGCCTCTGAACTGACCTGGACTAGAAACCTTACTTTCTGACACAAATCAAATTGGGTTTCAGTTAAAGAGGACTGCTTCACTTGTGTACACAAGAATAAGAGAATAAGGGTTGGTTCACACACACACACACACATATATGGACTGCTATACTATCCTTGGCCCATAAACATCAAGAATGAAGTGACTTTCTTCAAAATCAATAGTCTATTTTCATTTTCTTAGCTCCAGGAAAGCATTTTGGGGCACACTATAGCAGGGGGGCTCTGAACTGACCTGGACTAGAAATCTTACTTTCTGACACGAAGCAAATTGGGTTTTAGTTAAAGGGGACTGCTTCATTTGTATACACAAGAATAAGAGAATAAGGGCTAGTTCATATATATATAAACCCTCCAAGGACCTCCTCACATTCTGTGAATGAAGCTCGGGGTAAATGCTGCCAAAGAACAACATTTTGTTGAAGATTGTAGCTTGGACAGGAACTTACGTACAGGTTCAGTTTTAAATGTGCAGAAAGTGGTTCGAGTCAAATCTATTTTGTGATTCACTTTAGTAATAAAGTGAAAGTCTTAGATTTAGCTTTTGAATCTAATAAAGTGCATGTTTATATATTGGTGATTTAGACTAATCTCAACCGTACATCTCAGTGTGAGATTAGGGTTTTGGTAGAATAGGGTTTCAACTCGAGTATAAAGGCAACTCAAGGTAGAGGGTTAAGACACATATACATCCACTCAAAGATAAGTTTTATCGAGAGGTGATTTATTTCATCCGTGGAGCAAAGTTAGAGTGCTAGAGAGGAGCCAAAGTCAAAAATCAAACAGAGAGAAGCAAGCAGGTCCATACAAGACAAATCCATACAATAGTACGGATCGATACTGATTCAGTCCATACAGTAGTTTAGACAGGACATACAACAGGCAGCAACCAGCAAGCAGTTTTCGAAATTTTTGCTGGCAAATTTTCCTCAGAAAGTGTGCAGATCTGTTTCGTTTTGGGTGTACCATACAGCTGTTAGTTTGACAGTTGTGGAGGTTTCCTTGTAAACTTTGAATTGTTAATGAAAATCTTTTTGAAGGAGTAAATTATCTGTGCATTGTGTTTTTTGCTTCCACTTTATTTTCCTGTTATATGCGTGATTACTACCATGTGAAGAATCTAAGTTCTGCAATTAAATAACAACGTTGTTTAGTTGAGAACATAAGGACAATAGTCACCTAAGGTTTGAAAATTTAACATGGTATTAGAGCTTCTCTGATTGAGAGGATCTAAAGAGTTTACAGCAATAGATCATCTATCGAAAAGAACTACTAAAACCAACTACAGGGAACCAAGACCAACAGTTAGAAGGTTTCATAGGTAGTGCTTACCAGTGTTAGGAGTTTGTGTGCAGATCAAAGATGGCATCAGATAGCCTTAGGTTCAAAGATAGAGTAGAAGGTGCCTCGAATTTCCTATCATGGAAAGTCAGGGTAACTCTTCTATTAGAAAAGAATGATCTTTGGGATATCGTCAAGGATATGGTATTGTTGGAATTAGTAATGATATTGAGAGGGGGGGTGAATCAGTATCTTGCGCAGATTTACAAATTATTCAATTTTAAAACATGCACCAATATCAATTTATCAATTTAACACCACATCAATAAAAACAAACTGTGCGCAAATATTTGAAGAAACTTTTATATATATATATATATATATATATATATATATATATGATATTACAAAGAAAGACAAGAGACACCAATCTCCAATGATGTGAGCACCCACTCACTCAGACATTCCTCTGATTGGGAAACCAATCCCACTGGCAAGCACCAACTTGCAAACCGCAAGCTTCAACCTGTGAGGACACCAATTCTCCACGCAAGCACCAACTTGCTGAACAAGGCTACAAACTGTGAGGACACCAATCCTCTGTGCAAGCACCAACTTGCAGTGTTCAAGAACCAACTCGAGTGGAGACACTAATCTCCTTTCCCTGCCCTGTTTAACCGCCCTGAGAATTAGATAGTTCAGATTTTTTACTCCAGGTCTACGTGCCCAAAGATTTGCACTCTGCTTCATTGACTGCGCGCTCTTCCACTAGTTCAACTCAAATTGTTGTTTCTATTACACTGTACTACACCACTAATCCACTCTACATATTCCGTGCACATATATATCCACATGCTTCTTCCGCCTTTTCATAATTGCTCAGATCTGCGCATCTACTCCTTGTGTTCCTGCATTTCTTGTTGCCTCGCGCACTTCATCAAATCATGTTTCTTTTGATTCCCCTGAGCATTTCATCTGACCAATGCTTGCCAATTCAAAACATTTCCCCATGCATTCTTCCAAGCTTACTTTTCACTCCTCGACTTCACTTCTTATTTATACTCCACTTGTTCAAACAATGCATCCACAAGTTGAGGCTTCTCTAAATGGTAATACCCATCCTTTCTCTTCGAACAAGCTTACCTATGCATCTACCACTTGTCTTAACCCACGCAAATGGGGGTACCATGACTATGTGGGTCCAGCGCACACTAGTTCATTGGCTTGGTGGGACATGCGCACTTGGGGACCATCACTAAGTGAGTATTGCATACTGGAGTACCATTACCTGGTGGGTCTTATGCACTTCCGAGACTTGCACACATTTTTTCTTCAAATTGGCACAAAGACACTAAGTCCACTTTGACATCAATGACAACCAAAGTTCAACAATCTCCCCCTTTGGCATTGATGTCAACACCCTATGAAGTTGTGCTCCTCTTGATCATGAATTCCTTTGTTTTGCTTGCACACAATACAGTGCTCCCCTTGGGTTCATGCCAAATTGATCCTTCGCTTTGCTGCGCAACCTTTGATCAGTTTTTCACTTCTTCATGCCTCCTGCGCAGTTCTCTGTCACTGATACATGGTTCATGGTATCTCTCCCCCTTTGACATCAATGGCAAAGGGATTCTCCCCCTGTCTTGATACTCTCATCGTGTTGTGGACTAGGAATGACACCTAGTTTCTACCAGAGGAAATAATATTCGAAAGTATTTCTTGGGAGAGGCTTTATGAATATGTCTACAATATGTTCCTTGGTGTTCAAATTGTCAAGTTTGATTGTGTTTTCAATAACCTGTACTCTCACAAAATGATATTTGATTGGAATGTGCTTAGTTTTGGAGTGCATCACAGGATTCTTAGAAATGTTGATTGCACTTGTGTTGTCACATAGGATTGATATAGGCTGATAAAATTCTACTTGAACATCCTTCAGAGTTTGTTTCATCCATAGAACCTGCGCAGAACACGTTGTTGCTACAATGTATTTTGCTTCTGCCGTAGATAACAAAACAGTGGACTGTTTCTTGCTCAACCAGGACACTAAGCAATTACCCAAGAAATATGTTGCTTTGTTTGTACTTCTTCTGTCATCGATGCTTCCTACCCAATCTGCATATATGTATGCAACTAGGGTCAAGTCATTACTTCGTGGATACCATAGACCAAAATCTAAAGTCCCTTTCAAATATCTGGAAAAAAAATTTACAGCTTGAACATGTGTTTCCTTAGGTGCGGCTTGAAATCTTGCAACTAGCCCTACAACTTGCATTATGTCTGGTCTTGAGGCTGTTACATACAACAAACTTCCAATCATTGATCTATAAAGTTTTTGATCGACTTCCTTTGCTTCATCTTTGTTACTTAATTTGGAGCTTGTAACTATGGGGTTACATACGGGCTTGCACTCTTCCATATTAAATATTTTCAACATTTCTTTTACATACTTAGTTTGAGAGATAAATATACCATCATCTAGTTGAGAAATTTGGAGTCCTAGGAAGAATGACAGTTCTTCGAGCATTGACATTTCAAATTCCTTCTGCATGTTCTTAGCAACTTCTTGGCTTAGGTTGTCATCGTTGCTTCCAAAGATAATACCGTCCACATATAGTTCTACAACAACCATACTTTCATGCTCAATCTTTACATACAAATTGCTACCTGCATTACCTTTTTTGAAACCTTCTTGTTGTAGATACTTGTCCAGTCTTGAATACCAAGCCCTTGGTGCTTGCTTTAATCCATCAAGAGCATTTTTTAATTTGCAGAAATTATCCTTGTTTCCTGAGAGAGAGAAACCTTATGGTTGTTCTATATACACTTCTTCTTCTAGTTCTCCATTTAGAAATGTTGATTTTACATCCATTTGATATATTGTGTTGTTCTTGTAGCAAGTGTAAGCAAAAAGTATTCTAATTGCCTTTATTCATGCAACAGGAGCAAATGTTTCTTCAAAGTCTATTACTTCAACCTGTGCATATCCCTTGCACACCAACCTTGCCTTATTTCTAACTACCTATCCATCCTCATTTAGTTTGTTCCTAAAAACCCACTTAGTGCCAATAACTGTAAATATTTGATCCAGAGATCACTACTCCCTCTAGATCAGTCTGAGACCTCAAGTGGTATGAATCTCAATGTTAGTACATATTCATAGAAACATAGACTCAAACCACTAGATCTGCATCTACCAACTAACATATGAATGCAATCAGCCACATAGACAACAGATATACCCTGTGTTATCAACTGATTTGTACAATAGTTGAAACCTCATTGAGCCGCCAGTGTTGGAACACATCAGTGTTCACTTCCAGAGTATCTGGGTTTCAGATTTTTGGGTCTAGCCAGTTTTGTTTTTTGAGTCGACATGACCATGGCCCCATGGGGGTTTGTAATAAAGTGTGCTAGTAGGGTCTGAGTGGCTCGGTTCCCCATGACTGGATTAAACAACTAAGGTATTCCAGGGAGTTTTTTCACCGTCAGATTATACTTTGCTTCAGGCAAGATATAATCTCTTGGTTTTTCTCCCGCTTCCTCCAAAGCTGGAATGCCCGATTTTGGAAATTTTTGCCATGGGGGGTTATTAGGGTCCAACTATAATGTATAAACCTACTAGACACTATTAGAATAGGTTCTGGTCATGTCTTAAGTTTCTAGGACCCCCCAAAAAAAATTCGAAAAAATTTTACCGGACGCGTCGGAATTGGGGTTTTTAATTATTTTTAAATTTTAATTAAATTTCTCTATAGTTTAAATAGAGAAATTTGAGTCTGTAATATGTCAGTCATCCGGGGTCCGAATTTAGTGTTTGATGGCTCGTTTCATAAGCCAAAAATCACACATGACCCATGGAGCAGCCAAACCCAACTTTCGGATGTCAATTCAGCCTCATAATTAATATTTTCTCTAAAAAGTCATTTATAGAGAAATTATTAATTAAAACAATAAAATTGAATATTTTGGAGATAATCCAAATCTCTCCAAAATTAATCAATTTGATTAAAATAAAAGGCTAAATGACATGGCAATAGACATTTATGAGGATTCCAATCAACTCCAAGTGGCTTAAGTCAATTATCCAGTCACCAGCAAGAGATCCACTTGAGCTAATTCGCCCTCTCCCATGCAAAAATCGATTTAGTGTGTTGTCAAGTGTTAAATGGGTTGGTTGGTTTGCATTTAAGGCTAAGATAGGCGCCCTCATGACTCACCATAGCTTGGCTTCTTGCAATTCGAGTTAGTACCTACCACCACTCCACTTGTCATTCACCAACCAACTCGCACCCCTCCACAAAGCTCACATCATTCCTACCTTATCCTCACGTAATCCTTGTTGTAACTCGCCTATTTGATGGGTGATCCATCTCACACCTACCACCAAGGTCGAGCTTGCCACCTCTTCATTCAACCTACCATAAACTCGAGTTTATCCATTGTTTATTCCTCCAAGCTTGTGATTGATTGGAATTCGAACTACATGTCTATGCCAATTCGACCTAGGGTTTTAGCTTGTAGTTTTACTATAAAGAGAGGCCCTTTGGGGTTATTATCTCATGGAGAATTTTGGGCAAACTTACTCTGCCAAATTGTATATGTGTTATAGCTTTTGCTAATTGAAATAAAGTGGCTTTGGAGGTCCATATGGTGTGTTGATCTTGTTCATGGGAATTGCTTCAAATTAATCAAGGTGATATTGCTCCATGTTTTTGCTTACATGTTCCTTGTTTTGATCAAACTTTTTAAAGCTTAGAAGACTTTTTAAAGTCCATAGGATGGGCATTTGATTTCAATTTGTCCATTGATGTTGGGTTGCTTGTGATTTGGAAGTAGTGAATTGTAGTCGGAAATACTAACACTCTTCTTGTCTCTTTCAACTTTGCATACTATATTTGATCAAACTTGTTTGTAAGTGATACATTTTGCAGATCTCATAGGTTTTGAAGAGGAGTTGGATGGTTTTTTCCCTAACATTCGTGCATTGCAGGATCTTCCAAAGTCGATCTCACAACATCAAGATTTTGGCATGAAGTGTTAGATTCAAAGAACCATCCATTTATCAAAAATATTCTTAAAATTGGTTACTAGTTACTTTGATCTACCTCCATCTTGTGGAAACCCTTTCTAGATCTTGATCCAAAGTTGGTTGTTTGTCTTTTCAAGCCATAGATTAGTTTTCCATAAGGTTGAAGTTCCTTCAACCTTGGGGAATAGCTTGGGATTTGTTCCCTTGTGCTCTCTTCAACACTTGTTGTCGGCGTATCACCGGTTAACCGGAGGATTTCCAAGATAGTGTTTCAAGCCCTCAAGTGTTCCACTTGAAAACCCTTTGCTCTTGTTTTGCTAGCCCATTCCTCCTTGCCCTAGTCTACACCTAGCCATCCCTTCTCTTAGCTTTCGTCCCATTTCTTTAGCCCCCTCTCTTTGCTCTCGTCTCCCTTCAAGTCTTTGCCATTTAGTGCCTTCGTCCTACCTCTCTTTTCCCTAGATCTCCTCTCTCTATCTAGCTCTCGTCCCTCTCTTTTTATCCCCATCTTTGGTCTCTCATCCCATTTGTTTGGCTCTACCCTCTCCTTCCTCTCGTCCCATCTCCCCTACCCTTCTTCCCATTCGTTTCTTGCCTTACCTCTTAGCTCTCATCTACCCTAGAAGACCCCTCAAACTCTCCCTCTCGTCCCACTTCAAACTTCCTTCTTCTCCTCCCTCTCGTCCCATCTTCTCTAGCCCTGAAACAAAACACAACAAAAACACAAAAAGTTGTTAGTAATATCTTGTTGCTTTTGTTTTAAAGTTGGTAATTAGATCTCACGCTTTGCACTTATATAGTTAGGATCTAGTTTCTTGTTAGCTATAGTTAGTTTTGCAGTTACATTGTCACTAGATTAGATCTTCAATATTTTACTTAGTAGTTTCTAGTTTATGCTTTGAAAGTAGCATTAGGGCTTGCATCTAGTTTCTTCCTTAAAAGCTTTATAGTTTCTTTTCATAGGTAAGAAAGTTGGCATATCAAGTAGTGTAAGATCTTGTGGTTGCACTTTCATTCCCACTATTTTTTAGAGCGTTTTAGCTTGCTGGTCCGTTTTACCATACTAATCATTTCAAGTCAAAATCTCATGCTCTTTTATGTTTTAGTCTCATTTTGCAAAACTAGACTTTATAGTTTCAAACTTTGTTGATTTTCTAATGCCAATGGGTGCATGAGTTTATTGGCTGATCCTTGTGGTAGGATTGTGGGAAGAGAAAGATTTCTTGAGTCAAAAGATTAAACCAAAGAGAGAAGAGGAAATCGAGCATCATAAAGACACATTCTAAGATACATCTTCTTATCCTTTGTAAAAGCCATTAAGGGATGCAAGCTTTCATTTTCATAAGAGTGTTCTAGTTATTTCTTTCAAAGTCCCTGCAAGGGTTTCATTCCCAAGGGCAATTGTATTCTCATAATAAAGTTGCAAGTGGGGTTTTTAAGCCCCCACATTCACTTCCCCCATTTGGGGAAGTCCGGTTGTCTTCATTGAGTGGTTTGATTTTCTAGTTTAGATCTTTTGATATGCTCTTAGATTAGTTTCTATTTCATTAAGTCATTTTGTTGTTATAATTTCCGATTTACTTACCCCCATGCTCTCCCGAGTACGGTCGTTGACCTGAAAGAGACTCTTGGGTAGATTAGACTTATTTTCTGTTTAATATTATCTTGTCACTTCTCTTCCAAACCTTGACCAGAGAAGAGCTAACTTTGGGATTGCATCCCGAAGGCCACATAGCCTTGTGGTAGCTTTTCGTTCCCCCATCAGCTTCTTGTGGACATCCAGCTAGCTGGAAGGTTTCCAGGACTGGTGGCTTCTAGTGGTTGATCTTGTTCGGAGATTGATCCCACCTATTAGATTAGAATTTGTGTGGTAGAACACTAGATTTATTCAAAGTTTCATTTTATTTTGCAAATAGTATTGTTAGTAGTATTTCACATATTTCCAATCTACTACATTGTTTAATCATTTCAAGTTGAAATTTATTGCTTTTACAACACAACCATTGTTTGCTTCCTAAAACGAACCAAAGTCTCTTGAACTTTGCCAAATCCAAGTCAAGAGCACCCTCTATCGGAGGGCATTATTAGTCTTGCATCATTCCCTGCATTAGGCATTTGTTAATTAGCAAGTCTCTTGAACTGTGGTCATAAGATCAAGTCAAGAGCGCTCTCTGTCGGAGAGTTGAACAAAGTGCTCTAATAATAAAAAATTTCCACTCATACACCCCTTTAATTAATTTATCTTGGTCTCGTGTCCTACACCCGTATGCTCTGCCAACCGGAAACGGTTGGGCTAGTACTCATAAAGGTGGAAGACTTGTTAATTTCACAAACGATAACATTAATTAAAATTTTACCCAAAACCCCAACCAAGACAAAATTAATGAGTTCTTCCTGAAGAGGTGGTGTCGGGAATCCACTGTCAGAATCGAGGGCGGTCAAACCGTAAGCACACTTGCCCTCTTTGCAATCTGGGTGCTCCCGACCTATCACCTAAAAGGTTGCTAGTGTTTTTATTGGTTGAGGTTCCACTCCTTTTGATACCTTGTTCTTAGCCATAATAATCAAGACCATTAAAATCTTTAATTTACCAAGATAAGCTGCAAAACGTTCTCACAAACTCTTATCTCAAACACTTGTATCAAGCATTTTACAATCACTTTTATATTTGACTCCATAAGGCACTGGTCCTTTATCATATACTTTATTTCTTGTTCAAGTGTATCTCTTATCTTCTGTTGCAACGTGGATTGCGTTATCTTGGTCTCATTTAAAGTATTTTGTGTCTTTCACTTCCAAAAAAACTCCTAAACAACACCCATCCGCATCACAACACCCAAAAACATTTTAAACACATAAGAGCCTTAGGCAACTCTTTTTTAGGGACTACCCCCCTTGGCTTCGTTAGGAGTTTGCCTAAACGGAGGAGCTGGGATTCAGGTGACAGTACCTGGCTCATTGCTTGCCCCCAAGGCCACACCTCTCTCACTTGTAGTGAAGAGACAGCTTTCGAAAGATTTCCGCTGCTGGTGTGCAGTTTGGCGGACAACACCCTGGAACCCTTTCGGGAAAAACCAGCTAACTATGGGGCTATCTTCTCTCTCGAGCCCAAAGCATATAGAAGTATAAAAGACAATACAATACAGAATTACCTCAGCCGGTAACTCAATCCCTCTGACCAGGACAAAATTTAATTTGCATGCATCCAACTGATGCATGCATTGATGAAGTATGCCCTAACTGCCAATCTGGATCTGAGTGCTCTGACGATGCCTCTGATAGATCTGTCCTCTCTAGATCTCTCTACTCTGATCTGCTCGCTCTGAAGACTGCCCACTGATGAAATTGACCCTCTCTGCATGCACAAGTGCGCCCTCCCCTCTAGGTGTCAAATGCTCGTACCGCTCCGGATCTCAACAGATCTGAGCTTCGATCGTCCCTAACCTTCCTCAAATCTCGAGGCAAGGCTATCCTGGAAGTCACAAACTCCTAATCGGTCAATCCAGCTCACAATGAGCTCCTCTGCCCTCAAGAAAAACGTCCTCCTCCAAGAGAACTCGGCCTCCTCCAATCTCCACAGTAATCTCACTGTTGAGCTCTCTTAGCTCACAGGAACGGGTATCTAGCCTCTCTGGAACTAAAGGTCACTGATCTAGCTCAGATCTGACCTTCCTAGCTCCTGCAGCAACTCCTCTCTATCTCATAAAGTCACCCCACATGGACAAATTCGTCCCCCTCACTCTGGCAGTATCTCTCTCCAATGATACAATTGAGTAACCTCATCTGGGGACCCCCTACCTCTATAAATAATCTCACCGATGAATTAGGTTTGCCAAAACCCTAATTCCCGATGCATGCAAAAAGTCACTTTTGCATGCAGTCAGTGAATGCTGACAGGTCATGCAATACTCATGCATACAAAGGTCAATCTCCCCTGAAGCTCTGCATGCAGCCCCCACTGGGCTCATGCCAATGAGTAGAGTGCATCTCACTCTCTACTCCATCTTGATGCCTATGCAGCTAATGTACCTCCATGTAAGGCATCTGAACCATGGAGGACATCCCGAAGTTACCATAATCTAACACTCTCTCTTAACGAGGGAAGTCCTGACACTGATGCCTGGATCCAACAAGTCCCCTGCTGCTGACACTGATCTAGTTGATCTGCCTGTCACTGTTGCACTCTTAGTTGAACCATACTGATCAATCTCCATAAGTGTGGCTTCTGAAGAAGCCCCCTGATCCACTGATGCTGACTCTGTCACTACACTCTGACTCAAACTCCCTTTGAGTCTCTGCTACTATAACCAACCCTGAAGTCCTCTGTCAAGTGGATCTATTGATCTGTAGGTCATCTGCCTATGACCCTGAGTTGACTCAGCTCTGTAAGTCAACTCCCTCTGTCTCTACACTGACTGAACTGACTAAGCTCACTCCTGAGCCAAGTCCATCACAACCATGCCATACTAGCTCACTCTCTGACTGGTACCTGCATGAGCAGCATGCTCATCCCTCTGGTATGAGCCCAAGGGCTCAATCTCCACATCTCCATCACTGTCAAGAACATCTCACTCATCCAATTGAACTCTGGAATCACTGCTCTGATCCTCATCATGGTGAGCATCTAGCCCACCCATTTGCTGAACAAGATCACTCCTCTTGGCCTCATCTCTGCTATGAGCATCCTACTCATCATCCTCCTCTGCATCTGAAGAGGATGCACTCAGCCATCCTAATGTGCTCGAAGTAGGCTGTCCATGAACCTAGTCACCATCAATCCTGTGACCAAATAACACTAGGTCTACTCCTCTAGGATAGGTGAAGAACTAATCCCTGTGAAACACTATAGGGTATCCTACAGCTGCCAATGCTGCCACTAAGAGAAAACTCCCTCTCAGTCCTGAAACAAAGAGCACTCCTGAAACCTTCAGGAGCTCCCCACGATCAAGCAAAAATCTCACTTTGCCCACTCCAGCAACCAAATGGTCAACCCCCAGCTCATCTCGAGTCAACTGCATAGAAGTATGCTCTAGGGTCAAGAATGCATCTTGCAATCCTATCATATGTCTGATGAGAGTGTTGTCCACTCTCCATCTCTGA
The DNA here is from genome assembly GCA_027924585.1 of Larix kaempferi. NCBI lineage: Eukaryota > Viridiplantae > Streptophyta > Pinopsida > Pinales > Pinaceae > Larix > Larix kaempferi. The sequence goes on along the minus strand of BSBM01000017.1, from coordinate 16,801,962 downwards.
TCACCCTGAATCTCTGGTGGGCTACTATCATGTCCTGATTGAACTGTGGCTAGTGAGAACTCCTTCTCAAACCGAGAAGAGAACTCATCAACCTCCTCTGCTGCTGCCACCTGCTCATCCTTCGCCTGCTTCCCCTTCTTCTTATGCGGACATTGTCCCACATAATGTCAATACTCATTGCAGGCGAAACATTTGATCTTGCTTAGATCCTTCTTCTGTCTGCCTCCCGCCTGCTGTGAGAGCCACATCCTCCGCCTCAGGAATGGCAGAAGCTGAACTCTGAATGTACCCTCTCAGGGTCTCCTCCTGTGTGAAATCATCCCACAGTCGATCCCACTTGGGAAGGTTCTCACGACCTATGATAGACTAAACAAACACTGCCCATGTCACAGACACACCATTCAAGGCCTGTCGAACCAGCTCACCGTCCTCTACCTTCTCGCCGACTGCTCCCAACTTATCTCTCACTTGAGAGATCTTGGTGAGATAGGTGACCATGCTCTCATCCTTCCCCATCTTGATGCTTCACAACTTCTCTCTGAGAACCATCTTCCTGTTTTCATTGGAGCTCTAGTATAGACTAGTCAACGCATCCCACATCTCAAACACATTGTCTTTGGTAGAGACATGTGGGATGAGGTGATCCTTGATCGCATCAAGAAGGATCCTCTGAGCCTTCACATTCTTTTTGTCATACATTGCTTTGACAGTGGCATCTGACGAAACAGTAATGGGATTTGTTGTCACGCTGTTCACAACATCCCATAGCTCACTCTCTTTCAGCAAGAGAGTAATACGTGCCCTCCATGCATTGTAGTTGGAGGCACCATCCAACCGATCTTCCACTCTCAAACCAGTAGCCATACTCACCCAACTGAATAAACTGTAACCCACAGTGAACAAGGATCTCCCTTGATCATAGATCTGGCAGATCTATCTCAGATCTGACCACAAACTAACTGAACTGATAGATTTGACCTCTACAACCACAGATCTGAACGGGAATGTTCAAATCTGGTAGATCTGGTCTCTATCTCCACAGATCTACTAGATCTATCTCAAATCTAGTCACCACCACTATAGATCTATGTGTGACTGCTCCCCCTGATCCTCAACAGGGCTCTGATACCATGTAAATATTTGATCCAGAGATCACTACTCCCTCTGGATCAGTCTGAGACCTCAAGTGGTATGAATCTCAATGTCAGTACATACTCATAAAAACATAGACTCAAACCACTAGATCTACATCTACCAACTAACAAATGAATGCAATCAACCGGATAGACAACATATATACCCTAGAACCCTTTCGGTAAAAACCAGCTAACTATGGGGATATCTTCTCTCTCGAGCCCAGAGCATATAGAAGTATAAAAGACAATACAATACAGAATTACCTTAGCCGATAACTCAATCCCTCTGACCAGGACAAACTTTAATTTGCATGCATCTAGCTGATGCATGCATTGACGAAGTATGCCCTAACTGCCAATCTGGATCTGAGTGCTCTGACGATGCCTCTGATAGATCTGTCCTCTCTAGATCTCTCTGCTCTGATATGCTCGCTCTGAAGACTACCCACTGATGAAATCAGCCCTCTCTGCATGCACAAGTGCGCCCTCCCCTCTAGGTGTCAAATGCTCGTACCGCTCCGGATCTCAACAGATCTGAGCTCCGATCGTCCCTAACCTTCCTCAAATCTCGAGGCAAGGCTATCCTGGAAGTCACAAACTCCTAATCGGTCAATCCAGCTCACAATGAGCTCCTCTACCCTCAAGAAAAAACGTCCTCCTCCAAGAGAACTCGGCCTCCTCCAATCTCCACCGTAATCTCACTGTTGAGCTCTCTCAGCTCACAGGAACGAGTATCTAGCCTCTCTGGAACTGAAGGTCACTGATCTAGCTCAGATCTGACCTTCCTAGCTCCTGCAGCAACTCCTCTCTATCTCAGAAAGTCGCCCCACATGGATAGATTTGTCCCCCTCACTCTGGTAGTATCGCTCTCCGATGATACAACTGAGTAACCTCATCTGGGGACCCCCTGCCTCTATAAATAATCTCACCGATGAATTAGGTTTGCCAAAACCCTAATTCCCGGTGCATGTAAAAAGTCACTTTCGCATGCGGTCACTGAATGCTGACAGGTCATGCAATACTCATGCATACAAAGGTCAATCTCCCTTGAAGCTCCGCATGCAGCCCCCACTGGGCTGATGCCACTGAGTAGAGTGCATCTCACTCTCTACACAGTTGGCTTATCAGAGAGAGATTAGTGAGAGTGAGAAGGGCGCATTATGCATGCAGAGGGGCTTCTACAGGAGGGAGAGTGAGGGAATCTGAGCTAGATCAGACCTCACTTGATCAAAGGCACTTGGTTTCGAGTTACTGTGGATAGAGAGAGTTCATCAATGTGTTTTCTTCAGAGATTGGAGGAGGGCGACTATCAGAGGAGGGGCACACTTCCAGAGGAGAGAGAAGCTCGTTCTGTATCCGGTTGACCGATTGAGCATCTAAGACTTTCAGAGTATCCTTGCCTTAGTGTTTGAGAAAGGACTGTGACGATCATAGCACAGATCTGTTGAGATCCGATTATGTACGAGCTTCTGACACTTGGAGGGAGTGCGCACTTTTCCATGCAGAGAGGGGCACATTCTTCAGATCTAACAGTTGGCCTTCTTCTTTGGCTGAGAAGATCAGAGTAGTGTCGTGAGAGAGAGTACCGACAGAGAGTTACCTGCAGACAGATCCAGATCCAGTTGATAGTTAGGGCACATTTCCTCTGTGCATGCATCAGTTTGTTGCATGCAGATCTAGGGTTTTGACCCTATCAAGTTCGGTTGTTACTTCTGAGGTATCTTGTATGTACTTGTATTCTGCTTACTTTGCTCTCGGCTCGAGATAGAAGAAAGCACCACAGATAGTTGGTTTTCCCCATTTAGGGTTTCCAAGGTACATCTTGAGTTGTGTGATTGTTGTGGTTTATTGTTGAAGTGTTAAGAGAACTGTTGTGTTTGTATCTTAAGTCATTATTGCATTTTTTATTTATAGAGACTCAAACCGTTTGAGTTCTCAGGGCATCCAGAGGGAGTAGTGATCTCTGGATAAATTAACAGGTATCTCTCTACTACAGAAGTTCATCTTTCTGATGAACATAAGGAGTTGCAGTTAGTAGCAGCAGAAACGTTATTCGAAGTTCATCAATTACTTCAGTATGCTACCTGAAATGTGGGGACTACATGAATAGAAGTTGGCTTCCAGTAGAACATTACTTATGCCTAAGTGGAGAATTAGCATGCTCTAGGACAAGAACCACTCAGTTGACCTCAGAGGAGGTGCAATATACATCCAGTTAGAGAAATGGCCCAGGATTCACCTTTTGCAGATGACACAGGTTGTTGATGATGATTTCTTGATCGGATTTTGTATACTAATGATCAACTCCCCACCAAGATAGAGAGATCTATTGACAGGTACATATGGAGTTGTCCTATGAGTACAAGATGAAGAGTCTTAGCTTGATGCATTAATTCTTGAGATTAGAAGTATGGCAGAACCAGATGAGATATCCCTCAGTCAGAGGAGATATTTGGGATGATGGACCATAAGTTCATGGCTACACAAATTTGAAGAAGTTGAGTATGCTTCTGATTCAGATTTGGTAACAATTGATTGAATCTATGATATTCTCATTTGCCCTATGAGAGCTAATGTTTAGGATGTAGATGGCATCAGAGATGACACCTCATACATATTGATGTACTAGCAAGTGGGCAGCTCCAAAAGGAGAGTATGATGCAAAGTTGTAGAAGTAATCTGCAGCAGAGATCCAGAGGGAGTCTAGATTGCTATCCAGTATTATTGAGAGAACAAGAAGTTCATCTCAGTAGACTCACTTAATGAGACATGACACTAATGGATGAGCAACAGTGTCCCATAGTATAGCTTGTAGTGGTATGCTCTAGTGCAGAGGGAGCGGAAGATTCCAGCACAGAGGGAGCAGTTGCAGCATATCAAGGTCAAGTGCCACTATATTAGAGACATGGAATAGAGAGGAGCAATTCAACTCCTATATATTCCAACCGATGATCAGATTGTCGATATTCTCACCAAGCCTCTTTCCAAAGTGAAGTTTGCATACTTCCGTGAAAGACTTGGAGTATTGGAGAATGCTTCCCTCAGTGAGAGGGAGTGCTCTTAGTCTAGTTAGGACAGGTGGTCCTGTGTAGACCGAGAAAAGCTCAGTCCAGTTGGACAAGCGGTCCTTTGTAGACTGAGAAGAGCTCCATCCAGTTAGGACAGGTGGTCCTTTGTAGACCGAGAAGAGCTCAATCCAATTAGGACAGGCGATACTGTGTAGACCGAGAAGAGCTCAGCTCAGTTAGGACAGGCGATCCTTTGTAGACCAAGAAGAGCTCAGTCAAGTTAGGATAGGTGGTCCTGTGTAGACCAAGAAGAGCTCAGTCTAGTTAGGACAGGCGGTCCTTTGTAGACTGAGAAGAGCTCAGTCCAGTTAGGATAGGCGGTCCTGTGTAGACCAAGAAGAACTCAGACCAGTTAGGATAGGCAGTCCTGTGTAGACCAAAATGAGCTTAGTCCAGTGAGGACAGGCGGTCTTGCATAGACCGAGATGAGTCCTGTGTGAAGTATGGTTCCTGTGTGGAACATTCTCTTGTGTGGAGAGGACTCTTGTATAGAGTATGCTTGTATCCCTATGTGGGATGTTGTCCTGTATGGACTGTGTTGACCTTTCTTATGATGACGGGATGTACGAGACCAACCATGATGATCAGATGATGCTCAGATGTATTCCAGTGTGATGATACCTCTCTAGCTAAGAGGGAGTGTTGTTGATGTAGCTGCGTGAGGTATCCTCACTAGCTAAGCTGATCGGCAAAAGAAATAAACAATAAATGTATTTTATTATTCCAAAATGACAAGTCGACCCAGTAAAGAAGACAAGTCGGCCCAGTTGGGAAAATCACCCAAAAGTAATGTATAAATAGAGGAGCTGACCTCCTCATTTGTCACTCACCTCAAGCAAGTTCGCTCAAGCAAAGGAAGTTCGACTTTTGGGTTGTAGAAGACATTTTGGAGTTGTCTTCTTTGGCATCTATTCTTCTTGTGATTTTATCACTTTTTTCTTTATTGTACCGAATCTCTAAGTAAGAAAGGCTTGTTGGGCTTTCCCGAGTTTGGGTTTTCCCAAGATAAACTATTGTGTCTCTATTGTTTCTGTGCATAGTTATTCTTTCAATGATCCTATATTGTTTATAAGTTGAAAGAGATGAAAATTATACTGCTATAATTAAAATCTAACACTACTAATGTCATTCTTTCTTGTTTCGCAGTAAACAACAATCTTTCTTGCATAGGCTTTGCAATTTGCCGCCTTATGACCAAAATTATTACAGAAATAGAAATTTCCCAAGAAAAGAGTTTGATACCTTGTAGAGGAAGATCATTCAATTTGCGCAATGCCAACCCTTGTAGGAGGTAAGCCCATGTCTTGTTCTCTGAAGTTGTAATCTCTTGAAGTAAAGTCTTTGGTTACGTCTGCAAAACTTCTCTTAAATATTGTCTTATCAAATAGTGGTCTCTAATTTTTCATAACAGTTTCCATGACCTTGGTACTATTTCTAAAATTTTGTCGAAGACCCAATTGAGCATTTATTTCTTGTAGTTCCTTTTTCAAAGAGGTGATTTCAACCTCCAATTTACTGTAGTTTTCTTCCTTTTCTATCAACTGTCTGGTTATGTCTAATAACTATTCCTATAGATATTTATTATTTTTCCTTGATTTTTTTCAGTTCTTCTTGTTACCAACTGATTTGCACACAGTTGGACTTCAAGTGAGCCACCAAAGTTTGCACAAGTAATTGTGCATTTCTCAGTGTTTGGAAGTTCAAATCAAGCCTTTCAGGGCCCCTTTTTTAATTTTTTCACATGTTCATGCCCCACGGGGTTTGCAATAAAGTGTGCTAGCATGATGGTTTATGTAAAGAAATTGGCTTCCTAGGACTTAGCAATCAATCCGAGCATTCCAAGGAGTTTTTTCCCTTGTTAATTATGCTTTGCGTCTTAGCGAAGTATAATTTTCAAATTTTTCTCCTGCTCCCCCAAAGCTGGAATGCTCGTCTTGGGGGTTAGGCCTTAGGAGGTTATTAAAGTTCATGTGTCAATGTTTATTACCATGTTAGACACTATTCTAGAGTCATATGAACATGTGCTAGGTCCCCATAGGTTTTTTAAATGTTTTGGAAAAAATATTTTTTCTCGTAAAATCAAGCCATTTTTAATGGTTTAATTGGGAAAATTAAAATTGTAATAAAAGTATGGGTTGTGGGTGGAATTTTCCAATGGGATGCTCATTTTCTAAGCCAGAGCACCCATTAAACCCATAAACCCACTTTTCCTAAGTTTTGAGTGAATATTTATCACTCAAATTAATATTTGCTCAAAAAAGGCCAAAAAGACATTTCCTAAATAAATGGAAACATGTCTAGAGATGGTCCGGAGTTGATCTAAGTTAACTGGCAATCAATTCCAAGTCATCTCAGGCTCCGATAAGATGATTCCAATCAAATCAAGTGAAGATCCAATTAATTCTCCATCATAAGATGTGCCCTTCTTCAAGCTTGGGCGACTTTTCCATGTGGCAGCCACTGGTTTGGTGTGATAATTATAAGGTTGGGATTTACCTACCTCTTGAGAGGTGGCGCAATCCCCATTGGATTGAGTCCCAATCACTTCTAAAGCATCTCAACGAGCTTCTAGTTTACTCCCTCATCAAGGATCTGCCCTCCCTCTTGGGATTTGCGCCCTCATGCATGCAAAAAGCTATAAAAGCAAGTTGCCTCTCTCTTTTTCTCTAGTTGGAGGCTGAGTGGCAAGGCTCTGCCATTGTATTACATTGTTTATTTTTCTGAGAATAAAGAGACTTTGGAGGTCAAATTAGTGTGTTGCTTTGGTGTGTGGATGGATGATCAATGTGCATGAACGAAGGTGATTTGTAGTGAGCTGCTCACATACTTCCTACGTCGGTCTTGACTTACTATAAGGATCACTATTGATTTTGTAAGCTAAATTAGTTAAGTCTGTTTACTTATCTAGCCTTGTAGTCATATATGCTTAGAGATCTAGTTTCAAAATGCATCATTTGTTTATGTGTATTTTCTTTGGTTTCTTATATCTATGCTTCCAGATCTAATGTTTGGTGTATGAGTTGATGTAAGCTGCAGGCTATGTCACAGGGTTCGCCGAATTTTAGCCTTGAAGTTCGAAATTCGGCGAATTTAAAAACAAAATTCAAGTTCGTTTCTGTTCAGTGAATTCCAAAGACGAACTCCAAGCTGAACCGCATAGATCCTCTTCGAATCGAACCTAAACAAATCACATTCGAACGATTTTGATTTTAAAAGCGAATTTAAAGCCAAATTTAGGGTTTCAAATTCGTTTTTTCTTGTCTAGCCCGCTCATTTGGTCAATGGCTCTGCCGCGTTGGCTTCTCATCAATGGTTTCCCGCTTATTCAGTCACTGATTCGCTCGCATTCACTGCTTATCGTTTCTCGCATTCATAGTTCAGTCTTGCTTGGCGACTACTGAGTGCACCACTGCACAGTCGACGGGTGACTGTCGGAGTCCCAACTCATGACTGCCTTTGCACAATACAACAATCGAACATACTTGCGGCTCGTCGGCTGTCGGCCCAACACCTGTGAGTCGTGACATAGAGGCAGAGCTACATGTTGGACAATGTAAGCCTCAGCCTGGAACATCTCTCCATGAGGTGGACCACGGGTTATGATTCCTAAGTTTTAAGCAACCCTAGCTAAGTATATTTATTTTATTTTAATTTAATTTATTTTATGGTATATTTTATTTTATTTTAATATGATAATATGTATGTGGAAATTCTTATATAGATATATTTTATTTTATTTTAATTTTAATTTTATATATATTTAGAGAAAAAAATTATATATTTTATTTTATTTTAATTTGATATTTTATTTTATATTAATTTTATATATATTTGGAGAAAAAAATTTATATAGGCAAACCTAATGCCGAACCTCATCCCGAATCTCATAAAAAAAAATCGAATTCGAACCGAATTTCAAGGTTGCCGAATTCGAATTCAAACCCGAACCATGTGACATAGGCTGCACGTACCCTTTTGGTTGGAAGATAAGAGAACTTGCTTGTATCTTTTATTGACCTAACTTCTTTTGTTTACAAATCTAGTCCCACAGAAGCCCACAAATTCATCTTGAAGTCTTGGTTTCTCACTCAAAGAGCTTCCTCTTCCCCTTCTCTTTATTTCAAGATATTTCCAGTTCTGGTTACTATTATGAGCATTTGTAGATCTATGTTATAAATCTTAAATCATGGATAGGTTTATCATTCACTTTTAATCACATTAAGAATCTAGATTAGAGTCTCCAATTTATTTAAAAGTTTCTAGATCTAAATGTTGTAGGCTTTTCAAATCAAGATGCTAGTTTGCATATCAAAAGGCTTGGCTTGTCTAGTTTAACTATTGATCTCATTTAATATCCGGCATTCAAGTGCCTTGATTCGCTTGAATTTTCCAAAAGCAAGCAAAGATCTTGAGGAAAGTGGATTTCTAGCTCACTTTCCTTAGTCATTTTACCCTTCTTTTGCATCATTTTTACTTAGTAATTTTTTGTGTAATTTTTAGGCCCTTTCCCCAAGCACTCTTAAAATGTTTTGGGGCGTATTTGATTAATAAATATTTGTTGTTATGTAGACTTTTGCGATAAGGTAGAGAGGCACTCTGGTCGTTTTTCCAAGATTTAGAGCATCTGGGACCCCCCCAGAGGCTTCCTTTTACTTTTGATCAAATTTTCAAACCATTGTAAGCCATTTGGATCCTCAAACTATTAAGGACCAGTGGCATTCCTTGAAGCAGAGTCTTTTGTAATAAGTAATAAAAAGTAAAGCAAGCAGGCTACCCAGCGCCTGCACCCCATCCCCGCAACGGGGATCTGTGTCATCTTTTTCGTGATTTTGCTTTTCGTTCATTTTTTGCTTTAGTTTAGTTTTATTTTTCAAGCATCAAATCAAAACACCAAAACACACAGAAAGCACTCAAAAGTATTTTTCTTTTCTTTAAGTTATTTCGTCTTTCATTTTTGCAAAGCTTAAAATAAACACCCTTGCTTTCCCGAAGTACTGCACTAGTCGAAAGGGCTTGCCCGAGTAAGTGGTGTGTGGAAAAGAGACCCTTGGGTTTTAGTTAGCTAATCAACTCTCTTTAAAATTCATAAAATCTACCAAGGCTCCTTCCCCGTATGCTCTTGACCGTTGTAGCTTAATCTGACCAGTTGGCCAACCAGAAGGGTGGAGTGACTAGAATAATAGGACAATCTGAATAATTTTTCTTTGAGAACTCGGGAGGTCATGAAGGGTGACTACCATAGATTCGGGGGGCCACTTTAAGAAGGTTATGCCTCACCCCGATGGACACTTGGTAAAGCCACTTGAAGCGCTCAATTGAAGGAGTTAAGCTCATTTGGGCCAAACCATCAATTAACCCATTCCCGTAATCCATGCATTAATAAATTAAAACTGACAACAAGACATCTGCAACACATTCCCAACACAGCAGCAACCAGTGTTACAAATATCGTGTCGGCGAATATATTGCCGAGGGTCCAAAAACAAAATATCGGATTTATTGGGGAAAATGTCGACAAACATCGGCAATATATCGGCGAAATTAAAAAAATACAAAAATATTAATTTTTTGACTCGGCCAATATTTTTCTGATATTTGCGGATTTTTGCCGATATTTGCCAATTTTTTGCCGATATTTGCCGATTTTTGCTGATATTTGCCGATTTTTGCCGATATTTGCCAATTTTTTGCTGATATTTGCCGATTTTTTGGCCGATATTATCGCCGAGCTGGAAACATCGTGATATATCGCGATGTTGGCGATATATTGCCGATGTTTGTAACAATGGCAGCAACAATTTGTACATTTAGGCACTGGTCAAATTTTTTCAATCTTATGTGTTTCAAATCAACCTACTAATGTCGTGAATGTTTTCTTTAAATGCAATGTTGTTGATTTAATTTATCGCAGCCATTCTTGATTCAGTATTCATTTTCACCATTTTAACTCCTAGATTTATCTTTTCCTTTTTTGTAGTGTAAAAGCCTTAGTTTAATTTTTATAGAGACCACCCCCCTTGGCTTCAGTAGGAGTAGCCTAGACAGAGGAGACAAGTAATCAGATGACAGCACTTGACTCTTGCCTCCAAGGACACACTGAGCAGATTGAAGATTTTTTCTGCGCTCCCCCCATGTGTGTATTAGGCGGCAACACTTCTAAATCACTAATGAGTTCTCCTTCCTGCGTCTTCATATTCTGAGTCTTCTGTAATCACCATGAAGAGCATTTCTTGATCATTTTCATCAGATGAACTACTATCCTCTCTTGAATACAGACTCTTCTTATTTTTATGTTCAACCCCGGATTGTTGGTGTGACTTTCTTCTCTCTATAATTAAGATCCTCTTCACTGTCACTATCCTTCGAGTCCTTGTAGGGACACTTAGAAGCAAAGTGACCTACTCTACCACATTTAAAATAGTTGAAGGGTAACTTACCTTTGTATCTGCCCTGGCCTCTTTTGAGATTCTTCACAAAATTGGCTTCCTCGCCATCTAATGCATCAGAGAGATTTTTGCTGGACTCTTCCCCTGCTTTCTCTTGTCTTCTTGGATGCCTTAAACGCTGCTTCTTTTCTTGTAGGATTTTCTTTTTCAGTCCTCATCTCATATGCTGTAAGAATTCCATGAAGCTCAGCCATCTTTAATTTGTCCAAATCACTTATGTCCTCCAAAACTGATACCTTGGGATCGAATCTTGTTGGCAAAGACCTTCATACCTTTTGCACAACATAAGTGACAATCTAATTGATTGACAATACCTCTTCGTCAAATTGTGCCCCAAGTCCTCTAATTGCATTGACAATCTCATCCACTCGAAGGAGATAGGCTGCAATGTTTTCTTCTTCCTTCATTTTGTGGGTTTCAAATTGTCCTAAGAAATTTTGCAGTTTTTCTTTCTTAACATTCTCATCTCCTTCATAGATGTTCTTGAGTTTGTCCCATACCTCCTTTGTTGATGTACACTGCATAACCTTGGTGAATTCTGAGTATGTTAATCCTCACTGTATTGCATTTCTGGCCCTCGCATTGCATTCATACTGCCTCTTGTCAACTGCATCCACTGTAGGACTATAGGGAACTTTGTAAACACTTAGGACAGATTGCCATACTTCAACTCCAAGTGATTGTAAATACACTTCCATTCTCATGCTCCAAAAGGTGTAGTTAGACCCATCCAACCTTAGTGCTCTATATGTGGAAAGCCCCTCCTGCCTATCCATTTTTAGGCAGTGACTTTATCTTCCAGTTGTTAAACTGTTAATGAAGCAACCCGCCCTGATACCAAATGTTGGAATTATTAATAATACTGAGAGGGGGGTGAATCAATATCATGCGTAGATTTACAAATTATTCACTTTTAAAACATGCACCAATATCAATTTAACACCACATCAATAAAAACAAATTGTGTGCAAATATTTGAAGAAACTTATATATATATATATATATATGATATTACCGAGAAAGACGAGTGACACCAATCTCCACTGATGTGAGCACCGACTCACTCAGACATTCCTCTGATTGGGACACCAATCCGACTGGCAAGCACCAACTTACAGACTGCAGGCTTCAACCTGTGAGGACATCAATCCTTCGCGCAAGCACCAATTTGATGAACTAGGCTCTGACCTATGAGGACACCAATCCTCTACTCAAGCACCAACCTAAATGGAGACACCAATTTCCTTTCCTTGCCCCGTCCAACCGCCTTGAGAAGTAGATAGTACAGATTTCTGACTTATGCGCGCACAAAGATTTGCACTTTGCTTTACTGACTGCGTGCTCTTCCACTGGTTCAACTCAAATTGTTGTTTCTCTTACACTGTATTACACCACCGATCCACTCTACAACATAGATTATGCACACATATATATCCACATGCTTCTTGCGCCTTTCACAAATGTTCAAATCTGCGTGTCTGGTCCTTGTGTTCCTGCATTTCTTGTTGCCTCGCACACTTCATCAAATCATATTTCTTTTGATTCCCCTGATTATTTCATCTTACCGAAGCTAGCCAATTCAAAACATTTCTCCATGCGTTCTTCCAAGCTTACTTCTCACTCCTCGACTTCACTTCCTATTTATACTCCACTTGTTCAAACAATGCGTCCACAAGTTGAGGCTTCTCTAAACGGTAATACCCCTTCTTCCTTTCTTTTCGGACAAGCTTACCCACGCATCCACCACTTGTCTTAACCCGCGCAAATGGGGGTACCATGACTGTGTGGGTCCAGCGCACACTAGTTCATTGGCTTGGTGGGACGTGCGCACTTGGGGACCATCATTAGGTGAGTATTGCATACTAGAGTACCATTACTTGATGGGTCTTGCGCACTTCCGAGACCTGCACACATATTTTTTATATAATTCTCCAAAATGGCATAAAGACACTAAGTCCACTTCGACATCAATGACAACCAAAATTCAACAGTGGTAACTGTGTCGACAGATCCACGGACTTTGACAGTTCGCAACAAGAAATAAGTGAAAGCCAAGCAAATGATCGTGGATGCTATATGTTGTCCGCCAGATTGCACACCAGCAGCAGAAATCTTTCGAAAGCTGTCTCTTCACTACAAGTGAGAGAGGTGTGGCCTTGGGGGCAAGCAATGAGCCAGGTACTGTCACCTGAATCCCAGCTCCTCCGTTTAGGCTAACTCCTAACGAAGCCAAGGGGGGTAGTCCCTACAAAGAGTTGTCTATGGCTCAATGTTTTAAGTGTTAAAAATGTATGGTGATGCGGATTGGTGTTGTTTAGGAGTTTTTAGTGATGAAAGACACACAACTTACTTTTAAATAAAACACAAGATAAGATGCAATCCACGTCGCGAAACAGCATATAAAGACTTGAGATAATTAAGAAGCATCCACAGATAAAAAATTAAATGATAAAAGGACCAGTGCCTTATCAAATGGGTAACGGAGTCAAAATAATTGAATTGTAGTGCTGGGGGATGCTGAAAAATAAGTCTTGATAGTAACTGTTCGTGAGATCGTTGTGAAAATTATCTTGGTAAATTTCAAAGTTTTAATGGTCTTGATTATTAGGATAAAACCAAGGATATTCAAGAGAAAGTCCGGAAAAGACAGTATCAAGTGCCTCCGTTCAAGGACATGTCGGGCCACCCAGTGCTCTAGCCAGGTCGCGCAATGCTAACCAGCAAACCAGACGCTGAACATGGAATCCCGGCGCCCCCACTAGGAGATTACCCACTGAACTTATCTTATCGCTCAACTTCGGATTGGTTGGTTACGGGGATGAAAATTTTTATATAGTTATCACTTATGAATTTAACAAGTCTTCCACCTTTCTGAGTACTAGCCCAACCGTGTCCGGTTGGCAAAGCATACGGGTGTTGGACGATCAACCAAAAGTAAATTTATTAGGGGAAAAATGTGGGTTAAAATATTTTATTATTTAGAGCACTTGTTCAACTCTTCGACAGAGAGCGCTCTTGACTTGATCTTATGACCACAGTTCAAGAGACTTCCTAATTTAAAAATGCCTAATGCAGGGGGAACATGCAAGTCTATATGCTCTCCGACAGAGAGTGCTCTTGACTTGGATTTGGCCAAGTTCAAGAGACTTTGTTCGTTTTAAGAAACAAGTAGCAGTTGTGATAACAATCAACTTTGTAATACATAAATCATGTGAAAGCTCAAATAGATGTGAAATATTGCTAACATGCTACTTGCAAAATAAAATGAAACTTTACTTAGTGTTCTACCAAACAAATTTATTCTAAAGGTGGGATCAACCTCCGAACAAGGTCAACCACTAGAACCGTCAGTCTTGGAAACCTTCCAGCTAGCTAGATGTCCACAAGAAGCTGATGGGGGAACGAGAAGCTACCACAAAGTTATGTGGCCTTTGGGATACAATCCCAAAGTTAGCTTACTCTAGTCAAGACTTGGAAGAGAAATTAATCTAAGTACGAAAATGAAGACTAATCTATGAACTTGAAAAAGATGAGATCTAAACTAAAGCATGCACAACACTCTTCCCCAAATGGGGAAGAAAACCAAAAAAGTGGAGGCCTCCTCCACTTGAACTTTTATTAACTTGATTACAAATGCCTTGGGTTTGAAACCCTTGAAGGACTTTTGAGAGAGAGATAATACTTGGAAAAAATAGAGAAGAAACAAGTCTTTGCTTGCTTTTGCAAAGGATAAGTACGTCAAGTTTTGATCATTCTCATGGTTTCTTCACTTTGTTTCTTTTGCTTAGATCTTACTTCTTCAAAGCTCCTTCAAGTTTCCTCCTTTCAAAACATCTACACAAGTCTTAGAAATTCCCAACCAAGGCACCCATTAATCATTAGAACAAGACAAAATCTTGAAGCTATTTAAACTAGAGTCTACAAAAGACTTCAAAAAATTAGTTTATGAGATTTTTTATTTAAAAAATGCATAAAAGAAAAAACGGACCAGCGAACAACATATGCTTAAAAAATGATGAGAAAGAGATCTAGAATGTAAAATTTTTGAAATATTTTTGTATGGAAAAATCTATCTTTTAAATGGAAACAAAAATCTAACAAGTATGAGCTATACTAATGCCAAACAATGAGATCTAATTATCAAAATAAAGACAAAACTTTAACAACTACTACACTTAAGCAATTCGTTTTTTTGTGTCTTATGTGTTTTAAGGGCTTTCTGGGAAGGTGGACGAGAGGAGTCTTGGAGGAAAAACGAATGGAGGGATGATTGGACAAAGATGAGGGTGGAAAAAGCGAATGGGTGAAGAGTAGGGTAAAATGAATGGAGGAAGGAAGGGTAAAACCAATGGATGAGGAAATAAGGAATGAGTGGGAAGATGAAAAGATCAAGTGGAACACTTGATGGCTTAAGAACACTATCCAAGAAACCCTTCCAGCTAGCTGGATGATACGCCTGCAATAGTGTTGAAGAGAGCACAAGGGAACAAATCCCAAGTTATTCCCCAAGGTTGAAGGAGCTTCAACCTTATGGCAAATCCTAAGCTAGGCTTAACAAAAAAAATAAAAGAGAAGGGGATAAGAGATAAATGGGTGGAAAAAGGTAAGGGGAATGGACTAGAAGAGGGAAGTTTTAGAACCAAGTAACCAGTTGAAAATATGCTTTTGAAGATGGATTTCAAACTCAACACTTCTTTACCAAAATGCTTAAGATCGACTTTGGGAGATCCTGAAATGCACACAAATGTTAGGAAAAAGGTCTTTGAAGAGATGAAAGTTGCACCCAAGCTCAAACCTCTCTTCAACCTATGAGATCTGCACAAGAAATTACTCACAAACACACCTTGATCAAATATTGTATGTAAAGCAAAATGAGATTAGAAGAGTATAAATATTTCCAACTACAGTCTACTCTTTCCAAATCACATAGAACCCCAACATCAATGGACAAGTTGAACCCAAATGCCCACCCTATGGGCTTAAGAAAGCCTTCTAAGCTAAATAATTGATCAAAGTAATGAAATATGAACAATAAACAAATACAATATCACCTTAGAATGGATGAAGCATTTCCATAACAAGCATCAACACCATGTGGACCTCCAAAGTCGCTTTTATTTCCAAATAGCAATCGCTAGAACACGATTACAAATTGGCAGAGTAAGTTTGCCCAAAAGATCCATGAAGAGAAAGCCCAAATGGCCTCTCTTATATAACAAAACTCAATTCTAAACCCTAATTCGAATTGGTGATGAAGAGAGCCAAAAACTCCATCAAAAACCAATCAAATCCATGTCAACACCAACCAAATCGAGCTTGGAGTCTTAAATCATCTTTAAACTTGAGTTTGGAGCCCATAATTTGAGGAAGGAGCCCCACATGCATTGATTTCATAATCCAACAACCCATTAATCAATTGCCAAATCACAAAAACTAATTTGCATGAAGGTGGGCAAATTTCTCAACTGTAGATCACTCCCAGTGCTCCGAAACTGATCTGAATAAGGTAGGTGAAGATTCCAATCATCATAAATGCTTTTTGCCATGTCATTTTGACTTTTACTTTATTCAATTTGGCCTTTTTTGGAGAGATTTAAATTATCTCCAATTTATTATTTTTTGAATATTTTAATTAATATTTCTCATTTTTTTATTTTTTGAGAAAATATTAATTATGAGGCCAAATAATTGTCTGAAATTTAGGGTTAGCTGGTCCATAGGTCATGTGTGATTTTTGGCTTATGAAACAAGCCATCAATCACTAAATTCGGACCCCGGATGACTGACATATTACAGACTCAAATTTCTCCATTTAAACTATAGAGAAATTTAATTAAAATTTAAAAAATAATTAAAAATTAAAAAACCCCAAATCCAACGCGTCCGGTAAAAAATTTTCGAAATTTCTTCTGGAGGTTCTAGAGACTTAGGACATGACCAAAACCTATTCTAATAGTGTCTAGTAGGTTTATACATATTAGTTGGACTCTAATAACCCCCCATGGCTCAGATTTTCAAAATCGGGCATTCCAGCTTTGGAGGAAGCGGGAGAAAACCTCATCGATTATACATCGCCTTAAGCAAAGTATAATTGACAAGGGAAAAAACTCCCTAGAATACCTTAGTTGCTTAATCAAGTCATGGGGAACCAAGCCACTCAGACCCTACTAGCACACTTTGTTACAAACCCCCATGGGGCCATGGTCATGTCGACTCAAAAACAAAACCGGCTAGCCAAAACAGGCTAGACCCAAATATCTGAAACCCAGATACTCTGGAAGTGAACACTGATGTGTTCCAACATTGGCGGCTCAATAAGGTTTCAACTATCTGTGCAAAATAGGTGATAACACTATAAAGGATGATTCGATCCCTCATATATCCAAGAAGAAGACGATGAAAGAGATGTTCAACATCGTCGTTAGCCTTTACCAAAGCGAGAACATAAACAGGAAGACGATATTAGATAACAAATTCAGATCTATAGAGATGGCCAAATCAGACACCGTCACCAGTTACCTGATGAGTGTCACATAGATTCGAGATCAACTTGCAACAGTTGGGGAGAAGGTTGAAGACAAAGAGCTAGTGAATCGAGCACTGAATGGGTTCCCATTTTAATGAGAAACATTTGTCTAGGCCCTAGGTTGTTTACGCTCGAGAGAATCTTCCCTCATAGGAAATAATGTGGGATGCCTGCATCCAGGAGGAGACTCGAATGGAGTCAAAGGCCAACAAGCAAAGAGGTGATAGTGACCATGCCCTATTTGGTCAAACAAAGAAGGGCAAATGTAAAGGACCCAACAAGGGTAAAGTAGAGTGAGAAGTCAGCCTCACAGACAAGGAAGGACTTGAATAAAATCAAATGCTTCATATGTCATAAGCACAGCCATTATACATCATAGTGTCCACAGAAGAAGAAAGGTAAAGGGAAGCAACAACAACCTCAACTGAAACTCAAGTGAAGGAGTTTGCCTCCAAGTTCGAGAAGGATTTTTTCATGGTATCTTGCCTTTCTTCTAGCATGGTTCCAAAGTACACTTGGTATGTGGCCAGTGGAGCATCTAGGCATATAACATCAACCAAGAGCTATTTTCGAGTCTAAAAGAGCATGTCTCAGGAGTTCAAGTCGAGCTTGGTGATGATGCCAAGTTCCTAGTAGCAGGATTTGGTACCATTCCTTTCCAACTCCAATCAAGTAACTCTTGAGTCTTTAAACTTTGATGATGTGTTGTTTGTTCAAAGTCTCGGGAAGAATTTTCTTTTAGTTCGGTCATGGCAAATAAGATCTTTGCAATGGAGTTCAAAAAACAGGAAATCCTTATCAGAGCGAAGGAGTCTAGCCTAGGATCAGCTCAAGTGATCAGGGTTAGGGAAGGAAATTTGTACAAGTCACAGGGTGATCCTATTCGATCCCTAGTGCATAACACAGATAACTTGTGCGAGTTATGGTAACAGAGGATGGGGGCACTTGCACAGTGCACTACCTATTCCAAGGGAGATAGTCACAAGTGTTCCAGAGTTCAACATTGAGCAACAAGGTGTGTGCAAAGGGTGCACGCTTGGAAAGCATGCCAATGTTTCTTTCCGAAGCGGCAAGCACAAGTCTAAAGGAATTCTAGACCTAGCGCATTCGGATGTGTGTGGACCGATGTTAGTAGCATCAATCACGGGAAACATTAACTATGTTTCCTTCATTGATGACTTCTCTTGCAAAACTTGGATCTACTTTATAAAGACCAAGGATGAGGTCTTTAGCAAGTTTCAAGAGTTCAAAGCTCTAGTGGGGAACCAGACAGGGAAGATGATCAAAGTTTTGAAATCAGATAATTGGGGTGAGTATACCTCCAATGATTTAGAGGATTTTTGCAAGGATGCGAGAATCAAAGGGAGTTCATTGTTCCATATAACCCACAACAAAATAGGATTGTAGAGCAGAAGAATTGATCCATCATAGGGGTTGCTAAGGCCATGATACATGACTAGGATTTGCCAATTTTTCTACAGGCAAAAGCATGCACCACAATAGTCTCCATCCAAAACAAGTGTCCTCACAAGATTTTGGAGGACGAGACACCAAACGAGGGATTCACTAGTGTGAAGCCAAAGGTGAGCCATTTCTGCATCTTTGGTTTTCTAGTTTATATCCATATATTAGTCAAGAAGAGGACCATGTTGGAGCCCTCTAGCAGAAAGGGTTTGTTTGTTGGTTACAATGAGACTTCAAAGGCCTACAAGATCTATATTCCTAGGGAAAGAAAGACAACTATAAGCAGAGATGTAAATTTCGTGGAAGACTTTGCATCCAGGAAGTTTCATGAGCCTATTCTAGTGATAGCGGATGAGGAGTAGGAAGCACCGAAGGTTGAGCCAGGGTCACCAACGACTTCCACTTTGAGGCAACCTTCTGGTGCAAAGGCAAAGCCACCAGCTCCTACCATTTTTGTTAGTAGACCTTGATGGTTCACTCAAACATTGAGGGATGCTTAGGAGCATGTTGAGGCTCGTGGGAGCACATTTAGGGAGAGTAAACCTTCAAAGAAGTTTCCAAACTACATCATTTGGAGATATGCCATGGTGGAAGAGTGCACCTACATCATGAAGAACGATGAATGGGACATTGTGCCTAGACCGAAGGGGAAATTAGCGGTGACTTCTGGGTGGCGCTACAAGATCAAGTATGCGACAGCTGGAAGCATAGAGAAGTACAAAATGAGGTTTGTGGCGAGAGGGTTCTCCCAAAAAGAGGGAGTGGACTACGAGGAGACTTTTGCTCCAGTCGCCAAGGACACTTCTATTAGAGCAATGATGTCTTTATTTTTCATTATAGGATGGAAAATACATCATGTGAATGTAAAGATAGCTTTCCTCGATGGGATAATTGAGGAAGAAGTGTACATAGAGTAGCCTCAAGGCTTTGAGATCAGTGGGAAGGAGTCCCATGTTTGTAGGCTAAAAAAGGCCTTGCATGGACTCAAGCACCAAGTATGGTATTCCAAGATTGATAGATAGTTACTAAGTATGGGCTTCACCAAAAGTGAAACAGATCCCAACTTATATTTCATATTTGTTGAGGTTGATTTACTTATTTTGTTGTATGTAGATGACCTATTTCTTACAAGTACAAAGAAGCTCATTGTAGGTGCAAGGCAAATATGGCAGTTAAGTTTGAGATGTAAGACATCGACATGATCAATTACTTCTTGGGGTTGGAGGTTTAGCAGAGACTAGGGAAGATTTTCCTTGGACGGGATAAGTATGCAGTTGAGATCCTGAAGAGATTTCGAGTGGAGGTCTGCAAAAACATGGCCACACCTATGATCACTAATTTGAAGAAAGAAACAACTTCAAATTCAAATTTGGTGAACCCCACATTCTACAGGAGGCTGACAAGTTCCTTGATGTATTTGGTCAACACTAGGCCAAAAATATGTTTTGCAGTGAACACCTTTAGTCAGTTCATGGTGGAAGCAAGACAGGAGCATTAGGTAGCAGCAAAACATGTGCTGATATACTTGAGGGGCACAGTGGAGTATGGACCGAGATATCTTGGAGATGGTGAGGTGAAGTTGTAGGGATATAGAGACTCGGATTGGGAAGGAAGTGCATCAGACAGGAAGAGCACATCAAGGTGTTGCTTTAGCTCGAGATCGGTGATAATATCCTAGTTCAGCAAGAAGCATATTTCTATGGCACTTAGCTCAGTAGAGGTGGAGTATATGGCAGCCAATACTGCTAGTTGTGAAGCCATCTAGCTTCACAAGTTGCTTGCAGGATTATTTGATCAAGAGTTGGATCCCATGGTGATTTACTGTGATAATCAGAGTTGTATCAAGCTCTAAGAATCCAGTGTTTCGTGACAGGTCCAAGCACATTGAGACCAGATATCACTTCATTGGAGACAAGATTCAAAAGGGAGCCGTAAAGCTCCAATATGTACTCATAGATCAACAAGTTGTTGATATTCTTACCAAGCCCTTAGCAAAAGGGAAGATTGAAGCATTTAGAGACAAACATGGATTGGTGCAAAATTCCTTCCTTGCTAAGAGGGAGTGTTGAAAATTCTAACTCGGACAAGAACTTCCACACAGGCTTAGTGTCAACCGTGCCAAAAGTAATTTGAGTCAAATCTATTTTGTAGTTCAATTTAGTAATAAAATGAAAGTCTTATATTTAGTTGTTGAGTCTAATAAAGTGTATTTTTATACATTAGTGATTTAGACTAATCTCATCCGTACATCTCACTGAGAGATTAGGGTTTTAGCTCAAGTATAAAGGCAAGTCAAGGTAGAAGGTTAAGAGACACATTCATTCACTCAAAGACAAGTTTTCTTGGGAGGTGATTTACTTCATCTTTGGAGTAGAGTTAGAGCATCAGAGAGGAGCCAAAGCCAGAAATTGGGTAGAGAGCAGCACACAGGTCCGTACAAGACAGAACGACCCGTACGGATTTTGTATCGACATACAGACAAATCCATACAGTTGTACAAAACATGTCCCTAAAGTCATACAGATAGGACATATAGTATGCAGCAACCGGCAGGCAGATTTTCCTCAGTAAGTGTGCAGAACTTTTCATTTTGGGTACCATACAACTGTTAGTCTGACAATTGTGGAGGTTTCCTTGTAAACTTTGAATTGTTAATGAAAAGATGATTTGAAGAAGTAAATTATCTGTGTATTGTGTTTTTTGCTTCTGTTGTTTATTTTCCAGCTATATGTGTGATCACTGCTATGTAAAGAATTTAATTTCGGCACTTAAATAACAACCTTGTTTAGGTGAGAACATAAGGACAATGGTCACCTAGAGTTTGGAAATTTAACACATACACCTAACCCAAAGGAACTCTACCAGTTGGAACCCCTGACCTCTCAGCAATCGCTGCCCTAAAACTAGTAGATTGAAATTGGTTATTGGTTGCTCTTTCCAATGGAAATCTTCGTCAGGGAAACCCTCTAGGCACTTCCATGCATTCCAAGAATGGTGCCTGGGGTAAATGTCGCTAGCAAACAACATGTATACCTAACCCCAAGGGACCCAAGTGGATTTGACCTCATGACCTCCTCCTTAGCTAATACGGCTTCAGCATGGCAAGTCAAACCACTTGAACTAACCACTTTTTTTTTCGTGAGTTACTAAAGAAAAATAGAGAGAATTTTCTAAGCACTGTGATTTCTTATTAATTGCTGTTAGTACTTCTCAGTTAGCTCACGTGTTTTCAGATCTAGCATACAGAAGTAGTTTTGCGAGTTCCTTGAGTTTTTCTAGCTTCCTAGGGTTAAAGGTTTGCAGATCTGTTTACCATGGACTGAAATTTTAACAGCACAGAGCGTTTGATGTTAGGCATGTGTAATCCCCTCACTCCAAGTTCCCAACATGATTGATGATCACCAATTACCCCTAGAGTCTAAGAAGAATGAAATACATGCTAACCAATCTATTTTTTGATAAATGTGCAGCCATATGAAGCTTGGATTGTAAAATGTCAGGAAGTGGTATCTATAGCAGTAAACAGGAAAAAGCCAAACCTTAGTAATGTTTTCCCATGTACAGATGTAAGATCCAATTTGATATGGCTCATTTTCAAAATTTGCAAGCCTCAAGGATACCAACCCCTTTGATATGACAGAGAGAAAGAAACTATACTCACGTGCTCAAGTAAATAAATGATCAATGGGAATGGTAATGGCATATATGCCAAACACAACAAAAAGAGGGTGTCGATGGCACCTCAACCTAGATCTATGCCTAAGCTTAATAGAAATTGTCAGCATCATATATAGACAAGAAGAAAGCACAAGTCCACACAACCAAATAATAGATATAAAGTGTGGTGTCAAAGGAAGAAAGCTTAGTTATTCCAGCAATTGGAGAGAGATAATCAACCTATTATTTTCATAAAGTTTATTCACAAGATTTTGACAATTTTGTACTACAAACTATGCAGCTAAATCCCAAGTAATTTACAAGAAAGCTTTGAATGTAAAAACCCATCCAAATATATTTTTTAATGATAGTGCACCAATTTTCTCTGCCTCCATTAGAGTATACGATTGTCAAGCAATGGTCAAGCAAATGAAGTAAGATGGATTTTGTTTTCACATATATATTTCTAAAAGAATATGAAAAGAATTTATTTCTTACAGTTATAAAAAAGCTGAAGGACTTAATAAATGATATTTATTGATTCATCAGCAGTTATAAAAAGCTGATGAATCAATAAATGATAAAAGAGAGATGAAATATAAAGTTCATACTTAGGGTACTTAATAGGCATGACGACTGCTTCTTTCAAAAGTCGTTTTGCATTCTCTAGACCCTTGATGTTGTTCCACTGCACATCAGGACTCCCTCGAAGAATATCCCTATCAAAACCAGTACAAAGACAAAACAATGGATCTACTGAATGAGTCAACCATCTACTTTGGTAATGGGAGCAATCTTCATATAGGAGACTATATCTATCCCTTGCCAAAGATTTTTGGAGAAAATAATTTCCTACAACCAATAGTAGTAACATGAAAAATAAAATAATTCTAAAGATCTAAAATTACCGGCAAATACTTTCTGCCAAGTTACGCATTTCAACAGACTCAAAAGCTGGCAACACTCCTTTTTGCCTGAAATAGATTATATCTCCAAGATCAGTAGGTGAATTTCTACATGTATCCAATCAATCACAATATATACAATAAATATGACAACTAACCCCTTGCATTCTTCCTTGACAAACAACAAAGAAGCAAATCATAACAACAGAACTCAAGCAAGTTAATCAGTCAAATATTACAAGTGGATTTGCTGTGAAACAAGGGCCCTAGGCTATTCTTGGAACGAATCCATAGTAATGGGCCAACTCAGCTTTAAAAGACTCAATCACATCAACTATTTTTAGCTATCTAGTCTATTTTTTATCATTCTTATTATTAGTAACTGTCTATGTTTAGACTTTGCCTATTTTTAGCCATCTATGTTATTTTTAGGTATTCTTATTATTAGTAAATTTCAATTTTTAGACAAGGACTAATTTTAGCAATCCTCATCTAGGGAAAGTTTATTTTGTCAAGTAGCATGTGAAGGAAGTTATTTTTGTTTAGTATGTGAGAAAACCCATTTTTGTCAAGTGGCATGTGAAGAAATTTACTTTTGGTCAAGTAGTATTTTGCCACACAAAATGCAGGTGCATATTAAGACATTCTTCTCAGCAGCAATTACAGGATGATGAGGTTTCCAGAGGTAGATTGCCCTGGATGTGGACTTTGGGAGCATGATTCAAGCTTGACTACGTCTTCTTGTTTATCACCTTTTCTTTCACATGCTTGGAGGATGCTCGGGTTTTTTGAAGCATGTTTGATAGTTGGATTCATGGGAGATCCTCTCTAAGCCTAGTTGAAGATCTATTGGGAGGAGGAAGTCAAGGGTCAAGCATATGTGAGGTTTTCATGTTTCTCCTCTTCCTCGTGGATGATTAGAACTTATGCAAGGGTTGCCACTGTCTTTGCTGCTGTAATTATCTCTTTTGAAGGGAGTTTTGTATATGAGAAGAGATTAGGGTTAGGGTTAGAAGTTGTAAATCCTCCCCAGTCCATATAACCTTGAACCTTAGGGAACTTTTTGCTGTATTTTCGGATTGGGTGTGGCACATGTTATGGCTCACTTGATGTTATGGGATTGTATTTGAAGATGTGATATTTTGTTGGGACTGCTCATTTTAATAGAATACTGTTCTACATCATCCTCTGTCATGGTTTTTCTTCCACTATTTATGGCTGCATGTATTTCCTTGGCAGCAATTTCATGGTTGCGAAAATGCATCTTGTATAAGGGCTTCATCACCTACTCTAGTATAGCTTGAAAATCTGTTTTGGACTAGTCATGGTACATCAATGTATGGCTTGACTAGGGATTCTCCATACTATTCAAATGCTCTTGTTCATAGATCCTTGCCTCGATTACCCATTGGATTGGCACTAGTCTCAATCCACCATCCCATCATTTTCTAAAGTTTATCTAACACTTTACTTAAAGATTCCCCCCTTGTGCCGGAGGAGATCCAGCCTAGAGTGAAAGGAAGGCTTGTTGCAGTGACAATGGGCAACCTTTATGAGTTCCCCTAGGGTTGCACTCCTGTTTCAAAGCTTTATCACTTTGAGTGAAGGTTTGACAGGTAACATATTCTACACTAGGCTAGATCCATAGTTGATAAATTCACCAAAAAATCATCATGTCCTTAAAAATCGCAACTTTTTCGGCCGAAAAAATCGTGGACATCGCATTTTTTTGGAAAAAATCACCAAGTCGACGAATCAGTGGGCTTTAAGGACGATTTTTCACTTTTTTTTGGTCATTTGTTCTTTGGGATTTTGGAGAAGAAAGGAGGAGGGCTTGTGGTCATCATCACTCATTGTGGAGATAGCTAAACAACCATCATCATCACCATCGAGGATTTTTTAGTGGATCAAGGATTCAATCTCATTTGCCAACCAATGTTGAATCTTGTAATCTTAGGTATGTATTTAAATCCCACCATGTTAATGCTAATTTTTCCATAGATTTATGCATGGTTGCTTGCCTACATTTTGCTTCTTCTTTTGTCGTTTTTCCATGATTTTCATCCCCATAAAACAATTTAAGGTTTTTTTTTAAATGGGACAGCAAGCTTGATTTTTATCCACCCTCTTATTGTCATTTTTCATTGCTAATAATCTAATCTAGAGGTCCGATTTATTTAATTATCCACCTTAAATTTTAAAAATTTAATTATGTGTTTTATTTGAAAGTTGAATTATATTTTCTTTATTTAATATTTTCCACTATAATGAAATGCAATCTAATCCCCCTTCTTTCTTATTTGTTGTAGATGGTGTCGAAACTATGGTGCATGGGCACCAAATTTATAGAAATTCGCCATTTGAGTCCTCAACAAAACCTGTAACCTGTAGTTCTTCGGGATGTGAGCGCAATTGGAGTGTAATTGAAAAAATACACTCAAAGAAACGCAACAAGTCAAAACTTTAACAAAGCAATTACATTTATAATTTATTGTAATTTATGACCCTCGAATTTTTTATGACCCTATTACAGGTTGAAGTTCACCTGTTTGAATGGCTTGGTGTATGTCCATTACAATCTTCGACTGTGGATAAGGCAGGTGGAGAAAACATCGAATGTGTATGCCATTTCCTTGGACAATATTGATGTATTGTCCAAGTGGAGGGTGGAGAGTGAGGTGCCTATCATGGAGGAAGCACCTGCATGGTTAGGGGAGGAGGAGGAGCATGAAGACTTCATGGAGGGTGATGTGCCCATATCAACACCACCTTCGACACAGATTGATGTACCTAGTCTTGCACCCATCAGTCACCGTCTGACATTTGGTGCAGAGCCAGGGCCTTCTATTGCTAGGGGCAAGCCTAGCAAACAGCCCATGACCTTTTCTCGTAAAAGGGGGAGAGGGCATTGATATCAAATAGCTAGCTACTAGTTTTGTGACTTTTGTCATTGTATGATTGTACATCTACCTCATGATGATGAGAGACGTTTATATATGTGGTGTCATTTTGTATTGGTTGTCCATTTTTGAGTCCTTGATTGGACAACTATCAAGGTTCAAGATTCAGTATCGACTTTGATATATCATTTTTAATTGGCATCCACTACATCATATATATCTGTGCTTTCTCCATATTTATGTGCCAATGTGTTTATCTAATGTTTTTGTTGCTTTATATGTTTAAAATTTTGAAAAAAAATGAATATATTCTGTATTTTTTAATGTTTGTCGATTTTTCCCAATTTTTTCACTGATGTTGCAAAGAAGTTGTATTCCAAACCCTCAGTGATTTTTTGTCAATGCCAATGTTATCAACTATGGCTAGGTTCTTATTTAATAGAAGGTCTATTCTTATCTTTCGTTTCCAATTTTGTCATTGACTCATGGGAAAACAAGACACAGAAGTTTGAGCATATCGACACCATAAAGTAACAACAAACAAGGTGCATTTGAAGGAGGAAACATCATTGGGAAAAAACTAAAAGCATGTCTAAGACCCATGCACCACCTATTATATCTCTAGTTTCTAATTTTGTCATAGACTCATGGGAAAATGAGACATAAAAGTTTGAGCATTCCAACACCATAACATAAGACGAACAAGGTGCATTTGAAGGAGGAAACATCATTGGGAAAAAAAAAGTGTTTCTAAGAACCACATATCTCCCATGGTAAGTGCCTTTGTCCTCATCTTTGAATACACATCTCATAAGAAAATTGTTGGGTTTGAGAATTTGTGGGCATTGACACAAACGTGTTGCAAGTGCCACAACATTGACGCATTTGTGAGTGATGCATCAAATAGAATGTACCCAAGACCATTATGACTCTAAATAAATTAAACACCCCTATTATTTAGTCACCACTCAAAATAGATTGAATCGTCATTTATTTTAATGAATGGTGCTGATAAAAAACCAACCATATTATTTAGTCACCACTCTAAATAGATTGAATCGTCATTTATTTTAATGAGTGTTGCTTATGAAATGCCTCTAACTCATCCAAGAACTTAGTTTGTAGGCTCTATACTCGTTAGGGTTTAAACCTAGGTCACCATCATGGCAAGCCCTTTCTCAATCACTAAATCATTGTTAGTTTTTCGAGTTAGTCCAAAAGCGTTTACACCATGTTTTGGAGGTGCTTCATGAGATTCGAGGTGCATAGTGTATGTTCAGCCCCTAGATGGTTCAAGATGGATTACAGCATGAGAGATGGTCCATGATGGATATGCTCAGTTGAGATGGCTTGCTTAGTGGACGCCTGACCTCAAGATGGTGTTGGTTTAGTGTTCTTCCCTTAGGCATTGGAGTTCTCTTGCTTGATCAGTGGATGCCCCCCACATGGAGGAACCACTTGCTTGGAGAACCCCACTTGGGATGAGGAGCATTTTGCATCATAGAGGAGGGCCCTAGATGGCATGTGGTAGCTTGGTTTTTTGTTCTGAGGATTAGAGATGGCTCAGGGATGCCTGGGGCTTCGACAGTGTTCTTGCAAGGGGTAGTTGACCTTGTGGAGTACATTGCTTAGGAGGATCGATAAAGTCTGTGAAGGCCAGTGATGGAAGCATGTGGACTTACCTTGTGTAGCTACATTATCGTGGAGCCCTTATTATGTATGCCATCACCTTGGAGCATAACACATGTACTTTAGAGTGGACCTCTCACTTGTGTTGGCCTACAAGGCTCATATAGGTTGCTTGTAAGGGCATGTGCCCACATAGTATTGTTAGCCTCCCTTACCTCTCATATAAATAGAGGAAGGAGGGAGTCTTTCCACACATCATCATTTGTATTCTTTTAATTGTACTTAGCTTCTTGGAAGAAGTCATTAGGGTTTCCTCATGATCCCTAGGAGGAGATATGAAGTCTAGAGGAGACATCTTTGTTGGAGCTTGATCCTTATGAGATTCCAGGGTTCGCTCTTGCAAAGAAGACATCAGTGATGATCACTCCTCTCTCTCTCTCTAAAATCTTATGTACTTGGTCTTTCTTGTCTTGGAGTGCTAGGGTTTCTTGGAGATTCACAGGATTAGGGTTTCTACCCTAAGAAAGCAAGAAGGTTAGGGTTTGGTGATAAACTCGAGGGTGGATTTGTGGAGAAGAAGAAGAGAGAAGAGGCCATCTTGCCTTGGAAGATGTGTTGGAGAGATTCTTACACATTGGATCTTCTTGGTTGAACTAGGATTTGTTAATTTACCCTAGCTAGGGCATCTTGGATAGTTGGCGTTTTGTACTAGCCTTGAGAGAAGGCTATGGTATGTACTTGTACTTCACCTTGAGCTTATATATGAAGTTTCCAGCTGTCAATATCGTGTGCCATTTTCACATTTCAATTTCCAGCTATCTGTTCTTTATGCTTTGTTATTTACAATGATTTATGTCTTGCTAATTTGATACGAGTAAAAGAGCAAATTGTTAAGTGGTGTAACATCTAAAGGGAGAACATAAGGGGTTGCATTTACTGTTGTATTTACTGTTGTTGAAGTACATCTTAAAATGTGGTTATTGGTTGATAAGTTGTCCTAGAAGGCACTGAAACTTGTCTCATTGTTTGGCATCTTTTCTCCTTGAATAACCATGAAGATTGGGGCTATTAGAAGAGAATTATTGTGATTTTTCTACTGTTGTTTTATACACTAATTTACAACACTCCTAAAGGCTTAAAATTGACGGTTAAGATCCAAGAAATCTTTTCGAAAAAAGGTGAAATTTCAGTTTCGCATTAATTGCACAAAAGTTTAACAAAGAGAACCCAATAGGCTTTGTTGTCCGCCGAGATGCACACCAGCAGCAGAAATCTTTCGAAAGTTGTCTCCTCACTACAACTGGGAGAAGTGCGGCCTTGGGGGCAAGCAATGAGCTAGGTACTGTCACCTAAATCCTAGCTCCTCCGTTTAGGCTAACTCCTAACGAAGCCAAGGGGGGTTTTCCCTGACAAAGAGTTTTCTATGGCTCTTGTGTTTTAAAGTGTTTTTTGGTGTTGAGTGATGCGGATGGGTGTTGTTTAGGAGTTTTGAATGATGAGAGATCACAACTTAATAATAATTTGAGCAAGACAAAGATGTACTTGCAAGATTTTAAGTAAAACACAACTTGACTGATAAGCAAAGCATCCACAATTTAGACAAATAAAATAAACGCACTTTCAGATAGATAAATTGAAATAATTAAAGGACCAGTGCCTTATCCATTGGGTAAAGGAGTCAAAAATGTAAAGTGCTTGGATGCTTGATACAAGAGTTCAGTGTGTTCGTGAGATCGTTTTGCAAGTGCTCTTTGTAAATTTTAAAATAAAGTTTTAATGATCTTGGTTATTAGGCTAGAAAAAGCAAGGTATGCATTCAACCAAAAAGAATACTTTCAGTGGCTACCTCAGCAACCTGACGAACCGTCCAGTATTCTTCGACTAGGTGTCCTGAGGATTTAACCAGCACTAGAACTCTATGACAACGGTATATTTTCGGCATCACCTCTAGGCATAGCACACTACTTGAGTATTCATCGAAAATCAACACCGGTTTGTTGGTTATGGGGGAAAGATTTTATTAGGTTATCACTTTCAAGATTAACAATTCCAATCACCGTTCTGAGTACGAGTCCAACTTTTTTAAAGTTGGCAGAGCATACTAAGTGATGGAAGGCAACGAAGTAGATTTTAATGGGGAATGTGAGTTGAAAATATTTTATTTAGGAGCACACAGTTCAACTCTCCGATGGAGAGTGCTCTTGACTTTGTCTTATGATGGCAGTTCAAGAGACTTTAACTAATCTACATGCTTGATGCAAGGAAATGCAGTGGGAATGCTCTCCGACATAGAGTGCTCTTGACTTGTGTTACGGCAAGTTCAAGAGACTTTGGTTCTTTTTAAGAGACAAATAGTTGTAAGCAATGAACACAAATGATAGCTCAAAAAGATGATAAAATGATGAAATGACAATTAATATACTAATTGCGAAATCAAATTTATCTAGCAATTAGTATTCTACAACAGAAATGGAACTAAGCAACTAGCAAAATAAACAAAGCTAAGAAGAAGCAAACCACATAAAGGACAATGCAAGACTTCCCCAAATAGGGGAAGTTGGGTGTGGGGGATTAAAAACCCCACTAATCAAACTTTATTATTAAGTACAAATGCCTTTGGGATTGAAACCCTTGGAAGGACTATGAGAGAAATAACTTGGAAAAAACACTTGAAACAAGCTTTTAAGAGCTATTACAAAGGATAAATAATGGTTTCTTGGTTTGGATCATCCTTTTGGTTTCTTGATATTCTTCTTGGTTTAGATCTTTTCTCTTCTACTTGCTTCAAAGAATTCTTGAGTTTCTCTTTCTCAAAGAAAGACCTATCACAATGGTGAACTCAAATACCCATTAGCATTAGTCAAAATAAAATAAATTTGAAACTAACAAGCCTAAAGACCAAATATGAGATCTAAAGCTATATGCATGAAACTAGATGGTTTGAAATATAATGCAAGTTTTATCTTTTTGATGAGATCTAAGATGTGAATACAATTAACAACCTAGATGCAAGATCTAACTATGAGATGTAAGTTAACAAACTAGAAATAAACTAGATCCTAACAAAACGAATGCAAAGTATGAGATCTATGCCTAACTATTAGCCTTTCCAAAGCAAGAAACTACTAACTTATTAACCCAAACCTTTTTTGTTTGTTGTGTTTTTTATAGGGCTTTTGAAGAGGGACGAAAGGAAGGAATGGAAACTAGCAAAGAGGAAGGAGAAATGGAAGCTAGAGGAGATGGACGAGAGCAAGAGAGTAAGGGCAAAGACGAAAGCAAGGAGTTGCCAAAGGGTGAAGAGGAGCCCAAAAACGAAAGGGAAGTATGGGTTAAAGAGAGGGAGACGAAAGGAAAGTTGAAGGACAACAAAAGGGTGGATGAGAAGGAAGAAAAGACCAAAGAAGGGGGGACGAAAGGAGGTTTTTAGAAGCAAGCAAAGGTAAAGACGAGAGGAAAGATGGGCACACACAACGAAAGGAGGAAGGGTTTGAAAGGGCTAGCAAAGAGGAGGGACGAAACTAGAAGGAAGCTTAGCAAGCCAAAACCAAAGAGAGACAAACAAAGGTGGGATCAACCTCCGAACAAGGTGACCACTAGAACATTAGTCCAAGAAAACCTTCCAGCTAGCTGGATGCACACAAGGTACTAGTGGGGATAGAGAAGTAGCCACAAAACAATGTGGCACTTGGGATGAAATCCCAAGTTGCTTACTCAAGTCAAAACTTTAGTATAGAAGAAGAAGAGGAGTGTGGGAAAGATAGGCTTGTAGATCCACTACTCAACAATAGAACCAAGTAACCAAGTTTTAAGTTGAAATGAGAGATGGATCTTCGAACTTAGCACTTCTTTGCCAAAACTCTAATACTTGAGGTCAACTTTGGGAGATCCTGAAATGCACACGAATGTTAGAAAGTAGGTCTTTTGAAGAGGTGAGAGATGCAACCGAGCTCAAGCTTCTCTTCAACCTATGATATCTGCACAAGAAATTACTCACAAACACACCTTGATCAAATATTGTATGTAAAGCAAAATGGGATTAGAAGAGTATAAGTATTTCCAATTACAATCTACTCCTTCCAAATCACATAGAACCCCAACATAAATGGACAAGTTGAACCCAAATGCCCACCCTATGGGCTTAAGAAAGCCTTCTAAGCTAAATAATTGATCAAAGTAATGAAATATGGCAATAAACAAATACAATATCACCTTAGAATAGATGAAGCACTTCCATAACAAGCATCAACACCACATGGACCTCCAAAGTCACTTTATTTCAATAAGCCAATGGCTATACGATTACAAAATGGCAGAGTAAGTTTGCCCAAAATATCCATGAGAAGAGAGGAGGAATACCTCTCTTATATAACAAAAGACAAGCAATAGCTTAACCTAATTCGAATTGGTCATGAAGGGAGCCAATAGCATGAGTCATTAAATCGAATTCCATCTCAACCCAGTCAAATTCATGTCAAATATCCAATCTATTCAAGCTTGGAGAATTAAACCCCCACTTAACTCGAAATGCATTGAAGAGGGATGGGGAGGTGGCCTCCACCTAGGCAAGGCGCCCCCATCTCAACATAGGAACCATCACCCATCAAATGCGAGTTTGCCACTTGTAGAACTCGTGATCAAGTGGAGATATACGTGAGGTTAGGGTTTTAATGCAATGAGCATGGATTCGAGTTACATTAAGAGCCAAGCCTTGTGATTGCATAAGTTAAAGAGGGCACCTACCAAAGCATTTACTCCAACTTCAACCATCCATAAAGCACATGCCAAGTGGAGATACGTGATACAAGAGGATATACGTGAGGGTTGAGGTAGGTAGCTTGGAGTTTGACTCATATTTGATTTAGATCTTGGTGGTTGGGAGAGGGAGGTGGCCTCCACCTAGGCAAGGCGCCCCCACTCCATTCAATGCAACTCAAACATAACTCAAAAACCATTTAATATCTTTCCACATCACTAAAATTGAATTTCCACATTGAGGAGGGCGAATTCTTCATGGAGTTAATCACTGATGCTGACTAGGCAGTTGACTGAATCCACTTGGAGATGACTGGAATGATCATTAATGTCTGGTGCCATGTCATTTAGCCTTTTATTTTAATCCATTTGGATTAAATCTGAGGGAATTGGATTATCTCCAATTATTAATTTTTTTATTTAATTAATTAATAATCCTCCTTTATTGATTTTTTGAGG
Organism: Larix kaempferi; assembly: GCA_027924585.1. NCBI lineage: Eukaryota > Viridiplantae > Streptophyta > Pinopsida > Pinales > Pinaceae > Larix > Larix kaempferi. Next base: position 16,769,017 of record BSBM01000017.1, on the reverse strand, counting down.
AATTATTAATTAAGTGGCCAAATGACGATCCGAAACTTAGGCTTAGTTGGTCCAGGGGTCATGAATGATTTTTGGCTTAAGGTTCAAGCCTTCAAATTCTAAATTCGGACCCTAGATGACTGACATATTACAAATTTGAATTTTTCCATTTAAACTATGGAAAAATTTATTAAAAATACAAATCCAACACGTCCGGTAAAAAAATTTCGGACAATGTTTTTATTGGACGAGGACCCTATAAAATGACCATCTAAGACATACATGGTGTCTAGTAGGCTTATATAAATCAATTGGACCCTAATAACCCCCCAAGGCTCAATTTTCAAAATCGAGCATTCCAACATTGGAGGAAGCGGGAGAAAACCTCATCGATTATAGCTCGGCTATAGGCAAAGTATAATTGACAAGGGAAAAAACTCCTTGGAATACCTTAGTTGCTTAACCAAGTCATGGGGGACGAGCCACTCAAAAATCCTACTAGCACACTTATTACAAACCCCGTGGGGCCATGGTCATTTTGACTTAAAAATAAAACTGGCTAGCCAAAGTTGGCTAATTATTGTCATCTGAAACCCTGATACTCTAGAAGTGAACATTGATGTGTTCCAACACTGGCGGCTCAATGGAGTTTCAACTATTTGTACAAAAAAGTTGGTAATAGGCTTAAAGTATTACATTTAGGATCTTCTAAAAAGATTGTCCAAGGGAAATCCATATGTATAGGAATATTTTTTTTATAAAATTAACTTTACCTATACTTCTAATAAAAAGGGAAAAATACAAAATACAAAGTGGATCACTTTGATAAAGTGTATCAATGAAAGAAAATGTGATTTGAAACTTGAGAGTAGGGCATCGCGCCAAATTAATAACACCATGGACCTTGAGGCATTGAAGCAATTAATGTGTTATCCCCTAAAAATCATATCTTAGTTATAAGATGTTCCCAAAGCTATAAACCCCATGAGAAAAGATGATTTTATCTCGAGTATTTCAAGGAACGTGAAATTTAACAAGGGGACTCATCCCCATCCAAAATAAGAACAAATAAAATCGAAGTTATGAGTAGAGTAGCAAGGCATATGGCCTTATGAAACATGAATGGCTATGGAATACTCAACAGGGCAAGACCAATTGTAGAAAATCTAGGTTTGCACCAAAATATGAGAAGAGACAGGTCTTTTTGCACAAACAAGAGAGTTGCACAGTCGATGTGGATAGGAGAAAAGGTGACAATGTTGTAATAAGTCAATGTGAAGCATAGAAAGGTGGCAACATTTGATTGGATATTAGGGCATAGGAAACTTGTAGAAAATTGTGCCCCAAAACACTACGATGCCAAATTAGGCTCGGACACTTGGCACCATTTGTTTGGCATGTGATTTTGTTTGGCATGTGATGGGCTTGATAGATTATACGATATAGGCCAAACAGTAGACATGCAAACGAACCATGTTGGTTGAGTATTGTTTCAAGAAATACAAAAAAGTGAAGCAATGTCTATTTGATCAACACTAAGATCCACAACCCACATTGTACCTCGCAATTGGAAGAGTTGGGAGATTCCTCCCCAAAAATCCCAAGGTCCAATGAAATTATTACACTTGGCAGGCAGGTGGAAGGGGACAACACACATAATGTGTAATGTCCCTTTCTGAATGATCACTCCAGGTGGGAGACTTACTAGCCTATTTGATTCCCATATGCAATAGTCAATAAAGAAGGGATTAATTAATTATTTAATGTCATTTGGGCGAAAAAACGACATTAAAAGTGACATTGAATAATTAATTAAAAGAAAGGACTTTACAAAGTCATTTTAATTAATACAGGCAAAAAGGGGTAAAAGTGGCCAAAAAGGGTAAAAAGGGTATAAAAGGGCAAATCGACCCCCTCTCATTCATTCATGACATTTCATTTTCGAAAAAGAGAATTTGTGAGCTCTTGTGGCTTTGGCTCTTGGGACAGAAATCCTAAGAGAGAAATTGGTTTCGATGGTAAAACTATCCACCCTAGTTGATTGTGAGATGAAAGATCGCTCAGATCTTTCATCGTGCTTCATTGCCGAAAAAGAAATCAAGCAATATTTTCAGATTTGTGAAGATCTTGTGAGTTTCCTACCATTTAGAGGAGGGCGCATTTGCCTGGGAAGGTTGTTGGGCATATGCCATCCTCATTTGTTGAGGCACCATCATACACTGCTGCAAGGAGATAAAAGAAGCCCTTACACTCAGATTTTGAGCCAGCCAGGAGACAGCAGCGATTTGAAGAATTTGTGGGGGTTCATTGAGGAGGGTGCACTTGATATTAGAGGGTGTTGATGGGGAAACAACTCCAAGAAGCAGATTAAACCTCTTTGCCATCGCTTTATCTGCCAAACTGCTGTAAAAGGGGCCGATTTGCACTGCTGTTTGTAAGTGCTGACGTATACCAGCCAGATCGTGGTCTTTTGCAAGAGGATGTGGCACCAAAAAGGAAGGGCGACTCAGCAAACCCAAGGAATGTAGCAAACAGCTTTATACAGATCTGAAAATCACGTTGCAAATCTGATTTTTCTACTCTATTATACTGCTGTTACAGCTGATAGACATCTACAGTTAATGTATGTAATTTGGTGGTTTAATTTTTGGCATTTAATGCAAAGAGATATATTCTGGGGTTGCATTTTATTTGTCAAAGTTTATGTTGTATGAGATCTGGAACAAACAGTCATAAAACCACAAACAAAAACCAACATAAAAGTCAGATTTTACTAGATGGGGGTCCTACAGTGGTAATATAGCAGCTGCTGTCTAACTATTTGACGAAAGTCCTGAACCAAAAAGGCACCAATATAACAGCAGTAAACCCAGACACCTATCAACAGACCCAAAAAGGGATACTACAATGATATCAGAGCATCATGGCTAAAGTGTTGGACGAAGGTCCAAAACCAAAGTACATAAGCAGTTAACTCCAAACCAGTCTAAATCTAGTTGGGGACTTTACATAATGAAGGGGAAAAACAAACCCACAACAAACACTTAAGCCTCAGCCATGAAAGAGTAATAGAATGAAACCTGTTACCAGCTATTTTGTACAATAGTTGAATTTCTTGTGAGCCGCCAGTTTATCGAACATGATCCATGTTCATCATCAGTGTTCAGAAGTTCAGAAGTCATTTTCAGGGCATTTTTGCACAATTTGTAATAACTGCGTGTTCATACCCCCATGGGGAAAATGTAAAAAGTTGGTCTAAACGGGGTCCTTTTATAAAAGACTCGGCTATCCGTAGGTTTAGCCATTTGGGGGATACTCTAGAGTGTTTTTTCCTTAGGAATTATGCGCTACTCATCAGTGGCGTATAATCCCCGAGTTTTTCACTCAAACCTCCAAAGCTGGAGTATTTCCCATGGTGGTCAAAACCTAAGGTGGTTATTAGAGTCTTGTGTCTAGGATTTTTTACGTGTTAGCCATCTCAATTCAGTCGTATGAACATGCACTAGGTCCCCTAGGAGTTTCGTTGGATTCCGAGAAAAATAAAAAATTTCATAAAATTAGACCATTTTTTAATGGTTTAATTAAAAAATTTCAAAAAGTGATAAAAACCTCATCCGGAGGTGGAATTGGGCGTGGGGAGGCTCGTTTTGATGCTCAAAGCGTGCTTTTTACCCTAGCACCAACTTTTCTAAGGCTTCGGGCGATTACGTCGCCTCTGGGAGCAATTTTCACTATTTTGGCATTTAATAACCAAAAAATGACAAAAGTCACTAAGTGACAAAATTCAAAAAAGTCAAAATACATTATTTTAATGTTTGGAAAAAAAAGCATGGAATAGGTTTGTATAAAGTGTACGACTACATTAGTGATAAATTAACATGTCATAAAAGTCAAAATGTTGATTTTTGGATTAAATCAAAGTGCTTCACGTGGACTTCCACACGTGGGTGAATAATCCAAAGTCGTGAAGTATCTTTCACTATGGAGTGTGACCATACTTAGAGTTAATAAGACACATGCAAACTATTAAACATTGGTTAAAGCGTGAAGTTTCCAAAAGGGAAATGACGTGAGCATCCTCATGTGGGCTTTCCACGCATGCACAAGTTTACGAGTATTTGGTGGGCGATCTCTTCAAGGTTAGGGCATGGCTTCCTATGGGGATGGTCTCCCCTCTCATGAGGTGGCAGCCACCAAACCAATCACCACCTACCATCTCGAGTTCTCTCCACCGATTGCCTCATCACACCTACCTTCTCACGCCATCCACTCCTTAATTCGCTCATACCATTCAAATGGTTCTCTCTTTTTGTATAAATGTGAGCTCTTTGCTTTCATTCTACATGGAATTTTTGTGCATCATTACCATGGCAATTTTGTAACAGCTCATAGCAATTGCTATTTTGGAATAAAATAACGACTTTGGAGGTCTACATGGAGTGCCCTCCTTGTTCATGAGGATTGCTTTATACATGATAAGGTGATATTGTGTTATTATATGTGCTCATATTGTTGTATTTGGTCATTCTTTTGCTTAGAAGCCTTTCTTAAGACCATAGGATGAACATTTGAAGGTACAAGTTGTTCATTGATGTTAGATTTTATGTGATTTAGAAGTGCAGACTGTAGTCGGTAATATTTATGCATCTTCTTGTCCCACATCTTATTTGACATACTAAGTTTGACCAAGTATTTTTGTGAGTTATATGTATTGTGCAGATCTATAGAAGTGAAGTGGAGCTTGAGCTCGGATGCATCTTTCTCCCCTTCACAAGCATTTTTCTTACATGTTTTACTTTTCAGGGCTTTCCAAAAGTTAGATCAACAGTTCAAGCTCGACCTTGAGAAGTTGCTCTAAGATCCATCCATCAAAACATTTTCTTTAAACTTGGTTACTGTTATCACATATATAGTAGTTGGGCTACCATACATTGTTTTATATGATTCCAGTACACTATTCAGCCAGTTCCCTTACATTGAGATGATGAAATGAGCATCTATTTTGGATCACTATCAGATTTTGGACAGCAGTTTTATTCCCCATGCCATGACTGAGTCTCAGGACACTCAGAGAGATGACTGATGTGGCCATTATACCATTTGAGCAGAGCAGTCAGTAGTGCTTAGAGTTATAGCAACAATTTCAAAGGACAGATGATGGTTCAAACGATGAGCATTCAAGTATATGACTCAGCAGGTATATCATGGTGTTATGGTTATATTGCTTTTATATTTATTCTTATAGCATGTCTTAGCACTTAGTGTCATGATCTGGTGATCATATAGATATGTGGACCTAGTTGATCTTATTATATATATTATATTGTCCCTACTCAGACTTAGAAGTTCATTATTCATACTCATTGGTTTTACCCTCCTTAGGGAGAATAGAGGTGATCATTCCACCATACCTTGGCTTGCTAGTGTTGGCTCCATTATTCATTGTCTTCATCCATCCATTGCCTACCTTTTAGTTTATCACCCTGACTTACTACTTGACTAGTGACACGGAGATCTTTTCCCCACTGTAGCCTCTGTATTGGATGAGCTTCCCTGTTTATTGTGTCTCGGCTCTGAGTTGGTGACAAAACTTACCTATGGTGAGTTGGAGTTCCTTGTGAATTTCCCCTAGTCACTAAAGTTGTGTTAGCTAAACCCGAAACTTTTAGTGCTACGATGAATACAAAATCTGGAAAATGAAATGCTATATGAAAAGCCCATTCATGCAATGTGTTTTTCAACACGCGTGAATGAAAGGCATGCCAAATGAAAATGGCCATGAAAATAAAATGTTATATCTTTTGGAAATGTAAATACCTAGGTAAACAAGCTGTCTGTGACACACCTAGAAGTGCTTAGGTAAACAAGTGCCTAAAAAACACACCTGCAGCAGAAAGCCTCAAATAAATGTAAATCTATCCAATGTATTTATAAACACACATAGATCAAAGGCTATGGAAACCTCAAGCCCAAAAAGCAATGGAACTTAAATGCTATATCTAAATTATTGTTGGCCTCATTTGTATTATGGATTGTGCACATCTGTTAAAGGTGAATAAACCTTCTTTGAACAACTCATCCATTTGTGAGACACCGCCATTCCCTGTGTTGTTGCTCATTCAGTATATACTATGGTGTGTATTCCCTTCCCTTTTCCAAAGTGTCACAATGTTAAGTCAGTCAAGTCATCCTTTAGCTTAGCCAGTTTATTTTAGCCTTCACCCTTCACTAGCAAATTGATCACAGCTATGAAGTGAGTATGATCCTGAAAGTCTAGTCTGAGTTAAATAATAATTAATGACATTATATCTTTGGATTTAGATCGCCAGTAATGATTACTTTGTGTTATAATTGTTATTTGAATAAGTTGTAGAGCATGCATTAACCTTTGACACTTTGCAGCGGCTTCTGATGATGGTCTGAGTTATATTTGGTTATGTTGACTTGGTCAAACCTAGTTTGACCAAGGTCAACCATAGGACATGAGATGGTTGGACCTTGTGATGATATGGATAGATGATATATGGTCTATGTACATGTACATGATGATTTTATACATCAGATACAGGTTTGTGATGATGATTCATGGTTTACAGCATTATTTGATCATTTACAAATTATTATTATTTCACCTGTTCCGGTATATTGGATGTATTATATGATCATGCAGAGACTCATATGGTGTATGAGTACAAATCTTGGATGGATTTGGACCTTCTGAGTCCAATGAGACAATCTGTTTTCAGTTCTGGGCACTTACAGTGATGATTGAGCCTCAGTAGGCTAACCCAGTGCAGTTTTGGTCTGTCGGAGACCCTGTCAGAGCAGAGGTGATTTTCATCCGGTTGACCTAGGGCACTGTGCTTGGAGGGGGTGGTCCAGCCACTTGTTTTTACCATATTACCCCCCTCCCGGGCACACTGGTGCCCTCACCTTGACAGCGCAGGCACTCCAGGAGGCAGTTTGGGGCAGTTTCACGCTTCCCGAAGCATTTCAGGATTGGTAGAAATGGCTATTGAGGAATTCGATTTGGGCTACTGAGGCAATGTCTTGTCATGGGATGATCAGTGATGATGGGTTAATGTCTTCCACGCCTCCTTCAGCAGTTTCAGCTTCATCGGGGCCCGCATCCATCATGTTATGAATAAAATAATAATAATAATAAACATCAACATATATATATATAATAATAATGAATAATAATAATAATGATAATTAATAATGTCTTTCCGAAAAGACATGACTATTAGTGAAAGGGTATTCCGCCAAAGTATAAATAACGGGCCCTCAATTGTAATTCATCATCTTAACTTATCAATTATTATATCATTTTACATCTACGGATTTGTGGGTTATTTCAGAAAACATGGATTCAACCTTAACTTATTGAGAATATCCAACTATGGATATTACAGTGGTATCAGAGCCAGGCTTGTAGCCACCAATCTAGGACCTTGTCCAAAACGAGGCCCGTGGCCCAAAGAAGTAAAAAATAAAAATAAAAAGAGAAAGAAAAAGGCAAAAGTAAAAGAAAATAAAAAGAAGAAAAGAAAGACAAGTAAAAAAGAAGAAAATAGAATATAGAAATAAAATAAAAAAAGTGAGAAGAAGAAAAAAAGAAAAAGAAAAAAAAAGTAAAAGTAAAGTTTAGAAGTGAGTAGAAGTAAAATGTAAAAGTAAGAAGTGAAACCGCACATGGTTTTAAGGTGCACGTGGTTTTGTGAGAAGTGGGTTTGGTTTTATTCCCTAACAACAAACCCACTTCTCACAAAACCACGTGCACCTTAAAACCATGTGCGGTTTCACTTTTTACTTCTACTCACTTCTAAACTTTACTTTTACTTCTTCTTTTTTTCCTTTTTTCTTCTTCTCACTTTTTTTATTTTATTTCTATATTCTATTTTCTTCTTTTTTACTTGTCTTTCTTTTCTTCTTTTTATTTTCTTTTACTTTTACCTTTTTCTTTCTTTCTCTTTTTTTCTTTTTTACTTCTTTGGGCCACGGGCCTGGTTTTGAACAAGGTCCTAGATTGGTGGCTACAAGCCTAGCTCTGATACCACTATAATATCCATAGTTGGATATTCTCAATAAGTTAAGGTTGAACCCATGTTTTCTGAAATAACCCACAAATCCGTAGATGTAAAATGATCTATAAATTGATAAGATAAGATGATGAATTACAATTGAGGGCCCGTTATTTATACTTTGGCGGAATACCCTTTCACTAATAGTCATGTCTTTTCGGAAAGACATTATTAATTATCATTATTATTATTATTCATTATTATATATATATATATATATATATATATATATATATATATATATATATATATGTTGATGTTTATTATTATTATTATTTTATTCATACCATTGCCTCTCTTAGAAAGGCTTTGTCCTCAAAGCCTTATAACGTTGTCGCACTGTTCCTTGTGACATCGTAGCTGACGAAACATGTCAGTACGAACTTCTAAGTGTAGAACATAACTTCCGATATGTTGATGGATCAATCCAGCCAAAATTGATTTGTTGCCGACTATTGGGATTCTCTATTGATCTGTTGTCAGGTGCTTTGAGCACATTAGTACCATTATCTTTCGACAATTCCCACTTTTTAGGATACTGGTTTATATGGTTGGGCTGTCGATAGGGAGTTATTGTTGTTTGTTTTTTTACAAGATTGCCTTCTTTCTGAACTGTGACGAGGACTGAATTTGTATTTGCTTCTTTTTTCTCAATGTAAATTTTTGAGTCCAAGGGCTTTGATGTCCTCTTCTGAATTTGCTCCAACTTATTGTCTAACGAGTCTTTTTTCTTTTTTAAGATTTCGGGTCATTTCTTCTTGCGCTTTCTTATCATCTTTAAGCTTCTGAATTTGATCTAGGACCTTGTCCAAAACCAGGCCTGTGGCCCAAAGAAGTAAAAAAAAAAAAAAAAAAAAAAAAAAGGCAAAAGTAAAAGAAAATAAAAAGAAGAAAAGAAAGACAAGTAAAAAAGAAGAAAATAGAATATAGAAATAAAATTAAAAAAAAAAGTGAGAAGAAGAAAAAAGAAAAAAAAAAAGTAAAAGTAAAGTTTAGAAGTGAGTAGAAGTAAAAAGTAAAAGTAAAAAGTGAAACCGCACATGGTTTTAAGGTGCACGTGGTTTTGTGAGAAGTGGGTTTGGTTTTATTCCCTAACAACAAACCAAAAGTGAGATTTGAACCTAGGTGGGGAAGGTAACAACCATTCCATCCCAACCACCCAATCTACACCATTTTACATATATTAAGGGAAAAATAATATTAGAAGAAGAATCATATTGGATATTGTTTATTATAAAAAAGGAGATATTGAATAAATTTCAAAGAAAACTCAAGAAGATGGGTTTTAATGTTGAAAAGAAGGGAAGGTTTCTTAACACCTCACTGACGAGTGTCTCAATACTATTCAGAGTTAAAGGGACATTTGCAGGGAACGATGTCACCATTTCTATTGCCCCTAGTGAAAGAAATAATTATATTAGTGTTGAATTTGCTAACCATGTAAATAATTATATTAGTGTTGAATTTGCTAACCATGTAGTGATTCCTGAATCAAATATAAGTGAAAGGCTCGACTTTTAGGGCTAATGTGGAAGTGGACGAGGAGGGAAGAGGAGTAAAAACAAATGGGAAAAGAAAGTATGGGAAATGGTATGAAGAGGGATGGATTGGAATGGGACGAAAGGGAGGAGGTAGGGCAAAATGGAGATGGGGTAAGAGCAAGAGAGAAAGCCCAAAAGAGATGGGACGAGAGCAATATGAAGGCTAAAGAGGAGGAAGTAGGAGTGAGACGAAAAGAAGGAGAGGGTAGGGCTAAGAAAGAAGAGGAAAGAGGCACTAAAGGTAGGGTAGACGAGAGCTAAAAGGAGAGGGCGAATGGGATGGAGAGAAGAAAGCTTGAAGGTAGGCGAGAGCTAAAGGAAGGCAAAAACGAATGGGAAGAGGAGGAGATTTGAAGGCAAGGAGGAATGGACTAGCAAGACAAAAGCAAAGGATTTCAAGTGGAACACTTGAGGGTTTAAAACACTGTCTTGGAAATCCTCCGGTTAACCGGTGATACGCCGACAACAAGTGTTGAAGAGAGCACAAGGGAACAAATCCCAAGCTATTCCCCAAGGTTGAAGGAACTTCAACCTTATCGCAAACTAATTTATGGCTTGAAAAGACAAACAACCAACCTTTGGATCAAGATCTAGAAAGGGTAGAAAGGGCTTAGCAAGTCAATACAAAAGGTTCAAGGAGAAGACAAGATGGCTTGAAGAAAAGAAGCCTAAAGTAACCAAGTTGATTTTTTAAATGAATTTAAGAGATGGAAACTTAGATTTAGGCCTTTTGCCAAATCCTTCAATGCTTGAGATTGACTCTAGAAAGATCCTGAAGCATACACAAATTGTTAGAAAATGTAGGCCTTTTGAAGAGATGAAAAATGCAACCTAGCTCAAATCTCTCTTCAAACCTGTGGGATCTGCACAAGCAATCACTCATAAACACATCTTGATCATAATTGTATGCATAATAAAAGTGGGATTAGAATAGTATAAGTATTTCCAACTACAGTCTACTCCTTCTAGATCACACTTAAACCAAACATCAATGGACAGCTTGTATTCAAATGCCCATCCTATGGGCTTAAGAAAGCCTTCTAAGCAAATTATAGATCAAAATATAAGATTATAAGCAAATAACAAGAACAAATTCACCTTGATATTATGAAGACATTTCCATGAAAAGCATTTGACAACGCATAGACCTCCAAAGTTGCTTTATTTCCTTAAGCCAATGGCTTTGCAATCACAAAATGGCAGAGTAACTTTACATCCAAAAATCCATGAGATAATAACCCCAAAGGGCCTCTCTTTATAGTAAAATCCGATGGCTAAACCCTAGGTCGAATTGGCAAAGACATGTAGTTCGAATTCCAATCAAAGCAAGGCTTGGAGAGTTTAGACAATGGACAACTCGACTAGCTGGTAATTGTGAGTGGATAGGTGGCAAGACTCGACTCTATTTAGGCATGGGATGTATCAACTATCCAATAAACAAGCTACAACAAGGATTGACGTGAGCTTAGGGTAGAATGACGTGAGCTTTGAGGAGGGTGCGAGTTAGTTGGTAGGAGAACAAGTGGAGTGTGGGTAGGTGCTAATTCGAATTGCAAGGAGCCAAGCTATGGTGAGTCATGAGGGCGCCTACCCTAGCTTTAAATGCAAACCAACCAACCCATTTACCAACTGACAACACACTAAATCGATTTTTGCATGGAATTGGCTCAAGGAGATCTCTTGCTGGTGACTGGATAGTTGACTTAAGCCACTTGGAGTCGATTGGAATCTTCATAAATGTCTATTTCCATGTCATTGAGCCTTTTATTTTAATCTTTTCTGATTATTTTGGAGAGTTTTGGATTTCTCCAAAATATTCAAAAATATTAATTTAATTAATAATTTCTCTGTAAATGACTTTTTAGAGAAAATATTAATTATGAGGCCGAATTGACATCCGAAAGTTGGGTTTAGCTGCTCCATGGGTCATGTGTGATTTTTGGCTTATGAAACGAGCCATCAAACACTAAATTCGGACCCCGGATGACTGACATATTACAGACTCAAATTTCTCTATTTAAACTATAGAGAAATTTAATTAAAAATTAAAAATAATTAAACAAGTGAAAACAAAGAAGAAGTGTCTAGAGCATCCTAAGACTCTTTCCAACCGGAAGACTGAAATTTTGAGTGAGATTAGAGCATCCAATTGATTTATTTCAGATCTGATGTGTGCATAAAAATAGTGAATTCGAAGCACTGGATGGTTGGAAATGAACTTAGGATCAGAAATTAAACTAGAAGTGAGAGATGGACCTCTGCCTATGGGGGAAAATGAGTCAAACTGATTGTGCATACATAGCAGAAGTATAATTGACGATCTAAATAGCACTTCTAGTGGTTTTAGCTTGATTTAAGATGATACTAGAGCAATCCAAAGCAAAACCAGCAATACCCACAACCCAAAATTGACCCAAGCAACGTGATAGGGCAAACTACCCAAGGAGGGCGCAATCAAAAAAATTTCCAATGCCTAGAATGTGGGTAAATGGACTCAAAAAGGGCTGAAACTTAAGATGTGAACGTTTTAAATTATTTCCAAGGTGGGTTTGGAACAAAAACAGAAATTTAATGGTGAAATTTAAAGATATTAATTTTTGGTTGATTTTATTGTTTTCCAGCTTAGCAAACACAGTGAAATTGAAATTATGGATACAAGCAAGGAGAGCGTACCTAAAACAATAGTAGATGGATGAATTTTGCTTGAAGACTAGCCCCAAACTACAAGTGTTGAGCAACCAGCGTGTCCCTTGAGTGATTCGAGCAGCCAAGTGACCAACTACGCCCTAGCAACCTGCCACAAAGAGGAATAAATCAGAAAATGCAGCAAATAGCGAGTTAAACCAGCAAGTAAATGACATAAAAATGAGGAAATTGAAAAGCTACAAAGCAAGAACAACTCCTTGTTGATATTCGGGAGAGAAAGAGCAAGAGTGGAGTGCCAACTCCAAGAAATGCGCCCCCTGCAGACTGTCTCTTCACCTGCAATTCGCACCAGCAAAAGATGGATGGAAACACCACTAAATACACTCAACAATGCTATGGGAACTAGCTATCAGTCAAGGCAACAAACATCCATACACAATGTCTCAAGAACCGAAAGAAATGTCTCTATAGAAATCAATCTCAAGTGTACAATATGCCAAGAAGAGCTCCAAATGAGAGAGCTTCTCTTTAAATAGAGAGAACTCACAACAAAAACCCTTCCTAAAAAGATGAAGGGCTGAGATCTAATCTCACCATCACCAAATCGATGGTTGAGATTGAATGAGCAAGAGAGGGGGGGCGAGTTACCCTATTGCGCCCATGTGGAGAGTGAGGGACCAAGGTGGGGTCCATACAACAAGTGAGATGGTGTTTAGGGGGTGGCTTTAGGCTGTTTTATCCCCCTAGACCCCATGCCTTAAGTTTGATTACATAATATTTCCAAAAAATGAAGTTTTGCTTGCCCAAAAACGCCCAAGTATGGGCAAATTCGCCCCATATGCATAGTTGGGCTGAATGGAGGGCCCCACACCAACTAATACATGTCCAAACTATGTAAAAATGCCAATGAGAGACCCTTTTACCTTTACACAACATTGCACTTACCATGTCAAAGTTTAACTTAGCCAATTTTGATTTTTCCATTAATTATTTGCTGGTTCACATAGCTGAAGATGAAAATTGCCTTTTTGACCCACTTCTTTTGCCCGGATTGACGAGCCGTCTATTCCAATGCGATCGTAGGCCCCAAATGTACTAATAATGGTCACTAGAGCGACCATGATCCATCATCTATGCACAATTTGCCCAATTTCAAGCATTTTTAATTAAAAAATGGCCCTGTTGGCCATCAATAATTAAAAATCTTAAAGATGCTTCATTATTTTGACGATCTGACACTTGGGAGCTTGTATGGGACCCCAATGCATACCAAATAACCCAAAATCGAAATTTTGGTTCCAACTTTTTTCAGGGCCCTTTTTTGGCCTAGTCAAGCTAGTTTGACCAAGTCAACTCTGGTCAAAAATGGCAATGGTTGAACTGTTATGTCTCTGCATGCACATGGGATGCCAAGGCTCCCTTATTTATGTTAGTACAATAACTACGAGCATAAAATGACAAACATATGGTGATCATAAATAAACAATATCTCGAAAATGGGCCCAAGGTGAGGTGGGCCCACCACTTCCAACAAAGACTCTACTGCTATGCACACTAATAGATTTGGTCATTGAGCTAGCTTTGGGTGAGGTGGACAACAAGGTCAAAGGATAGGGGAATGACAAAGACCAAGACTGAGTGACCCTTCGAATAAGCGGGGAAAACAGGACCCAATGACATAAGTACACCATGAGAAACACAGGGAAGGACGGTGCATCACAAATGGGTATAGTGCAGCCTATGTCACAGGATTCGCCGGATTTGAACCTTTAGGTTCGAAATTCGGCGAACCTCGAACAAAAAAAAAATCGTTCTGGTTCGCCTTTAAATTCGTCTCCTGTATTCACTCGGCTCCTCGATCATGGCGCTGGCCGCAACGATTTCCTTTCCCCAACGACATTACAGGCAGTAGCGAGTGAGGGACGGGCACAATTCCCTTTCTGCGAGGATCTCATGGGCAAGTGTAAGACTTATTTTATAAAAAATGCAGACTGTATTTTCCCGACGGATAGACTCTATTCTTCCCCACAATCGCATGATAAATTTTGGTCGGTATTCATGAATTCCATTGTCTACGACAATATTTCTTCCACAATTGCAGATATATTTTGGTCGGTATTCATGAATTCCATTGTCTACGGCAATATTTCTCCATACATATTAAAGGTTAATTTTATTCAATGGGTACGCTATGTATTTTCCAAGGTAATATAATATAATTTGTAAACTTCATATTTGATAATGTAATTTATACTTTTAATTTTATATAATGTATAAACTTTTTTTATTATATAGTATAATTTTTGTATTTATTATGATATTCATTAAATGTTATTAGTTGTATACATAACATATTAAATTGTTTTATATATATGTGAGTTATTTAAAGATATTATAAAATATAATATATTTTGAAAACATGTATATGGACGAATCTAATGCCGAACCTGATTTCGAACTTCATAAAAAAATTCGAATTCGAATCGAATTTAATTGTTGTCGAACCCGAACTCGAACCCAAACCATGTGACATTGGTGCAGGGAAACCACCACTAGCCTCTAACACACACCTTGCAACTCACATCCATTCCTGCAACAAACTCCGTGAGGATTTTTTCTAGAGCCGCCATGACTGGGTGTCCGGCAAACCGTAACTTGAGACTCTAGGGGACACTTAGAATTAGCTGTCCCTTACTCCATCTCACCTCCCAGTCCTTTTGGACTCGGTGAGGAATAACCATTACTTGCTCAAATACATACAGCTAGCCTTTGTCCCGTGTGTGTTGACAAACACATTCTTGGATTTACATTTCATAGGCTTTATGATCCGTGTGTGTTAAGAAACACATTCTTGGATTTTACATTTCATACATTTCTCATCAGATAGAACAATGATACACATACTGCAAAGTAATGGGGCAAGTGTGCATGGTTCGAGGACTAATGGGGAGCACCCTGTGAGGCTAAACAATCCTATACTGCATCACAACATCAGGGGCAACCGACAGGAAGTGAATCCCAGGTTTGAGAATGCATCTCACACACTAAAGAGCCGAGGTACAAAACAACATGGAATCATAATGTTCTCAGGGGCCACTGGGGGAATGGGTCCTCAAGGTCACCTATCCATGTCTAAGTCGGGAAAAATCAAAAGATGGATGGGTCGAATGAGTGGAAGGAAGTGACAAGTGAAACCAAGGTTAGCTTCCTGGAAGTCGAATGGCCAAATCTATACCCAAAAGGGGACAGGAACCAATGTGCATAAACAGGAGTCTCTAAAGGAGGGGGTGGACTAACATCACCATAGGGCACAAGTATCACCAGAATAAAACATGAGATCACCAAGTCAGCCATCATATGTCAAGTCTATGTACTAATATAAATAAACAACCCTCAAAGCAAAACCATGAGTAACAACCATAAGTAATGTATACCTTCCATAACATATACTTGCTGCTGTAAGTAGATCTGAAGACCAATCTCTGCTATGTGCGGGCAAGAAGTAGTGAACCAGCTCTGAACTGTGTTGCTCTCATCATAATATGGCTAAGTTATCCCTCTCAATGGGGTCATGCAAAGGTGGGAAAGGAGGATGGGCTCTGCAGTACTACTCAGTAGTAGCATCTGGACTGTCAAAATATGTAATGCCCCCTCTGATCTCAGCTCATCTGTGCTCTTATCAAAAAAATCTTGATAATGGTCCCTGACCATACAATCTGCATCATGATAGCTCTAGCTAACATGGATGTGATAACAAGTGCTTCAACTTGCTCATATACATTGTGGAATGTCTGCGTAAACCATCTTGGCTTTCTAGCAGAATTGTGAAGTAGTGAGGCTTTTCTTTCCTTGGCTGAAATCTTTCAAATCTGAATATGATTTCTCTTTTAATTTCAAATATGATCAGGAACAAGGAGTTTTTTGCCTTCTTCAATCATTGTAGGAGGCTCCTATGTCCTTGAGGACCACCCATCTTCATCAAACTTCACATCCCTACTTACCATTGTCTTCCACTGCACTAGAATGTAGATTTGATACCCTTTGGAAGTCTCATTGTATCTAACAAAGATCCCCTTGATACTTGAGGGCTCAATCTTTGTTTGTTTTTCATTGAGAACATGAATATAAAGTTTAAATTGAAGAACCAAATCCACAAAAATCAAATACCTATGGCTTCTCACTAGTGAAAGCCCCCCTCTAGTGTTTTGTCCTTTCAAATATTATGCGGACAATGGTTCAAGATGTAGACAACAATAATACATGCTTCTGCCCGAAGATACATGGGCAAGTCCATGTCATGAAGCATGGCCTTTATTGTCTCAATGATGGATATATTCTTACATTTAGCACCCCCATTATGCTATGGGTTGTATGGTACTATAAGTTCCTTCTTAATCATTGCTTGCATGCAAAAGGCATCAAACTCCTTGAAGGTGTACACTCCTTCATTATTGCACCAAAACACCTTGATCCTCTTCCTTGTCTAATTTTCAACCAAAACTTTGAATTCGCTGAATATAATGAATACTTCATCCTTAGTTTTCTTCAATAAATCCCAGATTTCCAAGAGGAATCATCAATGAAAAAAACATGATATAAATTACCTTTCAATATATAGGAAGACATAGGTTGGCATACATCGAAATGTATCAACTCTAGAATCTCTTTCAATCTTTGCTCACTAGATGGAAAACTAGAGTTAGAATGCTTATCAAGTCCACATCCTTTGTACACATTGATTTGTACTATCTTGAATTCTGGCAATCCCTGCACTGTACCTTTCAAGAGAGGAAGGGCTCCATAGTGCAAGTGACCAAGACGCTTGTGTCACAACGCACACAATTTTCCACTATCATGCAGTAAAGGTCTCCAACCGCCACAATTTGCCACAACTTGCACAGATTGCCTCATGTTTTGTGATATTAGTAAGGGGCCTTGAAAGACCTACGTCACACACACCTTTGGCCAAAAACCAATGAGGTTCTTGACTACAATCTTTTATGGTGAACCACAGATAATTAAACTCAACTATGCATTTCATATATTTAATCATTGACACTAAGAAGAGATTCTTACTTAATTTAGGTACAAAAAGAACATGAAAATTGAGAACATCACCTAAAGGCATCTTGAAGGAGATGGTGTTGATTCCAGCCACCAAGTATGTAGCAACATCACCCAACTCCACTTGTATGGCCATCTTGTTCTTGAAACTTGCTGAAATTTTTCCTGCTGAAAGTCATATGCCATGACATTCCATTGTCCACATACCAACCAACACCAGAAGTGGTATTGGTAGAAAGGCATGAAACCTAATGAAGGCAATTTCAAGCTTGGTTGCTGACTCATCCACTCCAGCTGAAGCATTTGCACTCCGTGCAAACTACTGATGTTGTTGCTTACCTTTCCTCTTCTTGGAACATTGATTAGCAAAGTGTCCTTTCTTGTGACACTTGTAACAAGTCACATGACTCTGATCCTTAGTACCATGATCTGAAGAAGATGTCTCCTCCTTCTTTACCCTTGTGGGTCCTCTTTTCTTTCCAGCTTTCCTCACCTTCCTGATAAGTGTAAACTCTTGGTCCTCTTCTATTCGAGCTGGCACTGTTTCTTGTGTTGTTTCTTCTTAGACAATGATGCCCCAAGGTTTCTCATAAGTTGGGAGGTTTTCCAGAGCACATACACCCTGAACAAAGGCTTCCCAAATAAGGGAGAAACCATAAAGTACAAAAGGCACTAATTCCTCATCTTTGATCTTCATATCAATAGCAAAGAGTTGTTTTCTAAGATCGTTGATCTTCATAAGGTAGCCCACCACAATGTCTGAATTACTCATGCATGTTTGTGTGAATCTGTCCTTTAAGAGCATCTTCCTGACAATATTGACACTTTGATACAAACTTGTCAATGCATCAAACATTTCCTTTGTTGATTTCCCTTGCCTGTGAGGAATCAGGTGGTCCTTTATAAAATCCAAAAGAATCCTTTTTGCTTTAGCAACCCTCTTCTCTTACAGAGATAATTGTTGAGGATTGGAAAGAATTGTTACTTTTCCCTAGATTGTGCCCTAAAGATCAATCTCCTCCATAACCATATGCAAGCTGCACTTTCAAGGGGTGAAATTGTAGTCTCCTTCTAATCTGTCACACTCATTGAGACCTAATATCCCAAAGTTTGTCATTCCTCCGATGCCTTTTTGGATCACAACTCAAAAAAAAATACATTTCAGCCAAAATCAACAACCTCTAACAGGTTCAATTTGCCCTTCACAAGCATAAAAAGTAGTTCAACCTCTCACAGGGCCTTCACTGGACGGAAGAGTAATGAAGCTTGTACATGGTGGAATGATACAATGTTCACTCAGGACTTATTTTTCCAATAAGTTCCAGAAAAACGCTGTTTTTCAACATTAATTTATAGCCATTACTGTAAAAGTTTTCCAATGCATACTGGGGACAACATTTTATCCAATTCCGGCATTGGTCATTTTCTGACCAACAGCGAAAAAGTGAATGTCAATAACTAAACAAAATATCAAAATAAAAAGTAGAAAAACCATTGCATATAACCATATGCACATTTTCATGTAACCACCATATTTATAATAAAAACAGATGCCACTATCACACTAACGCTGGGGAAAAAAATCCGACAACACTGGGAAATTGATTTATTATGTCAAAACACCATGAAAATCATAAATATCAAAGGAAGAGCAGGCAGAGAAAATATAGATCCGTAATGATGTCACCCCTTGGAAGAATTTTTTGCAAAGAAAAAGCTGGAAAGAGCAAAAAGAAAAGTTAAATTAAAAAAACGACAAAGCCTCTCACGGTTTCGCTGCCGATCTCCCTACAGATACACCAGCAAACTCTGTTCCGCTGTTTTCCTGAATCCAATACAGCACATTCCACTTCAGAAGTTTACAGCATAGTTTGAAGAATTAGTCTGCAATTTTCTCTCTAATGCGTGTTTGAGATTGCTAAAGTTACACCTATATTATTATTTTCTGTATATTAGTTTTCTGTGCTTTTAATCAGAAAGAAATTGTGAGCTTCACAAACTGAAGAATCCAACGATCTACTCGACATCCTATAAATTTCCCTTTTTATTTCTAATCAAAGTGACAACGATTACGGAATTACAAAGTCCGCTGACCTACCTGGCATAAAAACTGTTCATAGACGGCCAAACCCGCAGAGTTCCTTGTATTGCTGCCATTTCCATTGACTGCCACACTCGTACGTTCATCAAAACCCTCCTGACCGTTTTCCACTCGAGAATGTCCATTAGCCCCCGCATTTTCCCGTTTAACTCCGAATTTCGCATCATACACTTCCTCAAAATCCTGCATAAGATAAAAATACGCAACCAAAAAAGGCTGTAACAGGAAGCCGCGAGAATCGATCCTGCGATCCTTTGATTTGGATTTCAGCAGATGCTTTGAACTTATTTGAAGACTGGTGCTGATATTGGAATTTAATGCGATCAGTAGAGAATACGATTGCTAAAAGAAAGCGAAAGGAATGAAAAAGACCTCAAATTTCCATCTGGTAATGGCTGGCTCGTCCGTCATGGCTGTGGGAAATGTTCAGGGGATCCCGTATTACGATGATGACGAGCTCCCCCACAGATTCGAACTCGTGCCGCCAGACTAAAGTCCAGCCCTGTTCAGTGTGGCACGTAAATTTAAGGGGGAAGTGAGTGACAGGTCACTTGTTAATATTATAAATATAAATGAAAAGTAGCAGAAAAAAATTAGAATTTCATTTTATTTTTGGATAAATATTTTCCGTGTTAAAAATAAAGGTTTATAATTTAATATTACTCGTTTAGACCCAGTTTATTTTATATGAATTTATTTTAAGTTTGTGATTAACTAAAATATATTGTGTTTTGAAAAAATTACTGGTATAAAAATAATAAAAATGAAAAGTTATATATATTTTAAGTATAAAATAATAATTCTATATATATTTAATTATTAATTTTTATGTTTTATGATTATTATGCATTTGATTTTTCAAGTCGTTGGAAGCGAGGTGAAAATCCTAGCGTATCAATAGTGTATAAGAAAGCCAGAAAGACCCTACGAGGATCTCATTGCATACCTTCACAAGGAAGCTTACTTCCAATCCTTTTCAAGTAAGGGTTTAAGGATTTATGGATAGAAGTGATATTAACTTTGTAATTAAACTTAACCTTCTGGGCATCATGGAGGATATCTTCAAACTTAAAATTCAATAGTAAATTTGTACTTTGGTTTCTAGAGAAAATCATCATGAATTGGATATTAGAGGATTGGAAACTTCAAAGTAGTTTTGATCTCTTTTAGGCTCCACACATGGAGAGAAGGTGAGCGCGGTTGGATGATGTAACATAGGTCGAGGCCCCCCTTTTGCGTACATGTTATTTCAAAATGCTCAAGCCACTGCAATGAAGTATAGCATTAAAAGATGGCAAGGTCAAATCAAATTCAAATTTAAAGCTATTTGGAATAATTTTATTAGATAGCAGCACTATGATTTTGACATTTGTCAGATGCCCTCGGGCATGCTAGAGCTACACCCAGTTTTGAATGAAGCTTGTCGTGATTACAATTAATCGCGCTTGGAGCACGCTTTTCATGTCATGTGCGAAGGCTATCTATCCCTCTCCTTGTCGAGTAGAGGGTGATGTTTAGTGATTTTTTCCTCCTAGGCAAAGGTAGAAAAAAATTTGAAGGAGAACCTTGATTTCTTAAGCAAGTTAGGTTGTGTATGAAACATTGGGCTAGGAGCTTCAATCCTAGAATTGATATTTGTTTGAAAACCACTACTTGGATTTAGAGTCCCTTTCTTCTCTTTGAATTTTGGAATGAATCCAGTCCGAAGTTGGTCAAAGAAGGTGTTAGCCCCTTCATTCAACCATATTATTTGATTATTGAGAGGAAGGTGGCCTCCTATGCTAGAATCTATGTAACCCTGAACCTCAACAAAATATGGCCTCCCATGCTAGAATATATGCAACCTCAATCCTCAACAAACCCACACTTGAGAAAAATATTATTAAAATTTGGAAAGAGATTCACTGACAAAACCTTGATTATGAGAATATTCCATTCAAGTGCAAAGCATACCATGAATATGGTCATTTCAAAGGGAAATGTCCATCAAATCCGAAGAAGTGGCAAGCAATGGAAAGGAACAACCTTCTATGAATTCATCGCTAAAGGAATAGCCAATTGGAAGGCCATAGCAATCCAAATTCAAATATATAACCAATTTTCTATCCATGATCAAGAACGCTGTTCATTCCCACCCTTCTTATCCCCTTCTTATGTCAAGGATATCACAAATAAATACTTTTCCATTCATGAATCCTAACCCCTTACCTATCAATTTTCCTTGGATTAGTTTATAATCATAAGCCTCCCTTACTCAGGAGGAAGAACGGGAACTCGCCCTTAACCCGTCCTCGTGTTTCTAATCCTTCCATTCTCCTCCTAACATTGAAAGAGGATTATTGAATTGATCAAAATAATAATATTAAATATAAGTTTGCATAACTAAACAAAGCATGAAATGGTTGACAGTTAAGCATATGCACAAAGTGTCGTTTGATGGATAGACATGTCTACCAAGCACAATGTTGTAAGGTGCAAACATAAGTGAATTGTATTGGAGCTAGGAAAATGGTGTGATAGTTTATTAGAATTCAAGTATGAGATGGTGAAATGGATATGACCATTAGAGCAATTATGGATAGATATATTTTGAATCTCCAATCAATTAAGTATCGATCACTGAAATTAAACTAGACAATGTAACCAACCTCGAAGATACAAACATAGTTTAATGGATCGTTGTGGAGGATGATCAATGACTTGCCTTAATTTATCACCCATCTATTTACTTATTTATAAAGAGAAAGCTCTCTTGTTTGTGGTTATTGAAGAATTAAGGAGCGAATGTAATGGAAACAACTGTATGATAGATTCATATGTTAATAAGAATTTGTATTAAATGAGCCAAAGGTTGTGAAATGAAGGTGAATTATGTGAGATTGAGCAAACTGGGGACTTTGAGTCATACAACTTGATATGGTATGCCATTGAAGGCTAATATGTATGTTGATTACAACTCTATTATACATTTTGTAGTTTTTTTGTGAACAAAGTTAACTTTTTTTTTATAGATCCCATTGACTTGTTGTGTTATTGTGCCATACACTACTTGATCTATTATTTATAAGTTAATAGTTCGAAATTATGATATGTTCATTGTTGGCATTGAATATGACATTGCATGAGCTTTAGAGTGTAGTGTTAAAATACTTTGGGTGTTGTCTGTTGAAGATTTATGTCTAACGATGTGATCAATGTTATATGAAAAAGGAGTGTGTTATGTCATATTGGTTGTCTTATTAGGTTCTTGGGTTCCTTCATATCAAAGTGGTGTCAAAGATTATCAATATCCTTTGTCGTGAGAAGTTGGCACACACAACATGTTAACTATCTAACAATGACTTCTCACATGGTATCAAATATATGGTTGATTTGATTTTGGAAGCACTAGTGTTCACATTGTAGCATAGCCATGTTTCATTATGAAAGTAGGTAGTTGAAATCAAAGTCTAGGTTGATCCTATAAATGTTAGAAGCCCAAATTGTTTAATTTTGGAAATTATTTTGTCAATAGTTATAGGATGAAGAATAAAGCGAGGAGGAGTTGGTTGCATAGTAAGAATTCCTCTTATCGGCCTCAAATTGGATTGGAAGAATTATTCCATATGGAAGTTCATAATATAGAATGTACTTATGAAGCATAAATTGTTGAACATTGTGTAGAGCAAGGAAACAACTCATGTTGATAGTATTAAATAAAGTATGCAAAAATCTAAGAGGAAAAATGGGTTGTCTATTGTCATTTTAATAAGTAATGACATTATGCATGTGATTGTTTCAATCACAATATGGATAGTCACAATGAAAGAAGCACTGGGTTATGTTAAAAAGAAGAAGAACCTAAGAAATGTGAAGAGCAAGTTGTGTGCTGTTAAACTCACGTGCTTGGAGATTCTTGCTACATAGACTTAGGTGTGGCTAGACACATGATTGGAAGGAGAGAATGGTTTGGGAAGCATGAACTAGTATGTTGGGAGATATCACATTTGGAGATGAGGAGACATTAAAAACTTAAGGCGAAGGTAATGTACTTGTTTTGTTTAGCACAAGAGATGCTCAATTATGTGAAGGGAGTTCTATATGTTCTTGGATTACAAAAATTTTATTGTGTATCAAATGAACAAATTAAACATGAAAGTTGAATTTGATGGAGAAATGCTTTATTAAAGCCAACTTGAAGAATTTTGAAATCATAGTGTGATGTTAGAAGGAAAATGGTCTATTTTGACTTGATGTTTTTTTTTGTAAGTTCCAAAGCAAAATTATGTTAATATACAGCAAAATACAAGCATGAGAAACCAGATGTTAAGGTGACCAAAGGTAAGATGGCCCCCTTATCAGTTCAAAATAGGGAGAAATTGTCAACCACAGGCCTACCCTTGTGAGGGAAACCAAACCACCAAAAATAAAGTTTAAAAAACCTCCTCGTAATAGAGACATCAAGCATACAATAATCCTTAACAAAATAATTCAAGAGGAGCTGCCTACCAACTGGCATAGACAGAAAACTAACTAAGCCCAGACCAAAAACCATAAAGGAAGAAACCGAGGAGCCTGAGATTACTTGGGAGGGTGACTGTGAGTCGCATATTTCGGTTTTTCCTCGAAAATTGCACAACAGTAGGTACCTAAATCGAAGGAGCAGTCTTTGGGGTTCTTGGTGGGAAGAGGAGCAGTATTGTTGAACGAAGAAGGCCCTTCCGGATAGTGGGGCTCCACATGCTTCCTTTGATGGACACTAGATTGCCCAATTTCTTCCATCACCTGCGCTTACTGAGGAGCCTTTCCTTGCGACGTTTCCTAGTGTCGAGGGGGCTCAGGCGCAAGAGAAGGACCTCTTGAAGAAGAGGAATGAGCAAAGGAAGAAGGGTTTGGAGAGGATTTTCTCTTCGTTAGGCCACTAGGAGAACATAACAGAGCTTGAGCCAACATGTTTTTTACCTTCCAGTAATTCTTCCTGTGCGTCGGTGCCCAATGTCTGGCGAGCTGCTAAAACAACCACCTCTTCCTCCCAATCATCATGCATGTTCCTTAGGTTCCTGGGGACAGAGCTATCGTATCCTCCCGTCGATGAGCCTCTAAGTCCCAAGCAACCCGAGCGACCTCATCCACCACTTCCACGGCGAGGGGCAACGCATAGTCTTCTATACATGGTTGCTTCAGGGAGCAAGGATGAAAATTTCCCACTGAGTGATCGTGATCTCATGGAGGAGCAGCAAACATAGTAGGGAGGTGTGAATCACCTCGGGAAGCTTTATGAAGCTTATATAGGCAAGAAAATAAACAATTTCCTAAAGGAAAGGCATGGTGCATTCAATTAATCTTAGAGCTAGTGCATAGTAACTTGTGTGGTCCTAAGAGTCACTCTTATGAAATAGACAAGCTATATTTCACAACATTCAATGATGAAGTCAATATGAAGGTATGGATTTACTTTATAACTTAGAAGTTAAAATATTCTAATTATTTCCTAGAATTCAAATAACTTGTTAAGAAGTAGGGTAAGAAGTCTATGAAGACTATTATATCTAATAGTAGTAGACAATATAAGTAGTTGAAAAAGTTTGGAATATTCTGTGAGGAGAAGGGTATTAGAAGGCAATTCATAACCTCTTATATGCTTGAATAGAATGGAGTTGCAAAGCTAAAGAATTGTGTCATTGAAGACATGACCGATGTATGTTAAGTACAATAATGAAGATTGGAAGTTTTTGGCAGAAGCATATAATTACACAATTTGTTTAGTCAATAGGAGTTAGACCAAAGCAATATGAAAAACATACCAAGGAAAGTATGTAGTGGTCATAAGCCTAAAATGAAAACATTCACACAAATTCAAGAACGCAACTTACATGCACATTTTAAAGGAAATATGATGTTCTACACTTCTTGACAAAGGGAACATATGCATGTTACTGGGGTGTAATGAGCAATTGAAGGCATATCAACTGTGAGACTTTGAAGATCATAGATTTATAAGAAAGTGTAGTATTATATTAGATTAAGGGAGCACAACTATGAAAAAAATAAAGAATTATGATAGGGTATGTGAAATGGTTTACTTAAAGCATGTTGATGATATATAGAAGAATGAATCATAATTTGAAGTTGAAGAGTTTAAGATTGTGTAAAAGGCACTTCAAAATTCATGTACAAGGCCTAGGAGCTCTAATGGTGTGAAAACCATAATAAACAATAAATGGAAAGTGTGTTTAAGGAAAAAGGCAACTCATAAGAAGTGCACATTTGGAGAAAGCATCACTTAGCAACAAATATGAGTGCAAATTAACCTTGTACTTATGAATAATGACTCACAACTATGTAGATTGAAATGGATTCAAAACTTGGAGTTTGGTAGAGTTACTAGCATAGAATAAGGCAATTGTTTGTATACATTTTTTCAAGACTAAATATAAATTTGATGACACCATGGATAAGTATAAATTAAGGTTGGTAGACAAAGGATATCTCCATTAGCAAAGATGACTATGATGTTTATAATGTTAGCAATTGTAGTACATTATGAATGGATAGTTCATAAAATAGATATAAAAAGCGTTTTTTTAATGGATGGATTGACATGGCATAGTCACAAAGATTCATGCAACGTGCAAAAACGAGCATGGCCTAACACTCAAGAGGAACACATTATATGGGCTAAAGCAAAAAGCATGAGCTTAGTAGGTATAAATAAATTAACACTTCACATAAGTTGAATTCAGGATAAGTAACTCATATCCAAACTTATATGTGAAGACCACTCAAAGTGGAGATTTGATACTAATAATTTTGTATTGAGATAATATGATTGCAACATGTAACAATGAAAATAAATTAAAGTAGTAAAGAAAGACCCACTTCACATACTTGAGATGGCGTTGTCAAAGATGAATTAATGAAATTTTTTATTGCAACCATATAGACGAGAATTAGTGAAAAGTTATTTTATTTTCACTAGAGGTAAAGTACAATAGCACATGGAATGCAACACGTGAAGGGGTTTGGCTAAAAATATCATAAATATTGATTTAATACAAAATAAGTCTACAATTCTATCATGTGATAATTAAAGTGCCATTCAATCGGGGAAGAAAGTAATCCTTCAACTACATAACAAGCATAATAAAGTTCATAGTCATTATTGGAGATGGTTACAAGAAGAAGCTCAAAGTCGATCGAAGTGTTGTTAGACAATTGAACAATCAATATACATCTTTAGCAAAACTTTAAGGAAATATAAGTTTTAGAAGTTCATACCAATACTTTTAAGGAAATATAAGTTTTAGAAGTTTATACCAATGCTTAGTATAAGGCCCACAGGGGGTAGAGCAATTGGTAATGAGTAATTAAGATGAGAAGTTGTAAATGGAAGGTTACAAGTTCAAATCCCCGTGGGTACTTACTTACAAAAAAAATGCTTAGTATAAGAAATAATATGTTTTTCATTCTAAGGGGTGAGTGTTAGAAATTGTAATGAAAATTGAGTACACAAAGGCAATCAAAGCATGTAGTGGTGGAAATTTAAACACATGTGTGAAGTGTTATTTAGCACATGCATAGGCCAGATAAGCACAAAGTTGTCATGAATAGACAAAAGTGAAGCACATTGGAGTATAAAAGCTAATGTCATGGTTTATTTGACTTTCAACTTAGGATGCTAACATGGATATGACCCATTGGAGTAGTTGTGGATTGGTATAATTTTATCGTTGATAAATTCAACTTATCATTGGATTTCAAGGAGCCAATGAAACCAACCTCAAAGATACAAAACCCAATGTAATGGACTTTTAACGATGATTATCAAAATTGATATGTATTTATAGAAAACGACCTCCCTTGGTTGAGGTTAATGAATGAGAATAACAAATGCACAAATGTACTAGAAAAAATTGTTGGAGAGATTAATATGTTAGTGAGAATTTGCATTTAGTGGATTGAAGATTGTGAAGTGTGAAAGAATTGTGTGCAACTGATAGTTGTGAGTTGTTTTCTAAGACATTTGATCCATAAAATTTGATATTACAAGCCATTGAAAGATTATATGTACATTTATGTAACTATATTATAAATTTTCTAATTTTCCAGTTAACAAAGTTAATTTTTTTATAGATTTGTTTGACTTTATATGTTTTTTCCCAAGAAAAACCTCATGGAAAACCCTTCAAGTATATTCCTATGACTCACGGATGGTAAATGAGATAAATTGTTAACATTGATTACGACATCTAACCCGAGGGGATCAAATGAGTCAAACTTGTTGCCTCCCAACTATTAGAGGACCCACTTGACTCAGTTTATTCATGTATGGTACATGATTTGCTCTATTGTTTTTAAAACTTCATATGAAATTAATATATGTTCCTTGATAGCTTTATAAGTTATTCCATAGTTTTAGTGTAGTGTTAACATACTTTTGGAAATTTATGTTGAATAATGAGGTGATCGATTGTGATTATAGTTCCATTGAAAAAGAGTGTCTTATATAATCATATTGGTGGTCTTATTGGGTTCTTGGGTGTAAGTGTTATGTTGGTTAAGCTTGTCTTGATGACTTGTGACAATTTAAGGGTCACCTTGTAGTCTCGATGAGAACCTTAATGGTTAACCTATGGAAACATTGATTGTAATTGACAACCTTAGTGGTCCCACATCTAGGGTTATGAATCATTTTTCCCTAACACAAATATGAGGTGCTACAACCTCAATTGTAATCACAAAGTATTAGATCATTAACGCATTGTAAATTATTATTCATTGTTATTCATAACACATTCAAGTACAAATCAACCCACACATATCTATAGCAATCTTATGTATTCAATTCACTATAATTATCATGCATTGTGTATTATCGTGATGATTCATCATTTTTCTTTAATATGGTCTTTGAGCAAACCACACATATTCTATGACTACCCACTTGTGAGTTATTTTAAGAGTCTATGATATTTTAATGAGTATATTCTCGTTAACACAAATCCCCACTAAACTTAATCTTCTAATTGAAGTCAATTTCGTTCGTAGTGGAATATCTCGACTCTTCTGGTTGAGGCATTTAACTATGTAAGTGTTTTGTAACTTAAGTAGAGATTTGTCTAGGATGTGTTCAACCTTATTTTTTAATTTTTGTGGAGAATATTAATCATGGAACGTATGTTATATAATTCAATTTCTCTTATTTATGTGTTTTAATATGGTACATGTGGCATTTTGTATATGAAAGCACTTTGAGGGAGTGATATATTACCTTATTACCATACTAATGACTTGAATTGTTGTTCAAGGAGAACATACTATGATCTCATT
The DNA here is from genome assembly GCA_027924585.1 of Larix kaempferi. NCBI lineage: Eukaryota > Viridiplantae > Streptophyta > Pinopsida > Pinales > Pinaceae > Larix > Larix kaempferi. The sequence continues at coordinate 16,740,293 of BSBM01000017.1, read as the reverse complement.
TGTTTAAGAACTTGTTCATAATTTATTTGAGCCAGCTCAAAACATTTCTAGAGATGCTTCCATTTACCTCAAGCCCAGTAATCCCACTTTGTTCATCATTAATGCATGGAGGAGAGACATCGTGTGTTTTGGAGTAGGTAGTTATGTTTCCATTCTGTGATCATATTCTCAATGACTTGGATTTGCTCTTCAAATTGCCACTTTCATTTTACAACATGAAAGTGATATACTCATGCCACTCTTTACATCCTATCTTCACCACCCCTTACAACACCTAGCCATTATATGACCCCGAGCTAACCTTGTAACTTACAACAAAATATGGCATCCACACATATAATGTTGAAAAAAATCACAAGAACTAACTTGAATCTGGTTACGTGTGATTGAATCATATAAATAAATGCATAAAAATAAAAATACAACAAATAAAAATCAACACATCAATAAAAACTAAAATCTTTAAAAACAAACTATAAATTTTTTAAATGCAACATATAAATTCTAAAGAAAACAAATACCACACCCTCGTCCCCTTTCTCTTCTCCTCTACCTCCCCACTCCACTCATGCTCCTCCCTCCTCTACTCAATCATTTGCCCCTTCTTTCCCTCTCCACCACCCCACCCTCTTGTCCACCGCTTACACTATCCACCATTTGTTGTATTTACACATGCATTATTTCTTTCTTTTTTTCCAGTTTTTTAATTAATTGTTGTAAATGTTTTTACTTATTTTTTATGCTTCTTTTAAGTTTTTAATGTTTTGTTTAATTATTATTATTATTCTTATTATTCTTATTATTATAATTTTTTATAAATAATATTGTTTTTTAAATTTTTTTAAAGTGAAATATGAATGTTTACGCAATAAAAATATACCTTTTCAACTTATTTCAGTGTTGTTATTGTCTTTTTATTTACAAATTATTTTAAAAAAACATTCATATGATTTTATTATAAATACATTATTGTTATTTATTAAAATAAAGTTTTTTTTTAAACTTATTTTTTAATTTTTTAAACCAAAATAAAGTTTAAATTTCATTATTTTTAACTAAAAACAATTAGAAACATGTTTTTAAGATTATTCTTCCCCACTGAATGCAAAGGTAAGTAAATTGAATTATGATCGTAGATATAAAAAATCACATACTCTTTTAAATAATTGAAAATACTAAGCCACCAGGAATATCAATATGAGCAAAGTGCAATGTTATTTTTATTAACAAGGCAGAGAAAACATTGTTTAAAAATATATGTCGAAGACATAAAAAATAAATGATGATAGTTATTTACTTAGATATTCATATGGTGAAGATGACATGGAATATTTTGAAAGTAAAGGAGATCAAAACACTGTACATAGTTTAGAAGAAGATGAAATAGATGAAACAAATGAACTTAAGAGAATAAAATTCATATTCAATATGTTGAAACATATTATAAAGAAAAATGAAAATTAAATATTAGAAAAATTCTTCAAAATAAATTAAGCAATATGTCATGCAAGAAGATGGAAGCAGTGAAAAAAGGGAAAATGATGGTAAGAAGAAAGGCACAAATCATGAAGATGTCATGCAAGAAGATGGAAGCAATGAAAAAAAGGAAAATGATGGTAAGAAGAAAGGTATAGATCATGAAGATGTCAATGTAACACTAGTGGCTCCTTGATTCCACCTCATTGATGGAGTTATTTGTTTTGAACATAATATCATTTGTGACAAGGTTGAAAGTGATAAGAAAATATATGTGAATTTGGCGCAACCTCTTAATGAATACAAGTGAAACTTATAAATTTGAGAAACTCATAAGTTTGATATTGAGATCCTAAAAATAATGATTAAGAACAACCCTTATGCAATTATACTTTCAATTTTTGTCATGGTGGATATTGCTTATATGCAAAGAGCAATTTAAATTTTGTAGATTGGGCTAAATATACCTACTATGTGATAGGAGGTTGTCACACAATGGAGGCAAGAAGACAACTCTCACAACAATAACCATCTAATGAGCGATTAAAAAATGTCTAGCTAAGGTTTATGTTGGATATATGGTTTCAAAAGAAAGGATTAGCATGGGACCATAACTTGGCTAGTGATTATAGGCAAAAAAAAATGGCACTTATGTAACGCGTTTGATTATATCTTCAAGAGTTTGAAGAGGCGCGTGGATGTGATAGAGCACATATTACTAATGAGCTTTGAACACAATGGTGTGTATAAATCAACATGTTTATCCATGCTAAGGGAAATGAAATGAAAGCTAACAATAAATCATTTAAAGTTATAGATCCTTCTTTTCAATTAGAATTTTATCATGGAGAGGTTTGGAATTTGATAAATGTCATTTTCTCAAATAGGAAAATGGAGATATTATTGGACATAAATCAATAAAGAAGATTGGTTCAACTGGCATTCAAGATTTTTCATCATATATATCATTTGTGTATTAGAAGAGAATGTAAGGCATCAAGGATATAGATACAATCAAATGAGTTCCATCAAGGGTTTTAGGAGGAGATTTTAAAATTGAAGGAGCAAATAAATTTACATTGCAAGTTATTTTTATTTGATATTTTTTTCTATTAGATTAAATTCATCTAATGTTTTCTACTAATATCCATTATTTAAAATCCTAATTCCGTAGTACACAAATGTTTATTAGTTTGACTATAACAATTTTTATTTATACAACCAAAAGATGTACATTAAAATGCAAAAACTAATAACAATAATAATAATCTAATTTTAAGGTTACGATCAAGCCAAAGACCAAATTGGTGCATGAGACCCCCTAGTTTCTGTGACAAGGGACCCCCTCTGCACAACGATTTGACTGCTAACATCTACGAAGGTGTACAACCCTACATCCTTCGGATTTTAATCCATGATCTCCCAAAAGGAAACACGCAATCCTAATTGTTAGACCCACTCAAGTATGTGAGGTCTAAAGTGCAAAACATGGACAAGGTGAAACAACAATATATCCTAAACATTCAAGAAAGGAAATTCTTGATGATCACTTCGAGAATTTTGAAAAGGAAACATTCTAAGAAAAGAAATTCTTCATGATCACTTCGAGACTTTTGAAAAGGAGTAAGTATATATAATTGTGAGTTTAGTGAGTTAAATTTGGTTATTGATTTAACATTAGACCCATTCGTATAAGACAATAATGTACTCGCAGCATTCCAAAGATTAATTATGAATGCCACATGTTTGCATGAAAGAATTATATAATTGAACTTTCAAATTTATAAGGATACGCATGATTAAATTTATGATTGGACACATCATGCATCATATTTTATCATGTGGTAATAACGAGTATTTAGAGAAAATTGCACCCAAGAAGCCATATGCATCATATTTTATCATGTCGTAATAACGAGTATTTAGAGAAAATTGCACCCAAGAAGCCATATTCCTTAGTTATTGCAGATATTCCATTTCGCTACAACCATAGGGGTGCAACAAACGACGAGGCTCCCTATACATATTGAAAGTCCAAGAATGTTATGGAAGACTTTACCAAGGTCACAACTTCTTGCATGCGGCACTTCAATGTTTTCATAGTGCATCATAAACAACAATGATTATAACTCCATTCAAAGCAAATAACATCAATCAATGTGACCACCTTAGCTAGTATTTTTATTTTGTTGCTTTACCCTTCATTATTATCATATTTTTTCTCCATGAATTTTATTATGATGTTACTTCCAAATTTATGTGATAATTATTTTTTCAATATTAATTTCAATTTGTTTATGCATTATATTTTTTTCTTCGAAAAATAAATTGCATTTTATTAAGATAACATAACACATTGTTCAGAGACTTGTCGGCCTTATAGATATAATTCAAAGGTTTACATCCGCATAAGAACAGAAGAACACTGATCAGAGAGTAGTTAGTAGCTAAAAGATTACATCTTTAAAAAAAAACCCTAGTAGAGGGCAACCATATTGTGCATTGAGCACTAATACAAAAACTCCTCAAAATGCGCAAAAAAAACAAGAAAGTGGCCATAAGACTAAGCCATTTGAAAACAAGCTAAACTGTCTTCCCAACGTGAATAACAGATCCCACACATCATCATTTCATTACCAATAGGTCGCCATCATGAATCAGTTCCCCATCTAGGATCATCATTTTCAAGGATGCCTCCTTAGCGGAACATCTATACAAGCACCCACTAGAATAAAAAACATAGGAAATTCCATCACTCACGTCTTAAAATGGTATGGGCCGTCAACTTCATGGGACAGGAACCACCATCGTGGGAGCCGTTAGTTGCAAGGGAGGGCACCCCAACCCCCTGCTGCATGAATATAGGCTTCGCCCCACTGTGTAGGAACCACTGAAGGAGCCACTGCGTCTCACCAAAAATATTTTGCCAACCACCGTCTTGTCTTCCATTTAAGCACCGAGCCAAAAGAGGCTATGCCCTACCTCTAGAGCTGTCGACGCTGCCGCAGATTCATTACGAGTCTCCGTGCAAGGGCGCCACCACCACTCCACAGGAAAAAGACCATGTTTAACTCCCACAGTCGACCTTAACCAATAGCCACTCAAGCGAGAAAGGGGATGGCAACTAGGGAAGGAACCCTAGCTGCCTAGTTCAAAAAGAAAAATCGACTCTCAAACCCTAAAAAGATGTAGAGCAAGGGTGAGCTTGTACCTATCTATGTAAACATTTCCTCATTTATTAAACAAATTCATGAACAAAGCCAATGTAACTTAACCAAAAAGGTTAAGGTTCTCTTATAACAATGAACATGTTAAGGTTCTCTTATAACAATGAACATATTCATGTTAGTTATTAAAGAAAACACACTATGTTTTTTTGACGACATTGTAAATCATCCTAAAGATTATAAATTTGTTAGTCAAATGTTTCCCTTCAATGGAGTGGCCAAAAAACAAAAGCATTTGATAAGGACATCCATGGTGATATGGCTAACCTTTATAAAAAAACCACAAACATTGATTAATTACATTTTGCAACTATTTTCAAGTGAAAATGATTAAATTGCTAACCTTTATAAAAAAACCACAAACATTGATTAATTACATTTTGCAACTTTTTTCAAGTGAAAATGATTAAGATTTAGATTTATTTTTTCGTACAAAGAAGTTGATTTCATGCAATTCTAATTTTTTTTCTCACTATTAAAATTACATATAAACATAACCTAACTCTAATTTTTATTTTCAATTATAGGCACAACGCTCATGTGTTGCTTAAAGAAATGCAAAAATGTAGTGTCAATAGACAAGAATAAAGTCTAGGCACAACTTATTCATTAAGGAATGTGCAATTGATATATTACCCATTGCAAAAGAATAATTAATATGGTTAAGTAAACAAAACAATGATGTTGTATTTGAAAAAAAACACCCTCCTATTAGGTTTTTTTTTTATTGGAAAATGAGGTTAGTAGAATTACATACTTAACATTTAAAAATGGAAAGGATGATGTAAATTATGTGAATGGGGATGCAGTTGTAGCTTAAGAAAATAATCCCATTATTGAATTAGAATCACAAATTGGTATAGATATCCAAAATTTAAATATATACTAGGCATATATGACATATCATAAGTGAAACTTTGATATAATTTATAATATACTCATATTTTTAATTGTATATTTTGGTGGCAATTATAACTTTTTATATTTTTATGTGGTCTATAATTCCATTTGTATTTATACGGTTTTAATTTTTTTTTAAGAGTAACAGATAGATTTGTATTAATAAGAAGGAGAAGGGTTGCGACGTAACTGTCCAATGTTCTTATATAAAAAGATAGGAAAACAAGTTCATATATGTTCCATCATTTTCATCTTGCCTACTACTATACTGCCTATCTGTTGATTTTTCAAAAAAACTCTACAATTTTCAATACATGGCTTGTATACAGCCTCATAATGTTTCCCAAGATTAACATAATTTTATAAAACATTAGGAAGAATTTTAAATTTTTTGTGCATTTCACATTAAACTGCTCAGTAGATGATAAGGGGAGCTTACTATGGCAATTCTAATCAAGCATGCATTTAACATTATGAGGCTCCTCAAATTGCCTTGGGCATGCTGACTGCTTGCTTATGCCCTTTGATGTCCTTGCAACTACCTGAAGATGTACCATTGAAGAGCACCATTGAGATTGTGTATCCCTACAACCATAGGAGGCATGCACTTAAAAATAGGGAGGGTATTTACTAAAGGCGATAGATAACGCTATAGGAAAGCATGAAAGATAAGACAAAAAATAGGAGCACATATTGGGTGCAAATGAGAATAACACCAAAGACCATGAGCTGGAGGAGAGACTTGAAAAGAGTAGGAGAGCTTAACAGAGCGCAAGAGGGACAAGATACACGCCTCAAACAAAATTAGCAGTGGGGTAAACTTGACAGAATTGGCCTGGGCCATAGACATTACTTGAAGCTTTGACAAAATAAGTAAAGAACTAGACTTGAACCGAAATCCCAAAAACAAATTTATAGAACCAAACTTGATATGAAGCAGAATTCCAGAAGACAGAACCAAATCAACAATGCCAAACCCCTTTTGAAACAAAATGCGTGAAAACCAAACATACAACCCAAAAGAATGTAGCTATAACCATATCTTAAAAAGTAGGAGCAAGAGATAACTAGCATAGCAAAGCTTGAAACCTAAACTTGAAGCCATTCTAGAGACAAGCCTCCCAAGTTATGCCTCCATGAACATGATGGAAACTCTTATAACAAGGCTCTTCACCACCAAAGTAGGGAGCATAGGAAACACAAGGATAGAACTCAAACTACTGCGACCCATAGATGAATCATCACGCAAGTTGCAGAAATAAACCACATGTGAAGGGAATGATGGATAGAGCATCCATATCACTGAAATGTTTGTCAGGTGATGTGAAGAGGTATAGGGGAGCATGGGAAGTGTCTCACAAATCCTTATTCAATTGTTTATGACACAAAATCATGATGAGAGGAGATGCAATAAGGTGGGTATTAAACTTAGAGGATGGAGGTATAAACAATATTCCCCTCATTTCCAATGCATTGCCCTTGATTCAAGGTGCTTCCTCTTTTTTCTTCGCTGTCTACTAGGCTATTTAAATCTCTCAAAACGTGGAAGCCCTACACCTATTGAAAGGTTTGAATAATGCTTTGGATTCACAACATGGTTCTCTTGAGACGTGTATCACTTAGGGAGTGCTTCTCTCTTAAATATCCGAGAATGACCATTGATCCACCTATGACCGTGAGAGTTCTTATTCCTTTTCTGCTTCCTATTAGAAGTCCCTTCCACAATGCTTGAATCTCAGATTGGTTATTTGTCATGACTCCAATTCCCCAAGCACATGAAAGTTCCTTATTTCCTCTAGGATGATATAGCACCCCCCACACCTATCATCCCTTATATGGTCTTGATGTTAGGGTGTATAAACGTATTTATTATAAATAAAAAAATGTTTACATTTGACGAATGTTTAAAAATGATATTTTTAGAGTGTATTCTTATATCATTAACAGTAAAATAGCATTTTTTAAAGTTGTTTATATAATTATCATTTTAATTACAATTTTATATTTTGAAATGTATGTGATTTTTCTCATGTATATATTTATAAAAACATACACAAATTTTAAAGTGTGTAAAATAATTTCAAATTTTATTTATGAAAATTTTCATACATTTCCATATTTATATTTTAAAATTTTAATTTTTTTTGTTTATTTAAAAAAAAATACATTCAAAACTTAAAATAAGATTAAATTTGATTTATGAAAAATTCATACATTTTCATTTTTAAAAAATTTTAAAGATTTTTTCCATGTTTATCTTTAAAAAGGCAAAAAAAACCTTTCAATCTTACTTGTAAATTATATTATACATTTTCAATTGTCAAAATTTTAACAATTTTTTATTTTTATTTCTAAAAAATACAATAAAATCCAAATGTAAAAATGAGGTAAATTTTGGCTTGTAAAAACTTGCATTTTTAATAGACATTCATAAATGCGAAAATTGATTAGTTTTAACATGTAATCATTAATAATACTCCTGGGTTGGTAGGTGCGGGGGGAGTCCTTCTAGACTCCAAAGGAAACAAAGTGAAAGACTTTGCTTGGGGGATTGGCAAGAGGACTAACAATGATGTGGAGTGGCTCGCATTAATCAAAGGGATGGATGTCGCAAATAATAATGATGTTATGGATCTAGTAGTCATCGGAGATTCTATGCTGGTAATCAGGGAAGCCAGGGCTTTAGCCAAAAATCGTCAAAAACCTGTCTCAAAGCTTCAACATCACTTCATCTACTCTGTCAAGGACTTTAACTCAATCTCCTTTTTTCACATCCTAAGGATCAACAATCAGCAAGCCAACACCATGGCCAACGTTGGCGCTGGTTTAAACTGTGGTCTAGCAATCAGCAATGGACAACACCTTGTCAACAATTGGGTTCCATAACACTCCCCCCCTTGTTTTCCTCGGTTCTACATGACCTAGCTTTCTAAGTGCTCTAGCAACTTTGGTTTAATCTCTTATTTGATAAGGGTTAAAGGAAAGATCTTCTTGGGATCCCCTCGATCACCTCACGCGTCCTCTCGGCTCAAATGGAGGCATCCCCTAGCTGTCTCCACCTATCTCGCATGCGGGACTTCAATGCGAGAAGGCTACAAGGAATCTACAACATATATCACAAATGAAGGTGACGCTCCGGGCATTCAACAAGTCTCATTCTGTACAGTTCGTCGGGTCGGTTTTATTTGTTCAATCATGGAGGATGGCAACAGTAATGCGGGTCTGTGTCTCCCTGCACTGCAGTGCAGACGCTGTAGAAAGCATATTCAGGTTCATTCAGGGGGAGTTGGCATGAAATGTTATATCTCAGCACTTGATGTGTTCCAGGGACAGGGTAATGGCAGCTCTGAGATTCATGTCTCCCGTGGTGGTCTGGCAAAGCACAACTGTCGTGGGCATTCCAAAACTGATGAACCAGGTAGTGGCAAAAGCTGGACTCCTCTCGACGTGGGACATGGACAAAGTATCAAGGGCTCAGCGTAGAATTGTGGTCACGAGTCAGGATTTGGCAGTTGGTTGCCTCTCGACGTGGGTCTGGGCCAGAACCATGGTGGTTCTTCGCATCATGTCCGTGGTAGCTCCAGTGAGCCGGGCAGTGGCAGGAGTTGGCTGAACACCGCAAGTGACAATAGTGGTATAGTTAATTTGGAATCCCCTCAAGGTTCGGACAATCCTCCCTCAGAGGTTCTCTCACATGTTCAGGATTTGGAGTCCCAGGTCTGTTGGCTCAGAGGGGAAAAATCTGACCTGAAGAAAGCTATCTCCCACCTCTCTACTTTTGTCCAGATCTTGATTACTGAAGTCTGGAGCAGCAGCAGCAAGACGAAAGATTATTTCGATGTGTTGGCCGATAAGTTTGAGTCCCTCCACAACTGCCTTAGAATTGTTGAAGCCAAGGTCGACTACATCAAGACCAACAACCGGAATAGCCCCTCTGTCCTCCATGGCATTGAAGAAGAAAATGTGGGTGCTGCAACTGGGAGCAAGGAAAAGAACGTCCACTAGCATCATGTCAACTGATATTTTCTCTGCCTACTCGTCTTTGCTTTTTTTCAGAACTTTTTTGTATTGGCTAGTCCACTGTTACTCTTTAATATGTATTACCTCTGTAGTTTGCTCCTAGGGCAGTCTGTAAAAATCTTCAGTTGCCGCAGAATAAATGTTGAGTTTGACATGTAAAGACTGGATTGTGAGGAGCTTGTCTTGACAACTCTCTCTTTTTGGGACCGATCTTCCCATCCTATATGTAATATCGTCTTTTTTAATATAAAAGCCCATTAACCGTTGTTGTAAAAAAAAAACATGTAATCATTAATAATAAAATTAATAAAAAATATTTTAATTAGAAAATATACAAAAATCATTAATGAAAAAAAGCATTAAAAGAAATTATTAGAGAAACATCATTGATTTTGTTTATTTTTTAAATTAATCTCAAGGGAGTCTAAACATATATTTTGTCTATTTTTTGAATTAATCTTAAGGGGAGTCTAAACATGTATTTTGTCTATTTTTTAAATTAATCTTAAGGGGAGTCTAAACATGTAATCTGTGAAGTATCTATCTTATTCACAACAATGTTTAACGAGGAGGATGGCAATGGAGGCAAGAATGGCTATGAAGATGATGGTGATGAGGTGATCCCCCACCTTCCTTTTTGTGAGTTTGTAATTTGTTTACTACATGTAGGGGATTGATTTATTATTGTGGATCTATAATCTAATTTATTTTCTAAGTTGGTGGGAATTAATTATAATTTTATAAAGTGATCTTTTGATTGATCATGATTTCTTTTTTGTTGTAATTCACACGATACACTTTTCAAGTACACAATTATGTATACTACAAGACATAGAGTGTCATTCATATTGTCATTGTTGTGTTGGTCACCATTGGATCCACTAATTAGTGCTTCAATAATACTAACTGATATAATGATAAGGATACGAATAATTACATTGGTGATTCCAAATATCATGAGGAGGATATTGATGAGATGACAATAATCTCTTGAGCTTACACAACATCATCAACATATAGACAAATGTACATATGATTTCTCTTTTTTCTTTCTTTTACTTTTGCATTTCTTTTGCATAGTTTAATAGTTATCTAATTTATTGTGTGATAGTTATTTAAATTCATTTTCCGCCATTCCTCTCATAACACATCTTAATTGTGATGCATTGTTTGCATTTGTTTATTAAACATTATTTAAAAATTAGTCACATATCTCCACGTGTTGGCGTGTTGATGTGGCATCAATTTTTTTAATAGATGTCTATTTACAAAATTCCAACTTCACTTGTAGCAAGTGCTTGCAATAGTTGCATTAACTCCATCAACAATATTATTTTTGACAAAATGTATAGTGGGAGAAATTGGATATAGATCTTAAAAGCTAGAAAAGAGAGTGAAAACTTGGGAGGTTTTATCCAAAACAAGAAATCAAATAGATACCAACAAAATAATGATCACTTAAATTATTATCAAATCATGTGTATAAAAATTAATGTGTACAATGTGCTAGCATTAGCTTTAGGAATGGTTGTGTAAAGAGAAAATTTGAAATTTTAATATTTTATTATAATTATAATTTGAAATGAATAAAATTGTTTTTTCTATTTGAAGAGGAAAATTTCTAAGACTCTTTGACTATTTGACCTAAAATGTTTGTTTTTTTAAGGAGCATTTTACAGGAGAAGAAGACAAATATGGCATTGCACGAAACTTGCATGGACTTGTTTCGAGAGGATGAAGACACGTGGCACTCTCACTTATATAGCCTCCTGAAGACATGAAGACATGTGGCATTCTAAGGCAGTTTGGTCTTGAGTGACCATCTTTTGTAATATTTTTAACATTTTAGTATTTTTCTAGTAATTACCAATGAGAATAAAGTATATCTATATTCCATTAATACTATTTTATTGTAAGAGATGATTGGGCTCAAATCTATATAAAGATTTTTGGTAAGGTTAGATTTGAGGATTTTTTTCTCCTTTGAGCTTTGTTGAATATCTTGAAGACAACGTAAATTTAGGGGTTTCTACTATTGTGGTATATGTGTTATTGCTAAAAATTAATAAGGGAGATCACTTGCAACAAAATGTGTTATGAAGGGCTAGTCCATGGATAACTTTGTTCTCTTTAGAAGAAGTTTAATTTGTGGGAAATTCCTCTTTTAGCTCCCTCGTGTTTATTGTTGGAAATGTGAATGAGTATCTTTATTCATAATTAAGGATTGACTATCTTTTACTTTTACCATTAGTAAATGCAAATTCATGCTTGTTTTAGAGGTTTTCCTAATTAAGATTCCTCCTAGTTAATTCCTACATTTTTGGACAACAAGATAGAGGTGATGTAACATGTTTATTTCAATTTCAATCTCCCCTCATCACATAAGAACAAAACATATAGTTGCTACCCTTCATAGTTGATCTCTAACTCCACGTGACCAATGGATTGACACTAGTCATGTTCAACCCATCACCTCATAAAAATCCTATATCAAAATTATGTTTTGCAAAACTCAACTTCTCCACTTTGCCTTGAGCTTCCATTAGATAACTTTAGCAATCCTATCTTAGGGATGCCCCCCCTTGTGCCAGAGGAGAGTCGACCTAAAGTGAGAAGAAGGATGTTATGGTGAATGTCGACATCCCTCTTGAGTTCCTATATGGTTGCACTTGCATTTTAGGGATTTACAAAAGGAAGTGCAATTTTCGAAGGTAACAAGAAGAAAACCCAATGCAAAGAAATTAAATAAGAAACTCAGGATAACATATCCATTGAGTCCTAAACCAACTCAAGATTTTCTACAAGAGGTCATAAAATGTATCCCTTGTTGCTACCACTATGTCCATTATCATGGTTTCTAAGAGGCCGTACCTTTGAAAATCTTAGACCATTTGGCATTCTTTTCTATGGCACTTACCTTGGAATTTACATTAGCATAATTGAAAGGTTAAGATGTATTTTTGAGGAGTGCTCCATATTTGCACATTCTCCTACGTCATTGCCTCATGGTTTGGTAGCATTTACATGTGGGTTTATGCCTTTGCACATACTCCTAGTTCATTCTTATCTTGGAATTTGTTGTAACAACCAAATTCAACCCCCTTGCACACATATTTATGCTATTTCTTGAGAGACTAATTAGTTATCTTCTTGTTGGAAGTATTGCCACAAATTCTATTTTAGGAAAAGGTTGGTTTATCGTTGTTTACCCCTCATTTAGGGGAATGATCCACTCTTCTTGACTCTTCACACATTCTTTGATGCCATAACTACCTTAGCACATTCTCCTAGGACACACTTCTCTTGGAGGATTATTTTGTTCATGGTGGACCTAGATCCAAGGGATTCCATAATTACCTTGTCACACTTCTCAAGGGTGCACTTCTTCATGGGTTATTTCTATATTATCTTGTTTGGGTGCTGTTGTTGCGGCAACACCCCTCCCCAAAATTTTGTACATATTGGGGCCCCTCCTTTTTGTTTTTTGCGGAAAGTTTGCTTGAGAAGCCATCCCAGCCGTCAGCTCTGTTTTCAACATAAAGTTTTACTTCCCTGCTGAACATCTTGCCATCAATCCTTCCATGTTTTCCTCGAGAGCCAGAAAGAACTTAGATTTTTCCCCAACGTTTTGGAATAATTCGGGCTATCTCCCTGAAGCTGCGGAAGCCAAACGTCCAACCTTTCCGAGTAGCCACTGGGTAATGACTCCCGAAACGGCGGAACCTTTCGCTCAATCCTTCCGCAACCGCGGAAGGGTTCCGGTTTTCCTCCCAAAGTGATGGGGCTCATTCACCTTAATCTCCCGAAGGGACTTAGATTTTTTTTCGATTAGAAAACTGCGGAACAATGGGACAATACTCCCGAAACGACGGAGGAATTCAGCGAAACCGCCCGAAACGGCGGAAGCCGCCGTGATATCCCTCCGAAAAGAAACTCAGTTTTTGGCCATAAGTTGCGAAAACCGTTGGTGAAACCTTGCCGAAACGACGGAGCGATTCAAGTCTGGCTCCCGAAACAGCGGAATCGTTCATCATTTGCTCCCGAAATAGCGGGACTCATTCGCCTCAATCTCCCGAAAAGGATCTGGAATTTTTGGTTGAAACTCTGCGGAAACCTTCCGGTTTTGCTCCCGAAACGGCGGAAGCCATCCACATAAGTACCGCGGAGGAATTCACGATTCCCTTCCGAAGCTATGAAAAGAACTTAGAATTTTTTCCAAGAAACTATCGCGGAAGCCTTCAGCCTTTGCTCCCGAAACCGCGGAAGCCTTCGGGCTACCCTCCCGAAACGGCGGAACCTAATCGCTTAAACCGCTCGGAAAAGGACTTCGAAACGATCCCGGGAAACTGTGCGGAAGAGTATAAGATTTGCTCCCGAAACGGCGGGAGCTTTTCGTCTAAAACGCCCGAAGAGACTTAGAAAACTTCAAAAAAAAACATGCGGGAGCCTTCAAGTCTTCCTTCCGAAACGGCGGAAGCCATTCACAATAGCCTTCCGAAACTAGCGGGAGCCTTCGTCATACCTTCCCGAAAATCAACGAGACTTTGAAAGTTTTTGGTTTGCGGAAGCTTTCGCAAATAGCTCCCGAAAGGGCGGGAGCCTTGGCGTTACTCGTCCGCAACGCGGGGGTCTTTCGCGGAAGGCTTCGAGTTTCCTTTCCGCGATGCGCCCCGAAACGGCGGGAACTTCTGTTGAACCCTTCCGCAACGGCGGATACGATTCACAATCTGGTTCCGCGAATGGCGGTCGCACGGAAATCGAGGTATTTTGACATGACCGCGGCGGGCAGCGTATTTAAGCCACATTCTAATGGCGCCAACCACCAACCTTAATGCTCGCACGTGCCTGTTTTTTATAAAATACGGTAGGGGCTCGAACCAATGCACCATTGTTTTCAAATTGGCCAACGACGTGCGACGCCGTGCAAATCGCTCCAGCTCACCTCGCTCATCCGTGCTCGCGGCCACCTCGCTCAAGCGATCCCCACGGTGCCAGGTAGGATTCTAACCTGGAATTTCGCCATTGGGTTATCTTTTGTGGGAAAGCATTGGGTTTTAGTGGGATTTTGACGGGCAAAACACCCGTAAAGGGCTATGTTTTACCCGTCAGATACAGTTGGATGTAGTTTTCGTCATACAAAATCGTCATAGGCATTGGTGAAAACAGTAACATTTTATTATTGAGTAGTGATGGTAAGTGCGGGCGGTTAATCGTGTCCCATTTTAAAACCCGGGCCGCACCCCTCGTTTTGGGAGAATTTGTCGAAGCCCCATGGGCTTTTCATGTCCCCGGCCGTGAACTCGAGACTTAAAACCCTGGGCCCTTCCATAAGCCTCAGCCCCAACACGCCCTCTACCCAAGGCAAAACCTGGTCTCAACCGCCATTGTCCCGTTCAAAACCCGTGAACGTTCAAGCCGCACGAGCCGAAACCTGAAGCCATGGCTGCCCTAGCACTCCCCGTCAGCATATCCCAGGCGCCATCACCTTCGCTTGGACTAGAGTCTCCCGTAGAGCACCTCGGCAAGTGGCCGCGCGTGACGATAGCATTCAAAGCCCTCACCGAGTCGAAAATGCGAAAGGGGCTCCCTTGTCGTCACAAAGTCTTCTCAACCCGCGTCTCCCCTGCCATTAACCTCTTCGACCGCAGCTATAACGAAAGACACCTCCTTCCGCAGGGCGGAACCGGAAGCCAATTGCTTCCGCAAATCGCCTATCAGTCCGAGAACAAAATGTATCCGCAGCATAGCCTACCCTTCAGGAGCATTCCAAACTCGTCCTTTCAGGAAATTCAAGTGTTTCAATTTATGTCTCATGTTGAAATAACGTTTTGTTTCCTAAATATACAGCTTCACTGCATTTGTTTCATTAATATCTTAAAACAATGATACTCTCTGATTGAAACTTCGCAGTATGTTACTCAAGTTCATGATGACTTGTATATGGGTGTTATCAGGGATAAATCAAGATGCCGAAAACCGGTAAGAAGAAAGCTAAGATGACAGAAAAGAAGCCTGCCCCTCTCAAGATTGAAACCTCGCTCCAGGACACTAGGTGCACCACTGGTGTCCCTCCAGAAATCAGATGGGATGACATCTATAGAATGATCAGGGACCAAGAAATCCCAGATATGTTGCTGGAGGAAGCACCAATCTATCAAAATATCAGAGCCTCAGGCATAACTAGAGCCGCTACCCGCCCTGAGCTGTTCCCCTGTGCTGAAGTGATCGGATGGATACTCCAACATGCCGATGCTGAAGGAAGAGTGATAAATGATAGCGGGAAAGTGGCTATCGCCTCATTTCAACCCGCATATCTTGCGGCAGCCTACAGGTTTCCCCGTGTCCAGCAAGCTCTGACTGATGAATGGTTAAGCCAGATGAACAATATCGAGATGGCCAAGAAGCTACTGGTGGCAGGGAAACATCTGAGGAAGAAAGGGAGTGAGGAGTATGACGTACAGAATCTAAGAGCTCCTTATAGATTGATTGCCCTGATGCTGTGCAGAATCTTCGGCATGCCCGATGGCACAGTATACAAGATTCAGTGGGTCCCTATCATTCATTATGTGGCATTTCAGGGAACAGTGTTTGACTGGGCCACTATCCTGTCAGATAGTCTGGCCTCGATGATAAGTACTGCTAAGCCAGGGCTAGCCTTGAAGAAGGCTGAATTCTTCATGTCCTCATATCTGATAGATTGTATTTTGGCCAAGATAGAGTTCCCCAAATTGGGTTGTACATGGGATAGGGCCACCGCCCCGGTCTACATCGCATTGAAGATGTTGTGGGCTCAGAACTACAAGCCCAGCTACAAACTCATCTGTGAGGGGTTCATCATGCCCCTATACGAGAAAATGTTTAAGGAAGAACCAAATTGCCTGTCAGAAAATGCTTTGGAAGTCCTTGAGGAGTATGGGGACTTTTACTTTTCAGAACAAGGTACCTACCTGAGAATGTTTGGAGGGACTAATCCCCCATACATATTGCCGCAGTATGCCACAGACTATGTGGTGCTGAAGGAAGCAGTAAGACAACTCTTCTTGGATGGGGTTGGAGCATTGCTCCACAAGCAGCACAAGGCTTCCTTTCCCCCTCTGCCTTTCTGCATCGACGCTTACAAGTTTTCAGGGGTTGCCTCGGCCAATGAGTTTTTTCAAGAGTTGAAGGCCTTCCACTTCGGTGAGGTCATCTTCCACAGGAACGACAGAAAGGGTAAAGTGGCCGAGCATTGCAAGGGGAACTATGCTCACTTCGAATACTCCCACTATCCTGTTGCCGAGGAGGAAGCATTCAGAGGCATCAGCAACATGACTGAGCTACGGATCTGTCGCCAAGGTACTGGAGCGGGCTCTAGCTCAACCAAGGCCCAGAAGACCGTCCAGCAAAAGGAGAAAGAAGCTGAGGATGCCCGAGCTCAGGAAGAGCTCAGATTAAGAGAAGAGGCAAGGTTATAGCAGGAAGCCGAAGAAGCCCAAAAGAAGAAAGAAGCTGAGCAGGCTAAGGCAGAAAAGAAGGCGGAAGAAGAATTGAAGACAAGGGAAGATGCCCAAGCAGGTGGGTCCGGTGTCCAAGACATGGAGATAGACACCTCTCAAGCAGGTGGCGCTGGTACCCAAAAGGAAGGAGTAGACCCTGCTCAAGAAGTCCGGACCCCACCCATGGAAGAAGACATAGACATCATAAACTGACCAATTGTCCCGTACACTCCATCAGGTAAGCGTACGGTGTCCAAATGGAATGAGTTTGTGTATGATAAGAAAAGAAAAGCGATGGTCCTCCAATCAGAAGAGAGGATTAAAAGTCCCTTCCATGAAGACATTATTACTCACCGGGAGGTCACCGTCATGCAAAACACGGATCAAGATCCCATTGCTATGGCATCCGCAGTTATAGCAACAGCAAAGGCATCATTTGCCAATGTAGACGGTATAGTCAAAGAAAATATATTGACAAAGAAGAGAGCACGCACGCTGCAACAAAATGTGGCTAATGAGCAAGCCCAAAGAGATTTGGCAGTAAACAAATATAATTGCCTGTACGCTGAGCATAAGGAGCTGTCAAACAAGTACAGCCAGCTGGAGGAGGAAAAGGACCAGCTAGCACTTCAAATGATGATTGTGGAAGCAGAGAAGAATGGTGCAAAAGAAAAGGCATCCCTGCTAAAAGCAGACAAGCAAACGTTAGCTGAGCGTTTAGAGCAAGCGGAGAGCAGAACCATAGACCTATCTCCCTTCCACGAGCTGTCGTGCAATATCCTGCAGCAAATGTATGGCTCCCAAGAGCTAATCACTGATGAGGTATGCAAACTCAAGGCCATGGTGGTTAGGCTAAAAGAGGTTAATACGGAAGCCCACAGGCTCAAAGCTAAGAATAACCGTGTCAAGGCAAATGTCATAAGTCAGATGGCATGGAGAGAAGGGAAAGGAGGTTTCCCCCCGCATCTTCCTTTTAAGGCCGTGGA
Source organism: Larix kaempferi (assembly GCA_027924585.1). Taxonomy (NCBI): domain Eukaryota; kingdom Viridiplantae; phylum Streptophyta; class Pinopsida; order Pinales; family Pinaceae; genus Larix; species Larix kaempferi. The sequence continues at coordinate 16,722,209 of BSBM01000017.1, read as the reverse complement.
AGATTTTAATGAAGATATAGCCTTGTTGGAGTTTGGCAGGAACTGTGCCAATATGCTGATAACCAACGTGCAGAGGACAACGGATAGAATCAACAACCTATACCAAAAGCTCAAAGAAGTCCATGACAACTGCACATTGAGCTTCCCTCAAACCCTAGAAGACTTCCTGGAAAAGGAGCAGCGGTTGTCTCAATTGAAAGAAGAGCTAGGCGTCCAGATGGAGTATGTGAAAAGGATTGATGTCCTGGCCATGGATGATCTCCAACATTACATCGGTTCATCAACACTTCACAATCATCTGCTGAAGGAAGCGCATCAAGTTGCTGAAGCAGAAGTACAAAGCATTAAAACAGAGCTCGGGAAGAATGTGACTTCTCAGAAAATCCTGTTTCCTGCTGCAGCAAACATAATCATAAGAGACACAGGTGTGTGGAACAGCTACATAGCAGAGGAGGACAGGAAAGCCGCAGTAGCAGCAGAAGCATCAGTAGATCCGGCAGCATCTCTCCCAGCAGCCTCTTCCCCAGCAATGGCAGAAAATCTGGCCAGTTCAATTCCCCCTTCCCAATTAGGAGCAGCATCAGCAAGGGATTCGAGGGCCTCTTCCCAGGCAGCATCAATGACAATTAACTTAGGCGACCCTTTGCCAGGAGAAGCTCACGCACAGGAATGAAGAGGCTGAATTCAGTCGAACCACTCTCTTCAGCCAGACACGTGCCCAGCAGGGAAAGCTTTGATGTTAGCAAATTTTCTGTTATGTATATTTTGAATATGTAAGGCGTAAGCCATGGGACAGCTGTCCCTAATTTTGTCAAAATATTTTTTGTAAAGGAAGTGGCCATTTTGGTGGTCGATTATAGTGAAAATTCCTGTAAATGACAGGTGGAGAATGCTAGGTGTCAGCCCAAAAGGCAAATTTGTAGCTATAAATAGCATCTAGGAAAGATTAGAAAGGACTTTTAACAGGGAATGAAAATTTTGGCAAACGATATGAGCTATCTTGTATCGGGTCTGTAAATTGAATTTTCTAATAGAAGCCACGGGAGATGGACGTTTTGCCTGGGACGTTGGATTGCTCTATATTGGACTATTCTAATGACTGCGGTTCAGTAATGTGAGATTATTCTTGACATCTGAATTATTTCTTTGCATTAATGATTTTTGCTCCCCTCTGTGCATGCGTTCTCTCCATTTTGTGAACAATGAAATATATTGCTGCAGATTTCTTTGTCTAGATCGAATGGCTAACTGTTCTTTCTTCAGGATAATGCACGTGGCTCATTGTTCATGCCTTTAAATTGCTCCTTGCAGGGATCTTTGAGTTTAATTTCAGTTTTGTTACATCTAGATCTGTTTCTTTATTCTTGTTACATAGATTAAATAATTTTGCTTTCTTCTGTTTATGACTAATAGATGCGTTCTTAAAAGTTTCTTGTCAGATCTGTTTCTTCATTTGCTTTCTTCTGTTTATGAGCAATAGACGCGTTCCATGTTGAATGAGAAGCTATCTTCTCAAGATCTGTATCTTGCTGTAGCTTTGGTTGTGAGAAATAATAGCTATCTATTCTTGGTTTACGATACTTGTTACAGCTGATTGCTCCTCCCTTTAGCGTGTTCCCTGCAGGGATAGATAGATTTGTTCCAGTTTTAGGCTTAGATCTGTTTTAATTGCATTCAGATTAAGTATAATTTAGGCACTTGCATCTCATATAAAAGACATAAAAAACCCAAAAGAAAGGTGGACCGGGCCATAACCGGTAGAATCGGATTTAAAGTCCAAAACCACGGTTGCCGGAACCGCTAACCGGACGGATTCCCTATACCAAATGGGAGGTAGTCTAATTGGGACCATCTCTCGGGGAGAATCCCTTTCTGATTGATGCTACGATATCCGAGGCATCAACAGGTGCTTTATGTTGGGGATTATTATATTGTTTGTTGACGGGAAGTTCTAACTACTTTTGCGCACTCTTAAAGGGTGCATCTCTTCATGGAATATTTTATTGTCATTTGGCCTATTAAAATATGGTCCAAGACTCCTTGCACAATATTAAAGGTGCACCTACTCCAAGGATTATTTTACATTATTTTTTGGTCAAGGGGTTTCCTTGGAGAGTTCCCTCTTTATAGGTTATTGACACTTGGGGAATTTTCACCATCTTAAGGAGTAATAACACCCTTTCTTGAAGAGCATTCTATCTCCTTTGAATTAACACTTAATTAATATTTTATTGGAGGTTACTCTTGAGAAGTGTTCCAAAAAAGAAGAGGAAAAACAACACCTTGCACGGGATTGCATGAGCATGATGCTTAAGGATGAAGACATGTGACACTATCATTTATGTGGCCTCATTAGTCTAGGGCATTTTGGTCTTGAATGGCCCTCTTTTGTAATATTTTAATACTTCTAGTATTTTCTAATATTTTCCTAGGAGAATAAAGTGGATCTAGATTCCAGTATTTTATTGTATGAAGTGATTGAAATCAAATCTAATAAGGATTTGTTCTGTCTATTTTTTGTATGGTTGGGTTTGGGGATTTTTTTCCTCTTTGAGATTTCTTGAATACTTTATGGAAATGGAAATTTAGGGTTTTCTACTATTGTGGCATATGTGTTTGGACTCAATATGGTTGAAGGCAATTGATGGAGATCACTTGCAACAAAATGTGTTATGAAGGGCTCATTCATGGGTAACTTTGTTCCCTTTTAAAAGTAGTTTAATTTGGGCAATTTTCCTTTTAGATCCTTTGTGTTTATTGCTGAAAATGTGTATGATCATATTTGTTCCTAATTAACAAATGGCCACCTTTTTCATTGTCCATTAGTAAATACACCTTCATGCTTATTTTATAGGTTTTCCTAATTAAGATTCCTCCAAGTCAACTCCTACATTTTTGGACAACAAGATGGGTTGATGCAGCTTATTTATTTTAGCTTCATTCTCCCCTCGTTACATTAAAAAGAGCATATAGTTGCTATCTTTCATAGTTGATCCTTGACTCCACTTGCTTAATGGATTGACACTAGTCTTCGTAAAACCACCACCTCATAAAAACCCTATATCAAAATTGCGTTTCAGTAATTAAAATCAACTTATTCGTTTCCTTGAGATTCCATTGGATAAATCTGGTAATCGTATCTTAGGGATACCTCCCTTGTGATGGACGATAGATGTCCTAAAGTGAGAATAAGGTTGGTGTAGTGACAATGGGAAACCCTCTTGAGTTCCCCTAAGGTTACACATCTATTCTAGGGTTTGACCATAAGAAGTGCAAGTTTGGGATGTAACATTTTGGTGCCTTTATCAAGGATAAAGTCCATTTCCTAGATTCAATAGACATGGCTATAATGATGTGATGAGAATATTTCTTTGAAGATCCAATACTCTCATTCGGTGGCTCCATTCGAATGAAGAGGTATGCATGCAATATATTTTCAAATTTCATATCAAGATTATATTTTGAAGAAGTAAAGAAGTATGGCATTGGATTGATATGCTCCAATGGATTTTTTATGTACTCTGAGATATCCACGTGATTTCCATGTTGAAATATGGAAGGTACATGCTCCAAAGTTTCATGGGAACCCTCTTGTGGCTTCACGATTTTTAACGTCCTTTGAGTTTATTACAAATTTCAATGTTGTCCATGAAGATGTCACGATGAAAATGTTTGCACTCTCATTGAAAGGGAAACATGCATGGGAATAATATCATGATCTCAACCCAAAGGATATATTTTTGTTCCCATATTTCATCAAGGTTTTTTTAAGAAGAATGGTTTGATCATGAAGTTTATGTTATACTTGATGCACATATTTTGGTCAATATTCATGCTAAAATGAAAAAATAATTTGATGCTTTGGGGCTTGCAAATATACATAACCTTTCAGTTTCCCTCTTTAATAAAATGAATGATAATTAGAAAGCAATGTGGTCCTTGGAAAAGTATATCAAAGAATGGTATGATGTGCATGTGTTTGACCCGATTTTTCTTTCATCCCTTGAGCCACTTGTGCTTGATCATGAAGAAGAGAAGGGTGATGATGTTATTGAAGATTATATTATAGCTTTCCATGAAGAACAATAAAAGTCAAATGAGGGCACACATGTATTCACTTCATCCTATCATGAAGACAATGGTTTACTAAACCGTCTGCTTCCTCATTTTTTTGAATTTAATGATAAGTATTTGATGATTTAGAGATGTTGGATTTTGTAAAGAAGCCCTTTGAAGAAAATTATTTTTCACTACTCCCATGTGAAGAAGAAGAGGATATCCAAGAGCATCAAAATATTGAGGTTTTGAAGGCCCTCAAATTGTAGATATTTTGCCTCTTGGACAACCAAGCATAATGGGGACATGTTTAGAAAATATTGTGACTAATTTACAACCATATTTTTCATGAGTAGTGCATATTTTTTGCAGCATATGGAGCGTGTGTATGGTTATAAAAATGCATAATTTTTTCAGCCAAAAACACTTACAGATTTTGGTATATTTACATGTAAAAATCTAGTTGAATAGTATGTATTAGAGGCTACATTTTATATGGGATAACAACATTTTCAGATTTTGGTTCCCTGTAGAAATTTTTGGCCATTGACAAGAGGGAACCAACCCTAAATTATTAGTTGAATTTGTTTTCCAAATCTGAAATTTCGTTCCTTAATTTATGTGCATGTGCAATAGAGGGTAGAGAATATGGTTATTGTAGATTTTTGGTGGTGCTGCTTAATATTTTGTTGTTTTATGATATTTCATGGTTTAATGATGGGATTCCATATGCACATTATAGTTTTTATATCAGTCCTATCCACTAATGGATAGAGCAAGCATGTAGTGACAGACCCTCTTTATGATGATATCTATGTTGGTTTTCATTTACATGACTTCACTTCATTTTTCAGCCATGTTATGATGGAGATTCCATCCAATATATGCTTGGTGTTGATGTACCCATGTTTTGGTTCGTTACCCGACACAAATGCGGACTTTTAAACCTTGAGAAGATGCTAGCATGGTTGCATTGGCTATATGATTTCACCTAGCATTGTATTTCTTGCTATTTTAATGCAGGCTAAGAGGAAAATGCTTATGTGAGCAATATAATAGTCGTAAGCTTGAAATTGGAGTTTCCTTTGTGATAAGGAAATACAATACTCAATGTTTCGAGCCCTCCACTAAGGCTCATCATCAAAGACGATTGTCAAGGCTAGAAATAGGTAAGATAAGCCAATAAATAGTTAGAAAATCCAAAGTGACGAGGCCGACATAACCTTTTTGTTTGAAAAATTACCACACAGAAACTCTAGGATTAATGATTTAATTAGTTTTAAAACTTAAGATGCATAATTTAGTAAGTTTTCTAGGAGAATAATACTTAGCCTACTAATTAATAACTAGTTATATTATACCTATTAATTAATATACCTTTTAGTTATATTATGCCTTAGCTCTGTAAAGGATCCTATTAGCCCCAAGTCACACAAAGGTGTGTACCAAATACCTTGTGCATGTGGTAAAACATAATAGGAGAAATTGGCAGGTCAATCAACACTAGGATCAAAGAACACAAAGCTGGCATTATCCACGATAGAACAAGAAGATCGGCCCTCACATAACATGCCCATAACACTAATCGCCACATTAAAGTGGAGGAAACTAAGGTTGTAGCAAAAATTGATCACTGGTCCGAAAGAAGAATTAGGGAAGCTATCAAAATTGTCAAAAACCCTAATTTAATTAATAGGGATGATGGCTTGGTCCTAAGTAGGACTCGGCTGCCAAGTATTAAACCTAATTAGCATTCTAAAGAATGAATTAATTAATATGTATAATATAACTAATTATTAATTATTAGTCTAAATATCAATCTCCTAGAAAACTTGCTGAATTATGTATCTTAAAGGTTTAAAACTAATTAAATCATGAATCCTAGAGTTTTTGTGTGGTAACTTGGCAAACAAAAAGGCTATGTCGGCCCCGTCACTTTGTATTTTTCAACTAGTTATAGGCTTATACTACCTAATTCTAGCCTTGACAATCGTCTTTGTCCTGATGATGTCCCTCAGTGGACGACTCAAAACGTTGACTATTTGTATTTCCTTATCATAGAGTAAACTCCAATTTCAAGCTTACAACATGTCTTCCCGTGAATTCTCAGCTCATACCAAATATAATAGTTGTTTATTTTCATGTTCACTTTAACAATTTGGCTTATGCCTTCTTTGTAAGGCCAAATTTTGAAAATTTTGTACTTTGGGCATGAACATTGTGGACTATATGTGGGGTTTCAGGGTGAGAGTCTTATCTCCTTTTTGTAATAGGGTGAAGCAAGTGTGTTAAAGATATGAATTTCTCATACACTCCTAAGAAGAGTGAATGTCTCCATATGGAGCCAATTGTTACCCCTCATATTGTATGATGATTGTTCCAAGTTGAAGACCCTACCTAAGCAAGTTATGTTTTGAAGATTTTGGCCTTCAAGCAAAGATGTTGTCATGTTTTTTTTTATAAGTAAGATTTCATATTAACTTTAAACAGAGAATTACATAGCTATCAATCTGTCCAGCCGACTAGAAAACTGCTTGGCCATATATACCCTTTCAAAAGACTACCCTTCTGTTACTCAAAACTAATCTTGCAGACTGTAATTACAAAAATGCTATCTTTCTTCTGCTTCATCTTAGACTATTTACCCCCCAAAATTTCTTGACACAAACCCAAAAAAGCTACTAGACTACTCATTCCCACCCATCCCTGATTACATCCTTTACCTCCCAACTACTTCTAGACCAAATAGACCTTCTAAAAGACATAGACAACATATAATAACAGAGCATAGCAGGCTTCGCATAAAAAGGAGCTACACCTTTGGGTTGTCCGTTGGTTTCTTCATTCCTGGTTGATGAGCCAAACTGGGGCCTAGGGTGTCCGCTGCAGAACTGGTGCCCCGAATGTCTCCTCCGCAAGGATTATTCCCACAAGAGCTGCCTCTAGGATCCGCAGAAGATAGGTTGAGAGGAGGATAAAGCGGGATAACCATTTTCATAGTTATTAGGTCAATTTTTTTATGCATTAACCTATAGTCATTGTGGTTCTCCTTCCACGCTTGGACATGTTCTGTTTTTACCGCTGCCTTGTTCTCCCTCTCCATCAGAAAATGAGTGAGAATCCCCTTAGTCACCCAGTAAGTGGTCACAATGTGATAGTAGGCTGCCAGACAACCCATTGTAGTGCCTAGGTCATGGACCCACTCCTCTACTTCAGTCTTAATTTCTTCTAGATTCTGCTCATTCACTTGAGCCCACGGGCCTTTCTCCAATTGTTCAATTCCCCCGTGGATCGGCTGAGGGATACAGTCCCAGAAGAAGCGAGCATCCCGGGTTTCTTTTGTTTGCTTGCAGGTAACTTTCTTCGGCTTCGTCAAACGTCGTTTGCACGTTCTCCTCCCCCCCTCTTTTGGTAGCCTCTGCCTAGGATCCATCCTCAACCACAGATGAAAGAGGTAAGGCCTAACGCCTAGGCACAGACAGTGAAAATCTCTCAAAAGTACAACATAAAGATTAGAATTCGGGGGTTTGCATGTCGACCACCATTTGCCTCCCTCATTTATAACCGTCAAATCCACTCTTTCCTTAATTACTGTCATAATTCTTTTATTCTCCGGATCCCTTTGCAGTACTGAGACGTCAGATCCAACGTCTATTACCTTCATTTCGTTCTTCATAGTTCGTTGGTCGAGGACTTTCTGGAACCCGATCCTCATTATTATCCACTTGGTGGTATAAATGTCCAGCACATCCGAGGTACAATTGATTGGTGTTCTCGCGTCTGGCATGTGGGATTCCATCACTTCACAAAGTGTCATTTAATCCATTCGCGTGGAGTGACGCCTGGATCCCCAATCCAGAGCTTGTGTCATCATACCTCCTGCCTGGGGATCGTGTGTCCTGGCTAGCCAATTGGGCAAAGAGTGGGGCCCATTCCATAGCTCCAAAGTCGGCTAGTTGTCCTTCCATACTTCAGCATTTAGTTTCCACTCCAGCATTATCCAAACAATCAGCAACTTTGTTACCATCCCTTTTGACATGGATGAAAGTCCACACGTGTGGCATACACAGGAGGGTCCCGAGGTCTTCCACTCTATGGGCCAACCTCCAGTTGACTGCCACCTTGGCTACTTATTGTCCTAGCTAGAGTTTTTTTTCCACGTAGTCAATTATCCTTGAGTCACCTTCTACTATGAGTGGCTCCCAATTTTTCCTCTTGGCAAGCTTTAGACCATAGAGTAGGCCTTCAATCTCTGTTGCATTATTTGTGTCCTGTACAATATAGCCATGGTAGATATGTAGGATTTGGCCTTCCTTATTGCGAATTACTCCCCCAAAGCTAGTTGATCCTAGATTTCCTTTTGAGGCTCCATTGAAGTTGAGTTTGAAAGAGCCCTCCAGGGGGGACCATGATTTTGGGATATTTTGGTCTGATTGCTTAACATGTTTATTGGTCCATCCTTGGTCCTTTTTGTGAAGATTCAGCTTGTTAAGAATTGTTTGCTCTCGGTCATCCGCTTCCCAATCTCTGTCATCCCATGGGGTGATCTTCATTGTCTCCTGTATATGGTTAATTAGTTTGTTCCAAGTAACTTGGAGAGAGGCCTTGGAGTCTTGGAAGATTCTGTGATTGCATTCCTTCCAAACTTCCCAAATCAAGAAGTTAGGGAACATGAGCCAGATCTGAGTCACTATACGATTATTGAATGCTTTTTGGTCCCATTCTCTGATTGTTTGGTCCGGTAGCTCAGACTATCTATTTGAGCATCTGAAAAGTTCAGCATCGTAATCCCATTGGGTATAGGTGAATTGAAAAGAGTCGAGTAGATGATTGAGAGTCTCTTATTCCCTGGCACACAAGGAGCATTCTGAGGGTCCAACTACCCCTATCTTTTTAGGTTTTCCCCTGTTAGAATCCTTCGGTAAACCACTAGCCAAACAAAAATGGCAACTTTCGGCCATGGATTAGAGTTCCAAATCTTCTTCCATATATCCTCTGTAGGCATTTCTTTTTTATTTGTCCATAGTTTTTAAGCCTCTTTAATATTGAAATTACCTTTGGTGGAGTATCCCCATCTCAACTTGTCTGGCCTACTTTGTATTTTTATAATCCTCTCTTGAAGATCCTCCTCCATATGTCTACCCATCTCATATGGGCATCTCTACCGCCACCATCCTGACTGGTACCATTCCCAATTGTTATCTCCTTCCTCTTCTGGCTTCCAAAACTGATAAAATTTGAGAGACCAAGCTCTTTGCATCACTCGTCACTTTCATGAAGGAAAGCTTAGGAGGATATTTTCAACTTTTGCTGCCAGGAATCCTCCCATAAATTTGATGTTTTTCCATCCCTGATTTCCAAGAAACTGTGGTCTTGGATGATACTCCTGATGTTTAGTGCAGTTTTCCATTTGTGTGATCCTTGTTTCTCCTTGTTAAATCTTATAAGTTTATGCTTGGGTCTGTTTTGTGCATATTTGGCATGCCACAATTTTCCCAAGGCTCCGTGTTGTAAGTGACCTAGTTCCACCAGATTTTGGCCCCTAAAACCTCATTTTTTTCAGGGTCGCAGAGACTAAGCCCACCTTTGTATTTAGATTGACACAATTTATCCCAACTCACCAAAGCCCATTTTGGTTTCTCTAGAATCCCTCCCCACAAGAATTTTCTCTGGAGGGATCTCATTTCTCTGATGACAGCTTTGGGAGCCGCTATGACTGAGAAAAGGTATATTGGCATTGCTTGGAGAACCAACTTGAGGAGGGTAAGTCTGCTTGCTAGATTAAGAGGTCTGACGACCTAGTTAGTCAGTTTTTTCCTCATTTTATCTAGAACATCCATCCAAGAAACACTTTTGATGACTCCTTCAGCCAGTGGGGTGCCTAGTTATTTGGATGGAAGGGAGCTCCCTTGAAATCCTAGAATCCGAAGGATATTCCTTTGGGAAATACTGGGGGTGTTAAAAAAGAAGACTTGAGATTTCTCTCTATTTATTTCCAATCCCAAGGCCTTTGAGAAAGTGTCGAGATAGGTCTTAAGGGATCTTTCTTCCTGCACCGGTGAGTGGCCCATAAGCATGGTGTTGTCCACAAATTGTTGATGAGTTTGCTTTTCTGCAATTGGATGGAAATTGAGACCTCTAATTTATCCATTAGTTAACATGGCTTTTATTAATTTGTTGAGACCCTCTTCCATCATGATGAAGAGGAACAAAGAAAGAGGATCCCCCTAACGAATTCCTCTTGTGGGATTGAAAGTCTTGGTTGGGGATCCATTGAGCATGATCGAGAAAAATGTGGAGGGGTCATGATCATAACCCAGTCAGTCCAATCTCTCTCAAAGCCATATGCTTTTAGCATTTCTCTCATGAACTGCCAACTCAGTTTGTCATAGGCTTTGGATATGTCTAATTTCGGGAGCATCCCTGGTATTTTGGTTACCCCGAGGGAATGTATGGATTCATGGACTAGGATGACTCCATCCAGAATTTGTCATCCTTCCACAAAGCCATATTTCTCCGGGGAAATCAGTTTGGGGAGAATGGGATTCAATCTATTTGCCATAAATTTGGTTATAATTTTGTAGATCACATTACAAAGAGCAATAGGTCTGAATTTCCCTGGTGAGTCCGCGCCTTCAGATTTTGGGATTAGGGTCAAGCATGTAGCATTAAAGGCTCTGAGTACCCCTTTGTCTTGACAGGAATCCTCCAAAATTTTCCAAACATCCTACTTGATCATGTCCCGGAAGTGGTGGAAAAATTTGGTGGTGAATCCGTCCGGTCCCGGGGCCTTCCCATTTTCCATCTGCTGGATAGCCTCCTCAACTTCAATTAATTCTATTGGTTTCTTCAGAAGGTTGTTCTATTCTGCAGTCACTATTGAAGGAATGTACTGGGTGATCTTGGCTATGTGTTCTGATCTATTAGCTCGATCTTCCTTCATTATGGTTCCAAAGTAGCCTGTTAGTTCTTCTTCTATTTCTTCATTGGTTTCCATAGATTGCCTTGTCTCCTTCTTTATTCTATTTATTCTTGACTTTTGTCTATTCTGAATTACAGACTGATGGAAGAATTTAGTGTTCCTTTCCCCCTCTTGGAGCCATTGGTTCCTTGATTTCTGCTTCTAGTAAATTTATTCATGTCTTTCTCGAGCATGTAACTGCTCTAGCATTATCTGTTCCTACCTTTTCAGTTCTTCACTGAAACCGTTATTCATGCCTTCTCTTTAGATAGCTTCTATTTGTTCATTGAGAACTTTTTTGTCTTGGAAGATGTTTCCAAACTCCTCCCTGTTCCACGTGTTGATTTTTGCTTTCAACACTTTAAGTTTTTGTTGGAACTAATACATCCTTGTCCCCCGTGGGGATTCCGGTTCTTCCCACCATTGATGGATCAATGATTTCAAGTCCTTATGCTCTAGCCAGAATTTCTCCAATCTGAAAGGCTTCCTCCCATTGGAGCCTGTCCTATCCCAAAAAAGGCAAACCAACCAGTGATCCGAGCCTGCCAAGGGCAGGACAAAGGCATTCAAATCACCTTCTGTATTGACTATGTCTTCTAAAATAAGGAATATGTCCAATCTGGATGCCACATGGTGCTCTCCCCCGCGTTTGTTGTTCCATGTAAACCAACCGTTTCTTGTTTCCATATCTACTAGCTTCCTATTCTCGATAAATTCCATGAAGGCTTCATTGGTTGGTCCCAGTATCCGCCTTCCTCCCTTCTTTTCCTCCAACGTTGGGATCATGTTAAAATATTCCCCAATGATCCATTGGTTCTCCCCTACCCATCTTGCAGTCCATGATAGGGATTCCAAAAATGAATCTTTTTGGGGAATAATACTTGGGCCGTAAACATTCGTTATTACTCCTTTGATCAAGGTATCACGGATCTAGAAGTCTGCAGAGAGAGAGAATCTCGTGGACCATAAATTTTTCAAGAAGACTTCCTCTGGAAACCACAAGATAGCGAGTCCTCCAGCATTACCCCGAGCATCAATTTACATTGTCTCACTGCCTCTACATACTTTATTCCCTATCTCCTTCATCGTCTTAGCTCCACACTTGGTTTCTTGTAAAATGACAATAACTGGTTTCTCCATTCAAATCTTATTCCTAAGGGTTTTTATTTTGCATGGGTGGTTAACCCAGCAAATGTTCCATGTGATCACCTTCATTGAAAAACCCTATTTAGCTCTAAAAAGGAAACCTTGATGGTAGGATATTGACCTGATTCAATTAGTCTGGTCCCCACTTCTGCTATCCTTTGCCTGCTTGTCTTTCTTCCTCTCTTCTCTCCTTCTTCGGGTTGTTTCCTTTTGCTTCCTTTCTGTGGTTCCGAGGCAATTCCCAATTGTGGGATAGATTTTTCTTTGAGGATAGCTGCTTGCAAGAGTTCAATATGTTTGCGTGAGACATATCCCTACCCTTTTTTGTCATACTCTTTTTCTATTTCATCTATTTCTAGTTCTCATAGATCCATGTCCTCCACTTCTCCTTGTAGATCGTCTTCCATCGCCTCTAGTTGGTCTTCAGAGATTTCCTGGGGGGCTTGGACAACCTCCTGTGATTCCTTTGCATGATTGGAAGTTTCTCCCTGCTCTTGGTTTCCAAGGTCCTCCAGGTCCTCCCCAACTGTGTTTAAATTCTGAAATCTGTTTTCCATTGTTGTCTTCTTAGCATTGGTCTAGTTTTTATTCCTTATCATCGTCGGTTTACTTGTGTGAAACCCTCGTCTGAATTTCTCTTCTCCTTTTCCTGGGACACAGGCAGGCTTGCAGGGGCTGGGCTATTGTGCGGGAAATCCTGATTGAGATGGTCGTATTCATGGAATTGTCGACACTTGAAGGAGAGGTTCTCATAGTCTACTAGTTGAACCCAGTCTTCATCCTCCCATGTCAGGTTGATGACTTCAGGTAGATATATTGCCAGATCCATGTATACGCAGATCCATGCAAAGGAAGTATATCTTCTTTGTTTTGTTTGCTCATAAGCTTTCACCAATTTTCCCAATGTGTTGTCAATGTCTTGCAGAATCTCAGGCTCCCAGTATTCACAGGGCAACGAATACAGCCTGATCCATACTGGTGCAATATTCAGATCCTCTTTGTATGGATTAAATCATTCCTTCCATGGGCATAGGTAGAGCCCAACCGAGAATAAGAAGTACGGGCCTCCTTCCAGTATCCAATCTTTGTCTTCTTGGTTAAATAAAACAATGGTGAGGAAACCCTTGGCCCCTAAGTACAGGTCATAGTGACCTTTAGGGTTCCATGTTAACTTAATCCATCTGAGGAGATCCTTCTCCTTCGACCATATCCCTATGAATTTTCCTATCAGTGCTTTCTCCTTCCATTGTTCCACTCGCTCCCTTATATTCTATGATCGGATCTGAAGCGAAGGGATCATAGTGGATTTAGGCAGGCATCCTCCTTTCTTTTTTCCTATCCCATGTCTTGCCTTGCTGCGTCCGTCTTCCCCTTCCATCCCCGCTATTGACCCCTCTGGTGTGTTCTTTTCCGGTTCCTTTGCAGTGGCCACCGACCGACACTGAGACGAGGGTGACCTTCCCCCTCTTATGGTTTCCATCTCTGAAAACCGCAAACCCTAAAAAACCCTTCATGGACATAATGCACGGTTGCAGAACCTTTGATCTCGACCTGCAAAGATGTTGTCATGTTGATAAATATTGACTTATTGATTATCAATTTTTGTTGGGAGCTTGTATTTTGGAGATGTGGAAATTTTGGTGCCTTGGTGGGGTTTTGCTTAGCGTTGAGAGCGAAACTCATCAACTAAGGGTTTTCCCTAAATATAATAGTTAATTAATTGATTTAATAGATCAATGAAGTGATACATTGATTATCCTAGCATGAATTCTTGCATATGTTAGAAGGTAACACTCATGAACTTAAGGGTTCCTAAGTTTTGAGAGTAATTATTTGAGTTTTTGCACAGTTTGGTGCTATTTTCTATAACACTTACCTTGGAATTTACATTGGTAGAATTGAAGGGTTAAGATGTGTTCTTAAGGAGCACTCCCCATGTGCACATTCTCCTAGGTCGTTGGCTCATGATTTGAGGAGTTATAACATTTGCACATAGATCAATGCCTTTGCACATGCTTCTAAGTCATCCTTATCATGGAGGTTGTTGTAACAACCAAAGTGGACCTTTTGCACACATCTATGGTATTTTTTGAGAAACAAGTTGGTTATCATCTTGGAGAAAGCCCTTTGATGACTTCTTGTATTCTAGGCATACGGTTGGTTTATCAAGGTTGTTGACCCATCATCTAGTGGAGCACTTCACTCTTCTTAACTCTTGGCACATTATTTGATACCATAACTACCTAGGGCTCACTTCTCTTGGAGGATAATTTTGTTTATGGTGGACCTAGATCCAAAGGATTGCATAACTACCTTGACACAACTCCATGGGTTATTTTTATATTATCTTGCTTGGTCAATGTTGTCCCATTGCACACATCTCAATGACATTTCACATTGAGAATTATTATATTGTTTGTTGATGGGAAGTTATAACTACATTTTCACACTCTTCAAGGGTGGATCTCTTTATATAATATTTTATTGTTATTTGGCCTAGCCAAAAGTGGTCCCAAGATGCCTTCATGCAAAATATTCAAGGACACACCTACTCCAAGGATTATTTTACATTATTGGTTGGTTAATGGGTTCCCTCGGAGAGGAGAGCATCCTCTTTAGAGGTTATTGATAGTTGGCATTTTCACCATCTTCGGGAGTGCTAACTCTACAGAGCGCTCCTTCCTTTGACTTAGCTATTAATATTTCGTTGGAGGTTATTCCTAAGGAGCATTCCAAAGGAGAAGAAGATAAATGCACTTTGCATGGGCTTGCATGGATTTGTTGCATGAGGATGAAGACATGTTGCACTCTCACTTACATAACCTCATTTTTCTAGGGCATTTTGGTCTTGAGTGGACCTCTTTTGTAATATTTTAATCCTTTTAGTAATTTTCTAATATTTTCCTACGAGAATAAAGTGGATCTAGATTCCACAAAAAATATTTTATTATAAGAGAAGATTGAGTTCAAATCTATATAAGGAATTGCTCTCTCCATTTTTGGTATGGTTAGATTTAGGAATCTTTTTTCCCCTTTTGTTCAATATCTTGAAGGAAATGGAAATTTAAGGGTTTCTACTATTGTGGAATATGTGTTATTTCTAAAGACAAATGATGGAGACTAGTTACAACAAAATGTGTTATGAAGGGTCAATTCATGGGAAACTTCCTTCCCTTTTAGAAGCAATTTAATTGTGGGAAATTTCCCTTTTAGCTCCTTTGTGTTTACTGTTGGAGATAATGAGCATATTTATCCATAATTAAGGATTGGATACCTTTTACATTGCCCATTAGTAAATACACATTCATTCTTGTTTTAGAGGTTTTCCCAATTAAGATTCCTCCTAGTCAATTTATACATTTTTTGACCGCGAGATTAGAGTGATGTAGCTTGTTTATTTCAGTTTCATTCTCCCCTCGTCATCTAAGAAAGAAACGTATAGTTTCCACCCTTCATAGTTGATCCTTGACTCCACTTTCCTAATGGATTGACACTAGTATTGTTCCACCCATCACCTCATACAAAACCTATATCAAAATTATGTTTTGTGAAAGTCAACTTCTCTATTTCATCTCAAGCTTCCATTGATTACCTTTAGCAATCCTATTTTAGTGATAACACCCTTGTGCTAGATGAGATTCAACCTAAAGTGAGAAGAAGGATGTTGTGGTGAATGTTAGCCTCATAATCCTAAAGTCCCACAGTTTAAGTATTTTCCTAAATTATTGGTTTTAGAAATTAGATTATTCGAGCTTATTATGAGAATGACACGTAGCTCCTATGTGAAGGGAATCTATCATACTCATGTGATTATGTGATTGGTTGTTATCCTAGAATTTAGTTTAGAGTTGAGCTATATAAACTAGTTCTTTTCTCAAAGTGAAGGGAAGTTGGTTTTTGAGTCCTCACTTCTCTTTGTAACTATTTTTCCTTCTTAATAAAATTATGTGTTTGAGGACACTTCTTCAACAATGAATGTGGACAACCCTTTTGAATTCATCTATGGTTGCACTTGCATTTCGGGGATTCACCTCAAGAAGTGCAGGTTTGGAAGGTAACAAGAAAAAATTCCAATGAAAGGAAATTAAGGAAGAAACTCATTATAACATAACCATTGAGTCCTTAAACAATTCAAGGTTTTCTATAAGTGGTCATAAAATGTACCCTTTCTTGAAACTACTACGTCTATAATCAAGGTCTCGAAGAGGCCAGACATCTAAAAATCCTAGAAGAAAGAAATCCCAAAAGTAAAAATGAAAAGGAGGAGGAGATGTTATCCTTTCATCCCAGGTCCAAATCCCAATTGTGATATGTTTATTCTTTGTGATTCAATTTGTTATTGGGGCTCGCAAGGTGCCAACTATCTCGTTTACACCTACATGATGGAGGGTGGGATGAATAGTTAGTAGAAAAGAAAAAAAAATCCTTGTTCAACTAAAATCCGTCTTTACCATGATATTCCATAGATTTTAGGAAGAGATCTTAACCTTCATTTGAAATCCCATGAAAAGAAAGGGAGATCATTAGGAAACCAATTATATTTTAATAAACTTTTTAAACTCTAAACCCTTGATAAATGTTAAATCAAAGAATGACAATTTTACATGGAACAAGAGAGAAAGATGCAATGCAGCTAATTCCCTGCCAATGTTATAAGAGTAGAAAAAGTGATGAGATTAAGCCACCTTTATATAACACTACTATTACGACCATGTAACATGTCACAATCAAATAAGTGACTGACAATGAGTGTATACATGAAATTGAAAGTGAGCAAACATAAGCAATGAGTGTATGAATGAAATTGAAACTAAGCGGACATGGTCTTTAATAATGGGCGTTTTGATACTAAAAATAAATATTGAAATGCGTTATATGAGTTTTTAGTTTGTATTTAAAATGTATATACTTGTAAAGTAACCATATAGTGATATAGTTTATAAATAACTCTATGTTGAAGTGTGTAATATAGTTTATTAAATTTGTATTTAATATAGTAGTTTCAATGATTTATTATACAACGAACTTGTCAAAGATATATTTTTATTATGTTCTAATGAATTAATCATTACAATATCCATTTCCTCAATTTAATAAATGAGTGTTTATTTTCAATATCATGAGTTCTTGAACTTGCAAGATATATTTTTATTAAAAGAATATAAGATATATTTATATTAAAATCATAAAAATTTGTTGTATAATGAAATAAATAATTAATTTGACTATTGTTGATTTATTATGCCTTCAAAATATTTGGTTTTGATGAATTAAACGTTACATTAACCATTTCATCAAATTAAAAAATGAGTGTTGACAAGTATCAGAGTAATTGAACTTGTGAAGATATCATTTTATTAAAAGAACATAAGATATATTTTTATTAGAAGCCGTTTTAGACTACGAGAGATAAAAGAACATAAGAGTTTGTTGTTAGACTTATTTAGACTTATGATCAAATAGGATTGGCTAGTTTTCCATTTTTTGGAAGGTAAAATTACAAGCTTTCCCCACATCGACGAACTCATGACCACTCTTGAGCAACTTATTCAAAATGTGACACAAATGAACTGAAGATCAACCAACTTAGTCAAACTCAAAACATGTCACCCTATCGTCTTTACGGTAAAACCGGAGCTCCTCCATTGAACAAAAAAACATCAGCCACATACCAAACCAGTAAATGAAGACCCCAAAACCAAGCCCCCCCCCAAAAAAAAAAAAATCCCCCAAAGACTCTTCCACGAACCCAGGTCATGCGTTCTAGCCGCATTTAGTATTTAAAGACTAGTCCTTAGGGGAGTTGAAGTGGTTCAAGCACTTTGAAACACTTGCAATTAAGTAAACAAATGGCCGCAAAAAAAATGCTCGATAGTATAGCTTGCAAAAGGAGTGTGTTTGAAATGTCATTGCTTTCATACAAATAAACAAACCATCTGATCATATAAATGACATATCCAACCATTATTTTTTATATCATAACTAAAGTCTTTAATACATTTCCGATGGCTTCTAAATCATGCTTGTCAAAAATTGGTCTTTTGTTTTAAAAAAGATTTTGAAATTCGTGGGCAGGATCTGTGAAGTCAAACCCTTAGCCCTGAAATGCAACATTACATTTTCACAGTTGATCCAATCCAATTATCAGGTTGCACCTCTGATAATGAGATATGAGGGATTCGCTAGCTGGAGAAATATTGACGTGAAACATGCGCAGGCACATAGGATTATCTCTAAACTCATCGTTAGCCTTTTTGTCATAGCAACACCATGCTACAGTAAAACCAAATCCAAGCTAAATTTTTCTGTTAAAAAGAGGATACGTTTCTTAGCCTGCATCTTCGTCACCACAGACTTAGACGCCATGGATCTCACTAGAAATCACCGCAGTAATAGCCCTGACTACTATCCTCCAACTCCAAAAAAAATAGAATCCCCAAAATACCGCTTCCTTGCTTGCAGCCCTTTGTTGAATGTGATTGTCATTGATTTCAAAGGAGTTTAGTAATGACAAAGGAATAACCAAAGACATAATGGAAGGGTAAACTCAGTGAAAGACAAAGGAAGTGATGACATGGCAAATATGATGATGTGGCATGTGTGATGAGGTAGGAAAGACACATGATGGTGTTCTGGGGCTATCATGAAGTCAATGTTGCAATATGACATCATTCTGGAAAAGTATGTCAAGTTTGTGGAACTTTGGAAATTGTCAAAGTATGGAAAAATTAGTCAAAACTGCTTTAAGAGAATGCCCGCCATAATTCATGGTTTGAAGAAAATGCCTACACCATCATATCAGGTTATAGTTTGTTGAAGTGGCTATTTATTTATGGTCTCAGTTTGCCTCAATCATTTCTGAGGAGAAAGTTATAAGTCTGCCAAAATATGGGTTCAGGATCAACTTTGGAGAAAATCTTGAAAATGGCTAAGTGTTGGAAAATTGGTCCAAGTGGCCCTGGGGAAATGCCCGTTGTACCTCATAGGTGAATGATAAAAATTATCTGAAACTATCATGCTATAGCTTGTTGAATATGCTATCTTAACATCATCTTAGTTCTCAAAGAGGGTTTTTTATGACAAAGTTAAAGGCCTGCCAAAATAGGGTTTCAGGGTGTTTTTGCACCAAGGTAGTAAAATTGCCTAAGTGGCCTCAGGAAAATGCCCTCCATAATTAATAGGTTAAAGTAAATGCCCGTACCATACGGTCATGCTATAGCTTGTTTGGTTTTCTACCTGACCATGGTCTCATATTGTCTTGAGAGTGTCTGAGGAGGAAGTTATGGGTCTGCCAAAATAGTGTTTCAGATAGATTTCTACAAATCCAGGAAAATGCAAAAATTGTATAAATATAGAATTATTGATAAAACTCCATGAGTGACCTCAGTAAAATGCCGACCATTTACTATGGTTGATGTATTAAAATATTTTGAGAGTATGGATCTATAGAATGTTGTATGGTTCATCCAACCATATCATTGGTTTGTGCAAAGAGTTTCTGTAGGTGAAGATATTGATCTGCCAAAAGTGCTTCCTAGCTTGATTTGCACTGCTCCAGGAAAATGCTCGTCGAGGAGAGAGAAATAAGTTTTCAAAGGATGAAATTGGTTTGGATGGAATCACCTTGTTGGCCTCTATCCATTGGGTGTCTCACATTTCAAATTTGATGAAAAGAAAAATCACTTCATATTAACCTAGGGTTTGATAATTTTGCCCAAGTGTCAAATCAACAGTTTGGAAGGCTATTTTCAAATGCCCGCCAAATGATGTATGTGTTTCAATAAATTTATCTTTTGACATGGTCTTGTTCATTGTTGAAGTGGCTATCTAGTTATGGTCTTAGTTTGCCTTAATCTAGTCATGGTCTTGTTCATTGTTGAAGTGGCTATCTGGTCATGGTCTTGTTCATTTTGATTGGATTGCATATTATGACATGGATTTTCTTGAGGCCCATTTTAATTTGAAATTTCATTTAATGAAAAATCCAAAATAGTCTTATATTTGTCCAAGAATCTATCCAGTTAGTCAAAATCATAAACAATACATACATGTTTCTTAAGCTTGATTTCGTAAAGCCTATGGCAAATGAGAATTTTCAAGAAAGAAATTAATGAGATTTAGGTTTAATTTAGCATAGGTCAATTAGGTTATCGAATTCTTATCCACTACCTCCTTTGTGGTTTTCATCAATGATAGGCTTCAATTTTATTTAATTCTTCAAGAAGGTTGTCCTTTATCACCCTTCCTTTTCATACCTATGATTGAATACTTGAGTAAATCACGACTAATCAAGGAAGTGACTTGGGCTAGATTAATGGTCTTAAGGTATCTCTAATTGCAATTCTATTACACATGTTCAATTAAGGATAATACTTAAATAGGAGGCGAGGATAGCATTAGATAGACTAAGAGACTTAAATTTTTGCAATGCCTTTCAAGGTGAACAAGGCCAATAAATCAATAAAGTATAATTTTGAAGTATACTATATAAATATGTTCAGAACATTTCAATAATTTTGAATTATACTTCATAAATGTGTATACAAGATTTCAAAAAATAATTGAGAGGTATTAAGATTCCAATTCTTATAGCTTTTTTTGGTATCTTGGATTCTCTCCCATGACATTAGGTTGGGGATTGAGATCTAATCATAGAGTCAATCTAAACTCGAACGAATTATTATTTATGGCTAAAAGATTTGCCTTTATCTAATCTATTATTTCTTCCATATAGTTGAAATAAAAGAATTGCCTTTATTCAATCTATTCTCTCTTCAACAAAGATAAATCCTTTTGGCACCTTCAACCACCCTCCTTGAAATTTGAAAGTATTCTAAATAACTTGCTTTTTAGAGGATCAAATAATGTAAGAAATTGACATTTACTCTAGGCAACACTACCAAATGGAAAGGGAAGGTGACCATTAGATAGAAATGGTGAATAATCCTATGAATGCAAAACTATACATAAGGATCCTTAAAGAATCTATTTCATTATGAAAGAAGTAATGAAGAAGAAAAATACGGTGAATGAAGACTAAGAGATGGAAGGTATTTTGTGGAAGTCATATTAAACCAAAGGATCCAATATGTGAAATAATATATTTAAAATAAAATATGTCGTAGACTATTACAAATTTTGTTACATATTTGATAGGGAAAGGGAAATGGCAATTTTTTTGTGGACTATTAATCATTTCACTTTCAAGGTTTCGTGCTTTTCATTTTACATGAACCATGATTAGGTTAATGATATTTTAGTTACCTTGAGTTGAATTAATTGATTATCGTTAGATCATTGTTCACAAAATGGCTTTGGTGCAAGGTTTTTCAAATGGATTATGCAAGCTTATCAGCTCGAATATTTATCCAATACTTGAAGCTTATAATTGCTAACCCAAAGACCAAAAATACTTGCACATTTGTTTTTAACTTTATATCTTTGTTTTCATTTTTGTTCTAGATTTTCTTTACCTAATCTACAAATCTACATGTTAGATTTTGTTAATATATATTTTATCACATTCAAAAACACAAAATACAATAAAGCTTATAATCAACACATCATCTTCTTTCCTCATTATTCTTCTATGAACATAGATTTACTTTCACAATTTTAATTTTGCACTTAAGAGTAGATTTTCATTTATTAGTTTCCAATTTGAATAAGTGTTGAGACCATAAAAATTTGGATTGTAAACCACCCCCTCCATCAATAAACCATTACATCCTCACCATCTATAAACCATTGAATCCTTGTGGTTGTGCTTAATATGTGTGGCCCGAACCCTCACTAGCGAAATTAGTGTATGCAAATTAAATACTTGCTAATAAGAATGATATTTGTGATTTGAATATATTGCATGTAGCAATCTGATCCTTGCCTATAATACATTTAGGATTCAAACCCTCATCAATTAGTATTAACATGTAAGATCAAAATCCTTGTCAATGAATACTGCATGTTGGATTTCATGGATCTAAATTAAAAGGTTGTATGAGCACTACACCATCTTTAAACCTTGTGACCAACCTATGTTCATTCTGCAATCTAATTCAAAAAATGTACCTACATTTAATTAAAAATAACGAACTTAAGCAATTTTGATACATAACTATTTACACAACATAACATTTTCCACCAAACCTCTTTCTCTTTGCTTTTAATTCACATTGAGGTTTTCTTTGAGGTGAGATCCACTCATCTAGTGGGATGCAAATTTATCACCTTTTTCTTCTCTTTTACTGAAAAAATATAATCCCCCACTCCAACGTGTAATAGGCATTCCAAGTGAAGACATTGGTACATTGCTCACACCCCGTATATTTTATCCTCTTCCCACGATTTTCTAAATGGAGAATGGTAAAATTGCCAATCAATTCCAATGGGTAATCCCAAAAGACTCAATGAGATTTAATTGGAGACCTCCGTAAACTTTCACACAAGCCCAATCAAACTAACCCTTGGTACTTTTCAGGGTTGATCACGTGTTCCCATCCTTGATAAAAATTACTGGCAACCATGAATATTAATGGTTAGAATTTGAACAACCTCAAGCAAAATGAGGAAGCAATCAAATAAAAAATTCCTAGTAACTTTCACACAAGACCAATCAAACTAACCCTTGGGACTTTGTAGGTTTTATCACTTGTTCATATCCTCAATAAAAATCACTAGCAACCATGAATACTAATTGTTAGGATTTGAACAACTTCAAACAAAATGAGGAAGCAATCAAATAAAAAATTATTAGTATTCCGAAAATCCTAGTAGATGATACATGCAATCGCCAACTTTTGATCTTCATTAAAGAGGAAAATCCCCCAATTTAGGATAAGGAAATGACTCAAAAATTAAAAACTCCACAAATGCTCTAGATTTCACCTCAAAAGAACAATAAGATATGTTTTGTTGGTAATTTTCTTGATGCATCTATCTAAGAAATATATATATTGCAATTTTCCTTTCTGAACTACACTTCTACTTATCACGATGAGGCTATTGCACCTAGATTTAACATCACAAAGGAACCATTAGCATGATTCACACTAGTTGCTTTTCAACTAAGCATCTATGAGTGGGAGGTATGTGCTCTATCAAAGTTGTCCAATAGGACATCTATAAGTAAATGAAGACATCCATAAGCACAAGCACAAGTATGTCAGTTGGATAGAATTCAGCGCAATTGGGGACTACTCGCTTTCGTTGACCCAACAAGCCACCATTAACTATACACTACAATTTAATGAATATATATTAAGAATATTATTGTTTTCGATTTCTAGAGTAGGTATATGATAATTAGTGTTATTATTAATTAAAGATTTTGGAAACTCCCATAGTTTGGGAAGAATCTCAATAACACTTGATTGTGCTCAACGCTATGTGACTAGAGTTTACTAAAAGCCAATATAGATGCATCTAACTCCAGTTCTACAAAGCGCCGAGAGGGATTAAATCTGCAAACCTTTCACCACTAAAGTACAACACACATCCCCCCACCACTATGCTACAACATATTGATACATACATTCTTATTTTTATTTTTATTTTTTTTATGGGAGAGACGGACACTTCCCTCTTACCACTATCATTGCTAGAACACACTATCGTATAACTTGTTTATGCTACAACATACTGGTGCATGCATTTAAAAAAAAAAATTAAACATTTTTTATGGGATAGACCAACAATTCCCTCTCGCCTCTTGCCTCTCGCCTCTCACCACTATTCTACAATACATTGATGCATGCATTCTTATTTTTTATTTTTATATTTTTTACTTTTATGGGATAGGCAAGCGCTTCCCTTCCACTCGCGCTGTAGAAATGTGCATTCTCGGCGCAAAATATGTAAATCTTTCACCACTAAACTACAACGCACGTCCCTCTCACCACTATGCAACTTATTGATGCATGCCTTATTTTATTTTATTTTACTTTTTTTTTATGAGAGACGAACACCTCCCTCTCACCACTATGCTACAACACACTAATGCATTTTTTTTAATTATATATATATATATATTAGACATAAAGCAAAGAATCAAGCCATGTTAGACATAAAAGCTGGTAAACAAACAACTATAAATAGGGCCCTTAGAGCGGGGACAAACCCTTCACAGGGCTAACTAATGCGGTGTCTTTCCTATAATGTAAGGGGGCTAAGGGGCACCCCCAAAATAAATGCCCTCAAGAGGATGCTTTTTATTCTGAAGCCTTCGGTCATCCTCTTTCAAGAAACAATGTCGGAAGGCGAAAAAGCCCAGAAAATTCTCGAACCCTTGTTAACAGATTGGTCTTTTGATTACATCAATGCGGAGGGGCATTCAGGAGGGTTACTTACGGCTTGGAGCCTAGCAGTGAAGAAGGTAGACTCAAGTAAGCACGACAATGTTTTGAAGACAATTCTTGAGGATAGTTCCACAGGCGTTTCTTTTTCGATTTTGAATGTTTATGGGTCATATCATAATCGAAGAGAATTCTGGGAAAATTTATCTTCTTGCAAACTCTTGGACGAACGCAATTTGGTACTAGGAGGAGATTTAAACCTTGCAATTTTGAAGAGGGGAAACTTGCTCGTTCGGACTCCCTAAGAAACTTCTTTATTTCTCTTTTCGATTCAAAAGGACTTGTCGATGTTCAACCATTAAAACTGGAGCCAACCTGGAGGAATAGGAGAAGTGGGGAAAATGCAATCTCTAAAAGATTGGATCGTTTTATTATTTCAGAGACCTTTTACTCAAGCTCACTTACAATAGCTTCGTGGATAGAGGATGGAGGAATTTTTGATCACCGCCCAATAATGTTGTCAATCATCATTCCTAAACAGAAACCACCTTCGCCCATCAAGTTCAATCCGGTTTGGTTGAAAGAAGAGGATTTTAAGAAGTTGATAGAAAATACATGGACCCCTTTAAGGAACGACTCTGAAGCTACCTTTATGCAACAGTTTATGGATAATCTTTCCAAGGAAAAAAAAAGTTGAAGGAGTGGGAGAAAAAGTTACGTGAGCATCAACAGCTTGAGCTAAAGAAGGTGGAAGAAGGATTAAAGGAATTATACAGGGAGAACGTTGCAGGGGTTTTTTTTGAACCAGAGCTTAAGAATTTGAGAGCTCTGGAAGTTCGTCGTTCTATTCTGCTAGACAAAGAAGAACAGGTTTGGAGACTTAAGAGTAGAGCAATCTAGATAGGCGAAGGAGACAACAATACCAAGTTCTCCTATAGATTTGCTTCTCGTAGGAAAAGTATAAATACTATAACGGAGATTCATAACGATCAAGGTATCAATGTTAGTTCCTTCAGAGAAAAGTGTGAATATGGGGTCTCTTACTTTAAAACCCTTTTCAGTGAACCAAAAGGCTGCCCGATTCAAGAAATTTTACAGGTATTACGACTATTCCCAAAAACAATAACTTAGGAAATGAACGCTTCTTTAACTAACGAAGTCTCGGAAGAAGAGTTATGTAAAATTGTACATTCATTTCTAAAAGGAAAGAGTCTTGGGACTGATGGTTTCTCAATAGATTTCTTCTTGAGCTTCTATGAACTAATGAAGGAAGTTTTGTTGAAGATGGCCAGAGAATCTCAGCGGTCAGGCAAGGTTTTAGGTTCTATGAATTCCACCTTTTTGGCCTTAATCCCAAAGAAACAAAAACCAACAGACTTTGGAGATTTCAGGCCTATTTCTTGTTGCAATATAGTCTATAAGATAATTGCCAAAATAATTGCTCAGAGGTTAAAGTCGATCCTTAGCCAAATCATCGAGGAAGAATAGTTTGGTTTTTGTACAATAGACAAATTCATGATGCGGTCTCTTTGGCCCAAGAAGCTATTCACTCGATAATCAAGAAGAAGCTTAACGCCTTTGCCCTAAAACTTGATCTGTCTAAACCCTATGATAGAGTCAACTGGACCTTCTTAAGACTTTGCTCATACAGATGGGTTTTGCAGTAGATCTAGTGAATTCGATAATAGGATGTATAACCTCGGCATCCTTTGCGGTGTTAATCAATGGATCTCCATCCTCCTTTTTTAGGCCTTCAACAGGATTGCGACAGGGATGTCCCCTCTCTCCTTTTTTATTTTTACTAGTAGTTGAAGCTTTAAGGAAATTGATACATCAGGCTAAAAGAGACGGACTTCTAAAGGGGATTTTAGTCTTTGAGACTGTGGAACTGACGCATATCTTGCTTGTAGATGATGTGCTTCTGATGGGAGAAGGAACATTGGCAAATATGCTTTCTTTAACATGGATCTTAAATCTTTATAGCAAGGCTATAGGAATGAAAATAAATTTGGACAAATCAAGTCTAGCTTTAAACAAAGTTCCTGAAGAGATTCAACAAAGGTTCAGGATGGAAGTTGATTTTTCCCTTAGCTTTGTAAGTGAAGGTTTCAAATATTTGGGCTTCTTCCTTAAGCCCAATGCGTATTCTTTCAAAGATTGGACTTGGTTATTTAAGAAGGTGGAATCTTGCATCTCATGCTGGGCCAACAGATTCCTCTCTAGAGGAGGACGCATGACTCTTTTAAAATCAGTACTCCAAAGTATTCTTGTTTACTAGGCTTCTATTGCATACATCTCGAAAGGAATTCTGACGAAGATTCGTAAGTTGTGCTTTTCCTTCCTATGGACAGCCAGTAAAAAGAAGGAAGGTATTCCTTTGGTGAAGTGGACTACAGTGGCAAATCCAAAGGATCTGGGGGGTTGGGGGATAAAGAATCCCTACTTATTCTGTCAAGCTCTTGCAGCAAAATCCCTTTGGAGATTGACGGAAAATACCAACTCGTTATAGGGAAAAGCAATGACCTCAAAGTATTGTCCAAATTCCTCTATTATAGATTGGTATAGAAGTCAGGAAAAGAGTCACAAAGGAGGTTCTGTCGGATGGAAAGCAATGGTGCTATCATTCCCTCTAATTGGTAATTGGACGGCTTGGAACATAGGAGATGGTAAGAGTGTCCGATTAGGGGAGGACCCTTGGGTCGGTTCTGAAGGTGCTTTCATGTTGTCTTCAAATACAATCTCATAGCTACGGAGACAAAATATAAAAACATTAGCAAATGCAAAGATAAGGCCCTCCATTGGAATAGACAAAGATAAGTGGAAAACCGCTCAGGATCTTGGGTTTGAGAACGACGTTGCAGAAGAGTGGTCATGTTTAATACACAATTTGAAGTCAAATTTCATCTCCCTGAAGGACAACGTTCCAAACCAGCTGGTTTGGACAAAGAATAGCTCTACAGGAGCCTTTTCTGCTAAATTGGTGTATGAGGTTCAAGCAAATGCATCCTTTTCAGGAGAAAAAGTCTGGTCGTGGCATACAATCTGGAAAAATGTCGGCCCTTTGAAGGCGAAGATAACACTCTGGTTAGCATTAAAGAATAAAATGTTAACTTGGGAAAATCTGATGAAACGGGGGTGGGTAGGACCAAGTATGTGTGTGCTTTGTCAATTGAGTTGCGAAACATCATCTCGCATATTTGCTTCTTGCCCCTATGCAAGGGTTGTATGGAACGCGACCACAAAAGAATTAAGCAGATCGGAAATGTTGATGGCAGACACTCTTGAACAAATTTTTAGTAGTTGGTGGAAGAACCCTTTGGTACGATGCTTTGATGCTTTTTCGTCCCTGTTTATTTATGGTATTTGGTGGGCACGAAATTCAACCATTTTTCAAGATCACAAAATTCCAAGAGAGATAACTAGTGCCATGATTGTGCAGTGGACAAGGGAGCATAAAAATATCGAAAAGCATAAAAGGAAAAGAGTGTTAAAAGCTCCCAGAATAGATCAATCCTATCCATGGGCCTTTTTCGATGGATCTAGCCAAGGAGATCCACCATTGGGAGGATCTGGAGCAATTATGTATCTTTTAGAAGAGGTGCAGATTGTAATTAAGTATGGTTCGGGTCACTGCTCAAATAATAAGGAGGAATTATCAGCTCTCTGGTTTGTCCTCAACTCTGCTCGAGCTCAAAACATTAGCAATTTACAAATCTTTGGGGACTCAAAAATGGTTTTAGATTGGGAAAATAACAGGATACAGATCCGAGCTCCTCATTTACAACATTTACTGGAAGCTATCCAAAGACAAATTGAAATGTTTGGCTCCATTTCTTTCAACCATGTTTATCGGGAGCTAAATGAGAAGGCAGCCACACTTTCTAAAAGTGCGTTACTCTTGGTACCTGGAACTTTTGTCGAGGAAGAAAGGAGGAAGAGCTAAACTCGGTTTTAGCTCTTTTGGAAGTTTAGATAGTTCTTTTTTGCGGAAAGTGGTTATCGGATAGTATATGTAAAGTGATAAACTCAGGAGGATAAATACATTAGAGGTAATTTCCGATTCAAGGAAGTTTTTTGTGGAACTCAAAAATGAAATGTAAGCTCTTTGAGCTCTAATGTAAGTCCATTTTGGATAGTCAATATTATTCAAATATGAATAAAAGATCTTTTTCCTCGGAAAAAAAATAAAAAATAATATATATATATATATATATTATGGAACAAACAGACACTTCTCTTTGGCTTCTCACTACTATTCTTCAACACACTGATGCATACATTCTTATTTTTTATTATTTATTTATTTTTATTTTTTTATGGGACAAACAGTCACTTCCCTCCCACCTGGGTTGTAGAAATGCGCCTTCTTGGTGCAATAAATTTGTTTTTCTTATTAATTTTTTAAATTAAAAGCTATATTAATAATACCCTTATGCTAGAAGTTGGTGTCTGCGAAAGCTGGCACTAACTTCCCCACTAGGTTAAGGGCCAAGGATGCTCTTGGCTGCTCAAACCAGATTTTCAATTTTTTTAGTATTCCATTTGTCATCCAAGCCTCTCTAACTTCCCCACTAGGTTAAAGGCCAAAGATGGTCTTGGCTGCTCACAAACCAGATTTTCAAATTTCTTGGTATTCTATGTCATCCAAGCCTCTCCTAAGGAGTTCTACGAGGTGATTTTACAAAGAACTGAGAAAAAGTTTGCAAAATGGATTACTAACCCATTATTCTTAGTCGTCAATTTCAAAATTTTCACAAATTCTTGTTGCCACACATATCTATTACTTATAACTCTGTGGGGTTCCCTTTGATGAGAGCATACCACGGACTAGACAAGATTTTAAGAAGTTATCACTAGCACAGTAACTCTAGGAACAAAGGCTTTCATAGAGTCAACCCGGAGTAGTGATTCACCCCAAGAAACTAGGGAGGCATGGAATTTATAAGAACTTGCATATGGGCTCAAGCAAATGGATGATTTGTGCTATGGAAGGAAATGATATCTTGAAGGCACTTTTGAGAAATTGCATCTCCTTGGGAGGCCCCTCTTAACAAAAGATATTGGCAAGTCCTTAACCTTGAAACTTTGGTTATTATTCTAGTCGCAATTATTTGTATATGGTCCAAAGCATCTAGAAGGCCCAAAAGAGGACCTAACCTTTTTTAAGCTAAAGTCCCACTACTTGTGAACAAGGCCCTCATTCAACAACCAATCCATCTGGTGGTTGTCAGTCCTTTCCCATAAATGGAAAGCTCTTATCAAGATCCCTTTGTTCTCGACGCTTAGAATTTTCGAGAAATACATTAACACTTCCAAGGAATTGTTTGATATAGCCAAACAAGAGTGACTAGTTACGATTCACACAACTTAAAGCATGCTTTGGCCTTTCCAACTCAAACAAGATAATTTTGGAGACGACTAGTTGTTCTGTCCAACGCCTTCTTTATAGTCATCGAAACAAAATTTGGAGATTAAAATCAAATTAGAGCCCTGTTTTTCTATTTTCATAGTATATGGAAGCCATTGCTTGAAGCCAATTTTTTTTCTTGGTCATTAATATCAAGAGGGCTCTTTGTGGCCAGGTGACTTGTCACCTAGGGTCCCACAGCATAAATGGCCTTTGTGCAGTGGAATTGAACACCTCTTTTAGGCTTCATTGCAATGTTTGAGAGTGGAAATACTCTTTATTTGGATGAAATGGATGATTTGTTTTTAATTGCAGATACCCTGATAGAAGTGCTTGCAACTTGAGCTCGTCTCCACTATTGTTGTGGTTGTGCTAATTTTGATAAACACATGCTTAGATCAAGTTGGTATCACAACAACATTGTTTTGTAGTCATTGGAGTTCATACACAGTTTATGGTAAAAACTCACTCTTAGACAAAGAAAGAACTAGTGGAAGAAATACAAAATTGCACTACACTTCAGAGAGTACGAATTGTCAATATTAATAGCAAGGTGGGGTCCATGGATGGTCAATTGACCAATATCAACTATTTGTTGTAGATGTTAACATCCCTCTTTCGCAACATAACATGCTACTATCCAGCAAAATCCCCATAGAGGCAACCCCAATGCAAAATTGTGTGGTAGATGTGAAGTTTGTTTACAAATTTGGCCAAAGTGGGACCAACTTTGTGGAAATTTCCCCTTATGATATTTTGATGGATGACCTACAATTTGATGATTTCTTGATAAAACTATATTTTTTAATGAAATACAATTGTTCACATATGAAGGAAAATCATCTTTGTGACGCTTCATACCATGCACAAAGAAGTTTTGTTATGATAGGATAATTTTGTTAATGTTTGCACTTTAATTCAATTATGTTAGATCTTTAAACTGAAAGATAGGCAAGCAAAGCAATACACAAAAGACATAAGAAACTTCCTCAGGGAAACCATAAAGGAGAAAACCCCGCAACTTCCTCAGTAATAGATTCGTCACTAGTACAATATCAAACCAAGATACAAAACCAAAAGATTAGATGACTTCTGCAACTTCCTTCTTTCTTCTCCAGTGAACTTGTCTTTTCTCCTCCTTGGTGCGAACTTGCTTGCGTGAGAGTGATCTCCAAATGAGAGAGGGTGCCTCTCTATTTATACTCTAAGTGTGACTGAACTAATTCCCCAACGGGGCCAACTTCCTTAATTGACTGGCCCGACCTGTCCTAGGGAGGCTCAAAAATACATTTTACATTTATCGTTTTGGGGACTATTGTCCGACTTACAATGGAGGTTTTACCTCGATAATCTTACATGACCAAATACAATAATGACATCCCCGAACAGAGGAAAAACATCTTCGACGGAGGTACAATAAAAGTACAATAATAATATTGTAATAATATACAAAAGAATATCTTCCGAAGTTACATTTACAACAAAACTCCCTCTTAACTTGGAAGGTATTATCTCGTCACAGTCATCATCACAGCTGGACACAAACTCTGGGTAACGTCATCATCGTTGGATCATCATCGCTGCTGCAACAATTCTCATCTTGTTGATCATTGACTAGTGACATCTCTCGAATCTACTCGTCATGAGAAATTCTACAGAGCCAGCTCTTTTTCATGTTGGATGTAGACCTAGCTCTCATCTAGGACTTCATCATCTCTACAAGAAAGCCATCAAGTAGGCACAACCCAGGACCACATATTACATTGCCACAACAATCACCTGCGTCTCCTATTATCACCTCATTGTATCCAGATCATCTCATGTGGAGAGCAGCCCAGGTGCATACACCATATCCACCAGACAACCTACGTCTTCCACCCAGTAGATACAGCCTAGGAACATCTATGTCTTCCACCCGGTGGATACAACCCAGATGTATTACGTCTCTCTCTTAGTCAACCTGCCTCTTCCACCCAGTGGATACAGCGCAGGAACATCTGCGTCTTCCACCTCGTGGATACAGCCCAAATGTATTGCGACTCTCTCGGTCAACCCACGTCTTCAAACATGTGGATACATCCCAGGAGCATCCCAGATGCATTACGTCCTTTCAGACCACCTGCGTCTTCCACTATGTAAGATACAACCCAAGCGCATCCCAGATGCTTTATGACCCATGGACCACCAGCATCTTCAAACTTGTGGATACATCCCAAGAGCATCCCAGATGCATTACATCCTTGCAGACAACCTGCGTCTTCCACCATATAAGATACAGCCCTGATGCACCTACGTCTTTCGGACCTGTCACGTCACTCCCTCTTTCGAGGAGCATTGATCTGGATAACACCAAGCTTCTCTTTGAAGTACTCAAACTTCACTCTTGCTAATGGCTTGGTCAACACATCGACTGTCTACTCATTTGTTGCCACATACTAGAGCTTAACAGCTCCTCTTTGCACCATATCTCGGATATAGTGGTACTTGATCTCAATGTGCTTCGACTTTTCATGGAACACTGGGTTCTCAGATAACTTTACACAACTCTGGTTGTCACAAAAGATACAAGTCACCTCTAACTTGAGATCAAATAAATCTGACAGTAGCTTCCGAAGCCATACTGCCTCACAACTAGCCGAACAGGCTGCAATATACTGTGCTTCAGTTGTACTCAGTGCCATACATGACTGCTTCATACTAAACTAAGAGATCATACCGGATCCCAAACTGAAGCAACATCCTGAAGTGCTCTTTCTATCTGTGGCACTCCCTGCCCAATCTGAATCAACATAACCATGCAGGTTAATCTTATGATCCATCGCATATATGAGCCCATACTCAATTGTACCCTTCAGGTACCTCAATACATGCTTTGCAACAATCAGGTGAACATGTCTCGGATCTGTCGGGAACTGACTCAGGGTGTTCACAGCAAAGCATATGTCTCGTCTCGTGTTCGTCAAGTACATTAACGAACCAATCATATGTTTGTACATCGTGGCATCAACTATCTCTGAAGAAGCATCACATAGTAGCTTCAAGTTCGATGCCATTGGCGTGGCCATTGCCTTGCAGTCCATGATTCTGAAACTCTTCAGAATCTCTACCGCATATTTTCCTTGACAAAGGAAAATTCCATCTGAACTCTGCCACACTTCCATACCTAAGAAGTAGTGCATCATTCCCAGGTCCTTCATCTCGAACTCTGCAGCAAACCTTCTTTTTGAATCTGCAATGAGGTCATCCTCTCCTGTTACGAACAGGTCATCTACATACAGTAGTAATATTACTGGTCTTTTTCCCTCAACCTTGAAGTAGAGGTTGGAATCTGCTTTACTCTTGGTAAATCCCAAGCTCATCAAAAAATTGTCCATCCTGACGTACCATGTCCTGGGTACCTGCTTCAAACCATACAAGGCTTTCTTTCGCTTGCACACATGAGTCTGTCTGTCATGTGTCTCGAATCCCAATGGCTGCTCCACATACACTTCCTCTTCGACTACACCATTCAAGAATGTTGTCTTGATGTCCATCTGGTGTACCTTCCATTTCATTACTGTAGCTTAAGCAAGTATAGATCTGATGGAAGTGTATCTCGCTACAGGGGAAAATGTCTCCTCGTAGTCTATGCCTTCTTTTTGGGAGAAGCCACGTGCCACAAATCTTGCCTTGTGTTTTTCGATGCTACCATCTGCAACATGTTTGATCTTGTAGATCCATTTGAAGTCACAACAGACTTCCCTTTTGGTCTCGGAACTATCTCCCAGACATCATTCTTCATAATCGACCAGTACTCTTCGATCATGGCATCCTTCCATTCCTTCTTTTTTGTTGCTTCCTCATAGTTGGAAGGTTCTTTATCAATGATGTCGCATAGTAGGGCCACATAGCTGGAGTATGGTCTGGGTCTCTGGCTTTCTCTGAGTGTCCCATTTGAAGCACCATACTTCTATGCATCGTGTATTGCTTCGCATGCCCATGCTGGTCTTCTCTTGTGGGCATTCTTCTCACGAGGCAGATCTATAAGTTCTTGTGGTTCTGTTATGTCATGGTCTTCGTGATCTTAGCCTTGTCTCTTCCATAACTGTCTCTGGTTCTGGGAACTTAAGGTTCTTTAGTTTCTTCAGTGGGTAATTGCCTTGATTTGTTGTAGGCTGAGTTTTCATCAAAAGTTACGTCTCTACTAATTTCAATCTTCTTGAATCCTGGGAAGTATATTAGGTAGGCTTTTGATGTGTCACTGTATCCCACGAATATTCCCTTCTTCCCTGAAGGATATCGTTTTGTTCTCTTTCCTTTCGGGATGTGTATGTACACAAGGCAGCCAAATATTCTTAGATGGCTTACTTCCAGTTTCTCTCCTAAGAAAGCTTCTTCTGGAGTCTTGTTGTTCAATACACGATGAGGTGTACGGTTATGTACATACACAACTGTTTTTGCTGCTTCTGCCCAAAGGTGCATTGGGAGATCTTGAACATGGAGCATTGCCTTCGCTGCTTCCATTATTGTTTTGTTCTTATGTTCTGCAACGCCATTTTATTGAAGATTGTAAGGAGTGCTCAACTCCCTCTTAATCCCCGATTCTCCGCAAAGGTCCTTGGATTCTTTTGAGGTGAATTCTCCACCATTGTTTGATCGTAAAGTCTTAATCTTCCTTTCAGTATGATTTTCGACCAAGGCTTTGAATTCCTTGAATTTGCTAAACAATTCATCTTCGCCTTTTAAGAAATAAATCCATGTCTTACAAGAAAAGTCATCTATGAAAGAAACATAGTATACATACCCACTTAATGAGCTAGAAGACATGGGGCCACACACATCTGAGTGAATTATTTCCAAGATTCTCGTTGCCTTGCTTTCACTGCTAGGAAATAACTCCTTCACATTCTTCCCTTGTGCACATCCCTTGCAAATGCCTTCATGTTTTGTTTGAATTTTTGGTAGACCTAATACTGCCTTGCTTGCAATTGGTAGTGCTCTATAATGTACATGTGCAAGCCTTCTATGCCATAATTCGCTTGGTTCCATGGAGTCATGAACCAACGCTTGTTTTGGTTGTCCTTTTAACTTATACATGCCTCCCTCTTGCTCTCCAATTACTGTTGCATCATTTATTGTCTTTCATCTTGGCCACATTAACACTTGGTCATCGACAAATGCAACACGAATTCCTTTAGCATCTAAGGCTAAAATAGAGAGAAGATTTTTCTTCAAACCTGGTACATAGTGAACATCTTTCATCTTTATTGATTTGCTTGAGTCTAGTTTGTAAGAGGCTTCTCCACTTCCTTTGATAGGATATTGACTCGTTCTGATAAGTTGACAAGAGATTCTTCGTACCCTATCATATGCTTGGATGCTCCACTATCTACAAGCCAATCATTGCTCCTATGGATGATGGTACCTCTAAGTGTTGAGATTAAAACATATTCTTCATCACTTGAAGAATCATCTCTTTCTTTTTTGGTTCTCTTCCTCACTGGTTCATCATCTTCAACGATGTGAGCATGATGACTCTTCCAGTTGATTCTCCTAGAGGATCCTTGGTTCCTGGGACAATTTCTTGAGTAATGTTCGTTCTCATCACATGTGAAGCACCTAATACTGGAGAGGTCTCTTCTAGGTCCTTGATTTCTATGGGACCTTCTAGACTTCTTGTGATGGTGGTCCTCCCTCTTGTTTTGATTCTTCTTGATATGAGCAGTTAGGAATTGGTCATCATTAGTCCCCATCTTTTTTTCTCTTGCTACTAATCGAGCATCTTCTTGGGTGCATTCTTCCCATAATTTGTTGAATGTGGTTAGCTTCTTTTTGGCGCATATTCCTTGAATGAATGAGTCCCATGATCTTGGGAGACCATTCAAGGTAGTCATCACAATTTCTTCTTCGACATTGTCTTCAATTGCCTCAAATTGTTCCTTGATCTAAGAGACTCTTGTGAAGTAAGATGTAAGAATTTCTGAGTGTTGAATCTAAATATTCTTGAGTTGGTTCCTTAGAGTCATCTTCGGATTGATGTTCTTCTCTTCATATAACTTTGTCAAAGCATCAAACATCTTCTTAGTAGTCTTCAAGGATGATACATGAGGGATGAGGTGATCATTGATAGAGTCTGCAATGATCTTTTTGGCCTTGATCATGTTTTTCTTCTGAATTGCTTTTGCCTCTTCTCCCTCTGGTTCTGGAACCTCCTCATTGACATACTTATCCAAGTCATTTTCTTTTAGGACAAGAGAAATTCTATACTTCCATGCCCAGAAGTTATCAGCGCCTTCAAGCTTATCCTCAAGCTTGGTGTGAGTTGTCATTTTGATATGAGAACCTCAAATGGAAATAGCAAGGAATTAGATCTTACCAATTTGAGATGCACAACCTAGTTTTAGAGTTCGTTGACCTAGGGTTTGACAGAGAAACCTTAATTTTCCAAACTTGGAATCTTGAATTTTTGCTTGGATAGAAAGATGCACTTTAATTCAATTATGTTAGATCTTTACACTGAAAGATAGACAAGCATAGCAATACACAAAAGACACAAGAAATTTCCTCGAGGAAACCATAAAGGAGAAAACCTCGCAAACTTCCTCAGTAATAGATTCATCACTAGTACAATATCAAACCAGGATACAAAACCAAAAGATAAGATGACTTCTGCAGCTTCCTTCTTTCTTCTCCAGCGAACTTGTCTTTTTCCTCCTTGGTGCGAACTTGCTTGAGTGCGAGTGATCTCCAAATGAGAGAGGGTGCCTCTCTATTTCCCCAATGGGGCCGACTCCTTAACTAACTAGGCCGACCTATCCTAGGGAGACTCAAAAATACATTTTACATTTATCCTTTTGGGGACTATTGCCCCGACTTACAATAGAGGTTTTACCTCGATAATCTTACATGACCAAATACAATAATGACATCCCCGAACGGAGGAAAAACATTTGCAACGAAGGTACAATAATATTATACAAAAGAATATCTTCCAAAGTTACATTTACAACAACAATTTAATGTGCACACAAACTATTTCTATGTGCCACACAAGCCTTATCATAAGGCAATTTCAAAGTTATTATCCATCACAAATTGTATTCTCTCAATTATAGATTGTATCTTCTTAATTAGTAGGAGCAACAATGATTGTGGCATTACCTATGACAAAAGTCTTAACTATATGGTGGATACCTGCATCCAAGAGCTCAAGCACTAAACAAATCAACTTATAGCGATTTATGAAGAAATAAAGATGGTGACCAAGCTCTTTAATAGGGTTATCATGCTAAACAAGGAACTTAAGATAGACATCTACACTCTTAGATGCTTGTCTAAAGGTTAAGTTACCAAAAGATGGGACACAGTGGGAGGAAGACTAATAGTGTTATTGGCTTTAATCCAGGGTACAGAAAAAACAGGGTAAAATATTGTGCGACCAAGAAGCCATTCAATGGGAGCGCACAGCAAAACACAAATTCTAAGTCACCAAAGGATGGATAGATTGCACCAAAGAAGTGTTAAGATTTAATATGCTAAGACAGAAAATAGCAGCATTACATTCCATTTCACAATAATAGCATATACAGGATCACTGAAGAAACAACAAGCATAGCATAAACACAAGAGACACAGATTTATCCTGGGAAACCCTCATGGGGTAGAAAACCCAGTAAAGCTTCCTCAATATAGATGACCAGCAATATACAGAGATGAAACCCTGAGACATGATCTCCTCCTCCACAATAGCAGACCTCTCCTCCACAAGTGCGTTATCCTCAAGTGAGTGAGTGTGTCAAATGAGAAACACACCTCCTCTATTTATACACTACTCTGACATATCTTTTACACAAGTACACGTAGGCTCGTATTTAACCAATGCGCTAAATACCCCACTACAACTGACTGGGCCGACCCCTCTAGGGTGGTCTAATAACCCTTTGACCCACATGACACATACATGGCCGACCCCCACTAGGGAAGTCTAATAACCCGAGTTACCACATTCCGACGGAGGAATAAACATCTCCGAATATACAATAAGATCTTCACGGAGGAATGAAACATCTCCGGAATAATAAAGTAAAAATATAATATTCTTTGAAGTTACAATATCTCAACACTCCCCCTTAACGAGAAGGATATTATAACAGCATCTGCACGAGCAAGGAGTCATCAACATCATACATGATACATCTATAAATCATTGGAAGCTTTCTCAACATCATCAGTAACTCAAGCAGTTACTGGAACATCTTCAATACTGGAACATCAACATCTTCAGTACTGAGTCTTTATCTTCTGCAGCACTCGAACAACTACAGCAACATCAACATCTGGATCCTCACGATCATCAGCATCATCATCTCATGATCATCAGCATCGTCATCACACAATCATCAGCATCGTCATCAGCATCACGATCATCAGCATCGTCATCACACGATCATCAGCATCGTCATCACATGATCATCAGCATCGTCATCACACGATCATCAACATCGTCATCACACGATCAGCAGCATCGTCATCTAGATCATCACGATCAGCAACATCGTCATCTAGATCATCACGATCAACAGCATCGTCATCTAGATCATCACGATCAACAACATCATCAATACAAGTATAAATATCATTAATACAAGTATCCTCATCAATAAAAGTATACACATCATCAATACAAGTATCCTCATCAATAAAAGTATACACATCATCAATACAAGTATCCTCATCAATACAAGTATACAGATCATCAATACAAGTATCCTCGTCAATACAAGTATACATATCATCAATACAAGTATCCTCATCAATACAAGTATACACAATAGCAGCATACCCTGCAACACACAAGATCCAATTACGGGATGATCAATCCCTCTCACTTTAGGACATAGGTCCAAGGATGATACAATCCTGATCCGCTTACGGGATGATCAGTCCCTCTCGTTTTAAGACAACTCTCATGTCTATGGATGATGCAATCCAGATCAACTTACAGGATGATCAATCCTTATCACTTTAAGACACCTCACCATGTCTAGGGACGAGGCAATCCCAATCTATTTACAGGATGATTAGTCCTTATCACTTTAAGACATCTCACCATGTCTAGGGACGAGGCAATCCCAATCTATTTACAACATGATTAGTCCTTATCACTTTAAGACATCTCACCATGTCTAGGGACGAGGCAATCCCAATCTATTTACAAGATGATTAGTCCTTATTACTTTAAGACATCTCACCATGTCTAGGGACGAGGCAATCCCAATCTATTTACAGGATGATTAGTCCTTATCACTTTAAGACATCTCACCATGTCTAGGGACGAGGCAATCCCAATCTATTTACAGGATGATTAGTCCACTCAATCTCATTTAGGACTATCCTTCCTTTCGAATTATTGGATTTGCTGTCCAAGGTTGATTTAATCCATTCAATTCATTTAGGACTATCCTTCCTTTCGGAATTACTAGATTTACTGTCCAAGGATGATTTAATCCACTCAATTCATTTAGGACTATCCTTCCTTTCGGAATTACTGGATTTGCTGTCCAAGGATGATTTAATCCACTCAATTCATTTAGGACTATCCTTCCTTTCGGAATTACTGGATTTACTGTCCAAGGATGATTTAATCCACTCAATTCATATAGGACTATCCTTCCTTTCGGAATTACTGGATTTACTGTCCAAGGATAATTTAATCCACTCAATTCATTTAGGACTATCCTTCTTTTCGGAATGACTGGATTTACTGTCCAAGGATGATTTAATCCACTCAATTCATTTAGGACTATCCTTCCTTTCGGAATTACTGGATTTACTGTCCAAGGATGATTTAATCCACTCAATTCATTTAGGACTATCCTTCCTTTCGGAATTACTGGATTTACTGTCCAAGGATGATTTAATCCACTCAATTCATTTAGGACTATCCTTCCTTTCGGAATTACTGTATTTACTGTCCAAGGATGATTTAATCCACTCAATTCATTTAGGACTATCCTTCCTTTCGGAATTACTGGATTTACTGTCCAAGGATGATTTAATCCACAACCGTACATTTAGGACCACGTCCAAGGATGACTCAATCCTCAACCGTACATTTAGGACCACGTCCAAGGATGACTCAATCCTCAACCGTACATTTAGGACCATGTCCAAGGATGACTCAATCCTCAACCGTACATTTAGGACCACGTCCAAGGATGACTTAATCCTCCACCGTACATTTAGGACTACGTCCAAGGATGACTTAATCCTCAACCGTCCACCAAGGACTTCATTCTCGAAGACATACGTCTACGGCTCTTCTTTCGGACTGAAGTCCAGGGATGATCCAATCCCCTCACATGTTCACCAAGAACTTCATTCACGAAGACATACGTCTACGGCTCTTCTTTCGGACTGAAGTCCAGGGATGATCCAATCCCCTCACATGTTCACCAAGAACTTCATTCACGAAGACATACGTCTACAGCTCTTCTTTCGGACTGAAGTCCAGGGGTGATCCAATCCCCTCACATGTTCACCAAGAACTTCATTCTCGAAGACATACGTCTACGGCTCTTCTTTCGGACTGAAGTCCAGGGATGATCCAATCCTCTCATGTCCACCAAGGACTTCATTTTCGAAGACATACATCTACGGCTCTCTTTAGAACAAGTGTTCAAGGATGATACAATCCCTCTTCTTTCTCGGAGACACTTGTCTATGGCTCACTTTAGAACTTGTGTTCAAGGATGATGCAATCCTCACATGTATTCTCATCAATTACTATCGATCCTGGGAACCCATACAGAACCTGATTCACACTTCTTCTTTAATTACACCATTAAGAGAATGGTCTTATCTAGCCACTTGGAGCAAACATCTCATCATGATTCTCTTCTTTCTAAGAGAATCTCTTAACCACAAGCTTTCTATAGTGTGTTTGATTTGTAAATCTTTTGTTGAATATCCATCGCTTGTTCAGAGTTCATCATTCATCATGATCTTTCCTACAAATCAAAATTAAGTACATGATTAGTAATACTTCATAATCATCAAATCATATTTGACATGATAACCTATTATGCATACAGATATCATTTACATAGTTATGCAACTATTTTTACCAATACTTTGGCACAACACTTTCCCATATCCTGTATGCATACAGTGGCTATCTAGATGCCTTCCATCTCTACCAGAACATACTATCGAGAGTGTGCACAGCTCTCAGCATGTCAGCAAAGAGGTTTCATTCTAGACAAGCAACAATGGAATGTTTGTCCAACTTACCAATCATATGCATATTAGTAGTATACTGTTCAATGCTTTATGAATGTTTACACTCAGCATGATATATTCTAGGAATACAAATATGCATACAAGCAATATCATTTACTATTTCTAATAACAACTCAAATACTTATCTTTTATGTTTGTGTGGTTGCCTCCCGCTTGATCTTCTGTATGTCTTCTGAACTTCTATTCATTCTGTACCACTGTGCATGCTCAAGTGTACACTAGTGTCATCCTCATGATCTCATACACAAACATACATTCATTAATATATTCTCAATATTATCAAAACATTCTAATTCTAAATAATCTTGAATATGTACAGTCATGA
Organism: Larix kaempferi; assembly: GCA_027924585.1. NCBI lineage: Eukaryota > Viridiplantae > Streptophyta > Pinopsida > Pinales > Pinaceae > Larix > Larix kaempferi. The sequence goes on along the minus strand of BSBM01000017.1, from coordinate 16,680,744 downwards.
TCATTAGTATTCAGGGTTTCAAGGAAGTCTTCTTTTACTCATGCATATTCTTGTTTGATCTAGTTAGTTAAATCATCAACCAAGATAAGAGACATAATATGCATAAACCCTTGATTACTAACCAATCATACCAAGTATACTTACACAAGGTGAGATTCTAACATGACATAGGAAAACATACCTGGATTAGTATACCTGCTTAGTTATGTACAACATACCTAAACAATCTCTTCAATGATTTAGAGATCCTGAGCTAGAACCTGCATGTCTCATAGGTTAAACATAATATAACAAAGTCATACATACCTCGTGAGTCTTTGTCTTCATGTTGTCATGGTCATGGAACTTGATTTGTCTTTTGTAATGTACCTGTGTCTTGTTAGCAGACAACATCAACCTCACACAACACCATAATGCATAAGTACAATCATATAGCCCTAATCAATGAATGTCTTTGATCATTCACATGCATTCATATTGTTACTAGGGTGATAAGACAATTAATAACATTAATCAAGATTGTATTAATAAATAACATGAAGACAAACACATTATGAACTTAATCAAGAATCAGATTTCAAGGCATACCTGAACCTCCTTAAGTCATACCTGTCGAGACTTCTTGTAGTCTTCTTATGTAAGGCCTTAGCCTCAACTCCCCCTGAAACTTGATCTGGAGCTTGATTAGGGTTTTCTAGAGAAACCCTAAAAATTCAATCTTTGACTTTCACACTTCTGAATGGATGAAAGAAACCCTAAATTCCGGAAGCCATGAGTAAAGGTGCTCCAAAAATAATTCTGTTTTGACAGAAATATGCACCTGATTGTTTCTGCTATAACTCTGAAATTGTTGCTCCACAGGGTCTGAAACCTTTTTTCTGCAGTAGCCTGACCTGTCATCTTTCCATCCTGACAGGTCTGACCTCAATTGGGTTTTCTGAGAGAGAGTTATGCCAAGTGTCGCAACGTGACCTGTTTATGGGATAAAACAGGAGAGCGAACTTGTACGGCATGCCACGTGTCACTGTTTGAACTTCGGCCTCTCAAAACTTTTCCTGAGATAGCTCGACCTGTTATCTTTCCATCCTGATAGGTCTGACCTCAATTGGACTCTCTGAGAGAGAGTTATGCCAAGTGTCGCAACGTGACCTGTTTATGGGATAAAATAGGAGAGCGAACTTGTACGGCATGCCACGTGTCACTGGTTCACCTTCAGCCTCTGAAAACGTTTCTTGAGATAGTACAGTCTGTGTACTACTTGTCACTTTTTACGAAATTTCATTTGGAGTTTCCTAGCCCAAGTTATGACCTTTTTTCCAAGGTCACCTGATTTTGACTGAGATCTGGAAGAGGCAGAAACCCTAACTTGTATTGATCATAACTCATAAAGTACAACGAATCTGAGGGTGCCCTTTGGACACAAGGTACCTGGGGATGTTATCTTCGACCTGTAAACTTTTCAGACCCTGAAACTTCGCATAAATGGATTTATAGCGAAAGTTCCACGATGACTTGTTTTTGCTATGTAAAACCCTAACCTTCAAATTGTCATAAGTAAAGCAAGTGTCGTAAGTGCCATACCTTGCCTTCCTTCGGGTTAGCTCTGATACCATGTTAAGATTTAATATGCTAAGACAGAAAATAGCAGCATTACATTCCATTTCACAATAATAGCATATACAGGATCACTGAAGAAACAACAAGCATAGCATAAACACAAGAAACACAGATTTATCCTGGGAAACCCTCATGGGGTAGAAAACCCAGTAAAGCTTCCTCAATATAGATGATCAGCAATATACAGAGATGAAACCCTGAGACATGACCTCCTCCTCCACAATAGCAGACCTCTCCTCCACAAGTGCGCTATCCTCAAGTGAGTGAGTGTGTCAAATGAGGAACACACCTCCTCTATTTATACACTACTCTGACATATCTTTTACACAAGTACACATAGGCTCGTATTTAACCAATGGGTTAAATACCCCACTACAACTGACTGGGCCGACCCCTCTAGGGTGGTCTAATAACCCTTTGACCCACATGACACATACAGGGCCAACCCCCACTAGGGAAGTCTAATAACCCGAGTTACCACATTCCGACGGAGGAATAAACATCTCCGGATATACAATAAGATCTTCACGGAGGAATGAAACATCTCCGGAATAATAAAGTACAAATATAATATTCTTTGAAGTTACAATATCTCAACAAGAAGAACGTTCTCTTTTATTCTAAGAGCAAGTTCGTGGAACATTCGAACAATGAACAATGGACATTACATCTAGAGAAGTGCCAAAGATCAATTGGGGCAAAATTAGAAATTAGTACACTATCCTGCAACAAAATGCAATTTGACAAAAGTAACCATTCTTCAAAAGAAAGGAAAGGTCATCGTTCAAGTAATCACTATAACATGTGGCACACAAAGTGGTATGCAACACTAATATTTTGTGTTCTAGTGTAAGATGTCCATCTCAAGTCGATTTGTCATTGAGTTTATTATAAATAATATTAGAAAGTTGTCATCAAGCGGGTGTAATAGACATAATGACAGCCTCTCATTGCAATGGATATGGTTTCATGTGGTCCTCTAAGGATGTGGACATATTGACGACTTCAATTTGACACCCAAGCTATATACCTCCAAACCAAATCCCAAGGGCATAGTGTTGGAGTGACTAAATCGTAATGGAGGACACAGGGCGTAGGGTAGGGGAAGGGGAAGATGGCGACAGTGACTAAATCGTTTAGTTCTCCCATACTTTCTATATTGCTTCAGCACCTATTCAGAGATTTCTTGTAATATTTCAAAAAATCCTATTGTTACAGCAAGTGTTATGTTTTATTGTCGTCATAGAGGTGTAGCAACTCTTCCACTGTTTTTTAAAACTCTGATATTTGCCCCTCTTGTAATCCACCTTTCATGTATCTCTGAAATTCTGTACATTATTAATAACATTTTTTGGGTTGGGTTTTTGTCAAAGGAAAACAGAAAATATCAGAAGCTTTTATTGACCCAAGAGCATAAACATGCTTATCTCAAGATCGGATTTTTTTGTCAACTTCTTATCTTCAAAAACAATACACAGCAGCTAAAGTTCACTGATACACAACAATTAATGCCAATTATAGTAATGCATCATATTTTCATTTCAGATAACGTGATTAGTTGCATTTGGAGATTCGTTCTGATAAGCCAAAATAAATGATATATTCTAAAGGTTAATATTGATTAATCATTCTGCATTCAGTATGTATTTCCTGACAGTTTATTGCAAGCACTGAAATGAGCTTCACCCAAGTCTGCAGATTGAACCTCCATATACTAATAAATAGTTTATTAACAAGAAACATCAACATTGCACTTTTATATCTATTTTCTGTACCAAATTTTTGAATTGATATGTGGCTGCAATGCGCTCACCAAAAACTGAGCAAAAGAAAAATTTCCAATACTGGAGGTACAACATAATACACTGTAAAGATGAGGAATTTTATTTGTCAATACACCCTATTTTGTCTTACATTTTTGGTGGCCAGAAATATGCTGCTTCTCATTCACTGGAGTCACTGTCGTAAGCTGCACAAAGTGAGGATAAGCCCGTATGTATGGTACTGTCCTGAACTCCCAAATTTGAAACTGTTTCTTCCTTGGGTCTGTCCACGGTTGTTTCAACAGTTTTGCTTGAATTTGCGGGAGTCTTCCTTTTTATAGAGAAGGCCACAGGTATGGCCTTAAATGCAAACCCAGCTGTCGAATTACTGTTACCACCACCACGTCCTGTAGCAATTCATCATCCATGTAAACCCAGTCAAAAGCACAGTGCTGATTTCATGAAATTTGAGAAAGCAAAAATAACAGGATTGCAACATAAATTCTACAAACTGAAACATTATTGCCATAGTAAATTTGAACTATTTAAAAAACCTAAATTAATTGCTCAAGTTAAAAATAATAATAGCTCAATCATGGAAACTGTACAGCTAAACAACTACCCAATCCTTTCGTTAAAAATTTTAAAGAAAAATCGTTATCCATAATAAATAACCAACATAGCTAACAACAATACTGTCAGCCCAATAACAATGTTGCAAAAAGATAAAATAAAGAAAACAACATTCTGTAGTTTCTAGAAGTGGGTAAGAAACCAATGTAGGATCTTACAATGAATAGTTGAATAATGACAATAGCAGAAATGTAGAGAGACAAAGTTAGGAAAGGAACAGAAAAGAAAGAAAGCGAAAATTTATGTTAATGATCGCAAGTGAAGACAAGCAATTGGTGTAAGTGGTATGTATGTGCAAGGTAAGGACAACAATAAGAAGAGTATATGGCACCTATGTATGTGCAAGGTAAGGACAACAATAAGAATAGTATATGGCACCTCTGCTGCATGAAGATTTGCAAAAATTGCAGACTAGGCTAGAGAGGCTGAGAAGATGGCAAGCTACCATTGTGTGAATACGCATTCTGAATAAACCATGGGTATTGTTTCTTAAACTGAATACTTTGACGCTTTATTTCTATTTGAAATGATCAAGAATATTCTTACTCATAATATCACAAGGACAACTGATTATGATGAAAATATTTATTAAACTGAATACTTTGACGCTTTATTTCTATTCGAAATGATCAAGAATATTCTTACTCATAATATCACAAGGACAACTGATTATGATGAAAATATTTGAATACTTGTAGTGTAAATGCAACAAAATGTTCATCGCAAATTGCCTTTCTTATAGACTTGGCTTTCAGCCATAAAAACCAGCATAATGTTTTAAATGGACCACCACATTAATACTGGACAGGAAGCAGTTACCTTTAATGCTATCATCTATACTGGCTCCAGTCAAGATATCAGCTGGGTTCTCATTGTTTTCTGTTATGCTGGATTCTTCAGCTCTCTTTCTCTGCACAAATTTCAAAGTCAAAGTCATTCAAAGAATTAAGTTAACTGCAAATTACAGGAGCATCCCCCAAAGAGCCTTTGAATATGCTCCTCAATAATCAGGCAAAAATACAACCAAACATGAACACCAAAGCACGGATATTAAGTATAAATAAATAAAACAGGCAACATGAACTGTGAGTGTACTAAAAATTGAATCATGATATTAGAACTGTTAAATTTCTTTAAGGGTGGGTGAGGATGGTTGCTAGATTGAAGAGAAGGGAAAAACTGGATCAGCATTGATTGCCTGAGATACAGACAATTCCTGAGGAGGGCATACATAATGTTATCTTGCCGGAAGAGGCAGCGAAAGAAGAACACCTTTCAAGATGTATAGAAGAATATGGAGCTAGCCTTTGGAGCCAGAATTAGAACCCATTTGCAGTGGGTGAAAGAGGGTGACGAACCCACAAATAACATTTTAATTCTCTCAAGCAAAGAGAGACTTATGGAGCTTACAAACCTGGAAAGGATGCTAGTGGTTGACTTGGCAGAGATCAGACTGATGTTTGTACTGCACTGTCAGAATATTTTTGCAATATATCCTTTAAAGGAAAAGGTCAATGAGGATCAGAAGGTTTGCAGGAAGGTTTTCCCTGCTAAGGTGTGGAGTAGTGTACGTGATATGCTTGGAGTAGGGAAGAGGAACTCTTTAAAGCTCTGCATAGAACAAATATTGGAAATTCCCTGGTATAGATGGTCTAACTTGTGAATTTTTTAAAAAGATGTGAAAGATTGTCAGTAATGGCAGGTTGTGCATGGCCAAGGAGGCATCTAAAACAAGGAAGATGGGCGGGCTACAAAATCAAGGTCTGATCAAACTTATCCCTATGAATTCATCTAGGTATACCATCAGTTCCTGGAGATCAATCACATTACTCAATGTTTCTTCTGAGATTCTAGTGAATGTTTTGTCAATGAGAATCCTGCAGGTTGCATCTCCTATTCTTCACTCAAAGCAAATAGGCTTCACTTTGGGACAATTGAATTGGAATAGTTCTGATTACATAGGAGAGTGGAATGGGCAAAGAAATCCAGACAGCAGGTTCTTTGAAGATAGACATTGATAACACATATGACCGATTAGATTGGTCATTCATCACCAATATGCTTTCATGGTTAGGTTGATACAGTTTGTTTCAGTGGTAAAAACGTTGTTCTCTAATGCTTCAGCCTCTGTTTCAGTGAATGGTGTACTCTCAGATAAGATTGAGTCAATTAGACAAGCTTGCCCTCTTGCTCTCTCTATTTACATGTCCTAGCTACAGATGCTCTAGAGTAGCTCCTTGATGCAGTTTGAATGCAGGAATGGGTGAGAGGAATTGTCATTACAGGAGAGGGGTATGTATCAAGCAATCATTTCACTAATAATTTCCATTTTTCTATTGGACTTTCTCAGGGCTCTGTTGATGGGGCACTTAAATGTCTGGATGAGGTTTGCTCGATTTCTGTGTCTATTATGATATGATAAATCATAAATATGACGAGTATGGATTTCTGTGCCTAGACCAGCTTGCAACCCAGGAGCTTCAAAATTGCATCCCGATTGATGAAATATATAAACTCAATAACTGCACTCCAGGACCCATTTGGATGTGATTTTATGTTAAGCACATTTGGATTTATAAACCTCATAGATTGTATCAGGAGCTCTATCCAAGGTATACCTTTACAAGTTTAAAGAAACTAATTCAGATCCAGATCCGGATCCAGATACAGATCCACCAGATTTTTAAAAAGCCAGAATTCGGATACGGCAGGTACAAACAATATAAATATATATTTTTTATAATTTAAAAAAAAACTTAAAGAAAAATTAAAATATATAACTTTTATATGCATTGTTAATATATAATATGAATATCTATATAAAATAATTAATATATAATATTTTTAAATAATAATCTAATCCATTAATTTTTTTTTTTTATTTTATAAGTTAAAAACTTATAATATAAAAAAATTTAAAACTTATATATTAAAACAAACCTAAAGCTAATCCTCTATAGTTTTAAGATTTCCAAATAAATTACAGATTAATATATTAAAGTTTTATGTTGAAATAAACATGGAAGTTAATATGCACTAAAGCCAATATATAATAAAAATTTAAAACTAGGTGTTAATGTATTCTAATTTATTAGATGTCAATTTCCCTTTCCCAACTCCCCACTGCAAAGCACCATCTTCACGTCGTCTTCCTATTCCCGACAACAAGGCACTGTTGTCTTCAAATAGCCAGGAAATGATATGGTTGAGCAACTGTATGGCTATTTGGCTGAGGGCAGTGGGTGAATGATAGGGTTGAGTGACGGCTGTGCGAGACCCTCAGAGGGAGAATGGTTGCTCGGTCGCAATGGAGAATGCAACATTTCTGCTGCTAAATGTTCCAGATACATTTCATTTGTGAAGATCCATTTTTGCAGCAGATCCTGGGCAAATCCAGATCCGATCCAAGGATCTACGGATCCAACCCCTTAGGTAGACAGATCCAGTAGTGTAGCTAAGTGGTTTGATCATTAAGGATAATGTGGTCCTTCAAGCTATCCGGATTCCTATCTATTGAGAGTTTCCCATGGTTGTTGATTCATTTGGAATTGCCCTCCAAGGACAGACTGATGCCTAGTGCCTGCACTGTGGGCAGGAAAACAGTATTAGCCACCTTTATTGGAACTGTAAGTGTTCTCAAAATGTTGGAAATCAGTATTGGGTCTGGACCACTTGGTAACATATCCCACATAGAAATTTTTTATTGAAAACTACCTTGTTAGGGGATGTTGATTTGTTGGTCCTTCCTACTTCAGCAAAGTATGGCATTGCATTAGAGTCATTACTTTATATGTTACCTGGAAAGTGTATTCTCACTGTCCATTAGATGACTTTGAGTGCCTTCTGTGTGTACTTTTAAGTTGTATTATGTTTTTGCATGCATTAATATAAGCAACATTTTTAAAGAAAAAAGAAAAGGGAAAAAAATAATAATATGGAATTCCCGCTTTTCCTTTAAGATTCCACCACTAGCAGATATGGATGCCGTCTTTCATTTCCAAAACAGCTATAGCAGATGGAAAACAAATGTATAATTGATTAGTCATTACTATAGCAGATGGAAAACAAATGTATAATTGATTAGTCATTATACTAAGACTCTAAGAGTCACAACCATTGCCGCATGAAGAATAAAAATAAATAAAGTAACATCTGAAGATGTCTTATTGTGTGCGTTTTCTCTGTTTAAGTATATATTTCATTTGTTTTAAAAATATCAAAGTAGTTGTATGTCATTATGGAAGTAATAAATGCATTCTAGTTGAAATAATAAATGCATACTAGGCTTTGAAAACTAGATCTAGAGAAGCCAAGAAGCCTTAGAAAACAAACCTCGCATATAGCATATGGGGCAATCCGAGGCAATGGCCTTTAAGGAGTAAAGTGGGGTATCTCTCTCTCCCGAGAGCATAGTCCCCAAAGGTTGATACTTTGTGTAGGAAAGAAACCAGATGAAAATGACCTCAAGGAAAAAGGGGTGGACTCCAAACTCCATGTGAATAATGGGTTAGGGAAATGTATGGTTGCATCAGATGATGTGCCTGAGAAGCAAAGTCTAGATATTTATAATGCAAATATAAATATCTTTTAAATAATAAAAATTGTATTTTTCCATATATCAATATGCTGTGAGTTCTACAAACTTGAGTGAGACTACAACCAACCTAGATCCATTGTAAATGATCAAAAAATTTACACTTCAAGGGATTTGAACCCTCTCAGCACCTAATAGATACAAGGTTAAGATGGATCTACACTAGTCTAGTTGTTCTAAACCAGCCTAGATCCAAATCCTAGGCTCTATCAAGCGCCGAGTGGGATCAAATCTCCCCAGGTGCAAACCTCTCCTTGAATAGCTCCTTGAGTGCAATACCTGAGCCACCTAATCCTAAGCTCTAAAGTCTCTAGTTTAAGTATCATATTTACACTTCAAGGGATTTGAACCCTCTCAGCACCTAATAGATACAAGGTTAAGATGGATCTACACTAGTCTAGTTGTTCTAAACCAGCCTAGATCCAAATCCTAGGCTCTATCAAGCGTCGAGTGGGATCAAATCTCCCCAGGTGCAAACCTCTCCTTGAATAGCTCCTTGAGTGCAATACCTGAGCCACCTAATCCTAAGCTCTAAAGTCTCTAGTTTAAGTATCATATTTACGTTGTACTTTGTATTATTATTTTTTGTTTATGGCCGACATAATATTTATTACATTTTACTTTGTATTATTATTTTTTATTTACTTTGTATTATTTTGTTACTTGACAAACACTCTAAAACCTCATATTTACTTTTTACTTTGTATTAAAAATAAAAAGTAAAGTCTCTAGTTTAAGTCTCATATTTACTTTTTACTTTGTATTATTCTTTTTTGTTTGCTCATATTTACTTTTTACTTTGTATTATTCTTTTTTGTTTGCTCATATTTACTTTTTACTTTGTATTATTCTTTTTTGTTTATGGCCGACATAATATTTATTACTTTTTACTTTGTATTATTTTGTTACCCGACAAACTCACACATGTTACAAGATCTCCCTCATACTGGGCTGTAGAGCACCTCTCGACGCAAAAACATGGTTTCACTCAGTGTATTCCCATTCCTCAAAATCCTCACTATTTTTTATTGGCTTTTAGTTTTTTTTTCTTCACAAACTGCAACAAGAGTTTCCTGGCCATAAGAAATCTGAAAATACCTGGAGAATAATACTAGAATGGCCCTCCACAGCAATCTAATAGTTGTATTGCTGCCCAATGGCACTCCTCAACTCTCCAATAAGCTCCAAGTTTATCTCCAAGTTGCTACAAGACTCGCATGCTCACAGCATGAACGACAAATGCAAATGCTGAAAGGTGTTATTCCATGGGTATGAGTTTATAAAGTAAGGTAGGGTTTTTGCTTTATTTTTTATTATTGAAATATTATTTATGTTTTTTCATGCCTTTCTGGTCGTTTATGGATTCCAAAAGTGCTGATGTGGCACTAAAGCAGTACCAAAAATGCACCTGTTTGTTGCCCGTTGTGTAGGCAACATGGCGAAGAACATGTAAAAGTTCCTGGCCTATTGAGCAGCATCTCCGAAGCTCCTGAAAGATTCCAGCCAATCCTAGAGCCGCTCCCACCCAAACTAGAACATTTTAAGCCAGCTCCCAAGTTCCACAGAATGGGAAAACGTTGGCATCTAGTTCACCAACCCTGGGATTAGTTCCCATGCAACCATGTAAATCAACATCTACAATATAATATTTACAGAATCTTCCAAATAGACTGCATTCATTTTTAACTTGATGTTTTGGACCAAACCAGTGTGGTGCGTCATTGGAAATGATTTGTGAAGAGAGAAAAAAACTAGAGATTTGTATTGATGTGTCATTAACTAAAAAATAATAATAATAATTAAGGTCGGCCTCAGTCAATATTTATATTTAAGAATTAAGCTAATTGTAGTAGTGTTGTTGTTGTTATTATTATTATTATTAATTCTTAATTTAATAAAGTTAACGGGGTGGAATTATAAGCCACCTTGAGATCCACATGCCTGGCGTAATTCTGGGATCCAATTCTTGCTGATCTTCCTTCACAGAAAGTGTTGGAAGTTATTAACATCCAAAAAGTAGAAAGCTATTTGGTTGACATTTTAAGGATATCTTATCCAGGATTTGTCAATTTTGAAAGTCAAAAGTAGTTTTCACAGCACTTAATTTGCCATGGGTTTTGTATTACTGTTACCTGAGTATTTTTGAGGCCAGAATCAGACAACTGTTAACAACTAAAAACTTTGGGAGCTTGAAATAATGGATTTTAAATTACCCTAGTGTCTGAATTTTAACACAATTTTCAAGGCAATGTGGAAAATTTCTGTCTTACCTTCAACCCGTGGTCATTATTTTCTCTGGACTCTGGCCTCTTTTGGTATGCACTTTCATAATCATCCTCATCATCCTCTAATCGCCGTACAAAGTTATCAGAATCCTGCTACACTACATGTCAGTTGAAGGCAAATTAAGTGAAGATTGTACATTCAAAGGCTGCAAAAATTAGGGAGAAAATACTAACAAAAGCATAGACTGTCATCTATCCTACAGAACCCATGCAAGTATTCCAGATACCAACCTGGAGAAATACAGACTTGATAAGTGCCTCGTCCTCTTCTTCCAAATCCTTTTCCTGCCAATTGATAGCAATCAAAGGTCAACAGAGGAAGGACGCCTTGCAATTTCCCCCCTTAAAATGTCTTAAATATAAGTGTTGGTTCAATGGTAAATAAAAAATTGTGTACCTTTACTTCCGCTGTACGTCGAAGGGCCTCCAGCATTTCATCTGTGCTAACAGTCGATTGCCTTGCCTGAAACAAGTTTGGCAGAACTTTAAATCTCCAGAAAAGACAGATAAATTAATCTACAAGACAGCATGCTAGAGTTGAAGAGTACTTAAGAACCGGGAAAATAGTCACAAATTAGAAAAGCAAAGTTTCAGTTCCATTGATAATTTTCAGTTTCATTGATCTTATAATTCTTAACATTTAATTTCAGACATCAAATCTGTTTGCTATTTCCACGTCATTCAATCTTATGACTCCAGTGTAACATTTAATTTCAGAAACAAAATCTGCTCATTAATACTGCATCACTGAAACTTGGAATTTAGGAACCCAGGGCAAGGCAACGATAAAAGTTACAACAAATTGAAGGGAAAGTTGCATGTCAAAGAGTTGTATTAGTACACAAACACATAAATCAAGTCAGAACCAGGTAAGCCTTACCCTCATAGATTTCATCTCATCAAGGGCAGCGAGTATATCCATTTCTCTCTTGGAATCTATAGTACGATTTTCTAATGACTTCATTGCATCACCCATCTCCTCAGCATCTTTCTTCTTCTTTTCTTTATCTGCTTCCTGCAATATATAAGTTTTAATACCTTATGCTTCATCTCAATATGATTCCACGAAAACATAATCCCAGGTGAACAAGAATAATTAAATTAATTTAGATGTTTCTCGATTACCTCATCCTCAGCACGCCACGGTTCAAAATTACGAGATGCACCAGACTCTACAACGTAATCAGAATTCTGAGGATCTGTCTTCATAGTCAACTCTGCTGAACATTTGGTACATTTGAAGTAGAATCTGAATATTTGGATACCTAAATATGTCTGCAACATTTACATAAAACATGAGTAAATTGTATCTTAGATTTTCTGACTATTGCAAAATGTTTGGCAAAAAAAATAAAAAATATATATATATATAGGGAAACATATCTGCTTTCCAAAATACAGACCTAACAAAGAGGGTAATTAAGACCATATCCAAAATACTACTTCCAGCTCACAACAAATTCAAAATAAGTAAAGTAAATAATCAACACAACTATTTGAAAAAATCCTATTGGGTTGTGTCAAATGACATATCAAGTAAACATAATCAAGTAAATATAAACTAGTTTTCATATTTGCAAGAAAGAACTGGAATTCTATTCTATTTGTCAAAAACTCATTTTTCTTAGAGCTGTTTCCCACAGGTAGTTCAATAATGAGAGTAGAGATTGCATTCAGTTCTGCACATATTCAAGTTAAAACTAAGATAAGGTTGTTGCTTATTTTCTTTCCGACTATGCTGAAACTGAAAGGACATGTCATAATATATCCCCAACATGATGTTTGGGTGGAGGGATTCAAATAAGTCCAAGAATGAAATTAGGCACATCAGCAGTAAGATAAACCTTAGTTACAAGGTGTGAAAATATTTCTAGAAATTATACAAATATTCAGTGTTCACATGATCTCCAAACAATGGAAAGGACCAAAATGCTTGAAAATTTATGAAGCTCATCATACAATTGGCTACCTGTTTTTAATCTCAATTGGGTCTAGGCCTGATGGTTGACAGGAGTATTATCCTCTCCATAAAGGTTCAATTCCCGCAAGTGACATGTTGAGCTCTTACCAGGTATATTGGTGTAATAGCTTTGAGCCCTGTTGTTGACTTGGCCTTGTGCCCTGAAGAACCTATGTTTTACCTTGGGTACCATTCTCGGAATGAGGAAAAGTGCCTGGGGATTCTCCCCAGGATATATTACCTAGGAAATGTTTAAAACAGAATAGATAAGATAAAGTAATTTTATTAACGTCCAACAAAAGACCACAGAAGTAGGTCAAAGAGGCTAAAAATGTACATCCAATGTCACTACAAAGAGGAAGTGCCATGGTATCTCCTAAAACAATGCTAAAAGCAGAAAGATAATAATATCTAAAGATCTAAGAGATAGCTAGAGACTAGCCGCTAAATGTCTACAAAAGAAAGTTAAAAAAGTCAAAGGAGAGGGTACAAGTTAAGGTTCTGGTACAATAGAAGTAGTATATACTTAAAGGCTCCGAAGCTCCTGGTACTGAGCAAAAAGCAGAACACGAAATAAAGGGAGGGTATCAAGGTCTGCTGGATCTGGTGGCCAAGGTTGAGTGAGGAGACTAAAAGGAGGGCTCACCATCGGAGTCTTAAGTACAGTGAAACGGCCAATGCACAGGTGAATGCTTTCCTCCAAGGAGTAGCCAGGAAGAAACACACCTAATCTTAATGTTCTAAAATGCTAAATTCAAATTAAAGTCTAAATAACCACCGGGGGATTGACTGGTTGGTCAAAATGGGGTGGGATATTGCCTTCACTAGGTTCAACTCCCCCAAGCATAGAGTATGTTTAGCCCTCTGAAAAAACTGGGCTGTCATGGCCACATAAACAGGCCGAGCATAGCAAGGGACAAAGTTCTTAGCCTTAGCCTAGTACCAACAGTAATTCCGCCTCCACAATGAATTGGAAGGGTTTTAATTATTCAGGGTTCTGCAAGATAAGTGGAATCTCCAAGATAGCCCAAAAGGGTTAGCTCAACCAGTTGTTGCAATGTTTCTGGACATTTGGCTAGTTCTGTACCAGCAGATGCCTGGTTCAAATTCTCCTAGGTGAGGCATACTAGTCTACACCAACGGGTTTATTAGGGATGCCATCCACAAATGCCAGGAAGCATCCCTTAGGTTTCCCTTGGAAAAAAAGATGTTGGAACCTCCAAGATATTTAGAAGGGAAAAAAGGAGTCTAGATTAATAAAAGAATATTTACCTCTTTCATTTTGTTGTCGGAGTCATGACCTGTCAACTAAATAGTAAAAATTGTATCAACATTACCTTAAAGGTAGTCCCTTAGCATTTTCTCTAGGAATCAAGGTCTTCAGTTATTAATTAAATCTGAAAGCACCAGGCTTGATGTTTACAGTTTGTGGAGATTGTCTTCCATTTAGCCAAAATGCTTCAATGGTTTTTGAATTTTGATCCATATGTAAAGAATATTTATGTTTTAGTTAACCCAGGGGCCATAGTTGTTTTCATAATAGCATAATCATTTCAAATTTCATCCTTAAACATAATAAGGCTTGCCATCACAACTGAGCAGTAAATGTTTCAGTTCATAATGCTTCTGTGTCCTTTGTGGAACAAGTCAGTTGTCAGTGTCAAACAACCTCAGCATTTGACAAAGTAAATATTTCAGACACTGGGCATAGGCAGTCAGCCATTTTCATGAGAAAACACATTGATATAGAAGATTTATGTAGTCACTGAAGATCAGTAAATAATAAAACCTATAATTAAGAATTAAAATGTTGGATAAATGCTAGGTTACCAGGATATGGATACGGATCCGGATCTGGATTCGCCAGATTTTTTAAAACCCAGGATCCAGATACGGCGGGGAAACAGCAAGTACAAAAAAAATATAAACATTAAAAATATTTATATAATAAATAAAAATATAGAGTGAAGAATAAAAACCATTCATGAAACACAAGAGTAGAACTATAATGTACCATACCTGATAATTTGATGAGTTGTAACCATGATTGATATTGATAATTTAAAAATCCATTTCAGCATGAACTTGAACTTGAAGCAGGTCATAGTAGTGTTCTTGTGAGCCACATCCACATGTCCCTATCAGCAGGGAATAGAGTGGGTTTCTTGAAGGCTATGGCAAGACTACATAATTGATAATAGTGTAGGTGAAGTGAGAAACAACATACCACATAAAGATAGATCAGCCTTTGACATCAGAACTTGACTGTATAGATAAATCAAATAAAAACATTGAGAGCAGAACTTGATGTTGATATATCAGAGTTCAAGAGCAGATCTTGACATAAGGATAGTTCAAACCTTGAGCAGGAATGGGTTTTACACTTTTAGCGATTAGTTGTTTATGGTTTTTTAAGTTTTTCATTAAAAAACATTTTTTTTGGGGGGGGATCAATGGGTTATAGAAGCACTGGAAGTTTCAGGATCCATTTTAAAATTTCAGGAATTGTTTGATTTTTCAAAGGATCCGTTTCATAGGACCAGGATACGTTTCCTTCTACAGGGGATACGTTTCCATGAAGGATCCAATCCAGATACGTATTGGATAAGTGGATCCGCGGATCCTACACACTAGGGTGGTGGATACGGTAACATAGGATAAATGACGTGTATAAACTTTGTTTTTCTGTTTCATAAGATCTTAATTTAATTAGTGTTAAAAAAAATGAAGTTAAGAAGACTTTAGGGGTACTAAGGTTCAAGTCTCCCTAGTGACATGCTTGCCCCTTGTGGTCACTTGTGCTTGTAATTGTGATTGCAGTTGGGGCTAGGTGCAAGTCCTGTGTGACTTTGGCAGAATAAACAATCCCCCACTTGTGGCTTCTTAGCCGAAGGATTCTGAATTAAGTGCTGTTAGCCAGCTGCACTGATTGTAATGTTACCAAATTGGAAAAAGGCATGCTTGCCATGTAAGGATAACAGCAAGCTGCTTAAGAAAAACGAACTCAAGACGAATATATAATGGTTATGGACTTCAAATCTAATTTCTCTTTACTTTTAATACCTAAATTAGCATATTCTTCATATCTTGCCATACTGAAAAAGCTGGATCACATCCTTTCCACTATCTTTTGGCTTCTCTACCTCTTGTACATGATATAGCTTATGACTTCTGCATTTTAAATAATAGTTTGAAGGCAATCAATGACAATGAACATTCACTTCTCCCAGATTTTTCGAGGGCCACTTCAGACTGATCTGCATTTCCGTGACATTCCAATTGCCTGCCCTCTCTTCAGGGCATACAAAGACAGACTAATGGTCTTTTGTTGTACCACTGCCCTACCCCCTCCCATGGAATGCTTTTTAAGCATCTTTGTTGGATACCTTTGGGGGAAGACAATTTTAAACAGATAGACCATGATGATGGACAATTTTTAATTTGTAAGCAGTTGGTGCAGAGTCTAGATCTCCCAAGCTGTATTAAGGACATAAGTGCCTAATAAGCATAGATTTTTGTTTGAGCCCTGACCTTTGCCAGCTCAAAAATCAAAATCAAGTAAATTTTGTCAAAAAGTAATATCTAGATTCTCGTTGTTTGCCCAAAGTAGCCTTGGTGCAAACAGATTGGTTAAATTAGCCAAACTGAGTTTGAGTTGAGCTTAATAGATATCTGCTAATAGAAAATATTAGGATTGCTTGGTACTTGATTTTAAACTTTTTATTTACAACTGTGAACTGCCCCTAACACTAAAAATATTCGAATCAGACAAGAACTACATTTCTCAAAATATAAGATAATAAGGTATAGAAAATCTCAGTCCTTTCATGATTAAACAATATCGAAAATGCCAACAGAATAGAAGCCCGTAGTATCTTTTTTTTAAACGTTTTGAGAGTGCTTCAGGAAACATGCCCCGAGTAGCTATACTGCAAATAGCAGACTTACTTCAACTACAGTGCCAGGTCTGAAGTGTATCGGAGAAACGTAACTCTTTCTAACTCTGCAAGTAGTCCTGGGTTGTCTTCACACTCTGAGCTGGAGAGCCAAGTCAAAACTCCTGGTCAGAATAGGCATTCTCTGTTCTGGTCAATAAGTTTTCCAAGTTTCGCAAAGTTGATATTCCATGTTCCCTGATGTGCCGAAGTTTTGCCAAGTTGGCCCACTTTAGGTTTGCTGAGTCATTGCCGATTCCAAGTAGTTTGAGTTTGGGGTACCTATTCTGCTAAAACTACCTGGGAATCACTCCATCCCCAAGGTCATGCTATATGGGAAGGGCGGACCACGGCGAGAATGGAACCCTAGTGAATGATTTGTCACTCAGTCAACGTCAGCCTCACCAGTAAACTACTGCTCCATTGACATAAATCATTAAATCTGAATATCAGCAAGTTAAAAATTCTGGTCCAGCTTAATTAAACCCCGTCATAAGCAACCCATATTCCACCTATCACTCTAAGCAAATATGCCCTAAAATTCAAACAGACATCGTCATATTCACTTACAGAAATTTTATCCTAAAATGAGCAAGAATTTTCCGTGTTTGTATTTGAAATTTGGTATATAGGGACTAAATACGAAACCCTCCAATCTACGGTTTGCATACGCTTGCTAACAGAGTCCAAATTAGCAAGAAATCAGACAGGAAGTTAAAACCATACCTCGCCAACGACGTCCTCTTTGCGAGAATTGAACTTGGTACCCTTGTAGATGTAATTCCCGCATGTACCACAGCGGATGCTCATGGGAAGCATCATCCGCACTTTGATCTGCTGGTTTTTAGGTTGTCGTCTTCTGGGTATTTTAGACGGATCGAAATCCGGAGGATAGTATTTGTTAAGTACCTTCCTTTCTCCCATTGCTGCAGCTTTTCTGTTCTTATTTCTTCAAAATGAGGGACGGCCTGCAAAACCTCAGATGGGATGGAGACCTTGAAGGACTAAGACTCGAACGGTCTGGACTCTGGACCTGATTCTGGAGCTTTGCAGAAGCAGAGTATGTGAAATCAATACAGGAGACGCTATTGTCCGTCGCTCTGTTGGGGTTGAACTTGGATTTGAACCCCGGTAGGCTCTTACAGCACTCAATTATAAGAAGGCGCAGAATTTATATCAAGCAGTTATTTCAAAAATTATAGAAAGCATAAACCTGAGTGAAACCCTGAAGGCATCAAGGCCCACCGTATAAATTGAGAAAAGTTACAGGATTTATAAGTCTTCCCATCCCTTCCCGAAAGCTAATTCTCATCTTCCCCCTACTATTATGTCCGCATGTAATTTGTTCCCCTCCTCTCCATTGTGTTTAAACCTTTCCTCCTTCGACTTAGACATTTTCTGCTTTATCAAATCCATTTCTCAGCACCTTCTAAGCTGAGATCAGTTGACTTGGCTTGGGTGGGTTTTGTTTCCATCATGTCACAGGATCAAATTTCATGGGGGGAGGGGTTGAAGATGCGTGCTCTAACTATTCCTTGGGGTGTTCCAAGGTGAAAATTCTTAGTAAGAAAAAAGAAAAAAAGAAAGAAGAAAATGAAAGTTGAGTAGCTTATCTTGCACTTGAATTTTCAGATTTGTAAAACTCCCCAAACCTAATATTTCATTGCATCAATATTGTCATTTTAAGTCAAGGATTTGGGACCTATTGGTGGGATTAGTTGTTTTCAATCTCCTCACTAGGGATCAAATCCCATTGAGACATTGGCTCCTTGTGATAAGGCTCAAAGGGTCGGATTTGAACCTAGGCCTAGTCCAAGTATTCCCGACGAGTTACCAATTCCCATGGTTAAAAAAAAAGATATTATCATTTGTAAGACCAATAAAGTAATGCTACTACAATCAGAAACGCCTCTAATTATGAAGCTAAATTATAAAAAATATTTCCTCTCCTTTTACAAACTTCTTTCCAGGAATCCATCAACACAATCACTAACCTTGTCGCCAATGTCAATAAATCAACATAGTTCCATCTTAAACTAGGATCTATCAAGCACCAAGAGGGATCCAATTTCTTGAGGTGTAATTTATTTTATCTTAAATTTTTTACACATCCAAAAAAAATTACACCTCACAAATAATCATGATGATTAAATTAACATAATATATATGTAATTTTGATAATTTTTTATTTGTTTTAAATTTTTATTTTATGATTCAGCATGGATTTTTTTAATTACTTTATATTTGGTTTTAATTTTTCATTTTATAAGTTGACATGAATTTTTGAAGTACTTTTTTTATTTTTGATATATAAAGCTGACAACATCTCCCCCATACCAGGCTATAGAGCACCTAGCTACTCTCGGTGCAATCATTTTCTTTTTGATCTAATTATTAAAAAAAAAAACGTTTTTTTCTCAAGCCCCTAAGATTTATGGTCAACCAAAAATCTATAAGAAAGATCATTCCCTTAGACTTGTTGTTAGCGCTATTGGAGCCCCTACCCATGCCTTATCCATATTCTTAGATTGGTCGAACCCCTTCATTTATTAATAATTCCACTTATTTCATCCATAAATTTCATCTTGATGACCAAGACCTTATGGTTAGTTTTGATGTTGTCCTCTACTCACTAAAATCCCTATCCAAAAAGCCGTTGAAATCATTGCTAAATAAGTCAACTTTGAAACCTTACAATTGATCACTTCTTCATTCTTTTGCTTTAGAGGTACATTCTATGAATGAACTAAATGTACAATGATGGGGTCATCTTCACCCCTGTTGTGGCCAACATATTCATGAAACACTTCAAAGCATTCACCCTTAACAACCCAAGTGTTTGTTTTGATTTGTCAATGACACATTCGTCATATGGCCGCACAACCGGTCTTCCATCAATGCATTTTATGACCATCTTAATAGTATCTCTCCCCACTTTCCATTTGCCATGAATGTCCAACAAGACAACTCCCCCCCTTTCCTTGATGTTCTAGTTATTCGTCAACTATATGGTTCCCTCTCCTAGCAAGTGTATAGAAAAAAGACTCACATTGACATATACCTTCATGCTTAATCTCACCGTCACCGAGCATAAAAATATGTTGTTCTCAAACCCTCATCTATTGAGTTATTCACATCTTTGACCCCCAATTTCTAAACAAGGACAGATCTCACCTCATTGATGCCCTCTTAGCCAATGGCTACACTTTATCCCAAATTAACAAGGTTTTCATTGTCGCTTTCCATCCAAAACCCAGGTAAACCCTCCACAATTCCCCACCCGAAGCTCTCATTTCTCTCCCTTATATCAGTGTTATTGACTGCATCTCCAAGATCTTAATAAAAAAATGACCAAAACACACCTCAAACCTCTCAAAACCCTAAAACAAATACTGCATTGGCCAAATAAACAAATATATCCAAACTCGGCTTTAAAAACATATGGTTGACGCATATCATAACTGCCTTATTAAATCAACTATATATGAGCATTCCTACAACACCAAGCACTTCATATGTTTTGATCAAGCTAAAATTTTACCAGCTATCTCTTCATGACTCATTAAGGAAGACATAGAGATTGAAAAACACCCTAACAATTTCAACTGAAAAGATAATTACAAGCTTAATCATTCTTGGAAACCCACAATCCATCAGCTTTATAATATTCTTGAGCATTATTTGATTCATGAATCCTTCATTCCCACTTCTTAGTCATTTAATCAATTTAATCTTTCATTTCATCTTCATATTGGTTTATCCAATTTTAATGAATTGTTAGTTTATATTGAATTTTAACTTTGTAAATTATGTTATCATATTTTCCTTACTTTTAATAATACCTTTAAATTATTTAATTATTATCCCAAAAATATTTCTATTATTCTCTTTTCTATTTTATTTTATTTTAAGTCAATTTAATACAATTATTTAAAACTTCATTTTATATTTCTTTTACTTATTTTTTATTTCAATCTTTATTTTTAGAATTTTAATATACCATTATTAATTTATCTTACAAATAAGCCAAAGTTGCATTAATTAATTAATTATGAAGTCAAATAGTTATTTCTCATCATTTACACAAAACTAATATCTAATTCATTATTTTATTATTAACTTAAAATTACATAATCCATTGTAATTGTCCGTGCACCAACTATTCCAATTTGGAATCCATTATTTACCAGAATTTAATCATCCAAGTGTCAACTATTTAATATTATAAAGTATAACACATAAATCCTACAAATAGACAAATGTTGTATTTATTAAGTAATTATGAAGTAAAATACTTGTAATTTACCAATTTATTATTAATTTGCAATTATGGCTATTATCATAAAAATTGCATTCATTCAATAAGTATGGAGTAAAATAGTTAATCTTAATCCGTTGTGAATATATGTCTCTCTTGTAGATCAAATCAAGACAAAACTAACTAATATAGAAAGATTTAATTGTCTATTTATAAAAAGATTTATTTAACTACGAGGATGAGTAAATAAAAATAGAAATTGAAAATAAATGTATATTTATATAAATGTATCTTTTAATTTAACTAATTTAAATTTGGAACCAACATATACATAGTTTTATAATTTATTTATTAGTTAAATTTTTGGATTCTATATGTGATAAAATAACACACCTTATCCACTTTGAATTGTCGCCTTTTGAACCCACTAATTTATAATTTGGATTTCATTTAATAATACATCTTGTATTATTCCATATCTTTAATTCATAATGTTTTCACTTAAACTTCTTTTTCAATTGTGATTTAATAATTATTCCTTTTATTTAATTTATGTTGATCATATGATATTTTTATCTGAGTTATTCTCTTCCAACTCTATTTATTTCTTATCAATATGATCATTAATTTATTTTATTTTATTTTATTTATTCACCTTTTGACTCTTCTATAGTTTACTAAAACTTTGTTTTGATAATTTGATGGTAGTATGATGTCCACTCAAAATATTGAGAAGTTTCTAAACTCATAATACTTTTTTTATAAACTTGTTAATTTTTTCTGACTTAAATATGAGAATAATAATAAACTAAATTTGTATAGATGGATCTTTGTTAGTTTTAAGATTGCTCTTTTTGTCCTTCACTCAATTTGCTTAGATAGTGGGTGTAACTTGTCACTCACATGTCATTTTGTGTGTTGATATTTTTTTTTTTAACCATGAGAACTTAGAAACCTCCCAAGAGTATATGCAACAACCCACAAGCCACATATACCTATAATGCATAGGTCAGCCTGGGCCAAGAATTCACATCAAACGGATGCCTACCTTTTCAACTTTATCCGAAGCGCTACTCTTCGTACAGCTGTGAAGGCCCTCATCTCCTCAACTTCTGAAGTAAACTTTGATTGTAAACCATTATTTGCAACATAATACAAAAATACAAATCTTATTCATGGGTTCCTGATGATCTGTTATTTTATTGCAGTAGTTAGATTAGTTTTTATTTTTATTTGCACTCACACATATTATCTATTTTTGAAACTGCTACTAAGGGTTCCATAATCCTTGGTAGGTGCTCTTTAGCACGAGATGGTGTGAAAACACTAGCTAAAGTTTTAGTGACTCCAACCGGGTTGATTCCCATCGATCTATGGTTTGGTATGATTAGTAGTTATTTTTAGTTTGGTACTTGTTGTTTTGCTTGCATTTTACTTTTCTGGCCTAGCCTTGGACCCAATACTTGCATATCTAGCCCTTGCCTTCGCAGTACCCTTCATCAGTTTTGTTTTTACGGCTCAGCTTGCGACTGCAGAGTCACATTTTCGTGCTACAGTGCATGAATTTCTGACAGAAACCTGCGCCCCCAACACGACTTCCGACCCGAAACCCGCACTCCAGCGTGACTTTAAGCCCACAACTCGCGCCCCAAGTGCGCTTTCCAGCATGATACCTGCACGCTTTCTGGCCCGATACCCGCGCACTTCACACGCTTTCCGGCCCGATAGTCGCGCACCTTTTCGCCTACAACCTGCGTGGTCCACGCGCTTCTGAGGCTGAAACCTGCGCCCCAGCCACACCTTTTCTGCCCAGACCCGCATCCCTTTTTTTTTCTTGTTTCGGCGCGTTTATTTTGCAGCCTGCAGTGCCCAAAGCACGACTTTTTCTTTTACAGGCCTTGGCTGCACCAAAAACCCCTTGTTTTCCTGCACCCATTTGACATTGGTACCTTTCTACTGTTTGCTTGTTGTAGCATTTGAGACTTTTTCATTTTGTGTGCATCGTCAGTGCATTGCTATCTCTTGCATCATATTTTCAACAAGTTCATTTATTACATACATGTTATAGCAGTTAGTACTTTTATTTCAGTCTCAATTGTTTATTTTCAGCATTTACTTTCGACGATATTGGGTTTACATTACTTGTGCACCCACACACTCCCCATAATTCAAATGAGACTAAAATTGGCTTAATTAAACACACATTAACCCCACTTTGGGACCCAAAAGCAACTTTCTAGCTAGGTAGGACATTGGAGTTAGGCATCCAAATAACACCCCATTTGTCATACACATTTGAGACATAGTTGTTGTCGTTTAGGGAGCCAAAATCCCATATTATTTATTGGTACGGTTGACACTAATTTGTCGTAGGGCCTCTCCCTTAGGAGGGAAAGTGGCAAGACTGATTTTGGAAGTATGAGTGGAATACCGCTCTCCATTCTGTACTAAAGGACACCAACTCGTTGTTCTCGTCGTGCATGGTGGGGCCCCCATACCGGGTGCGCGACAACCAAGAACTGAAGTCGCGGGACACCTTTCCGGACGTGCCCTGAACGAGGTAGCTTAGTTGTCATTCTTTTAGGACTCTTTTACCCGAAGTCCCTCTCGGTAGAGGGATATCCTTTAGCCATTTGATTCTACATTTCGTATTGTCTGACTGTGGATTTCATCACCATGTAGGGGATACGATTTGTGTGAACTTCCATATATTTTAGATAGGTGTTTGCATGCTCCTATACCCCCTTGGTTAGTGAGTCTTTTTTCTTTCTTGGAATGTTGCTTGTTGGTATTTTGACCATTTTATTGTCGCTCCACTTGTTGTAGTACACTGTTGCAGCAAGTGTTTTTGAGCTTGTTGTTGGCCTGAGTGTCGTTTGTTTACGAGCTCTCCTTTTGCACACACGGTTGCACTAGGAGTTTTGAGCATTTTATCTCCCACAGCTCTTTAGCACTTTTACACTTGTCACCATTGATTCACCGAGAAACTCTCATCGCCTATGGGGACAATCCCTGTAGTACGGTCCACTTGATCCCACTCATCACGCTCCCTTGAGATGCACATCTTCATCGCCAGATCTTCATCCCAACGCCCCTTATTTCACATCTGATTCTGATCCAGATTCACCTATATACACAGCTTCGTTTATCCCCATGGTCGGCGTGAACCCCAACCCCTTTCACGGCGGGATTGTTGGCAGTGGATCCACCATTGGCCTAGACACCATTTCAGCATCCATCCCTGCTATGCCATCCACATGACCTACACGTAGCATTTCAGTCACTACTTTTATACCCATTGGTAGCGGATTTGTTCTGACCACCATCCCTTTGGTCACTAGTAGTACCCTTGGGGGCACCGCCCCTTCCTCCTCGACCCCTCCGCCTTTTACTAGCGGTCCCTCGATCCCTGTTATGACCCACGCCACTCTCCCACCATTCAGTGGAGGTGGCCCCACGATTGCCTCCATGGCTAGCACGCAAGCCACTTCGACCACGTCATATCCTCCTACTAGTTTGTCATGCATGGCCAGTCTCAACCTACCTGATCTGGCCCGATTGACTAATGATCCAATCCGACATGATCTTACATGGCCTCCCATGCCTACCAAACTCCTTTTGGGCATCCCAAAATTCGAAGGGAATGGTGGTGAGGACCCCCAAAACCATACCATGTCCTTCCACTTATGGTGTTCCTCCAACTCCATAGTGGATGACTCAATCCGCCTACGCCTTTTACTATTAACACTAGTTTTGGGTTAAATAGGTGGAAAGGGTCTGATCCCTGCAAATAATGAGTAAAGTCTTAGATTTATGAGTCGTATGACCCAGAAGGCTGCAAATAAGAGCTCGGAATGTTCCTATCTAGGTTCGGAATGGAAATGATCGAGGATCTTAAGCTTTAACATTGTAAATGAGGGTAAAGTGTAAAAAATCCGCTTAAAGTTATATGAAAGCATAAATGAACGGAGCAGATCTATGGCAGTAGAGATCGACGGCTGCAAATAAACTTCGCAGGGATAAGATGCGTAGTTAGAACATGGATGGAGTGTTGCTTACCCGCTAGCAAGTCGATGGTCAGATCAACGGCCGAGAAAGGAGATCTACGGTTATGAAACAGTTCATCGATTTAATATGCGCGGAGAAATGAACTTTTCAAATCTATGAAGTGGCGGTAGGCTCCACATAGTTCGATGATGGAGATCTGACGGAGATGAGCATCAATGGTGGCTATGGACTTCGCAAATATAACATGCGCGGATAAACTAACTTTCTGGATTTGCGTAGTTTGGTAAAGGTCGTGCTTTTGGATGGTCAGGATGCAGACAAGACTCAGATCTGCGGTCAGCATTTGCTTAGCAGGATAAAGGTGCGAGGAAGACAACATTTGAAAGGTTGAAGACTGCAAAGGATTGCAGAGTTAAACAAGGAAAGAGATCAATGACACAAGATCGATCGTGCAAATGGACGGCTCAAAGAATTCCTTTATCGCAAGAGATGCAAGAGTGATATGAAAGGAAAAATAATATAAAAATGAAATGCACGGAGTTTCAGGTTCTTGTTTGTCTTGTGCATTGGAAAGCGAAAGCCAATGACAGTGCAGAAAGCAACCACCTCAGACACAAATCTTGGACCGGCTGTTAGGAAACCAGGTAGGACTCTTGTCCTCATAGAAACTATTTAAATGGCTGAGCTTGGAGAAGTAGAGCCCCCGGGTTTTGAACATCAGAAAATAGAAGAACTGTTAGAAGACATGGATGTTGAGATTGATGATACAGTACTGCTAAATGGACCTATCGAAGCAGTGAAAGACAGACTGAAACTTATTAGGGACCAAGGTATAGATGTCCATAATGTTTACAGGTCTTTTTTATAGTTTTCTCAGTCGACCAAACCCTAAATTGCCCTGAATTTGTCGACTGGCACTCTACTAATTATTCCTCCTCCGAGAGGGTAATTATGGATGCATCCATCTCGAAAATATTGTGTCCACAGTCCTGTCGTCCTGAGAAAAACCCTTTCAATCCCGGATGATTTCAGTCAAAATTCCAAAGAGAATAAGGAAGAGTCCATAATTCAATATTTTAGAGAGTTTCCAGTCAAAAATAGGCAGAGTTTCTTCAAAGTTTTCCTAAGACCTAGTGTCTCATTGCAGGACCAGCCATTCCCAGTTGAGGTCAGTCTTTTTACTGAAGAAACAAAGTGTGTCATAACCATGATAAGTCAATTTTTAGGATTAGATACAGACATGTATGTAATCGAACCCTTGATGAGTTTGTTATTTGTCCTTAGCACCTGTATGTTTGAGTTTGAAGAGTCCAACCAGTCAGTCCAGTGTTCGTGCCTTAAATTTGATGAGTTCTTAGCTGAGAATGTCCATTCTCGGCTAGTGAACTTCCACAGCACCAGAAGTTTCAAGTTTCAAATGTATTTGCTAAGGATGTTCTTATCATTTAATGAAGAAAATTTGCAACTTCTTGACATGATGCTCGTGAAGGAAATGAACACAGATAACAACAAGTTCATGAACAACCTTATGTCAGAGGTTTACAGTGTTTTTTATCAGGAGAGATCGCCTAGAGTGTTGACATAGATGACAGAGATCTTGCAACCTTCTCCTGAAAAGAAAATAGGTGACTGGTTTCTCTTGGAACACAGCACAATAATCAGAGTGTATGGGTTTTCTCACCCACCTTATGTACTGCCAGCATTTTTAACTCCTAGAGTGTTTGCTTTGGAATTGATCAGGAAAAAGTTAAGGGTAGAAATTGAACATTTCTAGACCATAAGAAGGCTTTAGGCATTACATTTCCATGGGTTGTAGGCCCATTCATCATTAAGAATAAAGCTGCCCTTTCAGCCATTGAGTGTGTGATTAGAGAAATGGGATTTCAAACAAAGGCTGCCATCAACTATGATCCCCATCACATTATCTCCAACAGAAGACAAGACAGTAAAAGAAAGGGATTTGAGCATTTTGAGCTTGCAGGTCTAGCAGAGACTGCTAATTGGTTGGAATATCCCTGCAAGGATCAGAAGGATGTAGATATGCAGGAAGAATCCACCTCCCTTGTACAGAAAGCCACATCACCACAACCTGGCACCTCCAGCTTAGTCCCAACAGTTGGAGCAATTATACCCCTTGCTAGTGGGTTTGAGAGATCCAATAAGATGGACGTTGTTTATGCCATGGACATAGAGGATGAGGACACAGAGAGAGCCCCAAAGAGACAAAAAGTGGAAGAGGCAGGGCAGCAGATTGTACAGGTGACGACTAGTCAAGGTAAGAAGAAGCAGGTGAAGGCCAAAGTACCTACCTTCGAAATCAAGGAGTATGTATTTGATAAAGTAACTATTGAGCCTGCTGCACAAGGCAAAAGCAGATCATAACTGTTGAATGAATATAAAGGGAATAAAGATGCAGCTTTAGAAGAATAGAATTTGTATGCAGAGGTTAGACAGATCTCTAACAAGGATGTATCCATAGTCGCTGTCAGAAGCCATGCTTAGAACATTTTGAATCTGGCCATAGTAACCAAAAGTAAGGCCACTGAAGTGATAATGAACCTAGAAGATATTCCTGTTAATGACATGATAAATCTACATAGGGAAACTGGATACATTATTTATGCCAAATTGTTAAAGGCTGCATTAGAGATGTCCAAATTACAGTCTAGGAAGAGCAAGATTGAGAATCAACTCAGGAAGGAAAAGGTGGAGAATAAAGCTCACAAGGCACAGATAAAAAAACTACAAACATGATTGTTGGCTACTGAGAGCCAAGCAGATAAAAGGGCCAGCATACAAAACCTACTGGATGAGAAGGAAAATATTATTCAAACACTAAAGAAGAAGCTAAAGATTCCCTCCACCCAATTAATAGAAGCATCTGAGTTGACAGAGCTTGAGAAGAAGAAAGAGGAGCCAAAAAATGAATTAATAGACTGCAAAGCAAGATTATTGAAATTTGAAGAAAAAGAGAAACAATGGCAAAAAGATATGTCTCTTATAGTGGACAGCGAAAAGAATCTAAAGGCTAAATCTGAAGATTTGGAAAAGAAATTGCAAGAGAAAGGTAAAGAGATGGAAAGTATGATCACCTCTTCTTCCATTGAATCTAGTGATTTCTCCATTGTCCAAGATATGGCACAGGTAAGTATGAAAGACTTAGAGCTAGAAAAGTTGCAAAGGAAGAACACAAATCTGGAAAGCATGGTTTCAAAGGAAGAACAAGAGAAAAAGGCTTGGGAAGCCAAATACCAAGAAATACAGGTTAAGAATGAAGAATTGATGAAGCAGGTTACAGGTCAATCATCACTATAGGAGGTGAAACAGGTAATCTGAGATTATGTTATTGTAGAAGCAAACAAATTCAGACCCTATCTTGACTTTGTTTTGGACAAAGAGGCTGTAATTAAATTGGCCAAAAAAAGTGTGACAACAGTGAAATAAAAGTTGAATAAAAAGCCCATTGAATGTGCTGAAAATGCCATAGAGTTTTTGAATGGGTTAACTGAGGATGAATTGAAAGCAGCAGGCATAAAAGACAGATTATCTACCATTATTTGGGCCAGGAAGGTGGTAAATAAACATCAGCAGTTAGATACAATTCAGGCCAGGATATATATTACGACACACCAAGTGAAGCTCTTTAGAGATATGTTTGATCCATTGTTCAAGAAAGGACTTCCACTCTTTTGGGAAGAAGGTGGTACCATGCTGACACAAAAGGAGTATCAAGACAGGTTGATGGAATGCAGGTTAGATCATGCAAACTTTGTTGATATGAACCAATGACTGTCAGGTAAAACAGTTGTGGACAAGCTGGCAAAGGAGTTTGAGTTGGTTTTTATTTTCAAAGAGGCATGTGCACACCTACAAAACTATTCATACAGGGATCATATAGAGCTGCGGGTATTGCTGAAGGAGGTGGCCACTACAGATTTGCCAGCTGCCGACCAATGGAAGGTTGTGGAGAAGTATAGAAAAGCCAAGCTAACACTGCATGCATAAGGATTTTGGAGATCGTGGAGATTTGCAATCTGAAGAATTAGTTACATAGGCTTTTGTTTATTTACTAGGAGCTGTTACTAGTTAGTAAATGTTCATTGACACATGTAAAGGCAGTTAAGCCTATTTGTCAGCACTTGTTATTTCTATTGTAACTGATTTTCAAAGATGATGGACCTGTATGTATAGGTGTCATCGCAATTGTAACAACTTTCTGTTATGGTGATTCGAGCCCGAGGGCTGAAAGATATCTGCTCCTATATATTCACATGTAATAGAGAGGAAAAAGGGTTGGAACCCATGAAGCTTGAGTTTTGTATTTGAGATCTATCCTTAATAAAATTACAGGACCGAGGCTGGCATTTTGCAGAGATTCCTGTGTTATTTACTTTACAGTCTGTATCTTCTTTCCTCATGTGAATGTGTTCCTTGTTATTTATTCCATTTTGTTATCTTTTTCATGTCTGAAATAAGTGTTTGATAGTACATAATTCATACATATATGCTCTATCTATTGGTTTCAGATATTCACAAAATCTTTTCTACTAAAGTTATCATTGGATTCATCCTTGTTAGATGCCCATGTTAATGGATTGTTCTTCATTTCTTCTTTATCACCAAATAACATCATTTTGACTGTAAATGAGTAACTACCTTGCCTTTGTTATAAATTTCCATGCCACAACACTGTTAATTGACATATGTGTTACATTTTGACTCCATTGCCCAATGAATGTTTGCCTTGTTTCAACCAAACAACAATTTGATCTTAATTTTCATTCATGTATCTGGCCTTGTTAAACAATCAGCGAGAGATCCCTCTTTGGAAATAAAGAAGCCAACCCTCTTTCCTAAAGTTGGTTTTGTGGTTACCTCGAAGTGACCTTTTCCCACAACCTAAGGGTCATTTTGAGTGCTAACACTAACTTCTACCAACCATCTAGAATCCTCCCACTCCATGATTGTTAAATCCTAATAGAGCTTGACGCAAGTGCTCGAGCGATGAGACCTGGGTGAGAGATGCATTTACCTCTTCCAACTCCATTTGTTAAACTCCTCAAATATTTTTAAATCCAATTTATAATTGTTTTATTTCATTTATCCTCTTTTTACTCTTCTTTTTAATAATTTGATCTCACCCTTAACCTTTATGTTTTTCATTGTTTTTTATTTTTATTTTTTTACATTGACTATTTTGCTCATTTCAAAATTCTCTCTCAATTGATTTTTCAAGTTAAATGACTTTTCACGTTGTGTAAGTCTAAATGAAATAGTAATCATTTACAATAAATAATGAAATTATGATCACAGTCATTTTTAACGTTTTTTAAGAAAGTTTACTAGAAAAAGTCAAGGCGGACTATTATTTTACTCTAATAGCTAAGATCATAGCCTAACCAAACACCAAATTGACATATGATACCCTTTTTTTATAAGACAAAGGAAACTCTTTTCTGCATTGATTTGGATACTCAATTTAAATAGGTGTACATAACCTACCCACTTTAAATTTGAACCTATAGCCTTCAAGGAGGAAACAAATGTTCTCAATAATTAAGCCCACTCGAACTATGTATAATGACACTATTTAAAATTCCTCAATAATAGTCATGTAAGGGGTGGCAAGCACTGGGGAGATCGTACTTGATTCCATAGGAACTCAAGTAAGCAACTATGCTTGGAGGCTAGGAATGGCAACAAATAATCAAGTAGAAGCTTATGCTCTTCTCCAAGATGTAAGGATGGCAATCACTGCCAAAATAGAGACCATGCTTGTTTTTTAAAACTCCTTGATCATCATACAACATCTTAAGAACAATTATCTTCCATTCGACGAAGTCCTTGCACACATTATTGCAAGAATAAGGAGAGAAGTAGAAGCAATTAGTGATGTGCAATTCTTCTTTATCCTATGAGCCTTGAATCTAGTAGTTGACTGCCTAGCTAATTAGGCCTCTAGGCTTGAAGGGAGCATGATTAAAAATGGGGCATTGGTATTCAACCCCATTGCCTAAAGTATTAACCCATTTGATCATGTTTATGGTGGAAGGGCCACATAGCAGGGTCATTAAACTCTCCATTATGCGACAGGACAAAGCAATCAACTCCGCTCAGACTTCACATGCTCCATCGTCTCAACAACTCCAAGATTTTGAAGCCATGAGGAAGCGCAGGCATTTTTCATTTGGGATTTTTAGATATGGAATTCGATCTTGCAGGTTTGCAAACTATAGGGCATGGTTCACTTTGCTCTTCATTAGTTGCATTCTTGGTGCAAGAAGACATTATGTCATGGTTTGTCCCCTCGTGCATTCTAGTCTAATCTCTGCAACTCTTTAGGATGAAAGCTCGACACAAGTCTAGAAAAAGGTAAGCACTCCTCTTAAGCTAGTTGACAGCCGAATTGGATGCTCGAATGATGTATTATGTTGTGGTAAATTTAGTTACTGGTGAGAATTAGATAATTGGGCCTTTCAATTATATATGACTGTGGTGGCTCAAAAATTTGCATTGTGTTGTGGGATAGATAGAGTTCAACATTGTGGTCATTTGAATTATTGGTATGAATTAGGTGGTTGGGTGTTTAAAGGACTTCACCTAGAGGTTGTTTTGGGTTGTAATCGCTCTCACTGTTGTTCTAATTTCAAATCTTTGTCTTTAACATTACACTTGGAAGGAGACACATGTATGTGTTTTGAGTATTCTCTCGACTATGCATTTGGGAAGATTGATTGATTCCCTCGAGTTGATTCACACAACTTGTAGTTGCCCCTAGTGGTATCCCATCCGGGACGGTAGAGGAGATGGACAACTAAAGAGGTGACCCAAGAGATGCCACGGTTCCCAATGCAAGGTGGGAGTCACGTCAACCATGGCACTCTTCGCTTTAGATCCAGAAGAATCAAGACCTAGGGGGAGACCCTATAACCAATCAAAGATGATTGGTCCCAGACAAAGGTTCCTATGGATGAGTAAATGGTAAGTTACGGAAACCAATGCAAGGTAAAGTGGACCTAGAAATTAAAGTATGGTTGAAGGTGGTTTGAGAAATGATTAGTGTTTCAACCAATGTATGATTTAGGCCACATGATTAGTTATAATGACAAGGTATAGTACCATGTGTTACACAAGTGGGTCCTACTTTCTTGGGATATGTGAAATGGCTTAAAATGGACCCACAAGGTGAAATTAAGGGATGCAATTGGCACTAGAGGATATATAATGAGTAGATCTATGGATCTAAGTTGAAATTAGGAGTACCCATGTACCGGATCTAGGGTTTGACACAATTCCCAAGGAGTGCGACTTGCTTGAGGAGGACTAGTGCCTTGTTGGATGGGCTAATGGAGTCAAAAGATATGTCAAAGTGTAGATCGGGACACCTAGAGGTCAAGTCGAGTGGGCTAATTGAGATAGAATGGTTGGATCTTGCTAGATCTAGGATTTCATGAAATGACCCAAGTGGACCACAATCCCTTAAAATAAGGAATGCTATCCCCAAGGCAGATCATCACAAAATGATACTCTAGATATAGGTTTCAAGGTATGCCCATTCCAAATCCACTGAAATCTCAACTACCTAGGTCCTAGAAGTGGGCAAACTCAGTCACCCAAGGAAGTGCGACCTTGCTCAAGGAGGGCTAAAAGGTGGATAAGGTGTGTCAAATCAAGTCCAATGGCCACCAAATTGTAGATCCAAGTAGCTTAGGCACCGATCTATGTGGATCTAGAAAATCAAGTCAATCCAAGGGTTAGATCTTACTAGATCTGAGTTTTAAGGTGCCAAGAAGTTTAAAAGGGGGTTTTAATCCCTTAACATGTGGAATGATGCCCACAAGGTAGAAATCACCCAAGTAAAAGTCTAGGGGTAGGTTATCAAGTGTGTAGATTGCAAATCAAGTGGGATCTCACCTACCCACATGTTAGATCTAACCCAACAAGCCTCTCCAAGGATGTGCGATTTGGTTCAAGAGGGCTATATTGCCTTGAAAAGTGTGTTAATTTTAACCCAATCACCACCAAACTATAGATCCAACTAGGGGTGGATGCTATAGAGGTGGGTTCTTAAGATCTTTTCAAAAGCAAGGCTAGATCTAAGTAGATCTAAGAAAAACCAAAATGAGGGTTTTAATTAATTAGGGTTTGTGACCAATGAAGATAGAATGGATGGAAAGAGACACATACCTTGTAGATCTTACCTCAATTGCTTGTGGCCACCTTGAAAATTGATAGCATTCTCCTATGTGTATATTCAAGAGTGAGATCCAAGAGCTCCAACCAAAATGTCCTCCTCCAAGATAGCCAAATCGTCCTCCTCCTACAAGACAAGATCAAAGAAACAAGTCAAGTAAGATAATTATGAAAATGATAGAAAGATGTAATAGAAAGCATCAACTATGTCACGAAGATACAATAATGATACTACCTGTCACAAGATCAACCCAAGAGAGAATATGTGGATCCCTCCAACAATAACCCTCAAGAAATCGCCCTCCTCTCCATCAATTCCACTTTCCTGCAAGAAAACTAGTAGAAGCACCAAAATCCACAATGATACATAGAAGAGATACTGTATACTCAATATGCAAGAGAATCCACAAGACAAGAGAGATATGCTCCACAAAGAAGTGTTCTATTCCAATATTCCAGAGCTCCAAAGGTGAGCTATACAATAGGGGGTCTCCTCCTTATATAGGATAATAAAGACCAAAACCCTATACCACTTTACAATACTACATCAAATGAGTGGTTGAGATTAAAAGATCTCAATACATGAGCAATGGCTAATAATGATCATAACAATATATCACATGGATCACCCAATATAATGATGACGTCATAGTCTAAAATAGTCATGGAGGGTGACGTCATCCACTAGAGGGGGTAAAAGTACCAAAGCCCACCTCATAATGACTCAGACATGACATAAGAAGCACATGGTGGGGCTAGGAGGCATCAATCCTTACTAGCTCATCCCCAAGGCACAATAAAATAATAAAATATGTCCAATATAATATGAATGATCAAATCTGTCCTCAAAATCTGTGACAGACAAGCAGTAAAAGACCTCTTGTGATCTCTGTGGGCCTACCCACATGGTGAAAACTGGCTGGAAGATAGTGGGATTACCTTGGAAGACCTTTGTGAAAACCAAATGCCAAAACCTTGCCTCAATTGCCCAAATCGAATTCCTCAGTGACCACTTTATCCCATTTTTTAATTGCCTCGGTAACTGTGAAAGTGCCAAAACTGCCTCCTAGGGCATCTGCACTGTCCAACTGAGCCCACCAGGCTCTCCAGAAGGGGGGGTAAATGGTAAAAACAAGTGGCTGGACCACCCCCTCCTCATATAGTGCCCTAGGTGAATTGGCCTCTCATGGCCCCTGCTGCTCAGGTTGGGAAATCAGCCCCAAATCTGGTCAACAAGTGTAAAACTGCATCAATCACTGTCAGAAGTGCCCGGAACTGAAAGATAAGTGTCTCATTGGATCCAGAAGACCCAAATCCAGTAGGAATGTGTACTCATACACCATGGGTTGCCTTGATGGGCCAGCTGTAGGGTCCACCATATATGGACAGTGCATAATCTGACGATCTGAAGTAATAATAAAACCTGCTGAACTGCATCAATCATCATTTGAACCATATGTCCATCATATGATATCATCATCAAGTATGTGGGACCATCAATCATCATCAATAGGTATATATATATGGCCCACATCATCACGGATCCCAATAATATACAACCAAGGATAAATCACGTCAGTAGACTAAGACATGCTTCTCTAATCATTCTCACAGCCAAGCTCAAAGTATAACATCCATTCAGTAGCATTAATCAAGTTAGCATATTCCTTTGTTATAAAATTACTTGCACAATAGTTCAAATGACAAACTCACCCATTGGACATAGTCAAACTGCTAGTAGAGGATGAAGGCTAGGAACAAGGTTGGGCCAAGGGGTTGACTTGTCTTACTCAACTCAAAAATACTTTGGACTGGGAAAAAAGGGGAAAGCTACAAACTCTGTGCTTGGACAAAATAACACGGGGAATGGCTGTGCCTCACAAATGGATAGGTTGTTTAGAGAGTGCTTATTCAAATTAGGCATCATGTCTACATCAAGTTGATCCAGGTTCATTAGGATCATTCAATTTCATTTCATGGCCTCTTTGGCCTACATAACCCTTCGGATCTTAGGTGTGCTGATAAGCACAACTAGTTGTAGCTTGCATCCAGGGCATGTTTTCATATACATATAAGGTCAGCAATTGTTTAGATATAACTTTTAAGAACCATTGCTTTTTGGACCTTTCTTATACTCTTCGAGGAGTATTTTTAGCAGTTCATCGCTCTTGCCCTTTTTAGTTTCCATGGATGAATTTATAAGTTTCCATAAGTAGAACATGAGCTTTCAGTTTTAGCCAACAACATCTCAAGTGACTAGGGGGAGTTCGAGCCAATGCCAAACATCGGGACAACCGACCAGAATGATTTAGGCCTACAATCCAACTCACCAAAGGTAAGTTTTGTCACCAACTTAGAGCTGAGACACTGAACATACAGGGATGCGGTCCAAACACAGAGGTAAAAAAATGGGGAAGTCCTCAGTATCAGAAAGTCAAATGAAACAGGTCAAGGTTTAAAGTCAAATAGGAAAGTCATGTATGGATGGAGTCAAGTGAATATGGAGCCTACACTAGCAGACAACTGGTGTCAGGAAAGACCATGTCTATGTAAGGTGGAAAACCAGTGGGTTTTGTTAAATGACCTAAATGTGCAAGCAATTGTCCATTTTATGATTTATAGTTCATTTTAAACAGTTTGCCACATCAGGAATAATATACCAAACAGATGCTGTGAACATGACTAAATCAACAAGATAATAATCTACAGTCAATGATAAAATATCCATAGATCATACAACATCATCACAATAATAATAATCATATATCATCTGAAACACTGCTGCAATACATCTCTAAGCACTGAACTGAAACTGTATGGGATAAAGGGTCACATTGGTCATCAAATCTGAACTCTCAAGGCTCAGCCTTGACACAAGGTCTAACATAAGTCTGAATAATGCACTGCTCTGATCATGAGTGATCACAAAATATACAATCATCATAGCCATGCTCTGAATAATGGAAGCTTTGGAATGTGTAGATATCTGCTTAAACAAGAATAGTAGCCCTGCTACTATGGTGTGATAACAGTTATCTCACTCCACAAATATTTTGCTTCTTCGGTGGCTAACATGAACACATCAATAGGCTCATTCCTCGTAGAGTGCAAGGAAGACGAAATTGTTCATTAGTTTCAAGGAATGGAGATGAACAAGCAAGATTTGCTGCCACCAAACTAAGCTCAAGACAATGCCATAAGTAAATGTGCTCATTTTAATTCAGTTATAATCATGTTTTGTTGCTCAACACTTTTTGCAAAATATATACAACTAGATGTATTAGAACAAGCTATGTAAGAATAAGAGGTGCAGACCACTGACCTCCTTATGTTGCAAATTTTGAAAAAATCTGCCTGAGATTTTTTGCTTATACTATGCACTAAAGCATTGTTCAACGATACCGCAATATCTTTTGAATTTAAATTTTAAACCATACTTAAAAAAATAATAGTCACATAAATTATTTATTAAATAATAGCAATAAATAACCATACAATTTATTAATAATTTAATGGGTAATAAATATTTGTCATAAAATTTGATAAGAATTTCATCAACAAGCAATAAATATAAGTAAAAAGAAGAATCTAACCTTCTTGTTTCTATTTACCCACCATCTTAGCACTCATTTCAAGGGCCAATATCTTAAAATGATATAATAGCATGGTTTATCATATATTTAATCTTCTTGCCCCACCCTAGATAAGGTTATCTCCACTCTTGAATTCTTGTAATCGTTCTCTAAGTAGTGGTGTGGCCTTCTCATCGACACCTCAAAAGTCTTTCACAATGTGTTTGTTGGACTTGCAAAGAGGTTTTTGCCCATGCTCCAACTTTCTTATATGAAGGTGGGACATGAGAGGTCTTCCCAGGTGTCCCCCTTAGCTTGAGCAACAAGGGATCCCTAACAATGATGGGATGTAGAATCTCTTCTTTCACGAGGAATTAACAAGCCTTAACAAAACTAGTCTAGCCTCCACCTAATTGTAGAGTTTTGAAATTGTTGTTAATAAACTATTATTAACTATTGCATGCAACGATGTTTGTTAGCTATCTATTGTTAACTATTCCATGCAACAATGTCTGTTAGCTATCTATTGTTAACTATTACACGCAACTATGTATAACTATGCATGTTATGCATTTATAAACTATTTGTAACTCTTGAGAATTACTCATTACAATTTGGATGGATTTAACTTATTTGTCAAATTTGAGGAAAAACGTAACTTATAAATTGTGACTAATAAGCTTTTCACTATTTGCAATGTGAACCATGCTCCTTACTTGAAAATTCTTAAGCCCAACAACCCCTCTCGAGCATAAATAAAAATAATTTATTGTTGCATGCATATGTTTAAAACAATGTTGCACTATACTTTTGGGGATGGGGGATGAGAGGACAAATTAAGGGGTTGAATGGAAAGTGGCCTAAGTCTTCAAAGGAATGACAAACATGGATGACAAAAAAAATGTAAAATTTTCAAAATAAATATACTAGAACATAATAATGATAAAATTTCATAAAAATAATAAATTTTAAAATAATATATTCAAAAGAGTTTAAACTAGCATTTGCCCCTGGAGGTGCAAAAGTGAACGTCGTTAGGAAAAGAGTGAATTTTGTAACAATGTTAGAGACTATTTTTCTTTCCCTTTAGTATACAACGAATCAATAAACACAAAGACGCTATATATTTAATGATAAGGAAATTGTAATTTAAGTGGGTGTAACTATTAAAAGCATACATTTTTTTCCTTTAGAAATTATATATTCAATTAAAAAAAAATTGTATAAATATAAAATTGACTCTAGACTTCTTTAAAAGAGTCGACCATATTTGACAAAGGCGACCGATGACATTTGGTCATTGACCATATTACTACCCACCGAAGAGACCGACCATATTGAAGTTTTAACCACTCTTTACAAAACAAATACCTCCTGCGACCTCCCGCGACCTCCTGGACCTCCTCTGACCTGCTCGACTTGCTCCGACCTCTCCGGCCTCCTCCGACCTCCTCGACCTCGTCCGACCTCTCTGGTGTTCTCTGACCTAATTTTCATTAAACAAAAATTCCTTTTGACCTGTCCAGAAACCTTATAAAGTTGATGAGCTTGTGCAATTGTGTCAGTGTTTAATATTTCCGACGTGGTGAGTTTGAAAACGAATAAGGATGAATGAACCATTAATGTTTATAAAATGTCAACACTCGATATTTAACACCTACCATAAAAAGACAAGCAAACCTGTTCCAGTACTGTAGTTTATTCACATTGCAGAATACTCCTATAATCAAAGGCATTGAATAACTCGAAGGTTTTTCTTCAATACATTATAACCGTAATGAGACAAAAAATTCCAGATAAAAAGTCTTTTAACTAATAACAACAATAAATTTATACTGGTTAATGTGCAGGATAAGAGAATCTAAACCCAACAATGTTGCAAAAATTCGACCATATAAGATGTTGAGCTGAACATCAAGGGTAAAACTATACATGAATAGATCTTAGTTAATCATTATATTGGCTCCACAACGTATATATAGATGTTTACATTCAATTATACAACTGTATTGTTAGTGCAACTGACCGACATATTTGGACTAGTCGATGGGTCTTCTCCACTTATATTGCAAACAATCCACCGAAGGTTCTAGTGTCTTGGAAGATGTGCAAAATTACTGAACAAAAGTTGTGTATAGCTGTGCTTTAAGTGATAAATGCAGCTGTTATGAGTTGTATGGAGTGGAACTGGGCGCTGTTGGTTGTTGCAGATAGACCTCGACAATTGCTTCAGCTGAAACTGACATTTGGTGCTGCAAGCTCTCCCAATGGCGTAGTGTGTTCTGGATGTCGATAGTAAGTGTTGTAAGGACTGACAAGTGGGCTATATGTTCTTGAGTAGTTTTTCCTTGTAGATGAATTAGGTCAAAACCGAAGAGCTCTATTTTCTCATTTCCAGCTAAAAGCAGTGTTTGAAGACGTGGTCGGAGTTGCTCTACTTTGTCAAGGTTATGACGAGCCTGGCTCAACCACTGTGCTTCAATTTTTTCCAATTTCTCCAATTTCCTATTTTCCATTATCAGTTGTTCCTCAATACTTCTGGCCATGGTTTCATCAGCTACTCGGTGTTCTTTATGAAGACTGTCAATTGTCTCGCTTCTCTCCCGCATTTCTCTAAACACGTTGCCATAATGTTTGTACCAATTGCGGAGAACGTTGTTTGTTGTCTCTGCTTCATCATTATACTGTATGATTTGACCATGTGCTGAGTTGAATGCTTCAAACTGTTGCGACATCAATGACGTTGTTAATATGGCTTGTTCTTCTCGGTCCTTGGTGAGCTGTTCAGACAGTGCCGACACGACAGATTCGAACAGCTGAAATGCTTTATCAAGTGTGCTTGTCGTGTCGGAGGTGACTAGAATTGGTATGACCTGTTGCGCTAAGTCTTGACACTTTGTTAGAAATAGAGTTTGGTCTTGTTCTACCTTGTGAATCCAGTCTTCTGCTTCCAGTCGTCTATGTCCTTGTTCTTGGTTGATTGCATCAGCCAGTAAGTCGAGCTCTTCTTGTGGTGCCTGTTGTGGATGGTATGTCGAGATTGGCCCAAATTGGCCGAGATGTACAGATAAGCGACTCAATTGAGATATGTGGTGCAGATGCTGTTGCTGTTGCTGAAGATCTTTCTCTTGGCGTTGTTTTTTCTTTTTTTTTCTTTTTCTTGGATTTTCCTTTAGATTTTGGCGCCACTAATTGTTGTTTTGATTCTTTTTGAGTCTCGATTATTGCTGATGCTTGTTCTGTCTGTTTTTGTGCTTCTTCAGTAGACTGTCCTGCTTGTATTGAGCCGCTTGGTATTTCTATTGTGTTTGTCGGAAGTACTTCTTCACTTGTTACTTGTTTTGCTTGGTCCACTCTCTCAACTGCTACGTGAGTTGTTTGTTCTGCTGACTCGACTGCTGCTTCAGTTGTTTCTGTTGCTGACTCAACTGTTGCTTTCAATACTTTTGGAACTGGTGTTTCCTGTTATTGAAGTTGGATTGCTTCTGATGTTGTGGTTGTCGCGTTGGAAGGGTTGTGGAATGGTACACTAGTACCGATTTCACCTGTCGACAACACACGTGTTTCATCGACTGGAAGAGGAGGGTTAGGATTTGAACTGGCAGACGGTTCCCGACTGACTACAGGGGATAAGGCTACATCTAAAAATTGAACATCGGGGAAATGTTGTGGTGAGTTCACGACATGTCGGGGAGGTGAATGGGCTTCCATCGACGAATTGACTGGAAAAGGAATGGACGAAGAAGTCTGTTGAGCAAAAATTGGATTGTTTGTGTTAGGATTGCGCTGTAGATGGGTATGGTGCATGCTAATTGGTTGCGGTGGTAAGGTATCTGATGGATTCAAAAGTTCGGTGGGATGACACCAGGAGGGGCAAAATCTGTTGGTGAACCAGTGTCTGCGAATACAGGTTTCTTGGTTATGATTTTTCGCCAATCCGGGAACATGGCCGGGAGTTGAGTCATGAATTGGGTAATGTCCCTATCATTTTGGAATGTTTCTCGAAGAGGGGAAGGAAGAGTTTGTACAATATTCAAAACTTGAGATGGAGCTTCAAGTGCAAGTGGGGTACTTACCATAGGTCTAGAAAAAATAGTATCCTCCGTGACAATGGTCGGCGATGGTGGAGCTAAATTATCTGACAGGTCGACAGCATCGTCGATGATAAGCTTCACTTTCTTTTTGGGTCGAGGGTTCTCAACTTCCAAAAATTTCTTTAACTGCTTGTTGACAGGTATTTTGTTCTTAACTGCATCTTCCAATATTCACGTTGCGCTGTCGTATAATTCAATTTCATCTTCCACTGTCGGCTCGTCAATGGTCATTTTTATTTTTCCCTTGCCCTGTATTTGTACATCTCTTGTTTGTTGAGTTATGGATAATTGGTCGGCCATCTGGTGGATGTTGTCGGCTGTCAAGGCGTAGTCAGGATTGTCCGACATGGTCTCTTCATCTGATTGTTCAGCTCCATCCGGTGAATCTTGGTATGGAATGAGC
Source organism: Larix kaempferi (assembly GCA_027924585.1). NCBI lineage: Eukaryota > Viridiplantae > Streptophyta > Pinopsida > Pinales > Pinaceae > Larix > Larix kaempferi. The sequence goes on along the minus strand of BSBM01000017.1, from coordinate 16,639,429 downwards.
GTAAGTGCTTAAGGTTTTGATCCGGCCGTGGGCTGAGGTTGAAAAGTAAAATTGTTCATATATAGGCAGCTTTCATACGCTCCTTCTTTCTCTGGATCCATTAAAGGTTCGATTATGGGAATGCCGACTTAGTGTGCCATAGCAGGAATTATCAATTTTGTGTTGGATTGCCTTTTAAGCTCATTAAAGATTTCCTCGACCGAAGGGTAATAGTCGAGATCTTGTGCGGGTCCGGTTGCTCCTTCCAAGTACCAAACTGATGTATGGTCCAGTGCAAGTTCAATGTGAGCGGCCGGAGACAGACTTCGTCGAACATTCCGAGATAATCTCCACCTGGTCGACCGAACTTTAAGTCTTCGAACCAGGCTTCTAGCCAAATCTTTACTGTTGACAGCCCAAGTTTGCTGCCTCCTTTCATAAAGCAACGAAAGTTGTGCATTAACACAGGTCCTTGTTTAGTAAAGTCTTTATTTCCTGCTGGTCTTATATGTATCATTGCTATCCAGATGATTAGAGATGGGTAGCAAATGACTGCTCCATCCTCTTGGCACTTCATACATATGTTCTTGATAATTTCGGCAAGGTACTTAGCCCAGTTGTATATTTTGCCGTCTGTTGCCATGCTCAGGATAGGCTCTAGCATTTCAATTTTTAAGTTGGACCCTCGACTAGAGCTTGACAAAGCGATCAACACAATTCGCGTAGCTATTTTATAATTTTCATATTTTATCTGGGTCACCAATAACCCCCGAGAATTCTTTCCAGTTGGTTGGTCTATAAATTGCTTGATCAATTCTGGTCTCTGTCGACCAGGTACATCTGCACCTTTGTTTGATAACCCTGTAATCTTGTAGATGACCTCACCATTTATTTCGACTGGAACGTCAAAATAGAATTTTCCATTATGATATCTGCTTACTATGAATCGAACAATAATGTCTTTGAGTCCACCAAACTGTTCCAGCAGAGGTGCGTTCATGTATTGCAGAATGGTAGCAGTCCGCAGTTTTTGGGCTAGCTCCCTCCAATTGCCATTTGATTCCTTTCCCCATGCAAGAATATCTTTCCAAGTTTTTCGCCAGTGTGGCTCATGTACCTTAGCATTTTGAACCAGTTGTAAGCGGTTTTCCAACGGTGTTTGGGCCATCTCCAATTGACGGACTTTAGCTGTGGTTGAACGGGTTGTAGTCCGACCTTTCTTGGGCGCCATCGTTTCTGTAGAACTCTCAAGTTCGCAAAAGGCTTTTGTTTTCTTTGAAGTATGGTTCTCCAGTGCTTGGCAAAGAGTATCCAACAATCTTCTAGGTCGGCATTTATGGAGGAAGCGTTTGGCGCATGTGAATTAAAAGTAGATGACTGCATTAAATAATGATTTGACAACCTATTTAATTCCAACTGACAACCGATCTGCGCGTTGTCGCGTGAATGTGGGTTTTTCCCATCTATTGGTCGGCGATCCCGACTGCTTGTTGCTTGTAGAAATTGTCGACTGTGGCTAGTCGGGCGCGATTGATGAATTCGACCAACTGTTACTGGCTCTTCTCTTTGCCTATGTATTTCTGGTTTCTTTTATTTGGTTGTACTTTGGGTAGAAGTAGATGCAATCTTCGGATATAGTTTGTTGTGTAGCTCTGTCATATTGTGTACCCTTTTATATATTTGTTCTTCTTTCAGAAAGTGATTTGAGTACTCAAAAGTGATTTTATAAGAAGCACAATGTTTAGCCACTTTGCCTTTGTTGTCATTTCTTACAAATAGTTTTGTTCCAAAGTAAAAAGGTTCCAAGTCTGCAATAAAGGCTTCCACTGCCTTAATCTTATGAAATTTGTATCCACCAATGTTGAATGGTACAGGTGGGTAAGAGGCTATTTTGTTGTGAGCAGGACCTTTTTGGTTGGTGTAGGTGCTGATAATTGTCTTTGCAGTAACTTGTCCTTGAATGGTCCAAGTTTTGTTGGAATGGTTGAGCAATGTGAATTGAAGAGTAGGTGCAACAAGGTTTGGCGTTGGAGAAGGTATTGCAGGTGAAGGGTTTTCGGAGTCAAGGGCGTTGTTTTCTAAAATAGATGAACTGATGTGGGATGTAAAGCTAGGTGTGAAGTTGAAAGGGGATGGGTCTCCAATAATTGTTGTTTCTAAGGTGACAATTTCGAAGGTGCCCAATGCGATAGTCCCGGCAAGAAGAATGAACGTAAGTAAGTATAATTTAAAAATATGTTACAATTATGAGGAGTGAAAACTAAAATAAGTGAAAAGGAAGATGCAGAAAGAAAATCGTATGTTGCATCATGTATAGTGTTGCATGTACACTTGCTGACTTTGATGATTGAACCTTTTTGGAGTTGGTGGTTTTCCACAGTGCTATTGTAGCTAGTTGGAAGCAATGTATCATGCTTATGAATTCCATCAGAGATAGAGATTTGAAAGCGGACAGTTGCTGAGTCAAGAGAGCTTAGTCGATCAAGAGAAACAACTTGTACAAGTGGGCATAAGTCAACAGCACTATTCATCAGAAGTGAGACAACGTTTTCGGTCAACAGAGTGTCCATAGTGTGGTACTGCGAATAGTTGGGATACAAAAGTAAGCTGGAGAAAAAGTTGCGATATTGATATTAAGTCTAAAGATAGAAGATGTAGGAGAACATGACAAAAGATCATTTGATATTTCATGCAATACATAGCAATATTTGTAGAAATAATACAGAAATGAAGGGCTTGAAATTGGTTTCAATTTTAGGATTATTTTCCTAGAATGGCAACTTTTATAGGAGACAAAAACTGTTGCACTGCAAATTATCTGCCTAAGTTAGTAGGAAACATATATTGGTAAACACAAGGAAATGAATATATACCAGTGAAGTAACCCTTTGTCTGAAACCAATAAATAAATCACGTACATGATCAAATACTTATTCTCAAGATTGAACATACAAGTAATCGGAGTAAATAAATGACAGTCCATTGGCAGAAACAAACTCTAGTTTCCAACAAAAACAACAAAAAAAGATAGCAGAAACAGAGTGTAGTTTTCAACAAAAAAAGCAAAATTTTAGATAGATTTGCTCTTAGAACCCTGTTTTTAAATATTAAACAGGAACAGTGACAACAAGATAACATTGTGCATATACCAGATGCCTAATATAAATATTATTTTTCTGCAAGGGCAACTTTTCTAGGAGACAAAGACAACAGAAACATACTCTGGTTTTCAGCAAAAAAAGCAAAAAAGGCAGCATAATTTTAGGTAAATTTGCTCTAAGAACCTTGTTTTAAAATATGGAATAGGTACAGTGACAACAAGATAGCATTGTGCAAATACCAGATACCTAATATAAAGATTATTTTCCTGGAAGGGCAACTTTTCTAGGAGACAAAGACTGTAGTAGTACAAATTATCTGCCAAAGTTAGTAGTAAATAGGAGTAAATAAATGACAGTCCATTGACAGAAATATATTCTAGTTTCCAACAAAAAAAACAAAAAAAGACAGTAGAAACAGAGTATAGTTTTCAACAGAAAAAAACAAAAAAGACAGCATAATTTTAGTTAATTTGCTGTTAGAACCTTGTTTTTAAATATTAAACAGAAACAGTGACAAAAAAATAGCATTGTGAATATACCAGATGCCTAATATAAAGATTATTTTTCTGCAAGGGCAACTTTTCTAGGAGACAAAGATTGTTGCAGTGCAAATTATCTGCCAAAGTTAGTAGGAAACATATATTGGTAATCACAAGGAAATGAATATATACCAGTCAAGTAACCTTTCATCTGAAACTAGTAAATAAATCAGGTACATGATCAAATACTTACTCTCAAGATTGAACATACAACTAATAGGATGAAATAAATGACAGTCCATTGACAGAAACAAACTCTAGTTTTGAACAAAAAACACCCAAAAAGACCGCAGAAATAGAAGCTACTTTCCAACAAAAAACAACAAAAAAGAGAACATAATTCTGGGTAAATTTACTCTAAGAACCTTGTTTTTAAATATTAAACATGAACAGACCAAATGACTAAATTGAAGATTACTTTTTTGGAAGGGCAACTTTTCTAGGAGACAAAAAAATGAATATATACCAGTCAAGTAACCTTTCATCTGAAACCAGTAAATAATTGACATAAACAAACTCTAGTTTTCAAGAAAAAACATAAAAAAAGACAACAGAATCTTGTTTGAATATATTAAACAGAAACATGATTTAAAACAACATAATTATAGCAGGGGAAATGAGTTTTGGTTTGAGAGGAAAACCTTTTTTTTTAATAGAAAACAAGAATCTTTGGATCCTTAACAGGGTTGTTGGTCTATAAAAGAGCAACAAATTGAAGGCGATTCGAATGCTGAGAAAAAAACTGGGATTATGTCACAATAACAGTATCGAAGAATAAAAGAATGAGAGAGTCTTTACCCATCGAATTTTATAAACGATCAAGAGTAAAGGCGGTGCATTGTGTTTGAGCACATTTAACCATTGTTGCATTGAAATCTGTTCTCGTATCTCCACAACATCAAATATCCAGCAGGTCCAATCCGTCAAATCCAGATATACGTCCATAGGCAAAGATCAGTACTACTGAAGCAAAGTTCATAACTTCGTGATGGATTAAACGCAAAGAAATCAATGTTCACGTGAGTAACCTTATAGAAGGTTGTTCAATGTCCAATCCATCATTGAATGCTCAAGTTTCTAATAAAAAATATAGATCTTGTAAGCTTTTTTCATGTAGAGCTGGACCGCCTGTTTAGACTGTATCAATCCAAATGCTGGCGAGTTTGGTCGAAAGTCGAGTTGGTCGAGCCTTAAAAAATTGGTCGCTTCTTAACTATTTCATTGAAATGATGGACACTTTGTAACATTTGGTCAGAAGTCAAAATGGTCGACTTACTTTAGTTTTTAAAAAAATATGGTCGATAGTGAAGTTGGTCGGGCCTTTAAAAATTGGTTGACTGTTAACCGTGTGGTCCAATTGATGGACACACGTCGACTGTTAACTGTGTAATTTTGTTTTCGATAATATTTGTAAGATATGGTCGGGAGTCAAAATTGTCGGGTCACTTTAGTTAAAAAAAAAAATATGGTCGATAGTCGAGTTGGTTGAGCCTTTAAAAATTGGTCGACTTTTAACTATGTGGTGGAATTGATGGACACAGGTCGGAAGTCAAAATGGTCGGGTCACTTTAATTTTAAAAAAAATATAGTCGATAGTCGAGTTGGTCGAGCCTTTAAAAATTGGTCGCCGTGAAGTTCTCACTGTATAAACATGATCGACATATGAAATAGTTGATATGAATTTGTAATTTTGTTTTCGATAATATTTGTAAGATATGGTCGAGAGTAAAAATGGTCGGGTCACTTTAGTTGAAAAAAAACATGGTCTAGTCGAGTTGGTACAGTTGATATGAATTTGTAATTTTGTTTTCACTAATATTTGTAAGATATGGTCGGGAGTCAAAATGGTCGGGTCACTTTAGTTATAAAAAAATATGGTCGATAGTGGAGTTGGTCGAGCCTTTAAAAATTGGTCGACTCTTAACTGTGTGGATGAATTGATGGACACTTCGTTTTAGTCAACGTGAAGTCTGCAAATCGCTACGACACGGATGGGGATTTGCATGAAAGGGGCAAAGTAATGCAAATAAGATCGGCATGATCTGGTCGGCGTGCGCGAAAGCGGCAAAACATGCGACAGGATTCCATTGGATTTATAGACAAGGAATCTATCCGAGGATTTTTAGTCGGCGTGAAGTCTGCAAATCGCTGCGACACGGACGAAGATTTGCGTGAAAGGGGCAAAGTAATGCAAATAATTTCGATGACACGATCGGCGTGATCTGGTCAACGTGCGCGAAAGCGGCAAAACACGCGGCAGGATTCCATTGGATTTATAGACAAGGAATCTTTCCGAGATGGAAGGCCACGCTTCTCGTTGGTGAACGCCTACAGTGTAAAAATGTAAATATAGGATATGAGAGCTTACCAAATATTGGAGTCCAAATTGTTGTTGTGATTATTCCTCAATATAGAAACAAGCTACATAGTAATCCATTGCATGAATAATATGTAGTGAATGAATATTTTTCTTGGGGAATCTATACTAGATGGGTGTTGCTCTAAATAGAGATTGTCCAAACAATTCCCCAAATTATCAAGGGGTGCCTCCTAGACCTCATTTTTGGTAGGAAACATCTAGTGAACACATGGGAAGTCCCCCCATATCATTGGGGGCATCCCTTTCCAAACTAGGAACTTCCCTATGTAGTTCCCAAGGGAGAGGAAACATAGGTTTCCCAGGGGTGATTGAGGGTCCATACCATCATTCAATGAATTTTATAATTACACATAGGAGATGCATCTCCTAGGGGTAGGAGTAGGTTCTAGTGCAAAATAAATAGCAATGAATGTATCATCATTCAATAAATTTTATCATTATACTTAGTAGGATTGATGGCCAATAATTTCCTTCATGCTTAAATTATCTTTATTTAGAGAGTTATTTTCTTCGTTTCATTCATATGCTCACATATATGGGTTTGCTCACAAGCACAACAAGATTAGCTATAATGACTAAATAGCAATATATGGGTTTGCTCACATGCACATCAAGATTAGCTATAATGACTAAATAGCAATATATGGGTTTGCTCACAAGCACATCAAGATTAGCTATAATGACCAAATAATAATGGGAGATGGACAACACTATCTGCTTACTCTTCCTCGAATCATGAAACTCAAACATGAAAGCCAAATATTTAGTAACACATTTCCATGCCTTACTTTCCATATGGTTCAATCAAGTCTCTAGAAACTAGCCCGTAAAACAAATTCTACATAGATGTTTCAAAGAAGATTCAATAATTTAATAAATTTAGTGAGACTCATCATTTTTTACCATTATGATCATAAATTTGGATATGCAAGCATAAATCCACTTTAACTTTAGAATTATTAAGCATTGAGAGGTATTAAAAAATATTTTAAAATACAAATCATTTTGTGTTTATAACGATTATGATGAAGATAGATCTATGCTTAAGCATTTTATTAGTCCAGCCAGAGACTATTGTTTTTGTTTTTTTTTTCATTATTTGCATGCAAGTACATATAATATTTCAAAATGTCTAAAGTGCAACTAAAGTTTTAGTTTTTATTTTTATTTCTACAATATTTTTTTCCAAATGTGATTGGTCCCATACCATGAAAATTAAGATTAAATAAATTGACCAAAAAAATACAAAATAGTTTCCTAACAATCATGGAAACTTTCGAGAAACTGAGGAAAGCTGGATACTTTCCGTCTTTGTTGACTCCCTTCCATCTTTTTGTTGATTCCCTTCCAATCATAGTTTCTATTTCATCTTTTTGTTGATTTTTTGTTGATTCCCTTCCACAATTGGAAACAGGGAGTTTCTATCAATTTGCATGTAACATTATCCTAATCCTATGGTCGATCAAGGCATGCTCCTGCACCAAAATAACAACCATGTAAAGATTGGAGGCATGACTACAAATTCAGTCAATCCTCATCGTTGAGGGCAAATGCAGAGCATTCTTCCCCATCTTGAAATCTTCGCAAATCCGACACAATGAAACATTGTGGGCATGAAGATTCACCTGGCAACCAGAGCTTGAAGGGAGAACCTTCTCTCAAGCCAAGATTAACTTAACAGGCGCATGGAGGCCTTCATTTCAAAGTTCAATATGGAGATGCGATTGCAGAGGCAAAACTCGTTTACAAGTTATATGGAGATGATTAACCGTGGAAGCTTGAACTAACTTTTGTGCAACTATTAATTTGTGTATGCAGTCTATTCAGTTACATTCAAGGGCAAAACATGGAATAGGCCAAGGTGCCTCGGTATTCATAGAGATATTTCCGTTGAGAGGCCCCTTCTGTGAGTCTTCCTTCGTCGTCAGTTTCTACATGCCTGATAAATTCTAGAAGAAGCCATTAGAAGCAGAGAAAAACTTGGCATTGCAGGCCGAGAGATGGGATGTTGTGTATGTTGCAGCGAGAAGGTTTAGAGGATATATAACCGATTCCAACATCGGAGAGGAGGCGACCAAGTTGCAAGCGAGCCTCATAGGAACTCCCTAGGCGGACGCCATTTCTAAATCTCAACAAAGAATTGGGAAAGGCCATCATGGCCATGAAGGGAAGGATCCGTCCTTGTTCAATGTGGCCCAATCCAATTCTCCATTCGAGTTCAAAAACATAGTTGATGAATCCGGATGCTATTCCACATGGAAAATCTCACACATCCATCTCCCTCAATTTTTCACATTTAATCTTATGGTTTTGCATCATGACACTTCTTTCAATTTGGGTTTTAGGGATTTCTTTCTCATTCATATTCTGTAGTCAAAATCTATGTTGCCTTTGAAATTATTTGTTACAATCCATAAGCACAAATATTTACTATATCAAAATCCCTGTTACAAATTATATAAAATACTTGTAACAAATTATATGTTAAAATAATTGTTTCTTACAAATCCTGTGTCTTTTAAATATTTGATAGCAACACATGATTGAGTTATATTTGTATTTTTTTTACTGATCAGTATCTTGGTTTCATGCATTACATTGTAATACGCTTTTACAAGAGCTTCCAATTTTCTTCCAAGTTTTCTTTTCAATCTTTTTCAAAGACAAGGACTTTGCTGCTCACAGTCCTTATTATTTTTATTTTCATAAACCTTAATTGTTTTTCAATTTAATTTATCAACATCATAGACTTGAGACATCTACCTACACTATAGGTAGACATTACTGCATTTGTAAATACACCTTGATCCTCTCAATGCAAAGAATAAACCATAATTATAAATTATAAATATTTGAGGCAGTTATACTTACAAGTCATATCATCAAACTGCCCAAACCAAGGCGTTCTACTAACCTGGTTTTGACTCATGGTCACTAAGGCAAACTCATTCGCAGCTAGTCAAACTTGTCAGCACTCACAAGTGAGTTCCTTGCGAATTTTACATGGCTTGACAAGTTTAACTAACTATTGGACCCAACTAAATGAGTCCCCTGGCATTGAAATAAAACATAAACAATGAAAAAATACCTTTTCTACTCATTTTTTACCCTTACTCTTTCTTTGCTGAGCGTTCGCTAAGCATGAGTCGAAGTCAAACACTCCAACCTCGTCAAGTTCTTCGCTGAGCTGAGTTTTTCCCATTTTCTTTGAAGAAGGCTTCGGACAGAAAACTAATTTACAACGGACTAGTACTTCTTCAAAATATGTCGATGAGTGATACTTCCATACCATTAATCAAAAACATGTGGAAGGGATCACGAGCTAAACTGTCTTGAGACCAAAAAGATGACACCTCCATGAAAGAGTTTCAGCTGGCCCAGAATATCCTTCCTTGCCCATTAATTGGAGTGGTTGCATGTATTAAGATAGGCAACAAAGACAAATGACAATTCCAGACCAAAAGTGACCATTTGCCCTTGTATACATAATATCCACCTATCAATGCCAACCATGTGATATATATTGAGCTCCCCAACAAAAAACTCCAGTTCATATAAACAAAACTAGAGTTCCTAAAATCAATGGTACCAATAGGAAACATTAACAACAAAGAAAGAAATTAAAATTTATTGAGATCTCTTATTCAAAAGTTGTTGAGGTCAAGAAGACTAGTGACAATATTAACAGAGACCAGAGAATGCACTGTCAACCATTTTGCATAAATGCTGCTTTTACATTGCCTTTCACCTGATTGCATGATTTTTTCCTCTTACTAATATAATATAATTTATTTCCTTGTTTGGATTAGAAATTGAATAACCTATAAGTAAACCTTCTTATGCTGTCAATCTAACATAGAATTAAAGCATGAGTTAGTAATATTGCTTTTATCCAGTTAAATACTTAGTGATAGGTTATCCCATATTGCCAGCTCCAGACTCGTCACTTCCTACTTTCAACCTCTGGATACAGGTTACCATTATGAGATTGGTAATGCAGTATACACCTCACAGACCCTGGCTAACTGTCAGCTCGAATCTCATTGCCAGCTTTTTCCCAGCCTTGGATGTTAGGAGACCTGCTGGGTGACAATGTGAATGTACCCAGTCACATCTTGTTTGGCTGCTATTTTCCAAGGGCTTATGTTTTGGAACCCTCTTTTTGGCTCTCACCTCTTTTGGGTTTTCTTGTGCTTCATATAGTTGCACAGCTTACTTTATTGCATCTCATGTACACTTTCTCGTTCTACTCTTTATCAGAGATGCTTTATGCATTCCCCATGTACACTCTAATCATTGTACTTCTACTGTCCATTAATCCTTAACTGCCGCTCACAGAAACACAAAGCTGTCATCATTTCCTTTTCAGAGAAATAAATAGAGGATGTCACTTCTTGACAACCTATGAAAATTCACTTTGACTACCCTAAACCAGAAGTAAAATATACAACTAATGTTTACTTAAGGTTCCAACTGCCTGGTCAGCAATAATTTACACCAAGTTTAGTGCAGTAGCAAATAGATTTCCCTCCAGCAACATGGATTCAAAGCAATTTTCTCCACAAACAACTGCACTTGCAAGTTCCAACTTCTTTGGTTCTCGCCTAATTCATAGGAAACAGAGCAGTGAAATAAGTGGAGATTGAGTCTTCTACAATTTTGCTTGTTGTCACAGGGAATACCTCTGTTTTGTCAATATCTGTATATTTTTTTTCCTTGGCACACAACAGTTTTCACCTAGTAAGATGTGTTATCATAAGGAAACGCTCCGCTGCACTGATATCGGTATATTGCTGTCCCTTAGCGTGTAATAGTTTCAACTTTCTACCACAACAATTTACCCACTGCCAGCTTCTTTATCAACTGATCTGAGTCCTTAAGAAATGGACAAAAGTACAACGGATTTGATGGTTCCCTCTACTAGGCCAGAAATGGCATAAAAATTTCATTGATTCATGATGCTGCAGGAGACAGAATAAACCTGCCAAAGCACAAACATTCCAAGTCACTGTATTATTTCTCTGTATATCAATAGAGTTTAACAAATGCCCATGGATGAAAGAAGGATAACTCCGTGACTTAAAAAAGCAAGGAGTCTGAACACTTAAGTGGTGTCATTTGAGAGATACAGCATTGGTTTTGATATCATCTCAGAGGAAAAATATATACTATACAAACTCTTTTCTCCTCATTAAGGGAAAACAAGATACAAAAATCACAAGGCTGCTGCAGATTTTGCTTTTAGTCTTAGGTATCATAGACTACAGCAATGAAAGATGAACTAGTGCCATCATGATAGGTCGTATGGGCATCACATGTTTCCAAAATGTGGAGCCTTAACCAAGTGTTTACTCATATTATTAAAAAAAAGCAGCCACTAATAGCCAATGGTCAAAGCATCATGATCAACAGCTAATTATTCTAGCCAAAGTCTGAAAGAGCAAAACAAGTGGGGATTGAGATTAATGACCAAGTTTAAGAAAACAATCAAGCACTTCTAGAAATTGCATCACAACTTACAACCTTTACACCTTTTACCTGTTTCTGCAGTTAACATATAATAAAATAATCCATGAGCTGGACAACACATGTCATGCCTCATCGATGCTGCGTTCCAAATGATCTGAGAAAAATAACAGGAGACTTTAGCAACCCACAAAAATTGATATTGTCAAACAGAGACCATTACATATACGATGATAAAAATAGCTCTGTAACCAATTTTGCAAATTCTTGATGTTTGTCAGGAAACAGCTTTACAAAGAGAGAAAAATTAAGACACTGATCTTGAGTTCACTTTTCAAACAATCCATACCAACATTGCACCCCTAAAATCTCTAAAATAAGGAAATTGTAGAGGGAAGACATTGTAAGATGGGAAGATTACAATGAAACATACATAAGCCCATGCACAAAAGAAGTACAATACTCAAATTAATTAGCTATAGAACCTTGCTACAGTAAATTTTCAAAGGTGAGTCACTATCGAAGTGGTGGATATTCTCCCCACGCAATCACACACTCATAAGATACAGCACAAAAGTTTATATAGGTAGCTTCAGGTTGTCATAGTTAATGCCAATTGTTTGCTTCACTTAAGCTTTTGTATTAAGACATTCTGCTAATTAAATTATCATCCTACATCTATCCCCCCTAAAAAATAAGCATCCACACTTGAGAATATTTCCGACAATGCTAATAGTAGTCGTCATGTAACATAAGATTTGAGAGGCAATTGACGAATAAACTGATCTCATTTATTGAACATTACAACCTTGTACTCATTCATATCAACTGCTAGAATTTCCTTGGCATTACAACATAGGAGAATGTCCATGGCATATGGTTTGCCTTCAGGAAATTCCTTCATCCCATCCCTCTTATCTTTGTTAATTGATCCAATAAATCCTTTTTATTGATGTCAAAGCTCCTTAGCAATCTTCGATACCATTTCATCCCTCTCCTCAAGATAAGTTGAAGTATTTTGTCAATTGGGTTTAGCTTGGTTGGTTGAGATGAATAACTGTCATCCTCCCCATGTAGGTTCAAATCCCACTTGTGACATGTTCACTCTTAGTGAGGCAATTGTTGATTGAGGCTCTTCATGAGCCATGAAGAATATCTCACCCTTGCTTAAAGGTTCGAGGGTGGGGTGCTTGATTACACGTAAAAAAGACAGGGTTGAAATATACTTTAAGATGTAGGAAAGACCAGGCATTAGTAGAGGATGGGAGGGGCTTATTGTTGGAAATTTCACTGGAATGACACTTCAATGCAATTCAGAAATTTCACCTTCTTTCTAGAAGGTTCCTTGGATCTTAACTCCAGAATTTTCTACCGTGGGACTGTTGTAAATTAAAGTACAAAACAACAGCAAAAGAAGTACGATAATTCACTTTCAAACAGCCCTAAACTTCCCGGAGATTAAGGATAAAAGACACCAACCAATGAGATAGGTTCCAAGCCCTTCTAGGGCGACTTATCAGTCAATATTCAGATCTGAAAATGTACTTCTACAGCAGTATTACAGTGGTAAAATCAGCCCCTTTATCTTCTTCTTTAGATGTCAAATCACTTAAGAATTTGCCCTTTTACTTATGTCCAATCAGCAAGATCATAAATAAATGTAAATAGCAAATATGAAGAACACATGTAGCTGAAAATCAAATCTGAAATTGACACAAGATATGTGTGGTTGGAAACTTTGTATATAAGCTCAATGATGAAGTACATACCATAGCCTCCTCTCAAGGCTACAAAATTCAACCATGCAAAATGCATTAGCTAAGGTAAATCATCTAACTCCTAGCTCCATAAAAAAGAACAAGTGCAAGAATCCCTCCAACACAATCTCCAAGGCAAGACATCCTTCTCTTCTCTTCTCTTCCTATTCTTCACAAGTCCACTCTAGGGTTTTCTGATTTCTCCCAAAACCCTAGTCTTCAATCTCCAAAGGTAAAACCCTAACCCTAGAACTCCAAGATCCTCCAAGGAAATCCCATGAGACCAGGAAACCCTAGCACCAAAGTGATAGAAACAAGTTCACTCTAGGGTTTTCTGATTTCTCCCAAAACCCTAGTCTTCAATCTCCAAAGGTAAAACCCTAACCCTAGAACTCCAAGATCCTCCAAGGAACTCCCATGAGACCAGGAAACCCTAGCACCCAAGTGATAGAAACAAGTACAAGTGAAGATGTACACAGAGAGAGGATAACTGCACTACTCTTCTAGGTCACACACAAGTCATTTGAAAGAAAGACTCTCCTTCCTTTGTTTATATGAGAGGTAAAGAAGGCCAACAATACTTCGTGGGCACAAGCCCTTACAAGAAACCTACATGAACCCTTGTAGGCCACATAAGTGAGATGTCCACTCTAGAGTACAAGGGTCATGTTCTAGTGACGATGTTATGCACAATAAGAACTCCAAGGTGATGTAGTTACACAAGGAAATTCCACACCACTCCATCGCAAGCATCCACGAACTCCATCTATCCTCCAAAGCAAAGTACTCCACTAAGGAAGCTACCCCCTACAAGAACACTATCGAAGCCCCAGGTGTCTCGAGCCATCTCCGATCCTTTGAACTAAAACCCAAGCTACCACATGCCATCTAGGGCTTGAAGCCCTCCTCCATGATGCACTATACTCCACATCCCTTGTAGGTCGTTCTCCCACCAAGTGAATCCTCCATGTTGCCTTCATGAAGTGCGTCCACCTTTCAGGCAAGGGATCTCCAACACCCAAGGGAAACATTGAGCCAACAATCAACTGAGGTGAGGCATCCACTGAGCAAGCTATCTCATGTGTGCATATCCATCATGGACCATCTCTCGTGCTACAATCCATCTCATACCATCCAAGGGATAAACATATATCATATACCCCAAATCCCATGAAGCACCCCAAAACATGGTGTAAATACTTTTGGAATAACTCAAAAATCTAACACTCTCTTTACGAGGAAAGTGTTCACACCAACACCTGTCGACTTCCTTTGCAACTCCATCAAATATGATATCTACAAATCATCACTGGCTATAATCTCAGAATCAACCACTGTAATCTGCAACAAGACCATCAACCATGCTATCACAAAATCTCAATCCTCTAATGAACAATGATCACCTGTGAATATATAGGAATATCTCTCTAGAGCAATAGCTAACCACCAACCTCCATCATCCTTGGCATCATGGGTAACCATCACAAAACACCACATCATGAATTCTCCAAGACATCTTGCAAAGACAATCACATCTCCATACAAGATCAAGTCAATCCTGGAAGGCAAAGCTTGTGGTATAGTCATCGAACTATGCAAAGTTGTCATCAACTTGTCATCACGAGGGAATCTTTTGTGTGTTGATCGGCTTGGACTTTGTGCAAATCTATTGATTAGACGGCAACATGCACCTTCTAAGGACACGCTCCTTAGACTAGAAAAGCACCAGTTCGAATGGAGAGGCATCTAGTTGTGACGACTAGGTGGCCTATAAGTATTAGACAGATCCATTACGGTGTACTTCAATTCAACATCTCTAAGCGCTTTGCTCATGAAAGCTATGGGTTGTTCTAAGTTATGATCATTATTTTGCAATAACATCCCCACAATTTTGCCCTCAAAAGCAAAATAAAAGATTTGGCAGTCTTTGGCATAATCAAGATGAAGACTGGGGTTGAGGGAATGGCTTGTTTGATCAAGTTGAATGCCTTTTGACTTTCCTCTTCCCATTTGAAAACTTGATCCTTCTTAAGTAAATTGGAGATTGGTTTTGTGATCTCATCGAAATTAGGAATGAACTATCTTATGAAATTTATCTTTCCGAAGAAGGATTGAATAACTTTCTTATTAATGGGCAATAGGATTTGCTGGATAACATTGATTCTCGAGGGGTAAATCTTAATTCCCTCATTGGATATGATATGTCCAAAGAGTTTTCCTTCATCTACTCCAAGAATCAATTTCTTAATATTCAAAGATATTTTATATTTTTTGCACCTCTCAAATACTTGCCTAGATGATGTATGTGATTCTTTCGTTCCTTGGACACTATAGTCAAGTCATCTTGATAAATTTCAATTATTTTCCCAAGGAGGTCCCTAAATGCAAAATCCATTGCTCGTTGAAAAGTGGACACCGCACTCATCAATCCAAAGGGCATCCTCCGATATTCAAAAGTTCCCCAAGGAATAGTGAATGATGTTTTTGGTCTATCTTCTTTTTTGACCAACACTTGATTGTATCATGAAAATCCATCTAACATGGACATCATGCCAGCCCCAATGACTCTATGCAAGAAATTTTCCATGTTTGGGAGTGGATCATTATCTTTAAGGGATAATTGGTTGAGGTTTCTAAAGTCAACACAAAGTCTTATCTAACCATTATTCTTTCTCACCACGACCAAGTAGCTACCCACTCAGGTGTCTAGTTGGGGCAATAATCTTGGCTTCCAACATTTTTTCTAACTCTTTCTTGATATGAGGGGCCAACTTTGGGTTGATGCTTCTTAACTTTTGTCTAAAGGGTTTTCTAACTCTTTCTTGATAAGAGGGGCCAACTTTGGGTTGATCCTTCTTAACTTTTTTCTAAAGGGTTTAGCACCTTCCTTCAAAGGGATAGTGTGTTGGATGACATCTTCTTGATATGCCTTTAAATCATCATATGACCATGCAAACACATCCCTATATTCCCTTACTAGATTTTCAATGTCTCTTCTTTCTTCCAAAGTGGTATTCTTTCCAAACTTAATGATCTTAGGACTTGGACTCAGAACCAATGTTTAGTTCTATGTAATCCTCCGGCTTCCTGGATTCTTTCTTTTGTTTGAAAACATCATCTCTATCAAAGGAGCGTTCTAAGGGGACAAGACCTAGGGGGGTATTTGTTATCTCTCGAGTCTTCAACCCCTTTGGTTTTGTCTCCCTCTGTTCACCATTCACCCTCATAATGAGCAAACTTTTGCAAGTTATTAGTAAACTTTACAATTAGTGAGACATCATGGAAAATTTGCCAATGCTCAAGGTTATCTGGAACATATGACCTAAAGATTATCTCCATGTTACTTTCTTCGGTTATTAGGATTTCGCAAGGTTGAAGGGTTGAAGCTGTCACAACCAAAGCATCAGCTAGCACATTTTGTTCTCTAGCGACAACCTTAATCGAAAATGCATCAAATAACTCAATGGTAACCCATACAACATGTCTATAGTGTTTCAATCTTTCATTCTTAGTAGTGAATTTATTCTTCACTTGTGAAACCACTAGATCAAAATCACCTATAACCTCCAAAACCTTTATGCCCATGTCTCTTGCTAACTCAAGTCCTAGGAGTAAGGCTTAGCCACATTATTGGTAGAGTCAAACTCCAACCGATAAGCATAATTGATAATTTCAACTTTGGGAGAAGTAAAAACTATACTAGCACTGACACATGTTCCAAAATAAGCTCCTTCAAAATTCATCTTCCAATTCTTCACCTTTCTTAACTTAGGCTCTTCCTTTTCATCAAGATTTTCCCTATTAGATTGTCTTTGGATTTTAGGATTGACTCCTAGGGTCAAATTATGGGATCGGATCTCAAAGTTCCTCGAACCATCATCAACAACACAGATGAAATCATTCACGGGTTCTTATGGGTCCTCTACATGTTATTTCCTAGGTGGATCATGATGCAAAGTAACAAATGTTCCATCACAAGTTGGAAAAATAGCATAAGATAAATCCATTTGCAAACTACCTCCCAAACTAGCAGCACACTTCCTTGATAAAAGCATAACCCAAGAGGTTGGGACATCAATCACAAGAATATCCATCAAAATTGAAATGTCAGGATGCACAGCCAAGTACCTTTAAGTCCTTAATCAAACCTAAGACTTCAATTTCCCAAGAATCTATGGCACTAACATTATGATAGGGGCAAGTGGTCTTAAGGCCTAACTGATGAATGACTATTAAAGGCGTAACATTACTGGAAGCTCCTGAATCTACAATCCAAATGTGTAATAGGAAACCATTCATCACTAATGATATGAAGAAAGAATTATTACTTCCATTTGTTCCCCTTTGGTTCATTATTTGCAATAGGTTTCCTCAACATTCTCCTCAAGACCTAGAATCTTCTTGGCTTGCTCCTTCAAAACAGGCACTTTCATCACCCTAAGAGGGGGGCGTAAACATGTTCCTTGCTAAAATGTTGAGTCAATTCAATGTCTAAAGTTCCAAATTCACATGCAGTGACTTTCACAGGCTTAGGAGGCTTAGTGGCTTCCACAACTTGCTTAGTTTGAGTTGCTCCAAGAGGAAATCTTGGATTACTCTTTTTCATTTGTATTTCTTTTGCCTTATTTTGTTTTTGATAGGTTGCCACATTACCAACTTGCATTTTCCTCCTTATTTCTTCTTAGGAGTTTTTTCGAGCTAGACTCTCAACTACCTCCATAGGATCCACACTCCTATCCTTGATTTGCTTCATTTGAGACTCAAAAACATTATAGGTTGCACCCACGACAATGTTTATACCATCCCAAGGTCTACCCACAAAGGTTAAGAAGTTATCTTGACTAGACCCTTCACCACCTCCACTTAATTTTTTATTAATGAATTCTTGGGTTCTAGGACATAGTCTAGGATCATGATCTTCATTGCAAGTGGGACACCAAAAGTAAGTATCTTCTTCAACAATATTGTGGGTGTTCAAAGGAATGGGAACCTTTTAGTCATGATTTTGATTCTAATTTAGACTTGGATTTTGATTTCCCCTTGGCCTATTCCAAACACCATTGTTTCCACTAGGTTGGTTTCTAAGTTGTGCTTGGGCATTTTCCAAGTTCACCAACCTATTTTGGATTGTCATGTTGCTTTGGATCATGGTTGTTTCTAATTTTTTAAGCATTTCAGATATTGCAGCGAAGGGGTCATGAGATGGCTCAACTATAGCCTTTGACTTAGGTTCAACTTTAGGATGGATAGCCCTAAGAGGAGATTAAGATCTATGGGTTTTGCTTGGTTGAGGAATGTTATCACATCCATGTTAGCTGGAGCTACCATGCTGCAGATTGTGTGGTCGGGGACCATACTACATTTTTTTTTCCAGATCAGAGATCAGATGCCCACAGTGGGGGCATTCATTGTATCAAGATTGTCCCGAGCATAGACATCAGAGGGGACAAATGGTTTTGTATTGGCCCAGACATACTACAGAGCAGTTGCCACAGGGTCACCCTTCCTTGCTGAGCTTTGCATGATCCCATTTGAGAGAGTTGCTTTGCCATATTCTAATGAGAGTACTACAGAGTATTGCTGGTTTGCCACTTATTGCCCGGATTCAGTAGAGATCCAGTGTCAGAGATAGCTTCAGCAGCAGGTATATGGTATGGCAGGCATAGCACTTTATGGTTTATTGCACATGTTGTTTAGAATTTTTATTTATCATGGTACACGGACTTGACATATGATGTTTGATGTGGTGATCTCGATTGTTTATTATGATGTGTATGGCCCTGAGTGATGTCAGTCCACCCCATTGTAGTAGACTCATGTATATGCACACTCCATTGTAGTAGACTCATGTATATGCACACTGGTCCCTACCCCACTATCGGTATAGACTTGGTCATTTCGACCTCCTTGGCAGCTAACCTTGGATCCACCTGTCACTTCCTTCCACCCATCCGACTCATTCATGTTGATTTCTCCCAACTTGGACCTTGATTTGTGACCTTGACGATCCCCTTCCCCGTTGACCTCTGAGTATGCCATGATTCCTTGTCTTGTGTGCCTCATCTCTTTAGTGTGTGAGATGCATTCTCAAACCTGGGATTTGCTCCTGTCAGTTGCCCCCGATGTTGCAATGCAATATAGGATTGTGTAGACTCACCGGGTGTTCCCCATTGGTCATCGAAGCACGTACACTTGCCCCCATTACCTTGCAGTATGAGCACCTTGTTATATCTTTTGAGATATGTATGTAGCCCAAAAAGGGCCTTGAAATGTAATGAAATGAAGAAATGTAAAGGAAGCCAAAAAGGCTATGTAAATGTAAAATCAAGCCAAAAAGGCTAAGCTTGAAAGTCAAATGTAAAAGTCCAAGTAATGTGTTTTTGAACACACACGGACACAGGTCAGCCATATATATCAGCATTGCAGTGGTTATTTCCTCACCTAGTCCTGCGGGGCAAGGAGGTGAGATGGAGTAAGGGACAGCTAATTCTAAGTGTCCCCTAGAGTCTCAAGTTACGGTTTGCCAGACACCCAGTCATGGCGGCTCTAGAAAAGATCCTCACAGAGTCTTCTGAAGGCACGGATGTGAGTTGCAAGGTACATGTTAGATGATCAGTGGTGGTTTCCCTGCACTATACCCATTTGTGAGGCACCGCCCTTCCCTGTGTATTATCATGGTATGCTTATGTTAGTGGGTCCCGCCTTCCTCGTTTATCCGAGGGGTCACACGGTCTTGGTCCTCGTCTTCCCGTATCCTTCACCTTGTTTATCCACCTCACCCAAAGTTAGCTAAGTGGTCAAGTCTATAATTTGTGCATAGCATTGAGTCTTTGTTGGAGGTGGTGGGCCCACCTCACCCGGGGCCTATATTTATTGAGATATTTATGTTTTGATCACCATATCGGCATTATATTGTTTTAAGTAATGTACTAACATAAATAAGGAAGCCTTGATGCTTCATGTTGCTTACAGATTTTCAGCCATTGCCATTTTGACCAGATTTGACTTGGTCAAACCAGGTTGACTAGGCCAAAAATGGGCCCGAAAAAAAAAGTTGCGATCAAGATTTCGATTTTGGTCATTTATTATGTCTTGGGGTCCCATATGCGCCTCCAAGTGTCAGAATTTGAAAAAGTTGAAGCGTTGATGAGATTTTTAATTATTATGGGTCACCAGGGACCTGTTTTAATTAAAAATCTTGGATTTTGGGCAAACAGTGCCTAATTGATGGATCGGGGTCGTTCAAGTGACCATGTCTACTATATTTGGGGTCTACGATCGCATTGCAGTAGACGGTTCGTCAATCCGGGCAATATAAGTGGGTCAAAAGCCCAAATTACATCTTCAACAATAAAAACCAGCAATAAATTAATATGGAAATCAAAATATGGCAAAGGTAACTATGGAAAATGGCAATTGCAAAGGTTGGCTAATACAAGGGGGGTCTTCTAAGGTAATTTTACTATGTTTAGACATTCTATTTGTGTTGTGGGGCCCTCACTTTTCCCAGCTCATCATGTGGGACGAATTTGCCCATAGAGGGGCGTTTTTGACTTGGCAAAACTTCATTTTTTACAAGTTTTATGTATTGAGACTATGGTTTAGAGGTTTGGGGGGCTAAAACAGCCCATAGGAACCCCCCAACCACCTTTTGTATGTATTTTATGGGCCCCACGAAGGGCCCCATCCTCCACATGGGTGTTAGAGGGCAATTCACCCCCCCCTCTCTAGCTTGCATCTCCACCATCGATTTGGGTTGGGAGAGAGTTAATCCCAGCCATTGATTATGGAGGGAATTAGGGTTGATTGAGAGCCTTTCTCTACTTAAGAGAGGAGCTCTCTCATTTGGAGGGCTTCTTGGCATTTTGTAAACTTGAGATTTGGTAATAGAGAGACATTTCTTCCGAGCTACTTGTAAATATGGTAATGGAATGTTATGGTGTTGATTATTAGCTTATTTCCGGTGCATTGTTGAGTGATTTTGTGGTGTCCCCATCCTTCCTTGGCCAAACGAATTCCAGGTGAAATCGACCACTTGAGGGGGACGCAGCTCTTGAGCTAGCAGCTCCACGTTGGTGTTCTCTCTTCGAGATTTTAACAAGGGAAGTAAACTTACACTTGTTTCTTGATTTCCTTCATTATTTGTCGTTCATTTGTTGATGATTTCTTGCTATTTGCCATAGTTACTGACTTATCTCTCTCTAGCAGGTACAAGGGCGAACTGGGTCAACTGGATGCACCAAAAACGGTAGGGGAAAACACACTACTACTCAGCATTTGGTCTTCGAGATTTGTCTTCAACACCAAGCTCCTCCATCTCTATCATTTTACGTAGGAAATCCTTGCTTGTTTCTTGTATTTTCATTTCCATTGTGAATGTTAAGCTGCAAACAATAAAATAAACCCTAAATATAAAAAACTAAAAACTCCACCGTTAAAACTTGTTTTTCTTTCCAAACCCGCTTATTAAATGTTTAAATCTAAAGTTTCAGTTCAATTAGACTCCATTTGCCCTTAGAACTAGCACTGGTCCATTTGGCAAAAACGCCCTCCTTGGGCGTTTTTCTCTTACTGTCTAGTTGGGTCACTTTGGGGTTGTGGGTAGTTTTGATTTGGGTTTAAATCATCATTTCATCATTAGAAATCAAGCTATTGTTTGCTGGAAGTGTTTATAATTGCTAATTTATCGCTGCCCTAGGTCCATTCAGTCACTTAAACAGTCCCTTCCTTGGGCAGAATTTGCATCTCTCCATCACTTCTAGTTTGCTTCGGATCCTTAACTAAATTTCCAGCCACATAATCACTAATCTAATCTATTTTATTCATCACATTTGATTGCTGGTCACATTCCACTCACATACTTATTTCATGCTTATGTCCAACCATTGGCTGAAATTGAGCTTAGGATCCATCCGATACTCACCTCTTGTTTGCATCTATTTATCTTCTTTGGGGGTTTGGGTGTCTGATTTGTTGCTCAACCATCACTGGTCGAGCGGGGCCCCCTGACATGACTACTTGCCTTGTCTAAAGTGACAAACGCCTTGTCTGGTGTGACTACCGTTCCTTGAACGGTGGACTTGGCGTTTGCAGGTTACACCTACCTGGCTGCTCACCCTCTACCATCCCGGACGGGATATCTTTTATTAGCAACTAGAGTTAGTGTGATAACAAGGAACATCCTAAATTGGCCTTGATAAGCATTCATATAATACAATAAAATCGTAGCAGCGGGAGGAGAGTAATCAGTAGGAATGTCATCAACCAATCTATTAAATCTTGCATTAAACTCATCCACAATCTCATTTTCATTCCTCTTTACACAATTTAGTACATTCAAAATAACCTTAGTGTCTTTATTTTCTTGCCATCAATCAAGGAAAACCTTTTTACAGTCATCAAAGGATTTAATACTATTATCATGAAGGCCTTGAAACCATCTAAATGCTCTTTGTTTAATGTTAGGGCAAACAACTTAAAAAGGACATTAAGATGGTTAAACCCCTCGACATTCATGCGCCTTATAAATTTATCCCACTGATATGCAACGGATATGGCATTATCTCCACTAAATTCAAGCAACTTTCCATTGAATTTGAGCATAGCATTTCAATAACCGACAATAGCTGAAAAATCAAAAGGCATGTTTGTAGGAGTTGGTTAGCCAAGGTGTTACCATGTCTTGAGGTGTAGGATTCAACTGACTTGAAGAACTACTTTGAATGATGGATCAAATTACTTTTCTCTTTTCTCTATAGTATCTTTCGGGTTCGGGAACAAAAGGAACAAGTGTTTGGAAGATCCTCTTGTGGAGTATCTCTTAGGCACAAATTAGGTGGAGTTGCCAAATGAGCTACTAGTTAGATTATGAATTGGGAAAAGGCTTGTTACCATTCAAACTAGTAGGCTAAGATTGCAAGTGAAACGCAATCACATAAGAAACTTGGACTGCTGTCACCTTTGTCCAATCTTCTAACTTCTTCGAGATCCAATGTTGTCCCAAGGGGAGAGCCCTTTAATGTCCCTGCCAAGTAGATGCCAAATTCCTTCCAAACACATTAAAGCATAGATCAGTGCCTCTAATGGAGTCAAACACAGAGTAATAGAGAGAGTTAGGACAGTGCTTGAATAGTAGTTTTGGCAGTTTTGTAGGTCTATTTAGGGTTAAAAAAGATGGGTCGAGGATTTCATGCCCGAAATTCTAGGGCCGCGAGAAGTTAGGGCCAAAATTTTGGGGTCACGAGAATTCAGGGGCGAGATTTTAGGGCCACGGGAATTTAGGGTCGGAATTTTGGGGCCATGAGAATTTAGGGCCACGAGAATTTAGGGGCGAGATTTTAGGGCCGAAATTTTAGGGAGGCCAAAAAATGAAGAATTTTTTTTTTTAGGGTTTTTGTTATAAAATTGCAGACCTAATTCTAACCCTACTTCTACCATGAAAATGCAAAATTACACATGAAAATGCAAGTTTAACCTAGCAATAATATTTACAAAAATTCAAACTAGGGTTTGATGTAGAGAAAATGGACAAACTTAGGGTTTTAATGGATGTTACCCCAAACTCTAGCCTTAGAGGAAGGTAATTCTCCTTGATACTAAGTTAGGACTTCTTGAAACAACCTCTAGGGTTGGTTTCAAGAGTCTAAACTAGGGAAAAGTTGGAGCTCCAAGGCTAAACTTTGTAAAAACCTCCTCTTGAGAGCGTTTTAATATGCAATGATGATAGAATAGCAAGCAAAAGCCTTATTCAAAGAGAATGTAACCCTAGAGCTACCATTCAATCATTCAAGATGCAAAATTGACCTACCATTCATCAAGCAAACCTTAAATGTAAAAGACTTACTTGAACATGAGTTATTCCAACCATTCTAGCATCCACAAAGCATTAGCAAGACAAAGAAAGCATCCAACTTCATCCAAGCGCAAGAAGAATCATCCCTCCAAGAGGTGCACATCACGTCATAAGGCCCTTCTAGGGTAAAAGAGTAGCATAATGAATTTTATCCCATAAATTGTGTGTAAAAATGAAGGGAGGAGATTGTATTTATATGATCTCACTCACTTTTTACAAAATAACCAAGCCTACATGCTTTAAAATGTCAACTTAAAATTAAAACATGTCAACTTAAAATTATTACATAAAATAATATAAAATAATCAAATTTGTGGGTAACTTGGGGCATTTTCCCCAAAGTTCACCCAAAAGTGACTAAAATGACTGAAAATGAACAAAATACTCCAAAATGAAGATTGGAGTAGACAAGGGGGGATGTCATACCCCATCTAACCCCAACAGTAGTGAAAACCCCTCAATGCCCCCCACATCAAGCAATGTGGCCTCGTACAAAGGATGATGTCATCATGACAAAAAGCCCAAGGAGAGAAGGCATTGTGATGCAGAGGGACTAGGAGGGTGTCAATGGTGACTTGGAAGAGAGACAAAAGCCTCAGTGTTGAGAAAAATGTCACCGGAATGATAAAACAAGTGAGGGGTCATATGACCTAGTCACCTACCCCTAGGAGCCCCAGACACCAACCTCAAGGCTTCAAGCCCTTTCATGAGGCAGTCAGCAATGCCACTAAGCCATAGTACTCCCAGGAGAAGGACCAAAAGGTCTGGCCATAACTTCAACTAAAAAAATGCTGGAAAACACCCCTCTTGGCCAAAAAAAATCACCCTCTCTCCCTAGGGCACATTTGAAGGTGCGCTGGTAGTGGTACCACGTAACAAGGCTCATCAATTATTAAAATGGCATTTTAAAGCTTGGGTTGAAAGGACTTATCCCCGACAACGACGCCAAAATGTTACAACTTGATTTAGCACTTGAGTGGGAAAGTCCCAACCCACTAGTGCTATCAAGGAGCGACTTCAAAAAAAGCACCACTATCACCTTAGTACTAACTTCCCTCTCTTTAGACTTGCTCTCAAGGTCACGGAAGGCTTCCCTAGGGTTGATTTGATCAATTATAGAGAGAGAGAGAGAGCTAAAGGGGAAATGATGATAACTTAGTTAGAATTGTGCAAGTTAATTACCAAGTTAATTTCCCAAAGAGTGTTTGATCATGTAAGATTATTAAGTTGCTAAACAAGCCAAACACTTGAAATGAAAATACTTAAGGATACAAGATATCATTTTGAAAAATGCAAAACCATGAATATTAAGATCATCAATTCTGGAATTTAAAGGATCTTTTGCAAAAAATACTCACAATAAATCAATACCAAAAATGGTTAAACAGTGGGTTCATTTGCTACAAAATAAATACATCCAAAACCAAAATTAAAGGTGGAATAAGTTGCCCAATTAATGTCTTAAATTATACTAAGTTATGGCCCAGGGTGAAGCCTTGCTTGAGTAGATTTTCTGAAACAAAGTGTCACTCAAGGTGTTGGATTAATTAGATGAAATTGTAGATTTCTTGAAGTGATGAAAATCACCTCTCCAAATGTGGAATTGAATCAATGATTTAATACCAATGCTTCAATAAGAAATTTAAACAACATCCCATTTATTTGTGATTAAGTTATTCAAACACATGAAAACATCCCGAGAGTTGCGGTAGAGGAAAGTATTGCAAGAGAAACCGAATTGCACAAGTAATTTCCAGATTTTAAGAGAGAACCACTTAGTTAATATAGATGTGCTTAATAAAACATGAAATTATGATCCAATATTAACCAAATGAACACTAAAAATATTTTGCCTTTAGAATGTGATTGTTGTTTTGTACTAAAGCAAGATGACTCAGAAATTTCCAGAATTCAATAAACAGTAAAGAACAGAAATTTAAACCATGAAAATTAAAAATTTCAAGATGCTAGATGTCCACAAAAATTCCAGAATTAAGTTTAGTATGTTGTTATTAATTTCTAGAATTAATTAAGATGAATTGTGAGCCATATAACCACTTAAATCAGCCTTAAAACATAAGTGAAAAACCCAAAAATCTAATGTGATATTTCTAGCATGAAACCCTAACTTAAGATGTGATTTTGTGGATTATTAAGGGTTGATATTGTGGATTATTAGGAAATGAAAACAAAACATAAATAAATCTATGGAAAATCAAGCCTAAAATATAGCATGAGAAGTCACCTTGGCTTGATGGAAGAGAAATCTGAAAATTATTGCAGCCTGGTAGGAAACCAGATTTCACCCTAAAAAATAAAAGGAAATGATTTTTTTAACTTAGTGCTTGTTGAGATGGAGTCGTAAACTAGTGCCTTTGATCTTTTGACAAATGGAGTCCTAGAAATAGTTCTCCTTCAGATTACTTGGAGCTGGAACACCTGCAAAACGTGACAAATTCCCTCGAAGCCTTTGGAGTTTCATGCAAATCCTTCCAAGGAAGGGTCACCCTAAAGCATACACCTTCAATATCTAGATCCTAGCATATCCCCTAGCCTATGAAAACTTAAAAATTGCAACCCTCCTAAGGATGACAATCAAAAACAAGCTACGAGACTAGAACATATAACAAGTAAAGAGATTCTTCCCTATTTAATTCCAATGGAGTAAGACTACCCTTCTTATGGACTAGATCTAGAAATTTGACAATGCAAGAAAATATATGTTACCTCAAGAATTGATTCACCAAGATATGCCTCACATGTAAGAAAGGTCCCAAAGAAACCAAGAGCTTTTGATGCAAAAGATAGATTTATTCTCCAAACAACAACAAGAAGATACAATGAGGAAGGGCCTTTCTTATATAGGAGAGGAGCTCAACTTCCTTTATAATAAAATAATAATAGATCTACCAAAACCCTAGATCTATCCTAGAGAGGATCACAACTCCTCTAGATATGGTCAAAAAATGATAAATAATGAGCTAACCACTCCAACAAACCAACAACTAGTCTAAGATAAGGGGGGGGGGCACCACCTAGTCAATGGTCAAGCACATAAAAATGATACAAGAAAGCTCCAAAAGGGGAGCCCTCTCCTTCAAAATGGTCCATAACATAACCAAGTACATAAATGAGCTCCAACAAACTAGAGTGCTCCTCTCAAAACCCCACACTTGTGGTCCAAGTGCAATCTCCAAGGTGACATCTAAGCTCCAAAATCAAAGAATGAGTGGTACATGCCTCAAGAAGGGGAGCACTCTCCATAAAATAAGTTCCAAGTGGTAGCAACAAATCAATCTAGGGTCAAAACCTAGAACTCTCCTCCAAAATATCAAGAAAACACCTCCAAATGCTCACATGTGTGGGAACGACCCTTTAAAATGAGCTCCAAAGCCCTCAAGAAGCATCAACGATCCAAAGTGATGAAGATATGTCCAAGTGTCATAGAGAATGGTCCAAAATTATGCAATGTCTCTCACATGTCAAGGAAGTGAGGGTGTTCATCATGTAGGAAGGGGGTGATCCCATCCTAGAGAGCCTAATAACCATCAAGTATACCACAACAAATGTCATATCATGCAAATATAGTAGAGCGCTCTAGTGCTAAGGGGTTAGCCCACATTTAAATTAGGAAATGTTCACAAATATGAAGATAATACATGAGGTTAATTACAAATACGCCTTTCTAAGTTTCTAATGACCAAATGACTTATCTAACTTTTACTCATCTAGTCTAACATTGGTGTGACCCTTTTTAAAACCTTATTACATGTGAAAACCCTAAGTCAAGGTGCATAGCCTAGATTCCTAAGGTAAGTGAGGGTATATGAAGTGAAAGTGTACTTTAGGGAAAGAAAGGGGTCTTTGCAAATTAACCATCATAGCAATTGATTATGATAGGTCTACCCTTAAATTTCAAGAGCTAGGGTCTAAGATATTACTTCCACAAGTATGCCTTAGAAGGAAGTGTTGTCATGGGTCCTTGCAACTCTTTTTTGTAATCCCTTTTACTTTACTTTTACGTTTATTTGTTTTTCTTAGCTTTTTCATTGGTTTAGTCCCTTTACTTTAGATTTTCCTTTGATAACTTAGGACATAGGGAACCTAGCTTTTTGCAAAGGGGGAAATCTCCCATAAGCTGTTAGCCTACAAAAGCTTGTTGTGTATGCTTGTTGGCACACAATTTAAATCCTGTGTATGCTTGTTGGCACACAATTTAAATCCTATGTATGCTTGTTGGCGCACACCAGTTTGTTTACTGTGTATGCCAACAAGCATACATAGGCCAACTATGTTGTGTATGCTTGTCAACATACACGACAAACAAACTTTGTTTGTTGTGTATGCTAACAAGTTGTTAGCATACACAGCACAAACAAACCCAAACAGTAAACTAAAATGAAAGCATGAGGGAATTTACCTAAACCAGTTAACTCCAACTCCAAGCACTTTGCTCCATCCTTCAAACCTCTACTCATTGCTCCGTGTGTGTCCTATCTCGATCATTGCTCCAAGTTTCAGTTGCCCTATGGTACAAATGGTCTCAATGGTGGTTAAATTCATGTTTTTGTGTCAAACTCTTCTCCCAAAATGAGGTAGGCGCCATAAAAACCCTTCCCGTGGGTATACAATATTAGTAAAATGTGTTTTTTTAATTGTAGAGTAATCAGTTCTAGTTGAAGGAACCAATTCTCAACTTTTGAGAATCGACTCCTTCAACTGGAACCAATTCCTCAAACCCCAAAACTGTTTCCTAAAATTGGAAACGACTATTAAGACACAAGATCTATTTCCTAAAATCAGAATTAGTTCCTAAAAAAATATCCCAATTTTTTTAAGAATCGGATACATATCCCCGATTCCGCGTTTCCACCGTGTTTCCAATACATAAATTGGCAGGGAAGGGTCAATTCCGGTATCACTGCCCATTTGTTTCCAATTTAATTTAGCAACATCGACCTTAGAGTGTACTAGACTCTTTTGACTTTACAGATGAATACATACATGGGAATAGGTATGAGACCTTAGGTTAGTACTAATGATAGATCATTTACAAAGGGGAAAATGAAGGGGATGGATGAATTGGCTAGTGAAATGAAAAATGGCTAGTAAAATGTTATGAAACGGGTGAAATCACTTAACTTAGTTCACTAGGGTACAACTTAACCTTTGGAATGACACACTTCTAAGGAAAATTAACACCAAGGTTAGACTAAGTAATGAGTAATTGCTTTAACCGCTACTGCTTTAACTACTATGAGTCATTATACGAGCATAGAAATAACATCCCATGAAATCATATCATCATACATGCAAACATTCTAAGTGTCAATGAGGTTAAGAGATATCACAACACTAGTGCATCTAACACCATCTTTGCTAAGCACATGGACCATCTAAAAAAGCAAGAAGGATCTCTGACTCATGATCTATGAGGAAGCCACATATCTCATCTTAGGAACAACTGATTAATATATCACCCCTTGTTGAAAAAGGGGTAACACCGAGTACAAACAAAACACTAGTAAGCTCAAGGATATCAACTGATGGCATCTAGAATGAGATAGATCCCACTCTTGCAACTAGATACATGACATCATCATCGAGTTCCACTTGCATGCATGCCTCCAACTCCTGAAGTTTGTTGAAGGTTGTTAGAGGTCATATGTTTGGAGGCTCCACTATCCACATACCAACCGACACCAGACATGGTGTTAGATGACATGCATGAGACAATAGAGGAGTATGTCCCAAGCTTCGATAAAAGCTCATCCACTCCAGTTGATGCTTGTACACTCCTCGCAAACTGCTTCTGCTATTGTTTCTTTCCCTTCCCCTTCTTCTCATGACATTGAGATGCAAAATGCCCAAAATTTTGACACTTGATGTGGCTCAAGTCCTTCTTTCCCTAGTTATAGGAACCTAAATCCTCTTTCTTCCCTATCTAACCCTTCCTAGGTCCTCTCTTCTTGTTGTCCTTCATCTCCCTGATGAGAGCACGATTTTGCTCCTCCTCCTCCATACCTACAATAGCCTCTTGTCTTGTCTCCTCTTGGATAAAGTCATCCCATAGCCTCTCAAAAGTGGGAAGCTTTTCCCAAGCACAAACTCCATGGACAAAAGGTTGCCAAAAAGTGAACCCATTTAATGCGATGGGTACTAGCTCTTCACCCTTGACCTCTTCTCCAACTATTGCAAGTTGATCAAGGAGTTCAGTGATCTTCATCAAGAAGGCAACTACAACATCTGTCTTGCTCATCTAAGTGGCTCTAAGCTTATTCCTCAACAACGTCATCCAATTGATGTTCTCACTTTGGTATAGAGTGACTAGAGCATCAAACATGTCCTTTCCTGTGGTCTTCCAAGTGATGTGAGGGATCAAATGATCCTTCACAGAGTCAAGGAGGACTCACTTGGCCTTGGCCGTCTTCCTTTTATAATCTGCCAACAACGCGATAACGGTAGGCTCTACAACTACTTTCTCAACAAAGTCCCACAGATCCTGCTCCTCCAACAACCTCTTTACCCAACACTTCCACAGGATGAAGTTTGAGGGACCTTCCAATCTATCTTCATATCTGATACTGAATGTAGTCATGCTGTTGAATGGGAATATTCTGCTAAACAAAACAGATCAACAACCTAACAAAAAAAGCAACAACCTTATCACGGGTCCACTATGCTTTTCTAAAGCATGGATGGGCATCTCACCTCCGAAACCTCCCAACAATTCCCTCTCACAAGTAGCAACCCTACTATCAATTCAAGGATTCCTTGTAGGTTTCAGCAAACCGCTCTGATACCATGTAAAAGTTTCCTAAGACATTGTACACGGATTCTGCAGTCTGTAAATTGTTTCTACAGAAAACTAACAGTCTAAAATAAACACTACTAAAAACAACAATCTGTAAATTACATTAGAATCTATGAACACATACAATTAGAGAATATAACGATAACTCAATTAGGCCACTGTCAACATCTGCTACTGCTCTTATAAATTCTGAACATGGAAAAAATCTGCTACAGGAAAACACCCCTAGACTGGTTGCTGCTAAACTCAAGACTCAATCAATGAATTTTTACCTCTGCCCTCTCTTATAGATCTGAGAAGGGCGTAATAGGGTTTACAAAATAGATTTGCATGTGAATCAAACTCAGAAAGGATTTACGAAAAAATAAAATTAAACTGAATCTTTAACTAGCAGGCAATGCATGCCTCTAAGATTAGCTGGTGATAGTGCCTGCCTTTTCTAGGGCTAGCTGGCAGGTGCATGCATGCATGCACCCTCTCCCTCTATAAAGCAAGAGTGATGTACCCCCTCCTTGAGAACTATGATCCACCCTCTCTAGCTTCTATGGTGCTGCAGAACAGGTGCCCAGATGTGCTGCTGTAGAAAACTGTCCAAGGTACACTTCACTAACAACTTTGTCGTTAAAAGGGTTGTCTGGTTGTCCCAATTTATGCATTGGTTTTGTTCTTTTAACCTTCTTGATGTAGGTTGGCCCAACTCTTCAAGTGTCGTGCTGTCATTCTAGGTTCAAGATGGCCTTCGCCAGGGAAGTTTTTCCTGTCTTTCTGATATAAATGCTCTACTTTTGAGGAATTAGGTTGTACATGATATTATTTCAATTTTCAACTATAATTTATTTGTTGGTAAAATAACATCAGGGAGAAGAGGCATACCTATGAATCAGATGAAACTTCAACTTGCAAAACACATGAGAGCCCAAACAAAACTTACTAGTTCAAGTGTTTTAAGTTCGAAAGATACCCCAAAATGAACCACTATTCTGACATCATTAGGAAAGGAGTTATTTCAAGTTTTATGCATTTGGAATTCCGTAACATAGACATGCAAAATGTTTATGTCAATAACACAAATACTTGTTCCGTCTAAGTATTTTCAAACATCGGGAACATGAGACTTTAAACCTTGAGAAAGAGAGAGAGAGAGAGAGAGAAAGAGAGAGAGAGAATAGCTTGGGATTGAAGTCATTGAATGTGTTGATTGTTTTTAGGAGTTGCCTATAGTAAATTGTTTACCCAACATAAAGAGCATTCGATAATGATAAATGGACTGTATGCATATGAATCCTAACCTACCAAAATCTCTAAACTAGTTATGACATAACAAACATTCTTGGAGGAATGCAAAACAACCATATATACTGTTATGTATAGAGGTAAAAGAGTTCTATACTTTGAAGGGCATATTCCAGAATTAAACATAATTTAATTTGGATGCAACCACAAAATCCTGGAAAGACAGAGCAACCATCTAGATCAATTGACTTTTGTGATGGAGTGATAAGAAGAAAATCTATTGGTTTTATTGCCTCCATTGTTGCTCCTAATAAAGTAGAGGGCAGCCTGTCTATCAGTTCCAACTTTTCAAATATTGAATATGAGAACTGGAGATACTAATTAAACCAACGAAAGAATTTGGCAACTGATATTCAGCAACGACAATAAATTCCATCAAATGAATGAATCTATTATTGGCCAAGAAAGATTTCTAAATGCAGTGAGAAAAGCATCTAGAAAAGTTAGTAAGGACCAAAGGAAGTTAGATTTGCACCTAACCACCCATAGCCCCCAAACAAACAAACAACAATTAAACATCAAAAGCAAAACATTATAAATATTAAAGACTGGCATTCCATGTGAAGCTGAGGGATTGTTGACAATTACGAATAGCCCATGGTGGTGAGTAAAGGATCAAAGGAGCTTATTGATAATTCACAATGATTTTTTCTCCCCGTCCATCTTAATGCTAGTTACAAAAAACCTTCATGACTCCGAAGGTTCTAAAAACTATAAATATATTTTCTATGCCATCATTTCAATATGCTTTGCACTTCTGTCTTGTATTTTTGTGCACGCATAAGTCATAGAAAGTTATACCCTAGCCTTAGGCGACTCCATAGGTTAACATAGCTATCAACTAAGGCCCATTATGGGAACTATGAAATGCCTGTATTTTTATAGAATCGGTTCCCTCCATATGAATTCGTTGACATTTTTTGAGGTACATATGGGTTAACATGTAATGTAACCCTGTTCAATCAATTAAAGATAAGCAGTCTGGAAGTTATGCATTGTCTACATAGTGGACAGTGTCCAGAATGTCACATGACCAACTCCCAAACTTTGCAATCATACCCCGTGTCTAAGCCAGCATCATATCTTTATCATTGATTTCACCCAATAAGAAGTGGCGCAACGTGACTCCATCCCTACCATATAAATTCAAGTACAAGATATCTGGTTTGGTGCTTTGGAAGCCATTACTTATCCCATTGTAGAGAGAACATGTGACAAGTAACAAATGTTACATACCCTACAGATGAGATGGATTTCACCAAACAGTCACAAACATTAGTGTCATGTTTATGATCTAGCGTTGTAACATAAACTTATGCTATTCGGTTTCACATACACTATGTCAAAACTTTATACTAAGTATGTGTTTATAGTCTCACCAGAGTTGAATCTTAAAATAACATGGTTGTGTAATTTCTGAAGTTGTGTAATTTCTGAGGCACATCACTGAGAAAGATCATTTTGTAGCTAGCTTCTATGTTATGTATTTATGTATGCAATCACGCATATCTATATCATTTTGTATATCCTATTATGTTGTTTCCAATTGAAAGTATCTGTTTGTGCTCTTGTAATAATGCATATTAACGCATGCCTTTTTGTCTATATCGTGTAAAGGTAAATGCATGTCCAAAAGATTCGGCATTCAATCATTCATTCAAGATTCAACATGGAATGAACATGCAAATATTAATGAGGAAAATAACTGAAGCTGGTACTAGACCATTTATCTTCATTCTGCGGTGGTATTTGCGAGCTATTGCTGCCCCAGCTTGCACACACATCTCCACAACAGCAGGTGCATGACCATAGAATCCTCTCCCTTCATCTACAAGTGGGGTTGGATCCTGTTCACGTATATGCCACACATACCTTGGTGGTATGAGATCATCCAACTCAGCATGTTTCCACATGTGAAGCCCTTTCCAGGAATCATATTTAAATATCCCACACAGCCTAACCTTATGTCCTGATGGACCGACATGGACTTCAGGGCAGTGTCTGCAAACTTTTACAGGATAGACAAACATAAGTTTTTTTATCCCCAGTCTCATTGTCTCCCAAGCTTGTAGTGTTCTTTCTGCCAAAGCACAGAGCTCTCCTGGCAAATGGGAGGAAGATTCCAATACCTCTGTATTTATGGATGCCTTATTTACAATGGCAGATATATTATTTGATGATTGAACTTGAAATCTATCATTCATACTAAGGGACTGGCTTGTTCTGTTTGTTGGATATTCAGGGAGCTCCACTCCTGCTTGAATACAAAGCTCAACAACAGCAGGAATTCTATCAAAGTCAAACCTTTCATCGTGCTTTATTATATCTTGAAACATATCATAAAGATGAAAAGTTTCCACAGGAACAATAATATCATTAATGTTCCCTTCTATCCAATCATGCATCGAATCTTTTGCTCCCCATTTATGGCCTCGGCATGTCCGGATATGATGTCCTATATGGCCAACAAATATTTCTGAACAGTGCCTGCACAAGTGAAATATTGGCAAGTTTAAGCTTCGCTGTAGGATATTTAATGTCTGATAAGAATGGAAATGAAATTATGAATTCCATCCTAGAGAAGTATCTCTCTCTCTCTCTCTCACTTATATAGATAGATAGATAGATAGATGACCAAGAACAATAATAATATTTAAACAGGAAATATGTAAAGAGCAAATTAAAGTGCATAGATGGAAAACACAAACTGGATGTATAGATTAAAAAAATGAAACCTGGTAATTGCAGTGTGATCATGAATAGCAGCCATGAACCAAGAATTAATTGAACAAGAGCAGTAGTAATCGCACTGAAGGTGCTCAACAAAGTCTTTGGTCTATTTATTAGTTAGAAGTTGCATATCTCCTGTCAATGTATAACGTATTCAAGCTAGTGTCTCGTATCTGCCCTCAATTCCTCTAAGGCCAATGCTCTCCTGATAACTAACATGAGAACAATTTCTGATGTTGTATGTCTCGCTGCTCCTCTTTACTGTCTCTCTATCCACTGAAATTCAAACCATTCTAGGTGGTAAGAAAGAAATCAGCGAAGAGATTATGTTGTTACAACCTAGGAGTTTCGCACAAACTCATCTGACCTGAGCTTCCAGTTCACCAATCTCTCTGAAAGTCCAAGTTGTACCATTCAATGATCAGTAAAACACAATGTCAGACTTATGCGTGATCATAAACATAATTATTGTAGAAATGCTCAAGGGGTGCGGGTGTGGGGTGTGGGAGGGGGAGTACTTTTTACTTGTTAAAGGTGATATTGGCTGAAAAATGTAGTGATCAGCTCCTGTGTCATACGGTGCATCCATGTAGCATCTGCAAAATGCACTGAGCAATGAAGATAGGTATCAATCAGGGGGGTAAGGTATCTTTGTTCAATGTATGTAGGTTGATAGTGTTCCAACTTCCAGCATCCTCTTGGAAAAAAAAATATGCATGTCTTTAATAGTGAAAGAAACAAGTCAAGGGGATAAAAAATTCATCATGGTCACAACTTGCCCCTCTCTGTCGGAATAGAAGGATTTGGAGTTAGAGTTACAGTGCTCCTTTCTCAATATACAAGTCAGGAGAATTGTATGAGAAGATGCTCCCCAAACCTTCTATTCAAACCAAACTCCATAAAAGGTGGAATCTTAAAGATGATGAATGTAAATGGCATAAAGGGGTGCAAGCTATTTGGGACTTGAGGATTTCCTTCAAAATGAGGCTCTTTGCATTGTTCATCATGTATATGACACTCATGACTAAATGAAGGCTTCATAAGATGGGATTCATGTTGATGTTTTGTAGCTCAGACAGGAACTTCCACATAGGTTAGGTGTCAAATATGCGTGAAGTCGTCCAAGTTAATCTATTTTGTAATTCACTTTAGTAATAAAGTGAAAGTCTTTTAATTATCTGTTGAGTCTAATAAAGTGCATTTTAATGCATTAGTGATTTAGGCTAATCTCAACCGTAGTTCTCACCGTGAGATTAGGGTTTTGGTAGATTAGGTCTTCGGCTGAAGTATAAAGGCAGGTCAAAGTAGAGGGTAAAGACACATTCATTCTTCACAAAGACAGGTTGGTCGGAAGGTGAAGAAACCCAACAGAGAGTTAGAGTGCCGAAGAGAAGCCTGGGTGAGGAACCAAGCAGAATTCAGCCCGCAGCCAGCAAATTTCAGGACGCAGCAGCAGGAACAGGTGATCCATACAGCCCGTACGGATCCATTCTGTCAACGGGTGGATAAGTCCGTACAGTCGTACAGCAGGCCGTAAGGCTGCTGTGAAGTTTACAGGTTTCAGGGAGCAGTTTTTCTCAGTTTCGGTGGGCAGATTTATCCTGTAAGTCTGCACATCTGTTTTTCTTGAGTGTACCATACAGCTGCAGCCTGCATGTTATTGGCAGCTGTGGAGGTTTCCTTGTAAGCTTTGAAGTATTTAATGAAAAGCTGATTTGAAGGAGTACATGCATGTGTTAAATCGTTTTATGCTTCCGCTGTTCATTTTCCTACTATGTGTGTGAATGCTGCTATGAGAAGAATTTAATTTCCGCAAGTTCAATATCAGTTTATTTATTTGAGAACATAAGGATGGTATTCACCTAGGGTAAGGAAAATTTACAATTCGTAGGTGGGAACTATAGTCATTGTGGGAAGCCAAAGGATGGTGGACATGTTTATTGGAGGTGTCCATTCATTGAGGTCTGGAACTGGATTCAAAGCCTTATGCAAGCACGTCACTCATCATTTCTACTAGAAAGATATTCTTCTTGGGAATCCTTGGTGCTACCACAAATCTGGCTAGATTATCCAGCAGGTAATCAGGATGGTCACTCTTCACTTCTTGTAACGAAAAACAATTTCTAGGATGTTAGAAGATTTGCCCAAATCAGGTTTAGTAAACTTAACAAGTTTTAGATTCTATAGTGATACAATGTTCAACTTGTCGGATTGCCTTAAGAAAGGATTGTGAAAAGCTAGACATATGGGAAAAGATGTTATGCACTTGCCCTACTTGCATGGATAGGTAGGTGCAGGCTTTTCTTTTTAAAAGAGGAAATGTTATTTTGATAAGATGTTATTCTTGTATGTACCTTTCAAAGGGATGGCAATAGCATGGCCTGAGCCATATGGCTGAGACACGCCTTATCTCCAAAGCATACGGACAAAGACTCAGGGACTTTTACCTTTCACCCGCCCTTAAAGCGAAGGTGAATTGGAGAGTGCCCCGGGTCACTGGGACTGTTGTGAATGAAATCAGAAGCAGGGGAAACACAATGAGCAAAGCTCTGTAGTGGCCAATGCAGACCTCCCAAGCTACAATTAGAACGTGAATGGCTAATAAGCACGGAGTTCTGTTTGAACTCTGAGCTTTGCTAGCTCAAAATCAAAAACATCCCTTCCAATAACATAGTAACCTAAGTGTCAAGTTCTTTCAAAAGAAGTATTTGTGAAAGCAATCCTTCAGGTAAGCTACCAATATTTGGGGGACCTATTCCACCAAATTTGCCCATGACTTGCACCTTACCCCAACCACAAGTAGCCCACGAAATGTGAACATTCCTCTGGGGAGATTGGAACCTTGGTGGGTATTGCTAATCCCCCACCAAATTCAGATCCCTCTAGCGACATGTTCCCCCCTCATGGGTCAGCATGCCCATGTAAGCAAATACTTCCTGCAGGTGGGGCCAAGTGCAAGTCGTGGACAACTATGGTGGAAGAGATAGCACCCAATTGCAACATTTTAGCCAAGGAGAGCTGCTGTGAGCTTGTGAGACACACTCACTTCGTTGTAATCAATTTTCATGCTGAGAAAAAATATCTGCATATGCTGACTGGAAGCATCCATTAAATTAAATAAAGAAAACAAAAATTAAATTTGGAAACAGTACTATGATTTGAAAGTCGCTAGGCTAGAGAGAAGAAGGGGAGTATTAATGTGGAATGAAGGATTACAAGGCATGACACCAAAACCACCACCATGTTGGTATTAGAGAGAGGGAGGATGCTAACACACCAACCCAGTGACCTGTACCACAGAGTCTTCTTCTGGATTGGTAAGGAATCCATGTTGAAGGAATCATGGCTTTGATAATACTGCTCTCTTGAACCATAGCTTCCTAGTAGAACAAATTGGATAATTTGACAAAATCTTTCTTGTACTCACACGAGTACAAATTCAAATTTTCATAGAAGTTACACCCACCCAGTGACTTGTACCACAGAGCCTTCTTCTGGATTGGTAAGGAATCCATATTGAAGGAATCATGGCTTTGATAATACTATTCTTTTGAACCATAGCTTCCTAGGAGAAGAAATTGGATAATTTGACAAAATCTTCCTTGTACTAACACGAGTACAAATTCAAATTTTCAAAGAAGTTACACCCACCCTAAAGTCCCAAGAGGTTCTTATAAAACTAGAAGTTATAGAAGGAGATTTTGATTGAAGACAATGCCAAATAGGTGAATCGTTTTTCTATGACAAAAACTGCACAAAAAGGAATATAAGACAAAGCATCTCCATGAATGGTGAACATATAACTTAAAAAAGGAATTGCATATACAAGAAATGGGTAGCTGCAGGTCTTTACAAACATAACTTTCAAAAGCTTGGTGACTGTAAACATAGAATTTGAAAAAAGAACTGAATGTACAAGAAATGGGTACCTGCAGGCCTTTACAGGCATAACTTTCAAAAGCATTGAGACTCCTTCAATGAGGACAGCTCTTGCTTTCAAGACCTCCCGTGCCACGGGATCCATATATGGAACAGGGTAATATTTTGCCCGATTCTTTGTTCTCTCAACTATCATGGGTCGAAGCTTTCTCCACTCTTTTTTTGACTTGCAGGACCTTGTATGTACAAGGCAATTCTGAATCTTGCTGTGAAGGCAGAACCATGGGCTTTTCATTTGTAAAGCGATCATGATCCGAACAGAAGAAAAACTTTTCAGATTGACTATGCCTTGATCTTCTATGATGTGATCAATTAGACATGACCCGAAAGTTGTTACTAACCTTGGTAGCGAAATTAGCCTCGTGATGTTACGTTTTTTTAAATGCTTAAAGCACAACGAGGGTATCCTCCACCGGTCTGAGCCGAGAATTTAATAAATAAAATATATATATAACCCTTTTAACATAAATTTCCTATGATCCAAAATTTAACACTAAAAGTATTTACGAGTAAAGGATTATGTTGCAGTTAACATGAAATCGATATATATATAGAGATATATACATATACCTTTAACAATTATATATATATATATATAACATAAAGTTTCCAATGATTCAAAACTTTAAAATTAAAAGATCACAGCTTGCCATTTGTATTAAATTTCGATACTCTAAAAGTGGTTCATAAGACAAGTATGCAGTCATTAGTGCTTTAAAAAAAAAAGAGACCTATAGCCATGATTTATTGGTCATTGGAATTTAGAAAAGTAAAAGATTATATGGCAATTAATATGAAATTTATGATAATGGGTTATAATTTAAACGTTGGGATGCGGGTTTTTTAATGGTCTCATTCGGGTTCAAATTTTGTGAGTGATGCGTTGATCACTAATAGTCACATTCGACAAAAGTGGCTTCTTCAAAAGCATAGGTTCCATGCTATTAGGAAGTCTTGACTTTAGGTTGAGTCACAAGATTTCGATATATGTGACTTGCAGGTTGTTGCATACATCCTAAGGGGAATAGTGGTAGCGAGTTGGTTAGATTTTGAGGCTAGTCCAGGTCATTTTATCTAGTTACTGATCCCCCTATTCTGAAAAAAATGAAACTTATGGAGTGTCCTTGTCATTGTTACATGATTGTTGTCATCGTCAATTGGGTCTAACCCTAGTGGTTGTGGGATGTAGTGTTATCCTCTCCACCCTCGCATATTATTCTCGTAAGTGGCATGTTGAGCTCATAATGAGTTTGTTGTTGTAATGGATTTGAACCTTGTTGTTAACTTGTCCTTGTGCCCTGAAGAAGAATTTAGGTACCATCCTCGAAAGAAGGGGAAGTGCCTAGGGTTTTCCCCAGGGATATTACTTGGAAACAAAAAGAAATGGTTGTTATCATCAATTTTGAAAATTGACGTCCTACCTTCTTCTTCAAGAAAAGTCCATATCATGACTAAAAACTTGAAATGTACATCATTTCACAATTTAGAAATGATTATGTATTAAATGTTTACCTACATGCACAATTTTTTAGTTATATTTTATTTATTGATATATTTATGTTGTAAATATACATTTTTTCCTTACAAGGTTGTCCCCTTATCCATGCTCTCAATGTGAAGGTTGTTGAAACTCTGGCATATCTAATTTATAACAAGGTGGGCCATGGCCTTGTGAAAGGTATTCTTCTTCCTGACATTGACTATGGGTAACTTGTTAATGGAATTTTGTTGATGACTCGTTCCTCACCATTTTGGAGCAACAATCCTCCTTGGATAATACCATGGAATGCATGATTATGTTTTTTGGCACTTCTACTCCAACATTTAGTGGAAAAAAAATCAATGCTATAGACAAAGCCAATGCCCAAACATTATTTTCTTTGGCTTTGAGGGCCAGGATTGATCCTAGATTCAACCTAGCCATGTCTTTAAGTGTACTAGGATATTGTTTGCATTCCAAGCCTCACCTAAGGATCTATGAGAGGTGGTGGTCCTTAGGGTTGACAATAAGGTGGATAAATGAATTACGAATCCCCAATCCCTTGGGTACTTGTTACCACCCATGCATACTACTCTTCATGTTGGGTGCCCTTCGTGAAATCTTATTAAAGGTTGGGATAGACTCTAAGCAATTTTTTGTGGACCAATATTTTTGGTGACAATGGCTCTCATAAGGTGAGTTGGGACTCGTGTTGTTGAGGGTAGGGAGATTGTGTACAGTGTGACAAAATACTCCGACAATAGTGGTATGGTTCATTAAGGCATATAGGAAATGATGGTGGTCTATCCTTCCCTACCCTTAACCAAGCAGGCAAGCAAAACAAAGTTGGATTTGTGAGGAAATGGGAAGCATACTTGTGAAACACTCCCTGCAAGGTCTTCAAATCTTTAGGTTCATCTAGAGGAGCGGAAGGAGGACAATCTGTAAGTTATAATAATCTCCCAATGGTCATGCAAATGATACAACAAACAACAAAGATCCCATTATTTTTTGTGAATGTAAAATCCTATTGTTAGTTCCACAAAACTCTATTCTACTTATTAAAAATGCATAAATCAACAAAGCAAATTTTGGTGGCAAAGAAAATGAAATGTACTACCCCAATTGTGTTGAAGGTAGCCTCAAATCTTCTCTCCTTGGGGTACTTCCTCACTTTGGGCTCCCTCCAATCTCATAGCACTTCCTTTTTTTCTAATCATTCTTCAATTTGATAGCATAACCACAACTATGCCAATATCAAGATATTATTTTAGGAACATAACAATAGCATGATGAAAAGAAAGGATTGGTGCAAGGTGGGTAGATTAATCCAAAGGAGGTAGTAACAGCATAAACCTATCAATGTAGAGATGGTTGAATTGGAGGAATGAGGACTCTATTTTATGGATGGATTTGGAGCCTCTTTAGATGAGAATACCATAACTTTAGGGAGGGATAAGCCTTCAAAATCTGGATAGTAGCTCAATTGTGATCAATGTTGAATAGACAAATGTTGTCATGAGTAGAGGGGAGTAAATGAGGCATGGAATTTTGTGTTTTTTCATGATTTCCGACATCGTGTGGATATTGTCGAAAAGTTCTTGTGCAAGTTTTATTAATTTTAATCCATTTAGTGTGTTGGTTTCATAAGAAAAAAATGCACAGGTCAAAATTACCAAATATTGTCAAAGCTTATTTCCTTTTGTATTGATTAGGTTGCATTTTTGCATGTGTTGTGTCATGTTTCTACAATTAAACCAAATTTAGATGCATTCAAGAACTAACATCATTTGTAGCATGAAGATGAAATGTGGGTGTTAATAAATGTGTCCTAATGAATGAGGGTAGGACGAAATCATATGATCGAAGGATATCATGTTTTATAGAGGAAGGGATTGAGAGGTAAAATGAAGAGTTTTCTTGTGAGAGACGTGAATAATACCACCTATAACCATAGAGAGCATGTGCTTGCTTGTGGATCAAGTTAAACATCGAGTACATTCATTGAA
This sequence comes from Larix kaempferi, assembly GCA_027924585.1. NCBI lineage: Eukaryota > Viridiplantae > Streptophyta > Pinopsida > Pinales > Pinaceae > Larix > Larix kaempferi. Next base: position 16,597,090 of record BSBM01000017.1, on the reverse strand, counting down.
GAGGACCATGGCTTTACAAGATACATTGGAGACATAAGTCAAAAGTCAATACATATCTAGAATCAATGGTATAAAGTTGCCAAGTGAAGGCATAGAACTACATCTCTAGAATCAAAATTGTGGGGGGGCTAGACATATAAGAAGCTCAAATACAAGTTGGAAGAGAGCTACAATTGTCCATGGTCTTTAACGAAATCTGGAACACTGCCACCACCAAGTATGAGTATCCACAATGTGATAATGATTTGAAGTTGAGCATATGAGAAACCATTTAGTTAATAATCAATGATGAAAATCAGTGTTAGATGTGAGATCGCCCACTAGTGATTATAGTGGGAACCAAAGGCATGATTATATAGCATACAAATGAATGAGTCAAAGTCAAAAAATATAAGGAACTATTCAATTGAAAAGCAAGGATGTAAATCCACTCTCAATTGTGAGGTATCCACTTTTGAGGGAAGTGGAAACCAAGGTAATAGGCCTCTAGTTCATAAACCTAGAGCAATATGTGCTTTGCCTAATAGAGGTATATCCATTCGAGGAAAGGTAATGTTGAGTCACTATAACCAACACAAGGTAAGTAGAGTACAAATGCATGATAAACTCTTAGATGTGACTCAAAGGAATGGCTAAACATGGGATGGTGACATAGGAATTCCCTTGATGTGGAGCATAGTCAATGACTAACATGTGAGGCACTCACAACTAAATAACCTTGAGAGGATGACTCAACCAATGTCAAAACTATGGGAAGAGTGAAACTCGATAGGCCAGGGGAATGGTTAAAACACAGTTTCAACAAACAAATGGGGAATACAAAACTCAACAACCAAGGGGACTGTAAGATTTGGATGATTAATTGAACTACATAAATGTTATTGCCTTGGTTGTGGATATGTGATGCAGTGGCTATGGAAACACCCAAGATCAAGAGTATAAAGAAAAGAACACAAGAATAGAAGTAAACCGAAATGTTGTAAAAGAGTATTGTTATGCTCATTAATTGAATAATCCAATGAAACGATATCAATCTAAGCAATGCAAATACAAGCACCTACTATAGAGATTTGGGAAAGAAATCCATGTAAGAGCATTCCATGAATCTCTCCTTAAAGAAATGAAGCAAAAAAGGCTAAGTAAGCTTGTTTTCTTGCGTGGATGAAAGTGTTGAAGCAAACAATGCACGTAAGGAAAATACAACACTAAAGCAAGTGCATTTACATATGCACCAACACCCCCCCATAAGCACAACTTAGGTGGGCATGTGGCCTTAAGGAGATGAGAGATGGGTCTCGACGAATATGAAGCCATATTAGGTATCCATGTACAAAATGAATCCCACAATAAGGATGAGGAAAACACAACGAAAAAAAATAGAGATTAGAAGAGAAGATTGTGTAGTTGCTTTGGATTAGAAGCCTCCCACACCCCCAATAGAGCTCATAAATGAATGAACTTACTCTCTATGAAAGGTTTGGTGAAGTGTCACCAGTCTCTTCCATTTTTAGATGGTATCTTGGATCAATGATCTATCCATGAATTAGCTCTCAAATGAAATGCATATTGATCTCAATGTGCTTGCTACCTATGTACCATATGTCATGAGATTTGAATGATACTTTGGTTGTCACAAAAAAAATGGTTTGTGGTATTGAATACCAAATTGAATGAGAATGTGCTCAAGCCATATGGCTTCAATTGTTCCATTGACATCTCCTCGATACTATGCCTATGTGTTAGATAGAGTAATAAAAGATTGATTCTCGAACGACCAACAAATAGGACCAGAGCTAAGGGAGTAGAGGTAGCCTGAAGTGGATTTGAAATCTATAGCATCACATGCACAATTATACTTTGTATACACCACTAAATCAAGGTTGTAACATGTTGCATAATGTATCCCAAACATGTGTGTTCCTTGATTGTAGTGAAGAATCTGCCCGCTTGCCTTCTAGTACAACTTGTGGGGTTCTTGCATAAATCTAAAAAAGATGCCAACAATATAAGAGATGTCGGGCCTAGTGTGAGTAAGGTAAAGGAGGCTCCAAACTAGTTTGTATTGGGTGATATCAACCAAAGGTGAAGGATAGATAATCTTGAGTTTGATGCCAGAGAGGAATGGAATTTCATTAGGCTTGCAATTAGCCATCTAGAATCGTGAAAATAGATCTTGAGCATATTTGGACTGTGCCATTGTGATCTCAAAATTAGATTGAGTGGCATTAATCCCAAGAAAATAGTGCAACAACCCTGTTAACACCCAAATTAACCCCCAAGGTTGTGGAGAAGGCAATTCGGGGTAACCACTAACCAATCTTTAGACTTAAGCTACTGACCCAACTTAGTCTGAGAGGGCTCTCTCAACAAACTCATGAAAAACTGGAAATAATCAAGATTGTCAATAATGAAAACATACACCAGCATTCATACTCAAGATATTCAATCAAATCATACACAGAAGATCAGATTTCTGCTGGAACAAAGATGGTTTAAACATTTGTTTGGAGAGAAGGTCATAAGGGAAACTATTGGGTAATGGAATCAAAATAACATCTAGAACATAAAACAAATAATAGTGTTGGTGCATGAGATACCCAAACAGAGGCAAGGTAGCCATCCATTTACAGTTAGAGAGCTTTTAATTTGGTGATAAGGAAGAAGCTAGAAATAGTCCATTGATTGTTATCAGACAATCCACTCGAGCGGACGAGAGCCGGATCTCCCTAGCTCAAAGTGAGTCTCGAACAAATAGAACAGACTACCAATGCATTTCCTAGATCTACTTAAGGATCGAGTACTAGATGTCTTACCTTTCACTTCGCAATCTTTTCTCCTGAATGTTGCTCCACGTCTCACGGTCATCAGATCCAAGCTGCAAGACCTGTCAAGACAAGAAACAAGAGAAACCAGTAAAAGACATCTATACAATAAGAGATCTAAGTAAACAGTTAAGCAAGTAAACTACTCAATATCATTACACACATGAACAATATTGGTGGAAAGCATTTGTATTACTGCAAATAGAGGAGTACATAATAGAGATATAAAACTACAACCAAGGCTTAACGCTGTAACCCTTCTCCGACAAAGCCGATTTCCATATCCTTCCAAGGAAGTATGAGTTCTCCAATAGGTGAGTGGAGATGTTCTAAGAGCGATTTCACCAGCATGTAGATACCATAGCCTTCCTCCCTTTGGGATGGGAGTGAGCTTCATTTATATAGGACTAAATGGATAGGGTATGGATAGGATAAGTTGAGAGATGGTAGGAGAGGCTTAAGGGATCTCTCCAAAGGTTTAGGAACTGAGTGCCAGCTCTTCCAAGAGGTCAAGGATAGGGTCCCAAGTCAGCAAGCTTCGAGATGGACCTCGAAGAAGCTATTTTTTCCATCTAACTGACTTCGTCACACCCTGTAATGGAGCAAGGTGCGACGTCGCATGTTGCTAGTGTGCAGCCTACGTCGACCCTTCAAAACTTAGCACAATTGGGTACAAATCCTCCCAGGATGATTAATTAGTCCAGGTATCTTCAGGGGTGTATACACTGAATCTTATGATGAGTAGATTTTGGGTGTAACAGAATGCCCCCCAAAGCATGAAGCTGTTGAAGATAGACAGGTGAAGTGCTTTGATAGAAGTAATGGCAATAGACTTGTTGGGCGAAGGACACTGTTGTAGTACAACTGACTATGAACTGACAATCTCATATGAAGTAAAACATGGCTGCCGACCAATACATTGCATATCCATGGTAGTAATGACTGACTGAACACAATCATGGCTACTAGACACAAGCGTAGATCCATGATGAGATGATAACACAACCACAACCAATACAAGTGTGGATCCGTGTGATATAACTCAATACAAACTCCATCGCAACCTGGTTAAAACATGACTCCCCAGGGTCTTCAAGCTGAACCCATAAATGATACGAATCTATCCATGTGATTACAAATGTATTGATGTCGAACATGGTACAAACCACTTGATTACCAACCATTGATGTAAACCGTTAACAAGTGCAAGGGAGATCATCATTGATGTCAATGATTCCCAAGGTATCATAGTACATATCATCAAGCGTGAAAAAATGAGTTGAAGTCGAACGCAAGATGAAATCTTTCAATCAAGAGTCAATGATGTAAACTCATGATGAAAGCGAGGCAACCTGCCATTGAGGCATGCAGGGCCAAGGTACTTGATTGGTTCCTAGATTCAATCCTCGGATGATGTGTTGAAGTCGACAAGGATGAATTTGTCGAAGGAGGGCCATGATGAATCCCCCATCAATCGACACGAAACACGACAAAAATGTATAGGGTAGATCGAATGGTACAGTAACATGCAAGACTGACTCAAAGTAGACCGACGTGATGGCGGGTGTACTGACTACAGATGATAAGTGATAGACATATTCTTGAACATGGGCATGGCATGACTTGGCAGTATTGGCACGACGAGTGTGACACAAATTCTCAAAGTGACTGATGATGGAATCTTTTCTTTGAATGACTCGAAGGAGTAATAATACTCAGGAAATAAGTGGAACTCGAGGACAAACGGATAATCCAAGTCCTGTATGCAAATGTAGATGAGTGCCATGTTCAAGAACGACTACATACTGCCACTAATAAGGTATGCAACACAAACGCTTTCCTTTTTCCCCATCATGAATGATGAGTGCCTCATGTGTTTTTTATGAGCTTGATGAGGGGAACCAGATGCTCGGTATAGCTCATCTCATAGATGAGTCCAATCCCAAATATTTTCTGAACCTGGGATAGGAGGGGTTCATCCCATGACAAGCCCTTCAATGTGAGAATTTTAACGAGTCCATAGAAGGTAAACTCGGTCGTCATTTCATGTTTAGAGAGTCTGAAAAGAACTAAAGAAGACTCCAACAGTCCTTTTTCGTAAAGTTAGCCTCATCGCCTGAAAAAGGGTAAAACAACGCGGGAGAGGACTCTTCTAGTCATGATTGGCTGGAGTATACCTTTTTCGTAATTAGTGCCTCCTGGTCCGAAAAGGGGTAAACTATTGCCAGGAAGACGATCATTCAAATACTTTAACAAGCGTGAACGTGACAAGTTCGCTTGGCAATCTTTTTGTTTTTTGAGAGCCTGAAAAGAGCTTAACGGTAGACTCCGGGGGGTGTCCTTTTCCGTGGAAGTTTAACGAGCCCGAAAAAGTGATAAATCATAACTCAGTACTTGTTCTCATAGTTCCGTGAGTACGAGAACAAACGAAGAGTAAACTCATCATCACGCAATAATTACAGACTAACTATTGCAAAAATAACAACAAAACGTTCAAGGGAGTGTTCATACCTGCGACGACCGTTGTGATAAGAGAAACGACATGAAAGACTACTTACAATTCCTGCACACTAGATAATGTGTCAAATAGCCTCAAATATGACAAAAATGGTCAAAAACTATGATAAATGGCCCAAGAGCATCAAAATATTTGAAAAGGAATATTCCATTCTATTTATAAATAGAAAAATGGGCCAAAATAGATTTCATTGTTTCATTTGCCAATTTGGGAGGAGAAGTACCAATTTGGAGCCAAAACTTCCTTTGCCGATTCCGGGAGCTACGATCCGCCATTTCACCCACCGTCAGGAGCAGGTAAGCCTAAACTTCATCCAACAACTTTCCAGTGGATTAGATTTTGTTTTTAGGTTCAATTTTTGGGTTTTTGATGAATTCATGGAGGGCTACTACGCTCTCGGCTCGTCGCAATTGGCCCTTTCGGGAACTGCGACGAGACCGACTCGGCGCAAGTCCCCAATGGGTGAAGTGTGATGACATCGCACTGTATGTAAACGTACAGTGCGACAGCGGAGATGCACTTCCCAAACATCAAATTTAATCCAAAAAATGAACTTGCAGAGGTTGAAGTAGGATCTAACAGTGTTTAAATGTCCCTTTTGGCAGGTTGCTAGCAAGCCAACATGGTTTTAGAGTGGCGGGAACAAGAACAAGAAGTAGAATATGAACAAGCTGCCAATGATCCACAATGCATGGATGCCTTGAGGAACTGTGGTTTACTCAAGTTCTTTGAGATTTAGGGGATGAGATCCCAAATCCAATTGCTATCACACATGCTCCAGAGTTGGGATGCGGCCCAACAACATTTCGTGATTGGTGAGCACATCCTCACAACAGATGTTGAGGACATCTATTTTCTCACAGGTCTGTCCCGGAGAGGGGAACCTGTACATCTTACTGGAACACGGGCCAGTGACCTCACAGTTGATGACATGGTGTCACAACATTGTACTGCTCTTGCTCGGTCTTCTAGTGGGAAGATCCTTATCAGGGATGTGGTGAGCCGCCCACTGCGTACCATATTGTTTACTATTACTAGAGTGGTGGGTAGCCAAGCCCCACACATGGCTACTCGGACTCAGATGCTTTATGCGGAGGACTGCATGTCCCCCATGGTTTTTAACTAGTGTGAGGGTCTCCTTGCAAACCTCCGAGCTCATCTAACCAAGTGTCGGAGGGGAGAGCTCAAGCAGATTGGTTATGGATCGATCGTGGTATCGTTCCTCTTGGAGCGGATCCCTCCCTTGCGTCCATAGGTAGTACTAGATGACAGGGAGCCTAGAGATCCCCACATGCTCAAATGGGTTGAGGTGATGACTCGTCATGGTGGAGGACCTATCATCAGTTTTAGTCCAGAGTTCTTCAGCTGGCTGGAAGGCCAGTTACTCATGGTTGAGGACTTCCCGTACAGTGGTACGAATTTCAGAGAGGATCCTGACTTGGTGCTGCCCGAGGATGCAACATGGGGTGACATAGGTGAGAACAAAAAACCCTTGTACTTTTAGTTTTGTATATTTATCATTTTTTTGATGCAGTGCTGACAAGTATATAACATGTGTGTGCAGATGTGGGGCCCGTACGACCGGTAGGACTTTCCCTCCTGGCGAGGAGAGATAGAGGTGGGGAAGCAGTTGTGCCCCCAGGTGCTCATGCTGCCATTGAGGAGATGGAGGAGGTATACAGGAACTTGTCCTAGTTGACAGTGGAGGTTCCTGAGCCAGCAATAGATGACCTACCGAGACCTATGCAGAGGTTTGGGGTTGGAGCGTCCGTACGCTTCAATGCCCTACTCCGCAAGGTAGCGAGGACCATGGATTGCTTCCTCACTCAGCGACAGTGGGCTGTCCATGCTAGGGGTGGTGTACGGGTCAGGCGTTAGGCCTGATGACACTATTATACTTGTACTGAGAGCTTAGAGGCCTCATATTTTGTACTACTGAAAGCTACGATGCTTCAGATTTTGTACTACTGAAAGCTACGATGCTTCAGATTTTGTAGAGACTCACTGAAAGCCATCGTGCTTCAGATTTTGTACCAGCACTACTTTTGAGCGATATATATATACAGACATTCTCGATGATTTATACATTTTGTGTTTTAAAATGATGAGTGATGTGATCTTGTTTACATGCTTGCTTTTATACATTGCATTATTTACTTGTTGTGAATGCTTTTACATATTATGAATATTATGTGTGTGTGATGTACCAATCCAAAATGAAATTGGCCATCGAGTCAGCAACTGTGTTTAACTCTCGTGGAATGTGCAGGTACTGAACGGATTCAAATGACCTTTCCAGGAGACGTACTCGTCTGAAGAGACGGAGTAAGGTGGGATCATAAATGGCGTAAACCCGGTTAAGATGGGAAACCACTAATTAAGAATCCATGTGGACGATAATGTGGTTCATACCCAAGGAAATGGCATTAGCTAGGGTTTTGATTACTGCCTGATACTCTGCGACATTGTTGGTCGCAAACCCTAGGCAACTTCCTCCTGAGCTAATGAGCTCACTTGTTGGGGAATATAGTACCTAGGCTGCCGAAACAAGGTTATGAGTATGCCGGCTGGCGCCGTCCACGAATCCATAGCACATTGCCATCTGCACATGCAAACAGAACATGGTATAAGGAGCAGAAACAAGATCTAAAGACACTCAAAAACAAAAGCGTCACAGCACACAAAAACACAAAGAACACGCCATGTACAGTATATACAAGAAAGTCTAAGCGTGACGAGTTTAAGCATAGTATCTCTTTAGGTAAAGCCCATTGCGGGGTTCACCCAAATAGATTCCTTCGTAGTCTTCAAGCTCGTAAGCTCCCTTCTCCAAAACACGTTTGACTATGTAAGGTCCATGCCACATGGATTTGAACTTTCCTGCTCCTAGTTTGCCGTGCTTCTGGTCATAAGTGAGGACCAGGTCACCCTCGTTAAAGATATGAGGTTCAACTAACTTGTCGTATTGGGCTTTGATGCGTTTCTTGTGCGCTTCATTAGCAAGAGCGGCATCTCGGCAGGACTCGTCAAGTTTTTCTAAGTGCAGGAGACGTTCTTCCTCAGCAGTAGTATTAGGAAGAAGTTCGACAGCGAGTTGTAGAGACAGAATTTCACACTCTATAGGTAGGACAACCTCCAATCCATAGACTAGTTGGAAAGGAGTGAAACCTGTGGTGGTTTTAACGGAGGTTCTGTAGACCCATAACGATGAAAAGAGCATGTTATGCTAATTGAATTTCTGTGTACCTACCATCCTTTGGACCATGGTTTTCAGGACTTTGTTAATGGCCTCGACTTGTCCATTGGACTGCAGGTAGTAGGGTGTTGAATTTTCATGGCGAAAACCCAACCTGTCGCTCAGCTCATCAACCATATGGTTCTAAAAATGGGGACCATGATCGGTAACAATTTCCTGAGGAACTCCGAACCATGCTATTACATGATTGAACATGAAGAGTGCGGCGGTTTTGCCGTCATTCTGGTATGTAGGCATAGCTTCGGCCCACTTTGTAAAGTAATCCATAGCTAAAATGATGTAACTATGCCCCCCGGACGAGGTAGGCTTACAATGAATAAAGTCGATGCCCCATTTTGCGAAGGGGCCCACGACAATAATCGGGTGTAACGGGGCGGGATGGGTGCGCTTCTTCGTATGGAAGTGTTGGCATGGAGGACTTTTTTTATGGCCTCAATACAATCTTTGAAGATAGTAGGCCAAAAATATACCGCGCGCAAAATCTTCTGGGTTGTAGCCATCCCAGAGAGGTGATCGCCACATGCCCCAACGTGACAGTCATTGAGAATGCATTCAGCCTCATCGTGAGTGAGACAATGTCGAAGAATTGAATCAATGCCACGGCGATACAATGTATCATTGATGATTAAATAATACTTCGCATGGTGACGTATATTACGATGGTCGTCGCGAGATAGTTGAAGGGTGAAGCATTGGGCTTCAAGATATAATGAGATATCTCCATACCATGGATTAGTCGTACTGATGAGAAACAATGATTCATCCGGAAAAGAGTCATTGTGCTCAACTTCTGCATCAGGACAGGGAAGGTCACAGATCAGCTCGACAAACACCAAAGACTTTTTTGACTTGGCTTTCTCGAAAAGGAGATCAAATTCTTGCAGTATCACGATCCAGAGTGAATCCTTGCCACCAAGCACCTGACGTGTCAAGACGTGGTACATGGGGTTCAATTCTGCGATGATGGTGGTGGTGCGGAGCAAGATATAGTGCCGGAACTTCTGGACGACGATGACCGCCGCGAATGCGAGTTTTTCGACATGTGAATATCTAGTTTCAGCGTCAGCAAGACCCTTACTTGCATAGTATATTAGATGTTCCTGGGTGTTTTGATCCTCCTGTACCAAAACCATGGCAATAGTGGTAGCAGAAGCGGCGAGATATAAGATATAATCTCGATAATAATTGGGCGGTTGGAGCACGGGGGCATGCGTGATGGCATGTTTGATACTGTCGAAGGACTTTTGAGCTTGGTCGTCCCAAATGAATGGGACGTCCTTCTTGAGCAATCGCATGTACCCCTAAGTCTTCTCCGCAAAATTGCAAACAAAATGTCTTAAATAAGTCGCCTTCCCTTGGAGACTTTGAAGTTCCGTCACATCAATCGGGGGTGGCAGGTTGATGATGGCCTCCACCTTTAAGGGATCAATGTGGATTCCATCCTTCGAAACGATAAATCCTAAGAGGCATCCGGACTCAATGCAAAAATACACTTATGAGGATTCAGACGGATATTGTACCATCTGCATATGAGGAAAATGGTCGTCAAATGATCAATGTGGAACTTGCACTGCTTTGAATGAGCAGGGAGATCGTCCAGGTAAGGTTCCACAAAGTCCTTAATGTCATGGAAGGCATACGACATAGCCCGCTGAAACATGGTGCTGGCATTTTTAAGGCCAAACGAGAGTTTGCGGTATGAAAACGTTCCCCACGGGCAGATGAAAGTCGTCTTATGTTGGTCGACGGGGTTGATCTCAATCTGGTTGTAACCAGAAAATCCATCCATAAATGAGAAGATGACGCTTCCCGCACAATTATCGATAATTTGGTCGATGAAGGGGGTCAGGTAGTTGTCTTTTGGACAAGCCCGGTTAAGGTCCCAATAATCGACACAGACGCGAATGGTACCCTGCTTTTTGTTCACAGGGACGACGTTTGAGACCCAATCCGTCAATGGGACAGGATAAATAAAACCGGCCTTTAAGAGATTTTCAATCTCTGCCTTGATTGCTGCCGTCTTCCGGGGGTGTACCGGTCGTAACTTTTGGCGTACAGGTTTGATGTCGGGATAGGTTTTTATTTCATGAGAAATAATCGCGGGGTCTATCCCAGGCATCTCCTCATAGGACCAAGCAAATACGTCTCGAAATTGCTTGAATAAGGCCGTGCCAGTGGCTATTTCTTCAAGGGAACACTTCTAGCCTATGCGAATGTGTTCCACTATACCAGGTTTCACCGAGATGTCTACTGGGGTGGTTGGCTCAATGTTAGCCAAGTTGCCCTCCGTGTCCGTAAGACATGTAAGGATGGGGGAATGAGGGAACGGGTAGACGTCTGGTGAAAAGAGGGTATGGATGTTGTCCTCTATGTACTCCAAAGGAGGAAGAAAAGATGACCTATGGTGGAGATCATCCCACAGAATGTCGTCAACATTCATAACTTCCATGATGGATTCGTCTGAATGAAAAGTCCAAAGTAAGAGATCAGGTAGAGATAACGTCCATTGTAGAGAACAGGATGGAGAGGCCACTGTTAAATGGTCCCCCGATGCTGATTGGATAGCCTCGTAAATACGTTCAGTGGGTGAAAGAGGCATTATATCTCCAAGCAGGTGTGTTGTGGCTTCATCCGGTACAAGCCAAGCATCGGTAGAGTGAGATAAAATCTCTGTGGAGATCATGTTCACCGTAGCGACATGATTAGGGGGGTCCGTTACCGGGAAAATGCCCATGAGAGATGAATCTTTCAAAAGGCCAACCCCTATACTCTCATACTGTTTTGACATTTGTCCAATGGAAGGAACATGATCACCAGGATGAGTAGTAGCGTATGGTGCGCAAAAATCTAATTGGTCGATAGTAACAATTCGTCCTTAATGGGGAAATTGTACTATGCGGAAGACTGAAGAGGCTACCGCCTGCATGGCGTAAAACCAATTGCGACCAAGCAAAAGATTATAATCTATTGGGGCCGAGACCACTTCCACGTTAACGGTTATGGTCTTTCTGCCCAACTCAATTGCGAGAGCTTGTAAGAGCCCATGAGGTTGAAAGCCACGCCCGTCGAATGTTTTCAACGTGGTGGGAGAACGATTCAATTCGGGGGAGCCAATGGCTCTCCAATAGGCGATCAACATGACAGAAGTGGAGGCTCCTTCGTCTAAAAGGGTACGATGGACAATCTTCCCACCGATGTTCGCAGAAAATTGGAATGCGAGCTGGTGGGAGAGCCTCGGCTTGAAGTGGTCAAGTCGGAACATGATGGTATTCGAGGAATCGGGGTCGACTGCATCGATGGCTGCAAGGAAAGTTTTGCATTGATTAGGACAATTATGCAAAACTTCCAGGGTAGACATGGCACAAGGAGCTTGTGCCAAGTCCTCCACGATATTGTAATTTTGTGCCATCCGAGTGTTGGGATTGAAAACAACTTTTCGAATCATACTCTTTGGTGGTCGCAATATCGAGTCTAAGGAGGGATTCTCAATGGTGAGAGAAGTTGATGGTACAGTAACATTAGTTAAGGAGTCGGAAGCTTTTTCAGCATTACTTTCGGTGGATTCCTTCGAAGGGACCGGTTCGTAAGATCGCGAGCGAGTGTTCAAATTGATCGTCTCGTTACGCACCATGAGAACATGCGCGGTATTGGTTGGTTCCCCATGGGCTGGGGGGGTTGAGCAATCATCTGCTGGTTCTGAGTAGGAAACGGATCATTGAGGACTGTGGGAGTTGGTTTACCCCAAAGAAACTTTTGTACCTCATCTCTATGGGGACATTCTTTGGAGAAATGGTCATGTCCACACAGTAAACAAGGATACTTTAGTTTCTATTTCTGCTTGGTATCGCCAGGAGTGCTCTTTTGTTTTTGCTGGGTGGAAGACTTTTTGGGTTTTCCCTTGTTCTTCTTTTTACCGCCAGACTTCTGAGATGAAGCTGATTGGACAGAATTCACCTCTTCAGTTTGAGCAGGAGTGGTGGATTTGGTGGTGCTGTGGCCAGCCTGAGTCGGTAATGGGGAGGAACCGTGAAGGTTGGATGATCCAACAGTGCTAGAAGCAGGCTAGGTGTTAAGGGAACCAATGATTCCATCAATTTGGAGTCCCTTATGTGGTTTTGCAGGGTCATTAACATCACAGGGTGCGTCAGGCAAAATATCAAACAAAGTGCCGGATTTAGTATAGACTAGGTCTAGTACGTGGGCACTTGCGATGGCTTGTTCTTCAGTGACAGCACCTCGCATGGAAACATCTCTTGCTATGGTAGGGATGAGGGATTTTGTGAACTAGTCTGTTAGGAGTTGATCTCGAATATGAGCTTTAATGAGACGTCGTCTCCTTCGCCATTCGTGGATATGATCCGAAATATGAGTGGCGGTATTTTGACGGAGCGAGGTTAAAAGCTTGGTACCAGTTTCATACCGTATGGGCAGTTGGAAATGTGTCCAAAAGTTCATGGCAAGAGAACCAAAATCAGGAAAGGAATGAGGTGGCAACTCAATGTACCACTTGGCAGCCGAACCGGTGAGAGTCCTTTGAAACAATCTAAGACGAATTGAATCGTCCATTAAGGAATTAGATGAATACGATAAGTGGTATGTCATCACGTGGTTTTTAGGGTCTTCACCCTGCTTGCCATCAAATTTGGGGATATCAGACGGAAGTTTCACTCAACTTGGTGGCCAGTTAGATCCGTGGTAAATAGGATCATTGGTTAAACGGGATAGGTCGGGCAGGTCCAAAGTAGCCAGGAAGGGCAGCTGTGGGTTAGGCTGCGCGTATTGATAATACGGATAAGGCGTTTAAGGACCAAACCGACCGTAGGGTGTACCAGGAGGAAACTGGCTGTAGGGGGGTGTGCCGCCAGGACCATAAGGGGGTCCGCCACCATAAAGTGGTCCATTCCAATAAGGTGGGGGTCCACCTCCACCACCGGGAGGGGGTGGAGGTCCGCCACCACCACCAGGAGGAGGTGGGGGTCCATAACTGTAATAAGGTGGCCCACCACCGCCTTCACCTTGAGGGGGTGGTGGACCACTTCCGCCGCCAGAAGGATGGGGGCCCCCACCACCTCCATCGCTGGAAGGATGAGGGTCTCCACCACTGCCACCACCACCATAGTAGTTAGGTCCTCCACCGCCTTCGCCTAGAGGGGGTGGTGGACCACCTTCGCCACCTGCAGGAAAATGTCCTCCTCCACCATGATAGGGTGGTCCCCCGCCACCTCCTCCTAGAGGGGGTGGTGGACCATTCCCGCCACTGCCGGAAGGGTGAGGGATATTGTTGGTAAAATGAGGTGGACCTCCACCAAGGTTAGGTGGGGGCCCGCTGCCTCCAACAGGAGGTGGGGGAGGGTCGATCGGGGGTGGTGGTACTTGAGGGATAGTTGGTTGGGGTCTGTGTTGCAACACAAGTTGTTTCCCCCATAGAGTGTATGGATTCTTGGGATAAGGTATCCCGTATGGTGCGTTTCCGGGATTAGATTGGCCCGACACAGGGTTAACAGAACCTGGATACGCTTGACTCCATGAGGGTTGAGTTACATGGGATGGACCCCCAACACGAGATAATCTCATGGTGGATGGTCTAGCGGGTTGGGAAGGTCCTTTGGGGATTCCACCACCTGCATTCTGGTTAGGAAACGGGGGTTTCCCCCCAGCCACAACAGGTTGACCACTATTCAAAGGTTGAACCAACGTAGGTTGTTGACTAGCTACCGTAGTAATAACATTACCAATAAGATAATCTGGGGGAATGGAATACCCTCCCCTCGATTTTTGCGGTGGGGGAGGAACTGGTAAAGTAACTGTGGTAGTGACGGGTGTGTTGGAATGTTGTCTTTCCACAGGTTGGTTCACTTGAGGTGCAGGACTGGACTCTTGCGAAGGTTGACCAGTCTTATTAGCGGTCTCGTGGTGGGAATATTGTTCTGATGATCCAAAAGATATCGGATGATCTGGGATGGGTCGGTAAGGGGGTAACGATGGGTCTTGAACCCATCGTTGGAGACTTGACTGCCGAAACTCTTCAACCATGGAATGAAAGTGAGCTAATTGACCACAAAAGTAGGCTAAAGTGTCGTCCGTACTAGTCCCGTTAGGTGGGGATGAGATGGCAAATGAGCCACTGGGTGGTCTGTAGAAGATGTCCAGTAAGCTATTGAAGGACCAACAGCTACTGCAGGGTTGTCCTGGGGTCAATTTATCCATTCCAATGATCCAGGTTCTCCCGGGATGATGAGAGAAAGGTCTTGTGAAGTGGGGGTTTGTGCTCCTTCATCCTGCGGTGGATGAGAGGTAGGTGAATCCGGAGGAGTTTGTGGAAACAAAAGTCCTCCAACATTCAGAGTGGGGTTTTCCACTTCAGTAAATACAACCGTGTTACGCTAATCCATTCTTACCCTCGAAATAACCTCTGGATTAAGGGGATAGTCAGGTGATAAGTTTAAGATCCTACGGGATCTTCTCTAGGGAAAATCCACCAAAGTGTTAGGATGATCAGCTAGGATGGCTGAAACAACGTTTCTCCTAAGGGTATGCTAAAAGAAAAGTAGTCCAGAAAAACCTACTCAAACTAAGGCAACAAGCAAACTTATGTGACAGAGTGGATTCAAAAGTCTGGAACCTCACGGGGATTATCAAGGCATCGCAAACCGCGATATACTGCAGGGTCCAACAATATGACGTGACAAGGAGGATTGGGACCGTACCCTTGCCTGCATACCCGATTACCTGGACAGTACGTGCGTGCTAATCTCCCCGAGTGTTGTTCTCAGTGTATTGCTTTTCCAAGACGGCCAAATGGTTAACTCAGTTGGTTTCAGGAATCCTACTGGTGTCTCCCGATATACACAAGGTACGTGGGAGCTCAAATCCGTAGCGGTGCTGTCTAATGCACAACCGTTCGGCAAGAGACCTTCCGATATACTACCGAGTAAGTGATACACCCTTCGATATACGCCAAGTACAAATTATGGTACTTGGTGGGTACGTGAAGGAGCTCGATATACCGGTAAGTACGTGGAAGACTACAATACCCCTAGGATACAGTGCTGGCAAATGACGACAGCTGCCACACTTAATGACGTCGGAACACGTCTCTAACTTACACACAAGTTGCTAAAAATTTTACCTAGTTCTACCGTTAATTTTATCTTGGACGGTTAGGTGAATGCATGAGGTGAGTACATAATCGAAAGCATAATGCAAGCCCTGGCTACATGCATGAAATATTATTTTCTTTCAATGAATTCTAGCTATGGGAAGGAGAAAACTTTTTCCAATAGTTTTGCCAAAACAAACTCAATGTAACACAATCCCAATTCAAACAAAACTTGACTATGAAAGTATTCTTTTCCTTTTTCGACGAAACACAAAAAATTACAACACTACTAACCAAATCAAAACATTTTTCCTTTTCTTTTTCTTTTCAAAGCAAAACGACACTAGGTAATGAAAAGAGAGGATTCTGAAATGGAATATGCAAGTTTTTCAATTTCACTTTCAATGGTCTAAAAGCAACAGAAATTAAAAATGCATCTATCTTTCCTTAGCATGGAATCAATTTTGCAAAAATTGAAGCGTACTTTGAGTCTTTCAAGAAAATGAGCGTTTCATAATTCGAGAAAAAAACAATAGATCATACATTCATTCAATTTTTTCCAAAACATAAACGAGAATTTTCCAATGCACAACAATTTTCTTCAATAATGCTCAAGAAATGATGGGAAAGAAGCACTTTTTAACTTTTCAATGTATGCGCCAAAGAATAAACTTGATAGTAATTGAGCTTTCAGATCTAAATGACTGAAAAGAAAACACTACTTGCAGCACTAGTATGCTAAGAAAACTCAAGAAAAGACAAGCACTCGATCAAGCTGAAAGGCACACTTAACTCAAAATTAAGCAGCAGCAAACAAACCAAGCAAGCAAAGCTCAAACAAAATGAAAACGAGGTCTGGAAGCTGATCTAATGTAATAATCAGATCAGGGATGGAAGGAAGGGAATGCAAGGGTGAGCGGATGAAGGTGGAGGAGACAAGAGTATCCACCACTACCGGTATTCAAACTTGTCCAAAACGGAACCCAAAATCAATCCAAACAAAACCAAACACTCAAAACACAAATCATAGGTGGGATCCCTAGCTGGATCTTGCAGCACAGAGAGAGTTCATACAACAAACCAAAGTCCAAACTGTCAAATGGAGAAGAGATACCTACATGCCAAAATTTGACAAATCGGCGCACTCTGTGCTTGTACACAGTGCGACGTCACAGTTTGAATACACGGGAAGTGCAACGATGTCGCAATTTACCAATGCAAGGGATATGACGAGTAACTAACAGGTAAAGAACAGAGACCAAAAAATGACACAGTGTTGCTCTGTTCCCACTGCCCAGGTGCGACAGGCGAAGTCTAAATTCAAAAATGAATCATATCTCTCAGTAATGAACCATGGAATGGTTTGGGAATGAGTTGCATAAACTCAGAGGAAGCAGATCAGAGTCTTCAATACGAAGATATGATGGTGAAATCAACTTCAAGAAGTAAATGGAAAAAATAAAAAGGCTTGTGTTAAGCAATCAACTGAAAATGACTCTCAGATTGACAACTACTGACCAGATTCTATACTCCCCAGTGTGGTCGCCATATTTGTTATCGGATAATCCACTCGAGCGGACGCGAGCCGGATCTCCCTAGCTCAAAGTGAGTCTAGAACAAATAGAATAGACTACCAATGCATTTCCTAGATCTACTTAAGGATCGAGTACTAGATGTCTTACCTTTCACTTCGCAATCTTTTCTCCTAAATGCTGTTCCACGTCTCACGATCATCAGAGCCAAGCTGCAAGACCTGTCAAGACAAGAAATAAGAGAAACCAATAAAAGACATCTATACAATAAGAGATCTGAGTAAACAATTAAGCAAGTAAACTACTCAATATCATTACACACATGAACAATATTGGTGGAAAGCATTTGTATTACTACAAATAGAGGAGTACATAATAGAGATATAGAACTACAACCAAGGCTTAAAGTTGTAACCCTTCTTCGACAAAGCTGATTGCCATATCCTTCCAAGGAAGTATGAGTTCTCCAATAGGTGAGTGGAGATGTTCTAAGAGCGATTTCACCAGCATGTAGATACCATAGCCTTCCTTCCTTTGGGATGGGAGTGAGCTTCATTTATATAGGACTAAATGGATAGGGTATGGATAGGATAAGTTGAGAGATGGTAGGAGAGGATTAAGGAATCTCTCCAAAGGTTTAGAAACCGAGTGCCAGCTCTTCCAAGAGGTCAGGGATAGGGTCCCAAGTCAGCAAGCTTTGAGATGGACCTCGAAGAAGCTATTTTTGCCATCTAACTGACTTCGTCACACCCTGTAATGGAGCAAGGTGCGACGTCGCATGTTGCTAGTGTGCAGCCTGCGATGACCCTTCAAAACTTAGCACAATTGGGTACAAATCCTCCCAGGATGATTACTTAGTCCAAGTATCTTCAAGGGTGTATACACTGAATCTTATGATGAGTAGATTTTGGGTGTAACATTCATATAGAGCATACATTCATGAATTCTACATCAATTTTAGTAGAGGTAATTGTGAAATTCCTGGAAAGAAATGAACAGGGAAAAATCAATGTGAATCCTATCCAGATGCTACACTAAACCAAGCATGAAAAAACATTTACAATGTATGAATTAACAGAGAAATAAACACAATTCACATGGGAAAAGAAAAGAAACAGACTGGAAGGAGAATGACACAGGAATCTCAGTCAAAATCCAGCTTCAGACACTCAAATTTATTCAAGAAAATGTTTACAACAGAGCCGAGCTCCCCCAGGCCTCAACCAAATGATTTTCCAACCTATTCTTCTTCTATTACATTTCTTTTATAGATATATCTGGCCCTAGGGTCAAGATATCTCAAAAGGAAGCTGTTACAACTATATGGACACCTGCACAAGAAGATTCAACAACCTGGGAGTCGGTTCCAACCATTTTTGCTCATTTCTGGTCGCGGACTGCTGAAAACTACCTCTTAGTGCCCCAGCTGTATATCTCAAACGATGATAGATGTGTAAAAACTAAAAAGAGGTTTTTGTATATTGGGCCATGTTGAAGAAAAACCTCTTTTAGTTTCCTCATATTCGCCTCCAGCTGGCCGGGATCTGCTTCGGAAGTTGATGACTCACGTAGGAAACGTGAATTCTGGAAAATTACCCTCTGAAAAACCCTTCGGTTCTCCCAAACCATGACACCTGTGTAAATTATGAGAGATTTTATTGTAGATTGAACCATGCTAAAGAAAAAATTCTTTTATTTTCCTCAGATTCACCTCCAGCTGGCCGGGATCTGCTCTGGAAGTTGATGACTCATGCAGAAAACGTGAATTCTGGAAAATTACCCTGTAAATATCTCATCGATGCTCCCAACCTATAACACCTATGTAAATTCCGAGAGAGGTTATTGAATATTGTCCCATGTTGGAGATAAACCTCTCTCAGTTTCCTGAAATTCATTATGGTTAGTCCGAAACAGTTGCTGAAAAACGATGACTAAAACAGTCATTCTCAGTAAAAAAACAAGCTTGCCCTTCATATAATATCATATTGAATTTCGAATTTGGCTTTCTTCTTGCAATTTGAATTTGGGGACTTAGATGTTGAGGTGGAGGGTGTATCAATTGACATGTAAACCTCCTAGGTGGTGGGTTTTAACTTAGCACAAATCTGGTGCTAACAAACCCCAAGTCCCTCATCAAAAAAATGTCATGCAGAGTGGTTTTTAAAGCAACAATGGATGCATGGGAACTACCTTTGATGAGAAAATCATCTACATATGATACCATGAACAAGAGTGTGTCATCATGCCATAAAATGTAGACATTTGGATTAGAATTGCATTGAGAAAATCAGAGAGAAAGAAGGAATGCATCCATATTTTCATATCAAGCTTGAGGGGTCTTTTTGAAACCATACAGATATTTTCATAGCCTACACTCCATGGATGAGTCCTGTGAGAACCCCTGAGGTTGATCCATGTAAAAATCCTTCTCAATATCCCCATGAAGAAATGTTGACTTCACATCCATTTGATGAACTCCCCAACAATGAGCTGCAAGAAAAATCGATGTATTAAGTATTGAAAATATCGAGGGCAGTGTCATCACCTCTCATGATGTATGAAGGGTCACAAGGACCTCTCTTCATGTATCATAGTTTTTTTTAATTCATGTAGAGTATTGCATCATGGTGAAAATACTTTGGAATAATGCCTAATAGGGGAAGCTTGTTGAAATTTTGGATGTAGGGTTATAAAATTTGAGGGGAGTAGATGTTTTTCCTCAAATCAACTTTAAATATGTGAATGCTAAGTTAATATTGACTAGGTCAAAGAGTAACTAGATAGTAGTTTATGGACCCATGGTATTAGGCTGCTTGTGGTATTTTATGTGATAGCCCTTTTTTTTGTAACTAGGGGAATTGACAACTGGGAAGGGGCTAGTACTCGCGTGACACGGGGTCCATGGATCCAATCCCATCTGCTACCACTATACCCCTATGTGCACCCACACAGCACGCAAGCATGGGGCACGGGTAAGCCGGGGTGATTTGAACTCATGACCTCCATTTACAACATTTCCTTCATATCAAGCGAATCTCCGGTTGAGCTACACCCCTGCAGGCATGTGATAGCCCTTTAAATATGCTTGGTATACTCTATTGTAAAGTGTAGATTGAATTGACCAAAGTAATAATATATATCTATTTGGTGTTGGTTTCTCCTAAAGGGTTTCTAGTGTGAAACCTCTTATGCATTTATGCTTGATTTGTGTTTGTTTATATTAATTTTCTATCCATGCTTGTAAGTTTAATAGTAGTGACTTCCTTTGAGGCTTTAAGGGGAACTCTATTATAGATGTAACAAGCACAATTAATAGTTTTTTCCCATAGCTTTGAAGCAAGAGATTGGGACTCAACATGTAATTTGTCATTTCCTTGAGAAATCTTTTATTTGGTTAATCCACACCATTCTATTGAAGAGTGTATGGGATAGTACATTGTGATTCAATGCATGCAACTACAAATAATTGCTAAAAGTTATTGTTCACATACTTACCCCATTATATGAACACGTAATTCTAATGGCCTTCTCGAACTATTTCTTAGCATGGGGTTTAAAGTCTTGAAAGCGCTCAAGGACCTATTACTTTTACTTGAGAATATACATTGATATATACCCTAAATAATCATCATTGAAGGTCAAGGCATATTTGGCCTTGTTGATTGAAGGATGAGGAAATGGAACCCGTCAAATCATTGGAAACAAGCTCCATAACTTTTGTAGCTCTGCACGTTTTTCCCTTAGAAAACTTCTCTTCTTGATGCTTGCCAAGTATGTAGCCTTGATAAACACCATAAAAAAAAAAACATCCAGCAACCTTGTAACCATGCTCTACTTGTTGAGTTGCTGCATACAATGTTAAATGAGATGGCCAAACCACTCATGCCATAATATATTCACCTAATATGAATAAGTGAGAAGGACAATAGAAGGAAACTTGGGAACAAAGTTTGAGAAGAAGTACATTTGAATTGATGATCAACTTTACTGACAACAATTATACCACCATCCGTCATCTCACTAACAACCACAAAATCGGGGGTGAACCCAACTCACCTACCAATGTCGGAGTGTGTGATCTGATATATAGATAATACATTGTTTGGTAGTGAAGGTACATAAAGAACATTATGAAATGTCACATCATCAACTTAATCATACCCTCTCCCACACACTTCAATGGGAATGCTCACCCCATCAAGATAGTCAACGTAGTATAAGGATCCAAAGATGCAAATTCATCTTGAGATGAAACCATGTGGAGTGAAGCCCTTGAGTCAAGTACCCATGAGGAAGGCTAAGTCGTAGTGGCTACAAGTTCTAGAGTGGAGTCCTTGCCTTTCCCTTTCTCGTGTACCTTAGAAGACTACTCAATTGATGAAATTTTATGGACAAAATCAATCTCATTAATGTTAATTTGCTCAAGAAGATGTTTTAGATGGTCAAACTACTTCTTTATGCACTTTTGTTTCATCATGCTCGAACGTTATGCAATAGTCCCACTTGGCCTTGTCAGCCTTAGGATTGTCACCTTTCGAATGAGAGGCCTCATAGCCATATTTAGAGTTTTAATACTATCTTTACTCATGGTCCTTCTTATCTCTATTTTTTTTCTTTTTCTTTGGTGTTGGTTGATGCTTTTGAATCCTTTATGTCTTGAATTGCATCAAGGGTAGGGAACATGCCTTAGAAGGCTTCAAAGAACCCATCTAAACAAGCTTGTATTATTCCATGGTCAACGCAACAACAAAATCATAAAGAGATGGCATCTTACAAGCAATTCATAGTGCATTTTTGGTAGCATGGAAGGTAGAAACAAAAACAGAGTAATCATGTACAAGTTGGGCGAAAATAAACAAAACCAACTGCTCGTCCTCCTTATCAATCCCACACAACTTCAACTACAAACTCATATATTTTAACTTGGTCAGAAAGTCCTAGATGGTGTCAAAGCTACTTGGGTTCAAGCTGATGAGCTCATTCTCCATCTAGTGACCTCGTAATGCATCTTTCTTCCCATGCAATCCTTTCAATCTAGTCTAGAACTCGTTGGGTGAACTTGCATAATAAATGTGAAAAAGAAGACCAAAAGATACAAAGAGACACAATAACCCATATGCTTCATTACATATGTTAAACGACTTCAACTTTCAACATTCAATATAGGTCCAACTTCATTTCCCATCATGATTCTGAATAGACCTTTGCTTCTTAGAAAAATTAACATCTTCAATTTCCACTCATAGTAATTGAATGGTGTAAGAAGGGGAGCTTGACTTTAATCCATTAAAATAGGATTTTTGTTGCTATGGAATAGTATTCTTTAGCTAAAAGGAAGGTGGCTTTAGAACAATGACCTCACTACAAAACTATGATCTGTAGCAGAAAAAGAGTTCCATTTGTTAAAGTTACAGCATAATGAATCATTCTCCAAGTCAATCTTGTGCACCGGGATTGAGCCTCATGTGTCGAGGTAGTGCCTTAGGGAGCCTAAGTTGGACTTAGGAAACTTGGAGTAGATTCTTGAGTTGGACTCAAGAATAACTAAGCCTTATGTGTTGAGGTAACTGCTTTGTATGCCAAAGTGATGATGTTGTACAATCTTGCTTGTCAACGCTAAGGTCTTGTGTGTCAAGACAGATCCTTATGTGTTGAGGTGGTGCCTCATGTGTTGAGGCAATGCTTTGCATGTCGAAGCATGTATGGTGTGTGATGCACTACTAACATGGTTGAGCTATTAAGTCTCCTATAGATACTGGCCACCTCTAGAGTGAATTACTTTAGCATATGATCACTTGGAACAATAGTAGAAAAAGATGATCACGTCATTGGAAAACTCCTTAGTATATTTGATATGATAGATAAATTAAAGTTGGCACATGATAGATAAATTAAAGTTGGCACATGTGTACCATGTAGATAAGACAAGAGATAAAGATAAGATGTGATAATATAAGAGAGAACTCAATTTTCTCACTTCAGTAATGATAAAGACTTCAGTTAAATAAGAGAGAACTCGAATTGTTAAACTTCAGTGATGTTAACAAGAAAGACTTCAGTTAATTAAAGGACAAATCAAATTGTTCACTTCAGTGATGTTATCAAGAAGGAATTCACTTAAAAGAGTTAACTAACTGTTAATAAAGAAGATCTAGTTAACTAAAGTGTTTTGCATATCAACACTTAAGTTGAACTAAAAGACATCACTTGAGTTACAACACATGAGTTGCAACACTTGAGTTACGACACTTGAGTTATGACACTTGCATGATGACACTTGAGTTAGCCACCTAACTAAGTGATCTAACTTCTAAATGAAGGGCAAGTTCAT
Source organism: Larix kaempferi (assembly GCA_027924585.1). Taxonomy (NCBI): domain Eukaryota; kingdom Viridiplantae; phylum Streptophyta; class Pinopsida; order Pinales; family Pinaceae; genus Larix; species Larix kaempferi. Next base: position 16,573,532 of record BSBM01000017.1, on the reverse strand, counting down.
CTTGAAGTCAGAAGATAAAAATAGAATCCAAATCATGAGAAGTATGATATATATATGTTACGAAGGATTGATGAATTCAATGTGCGAGTGAATTCTCTTCTCTCTTGAAGGCAATTCACATTCATTGTGCATGTGACCAAAATAAGCGAATTGATTTTTTGCAGTATATTATTATGAGTTCTATTCTTCCATCTTTTCTCTTGCACTGTGATTGCACCAGGGGTGCTTGATGTAATCTGCTCATTGTAAATACATTCATTGTTATCTATCAATATTCTAAGGAAAATTTTGTTGGGGTTTTCTCCCTCAAGTACTAGAGGGCTTCCCCAGGGTAAATATTGTTTCTCATGTGAATGATTATGCTTGTTGATTATTCATTTGATTATTCATTTGATTTCAAGTACTGATATAATTCCACATTAATATAAAAAATTAACATGGTATCAAAGCTCGGGGTGTGAAAGAGCGAAGTTCAACAGTCAAGCTTGAGCCTACGTATATCCTGAGTGGGCATAGTACTTGAAGAATAATGGCTTCAATATCGGTAAGACTGGAAGACCGACTTGAAGGAAACTCGAAATTCAATACTTGGAAGGCCAAGATTCTGAATATCCTGGAAGAGCATGATATGGATGGATACATATCCAATGTTGTCGAAGAGCCTACATCTTATGTTGGGCGCATTGCTTTCAAGAAGAATCAAGCCAAATCAAAGAGAATCATTTATGATTATGTGAAAGACACTTTGATGTCGGTGATTACTCCATTGAAGACGACAAAGGAGTGCTTCGACACCTTGACAAATATTTATGAGAAGAAGGCTCCCAGTCATAATAGAGCCCTAAAGAAAAAGCTTCGTAATCTGAAGATGGAGAAGGAAGAATCTATTGCTTCCTTCTTCACATATATCTCTCAAGTAAGAGATCAACTCATGAGCATTGGAGTTCCTGTCGATGATGATGATCTTATTCATACTGTTGTCGATGGTCTTCCATCCTCATGGGAGACATCCTTGGTTGTTGTTAATGGTCGAGAAGTGCAACCAAACTTTGAAAAATTGTGGCACGATTTCCTTCAAGAAGAAGGGCGAATTCAAAGCAAAACTGCTTCCTCCAAAGAAGAGAACCTTGCTCTTACGACCAGGACAAAGAGAGGAAAGAAATCATTTTCTCAGAAGACGTTTCCTCAACAAAAGGAAAAAGAATACAACAAGAACCTTGATAATTCTAAATTCAAATGATTCAACTACAATAAGAAGGGCCACTTTGCAAGAGTTTGTTGTGCAAAGAAAAGAGGAAAGTTCAAGGGTAGATTTCATGCTTCTACTGCTACAGAAGATGAACCTACAAGAAAGAATTCTTCAAATGATCAAGAGACAAGGAAGGAGCACTATCTTGTCTCAGCTCTAGCTGGATCCATTACCACTTGTGTTGAGACATGGATGGTGGATAGTGTCACATCAAAACACATGACTGGATATAGGAGTGTTGTCTCAGATATGAAGGAAAAGAAGTTCTCCTGTCAGGTTGAGCTTGTAGATAATACCACCTATTCGATCCAAGGAGTTGGATCCACTTCCTTTCAGTTGAATTCAGGTGATGTACTCCATGTTGATGATATTATGTATGTTCCTGGTCTGAAGAGAAACCTCCTGTCTATTTCATTTCTAGAAGATAAAGGTTTTAGAGTAATCTTTATGCACAACAAAGCACTCTTGTGGCCTAAGAATTCAGACTTGAATTATGCAGTTGTGATTGGAGTTAAAGAGGGAGGTCTCTACAAAGTTCCTAGAAAGCTCATTCAAGCCATGATCCATGACACAGTCAATCCTTGTGAACTGTGGCGTAGGAGGCTTGGTCATCTCCATTTCAAAGCACTACCTGGATTGTAGAATATGGTAAAAGGTATGTCTATGTTTAAATCTGAATATGATAGTGTACTTCGCAGAGGTTGCGCTCTTAGCAAGAACCTCGAGAAGAGTTTTCCAAGCAGTACCAAAAGATATAAAGGGATCCTCTACTTGATACATTTCGATGTATGTGGTCCTATGTCAGCACCATCCTTGAGTGGCTATCTATACTATGTGCTTTTCATAGATGACTTCTCCTGCAAGTCTTGGATCTATTTTCTAAAGGAAAAGAGTGAAACTTTCAACAAGTTTCAAGAGTTTGAAGCAGTGGTTGAGAATCATACTGGAAAGCACATTCATGCTTTGAGATGTGATAATGGAGGAGAGTTCGAGTCTCGTGACTTTAATGACTTCTATCAAGAGGCAGGAATAAGAAGACAACTCACTGTACCTTACAACCCCCAATAGAATGGGGTTGTTGAAAGAAATAATAGAACAATATGTGAGGATGCAAAAGCTATGATGTGTGATAAGGATCTGCCCACCTCCTTATGGGAAGAAGCCTCCAGCACTATTGTTTATATACAGAACAAAAGTCATCATGCTATACTGGGAGAAAAGACTCCTGAAGAAGTTTTCACTAGTGAAAAAGCAGATGTTGGGCACTTGAAGATTTTCGGTTGTCCTGTCTACATTCATGTACCAAACGAGAAGAGGAAAAAGATGGAGCCATAGGGAAAGAAAGGAACATTTGTTGGATATAGTGAATCCTCCAAAGCTTATAGAATATATGTTCAAGGACAAAGAAACATTGAAGTCAGCAGATTTGTAACATTTCATGAAGAGGTTTCCTTCAAGCGCTCCAAAGAAATCCATTGTGATTTAGATATGCAAGAGCATGATACTACTACGATGGAGGATATAGTTTTTTATTCTCCTCTTTCGAATGTTGAGAGGGAATCATAGGAGTCTACAGGTCCACTTGATCCCGAAGAGCCAGTAGAACTAACAGAAAGATCTCTTGATGAACCTCATGTTTAGAGGATATCTACATGGTGTCGAGATATTATGACAGAGGAATAAAAGCATGGAGCACCATATGGAACATCCAGAGAGTGAAAGAGACCTGACAGATATGCATGATATGTAGCTCAGATAAGTCACATCAGTGATTCAGAACCCATCTCATATGAAGAAGCTGCTAAGCAACAAGTATGGAAAGATGCCATGGTGGAAGAATACAAATCCATCATGAAGAATGATGTGTGGGAAGTGGTTCCTAAACCTGAAGGGAAGTCAATAGTAAATTCCAAGTGGATTTATAAAATCAAACATGTAGCAGATGGCAGTATTGAAAAGTATAAAGCAATATTTGTGGCTCGTGGCTTCTCACGGAAAGAAGGAATAGACTATAATGATACATTTGCTCATGTGGCCAGGTACACTACTATTCGAGCCATAATTTCCCTTGCTACAGTTCTAGGGTGGAAACTTCACCAGATGGATGTGAAGATTGCCTTTCTCAATGGTGAAGTTAAGGAAGAAGTATACATACATCAACTCGAGGGGTTTTTAGTTCATGGGAAGGAGTCCCATGTATGCAAACTTAAGAAATCCTTGTATGGGCTTAAGTAGGCCCCAAGGGATTAGTATTTGAGGATTGACAATTACCTTTAGAGCTCAGGATTCTCCAAAAGCGAAGTTGACCCCAACCCGTACTTAAAGGTCGTGAAGAACCAACCACTGATCTTGGTTCTCTATGTTGATGAATTGTTTCTTACTGGAGAGGAACAAGAGATAGCTTGGTGCAAGAGGGATCTCAATTCTGAGTTCAAAATGAAAGACTTGGGTCTTATGCACTACTTTATTGGTTTGGAAGTTTGGAAAAGGAAAGATGAGATCTTCCTTTCACAAGGAAAGTACACAGTTGATGTCCTGTGTAAGTTTGGTATAATGGATTGTAAATCCATGTCTACACCAATGGTTTCTAATCTGAAGAAACTACATGAGTCAGATTCTGGATCAGATCTAGTGGATCCTACCATGTATAGATAGCTCATTGGTTCCTTGATGTATTTGATACATAGTAGACCAGACATATGTTATGCATTGAGTATCTTGATTCAGTTCATGTATGAGCCAAGACATAGACATTGGGTTGTTGCCAAGCATGTGCTTATATACCTTTGAGGTACTATTGCTTATGGACTCAAATATGCTTCTAGTGGAGGAGTGATGCTACTTGGTTATGCTGAATCTGATTGGGGTGGTAGTATTGTGGATCGAAAGAGTACATTTAGATTTTGTTTTAGCTTGGGATCAGCTATGATCTCTTGGTCCAATAGGAAGCAGGGCTCCGTAGCCCAAAGTACTACAAAAGCAGAGTATATTGCAGCTAGTACCACCTACCGAGAAGTTGTGTGGCTTAGGAATCTACTTGTTGGGTTGTTTGGTGAGAAGCTTGAGACTACTGTCATTCGCTCTAATAAACAAAGTTGCATTAAGCTCTCAGAAAACCCCGTGTTTCATGACAAATCGAAGCACATTGAGATGAAATACCACTACATCAGAGACATGGTCCATAGAGGTGTCGTAAGACTTCAATACATTGCTATTAATGAGCAGATAGGAAATATGTTGACTAAGCCTCTGTCCTTGACGAAGTATAGGTACTTCCGAGACAATATTGGTAAGGTAGAGAACGCCTCCCTCGTTGAGAGGGAGTGTTAAATTTACAGCATCACGAGTCATTCTCCAATTCAATCTTATGCACCATGATTGAGCTTCGTGTGTCGAGGTAGTGCGTTAGGGAGCCTGAGTTGGACTTAGGAAACTTGAAGTAGACTCTTGAGTTGGACTCAAGAATGACTAAGCCTTATTTGTAAAGGTTAAGCCTCATGTGTTGAGGTAAGTGCTTTGTATGTCAAAGAGATGATGTTGTACAATCGTGCTTCTCAAGGCTAAGGTCTTGTGTGTCAAGACAGATCCTCATGTGTTGAGTTAATGCTTTGCATGTCGAAGCATGAATGGTGTGTGATGTACTACTAACCATGGTTGAGATATTAAGTCTCCTCTAGAGACTGGCCACCTCTAGAGTGAATTACATTAGCATATGACCACTTGGAATGATAGTAGAACAAGATGATCAGATCATTGGAAAAATCTCCTTAGTATATTTGATATGATAGATAAATTAAAGTTGGCACATGTGGACCATGCAGATAAGACAAGAGATAAAGATAAGATGTGATAAGATAAGAGAGAACTCGATTTGCTCACTTCAGAAATGATAAAGAATTCGGTTAAAGAAGAGAGAACTTGAATTGTTAAACTTCGGTGATGTTAACAAGAAAGACTTCGGTTAATTAAAGGAGAAATTGGATTGTTCACTTCAGTGATGTTATCAAGAAGGACTTCACTTAAAAGAGTTAACTAAGTGTTAATAAAAAAGATCTAGTTAACTAAAGTGTTTTGCATGCCAACACTTAAGTTGAACTAAAAGACATCACTTGAGTTACAACACTTGAGTTGTGACACTTGAGTTACGACACTTGAGTTAGCCACCTAACTAAGTGATCTAACATCCAGATGAAGGGTGAGTTCATCTTGAAGTCAGAAGATAAAAATAGAATCCAAAGCATGAGAAGTATGATATGTGTGTGTGTGTGTGTGTTATGAAGGATTGATGAATTCAATGTGAGAGCGAATTCTCTTCTCTCTTGAAGGCAATTCGCATTCATTGTGCATGTGACCAAAATCAATGGATTGATTTTGTGTAGGATATTATTCTGAGTTCTATTCTTCCATCTTCTCTCTTGCTATGTGATTGCACTAGGGGTGCTTGGTATTTCTTCCTGATAATGCACCAGGGGTGCTTGATGTAATATGCTCATTGTAAAGACATTCTCTGTTATATTTCAATATTCTAAGGAAGATTTTGTTGGGGTTTTCTCCCTCAAGTACTAGAGGGTATCCCCATGGTAAATATTGTGTCCTGTGTGAATGCTTATGCTTGTCGATTATTCATTTGATTTCAAGTACTACTATAATTCCGCATTGAGATAAAAAAAAAAAAAAATAGCCTTAAGGCCATGCAAAAATTGCCAAATAGAGTCTTTTGTGGGTTAATAAAAGAGTTCACATAACATCACCAAGTGACTATGAAATAGAGGCTCTTGTAATGCAATAGAGGACCACGTTCAAATACTTGAAAAACATCGCAGAACAAAGACTTCAATAACATAAAGAATGATTGCTTATAGCACCACAACCTTGTTGTATAACATTAACTTCTAAAAACAATGGAAGAGAGATCCCGCACCCTGAGATTATCTCTGAATCATGCACGGAAACTCTGGTAGCACCATGAAGAATCAACCCAAATAAGTAGGTGATATTTTTAGTGATATACACATAGTGTACAACAACAAAGCAAGCCACAATGAATCCCCCTACAATTTATTTTTGTCTGCAACGAGACTTCTCTTTGATACCATGTGGGATTTGGTCGAGTTTAAAGAAAATAATGCAAAACAAAGAAGTAAACCATAATGTTGTAAATGTCTATCGCTATGTTCATCAATTAGTTGATCCAACTAAACAATAGCGGTCTAAGTAATACAAATACAAATTCCTGGTAAAGAGATTAGGGAAATAAATCCATACATGAACATGCCATGAATCTCTCCTCGAAGCAAGGAAGAAAAAATGTCTAAGTAAGATTAATTGCTTGTGTGCATGAAAACAATAAATAAAATAGTGTATACAAACAAAAACAACACTAAATCAAGTGCATACACATATGCACCATTAGGAACCAAGTTGAAGGGTACAAATTGGTGAGTTGATGGAGTAGGGGGTGCATAGGATTGGGAGGAAATAATTGGTGCATTTGTAAACATGAATGCAATCATAGAAAATGTGAAGGCCAAAATTACCTTACAAGTAAAAATATTTTGAGTAGTGACCATCCCAAATAAATGACCACTTCAAGCACACAATGACAATTGTTAAGGACCTTGTTGACATCCTCATGAGTCAAACATCGACATAATATAATATCTACTCATTAATGATAGTGTATTATTAATGGGGAGAGAGTGAGGAGATCGGTGACGAATATAGTGATGATCGTCGCAAGAAATGTGAGGTTCAAATTTCTAGATCTGAAGAAAGACAAGGGTGTCTTCACACCATTGATGATTGGATGCAATAAGAAACAAATGTTCACTTGGAAGATAATCATTATGTGGAGGTTCCTACAAACCCATTGAACCTCATCAATGATCAAAAGAAATAAGGAACAAATGTTCACTTGGAAGAGAATCATTATGTGGAGGTTCCTCCAAACCCACTGAAAAAGTTCAAAATGAATTCAATTAAGACCAATGCCTTCTTGGATTTTACGGTGAAAAAATCTAGTTCAACCTCTTTAATGCAACCAGCCAATGGGAAAAATTTCCATTGATAAATCATTGAATAAAAATGTATTGCATGGGTTTTGAATTCGCCACAACATTAGTATGTCGAAAAATAAAGTAATGGTTAGATTTTTTGGGTTGAATGGACCAAGGCAGTGACCAGCTTCTTATCGTGTTTATAGTGTGATGTTGGTCTCAAAAGGTTCTTATTGACATAGTAAACAGACATGCTCAATGCATCCCTAGACTAATACTCCAACGATAGTTAATTTATATGTTGAGATATAAAGTATAAAGTCATAATCAAAGTCCATACTTAAGAGTGGGGTTGATGTAAGCATTAGCTTAAGGGCATCAAATTCCTATTGTAATTGGATGCCCATTATAAAGGTTAAATTTTATGCAGGATTGGCTCTGACTCAATGAAGGTGGAGATTGTGTAGACACAAGACAAAGCCACATAACCGACATATGGAGGGGATCCATGATATACCCCTAGCAATTATGAGTCCTTAGAAAGAAGGCCATCCTCCAATGGAGTTGGGATGACTGAGCATCACCATAAAGGAAATAATAGTCTAAATTTGAACTTCAATGGGCTATGTAAGTTGGTCGATGGTGACAAGTTTCACTTTGTGGGGGGAATTGCAAGGGGTTAAATACCACAGAGTCTACCACCTTCAAAGCATAAATATAGTTTATCCCAAGAATCATATTGTATCCCAATGGAGCATCAACAACTTCTATATCAATCAAGACATTTTTCCCAAGATAGCTAGGAAAAATGGTGTAGTTATGGGAGTATCAATCAAAGGATCTTAGTGTGATTTTCAATGTGATAATGTAGGATAATGTAGGGAGAGCTTGACTTATTTTATACTATTGAGGACATGATGTGAGAGGAAGTTCCCTTATCCATGATGCACCTATGAATATTTAAATTCTTAATAGTGATAAGGGTTTAGAAAGAGACAACATGGGGGAGACGAGGTTTTGCAATGTCCAAGTCAAAGGTAATTAACTTAGAGTCCAAAGGATTGATGCCCACAATAACATCAAACACAACCAATCATTGCAAAGGTTAGATTTAAAGAACTTCTAATGTTGACATATTTGAAGGACAATGGGCCAAGGATTCAATAATGGTGTAGTTATGGGCACCCCTAGCACAAGGGTTGTGCTTTATCCTCAAGGGAATTTTAGGCACACAAGGATTAGTGTCAACTTGGGGTGAAATGATTTTCAAAGGACAACTAAAAGATGGTTGTGAGTTTTCTTTGTTGATTGAATCTTGATGGGGTGGATCATACATGTGGTTACACATTTTAAGGTTCGCCTCACTATAAACCATGTAAATCTATTGGTAGGAAAGGTCACCCCCTTGTGGGTAAATGGAAGAAGTTGAAGCTTGTAAAGGCTTGCTCTCATTGGAAACTATTTTTTGCTCAAGGAAAGGGTTTTTCAACATTTCAAGTTGCAAAGCGTTATTGTTCCTATTAGATACCTAGTTCCAAAAACAATAGAGTTCTTGAATTTCAAGACGCTTGTGAGTGTAAGGACCATGAACCCCACAAATGGTGTAAGGATGAAAAGTTTGAAGCTTGTTGGAATGTCACATCCTATGTTGTGTTCAATTGTTTTGAATCTGATTGGCATTATTATTTCCCTCAACATTGTTGGCACTATTGGGATATGGACCCCTTACACTTCGTTATGATTATCATTATTTCAATTGTTCTTGTTTTCTTCTTCTTCCCCTGGTTTTGTTATTCTCTATTATATTGTCCTTGTGTTGGTTGTTGGGCCAAATTTTGACCAACTTTAGAAGTAGAAGGTTGAACCAAGTTGATGTTAATGGGAGTAACGGGTCTTGATTGAAAAAATGCCCTTAATAAGAGGTAGATACATGCAAAGCACCCAGGGATTAAGGGATATTTGGAGTATGAAGTAATGGACCTCCATTAGAAGTGATTTTCTCACCATAATGGCTAGGACCATCTGACAAGGACATATGACCAAACTGATTTGTTTTATAGGCTATTGGGTTAGATTGTGTTGATCTTATAAGGCCATCGACCGCATGAGCTGCCATCAAGATTGAAAGTGTTGGAGACATGTTATATTCTTTGCATGTATATTGTCCATTTATGCATGAGGTATTAGCTACAAAATGTGGACTATGTACTTATCCACAAGCCTTAGTCGGGGTTCAAGGTTAATTTTTGTTTTTTGCTTTTATGCTTTTTTATCTATTGTAATCTAATTTTGAATGAGGGATTATGGTTATAATATAATTTGAGTTAGTATATTAGGGTTTTGGATGCTACAGAATACCTAAACGTTGTATCATGAATAATTAATTTAATACACTAAAGAATATAGACGTTTGACTCCAAGTTAGGTTGGTTTGCCTAGTTAAGGGTTTCCAAGGTAATCTTCATATAGTGTGTGTGTGCCATTGTTGTTGTTTTTTTAGCTTAATAATTTGTATGCATTGCTTCACTTACAAAGGTTGAAAACATACAAAAGGTGCTTCAATGGAAGAAGGACTAGGAGCATTACATATGATGGTATACCAATAGCACAACTAAGAGTAGATGAGGCCTAACTCTTGGGCCTTGAGGTCTAACTCTTGGGCCTTAAGGATCACATCTTCTTCACTTTGTGGATGCACCACTGCTACCTCTTTGGAAATTATAGGAAGAAGATATTTTGAAAACCATTCCAATAAGAGCTTCTTAGATGGTTGGATTTAAGTTCCTCCTATGTCATCATTAATGTATATGATCAATCATATATGAGTAGAATTAAATTAGCAACATGTAGTGATTTTATTCAATTATAGTTTCATGCCAAAGAGGTACTTAAAAGTTCATTACAAAGATGGTAGTTGTAGTTGTAAAGGTGACTCAAGTGTTGGAAATAGGGTCAGTGCACCAATTTTCCACTATAACTATGAGGGTTCTTTGGAGGAGTGTAAGTATCACTAAATCATATTTGTTGCTCTTAAATGAACAACATAAGTGAAAGGTCATCATAGTAACTTATGAGGCATCGCAAGTCAATTTGCATTATGAATAATGGGGTCATTAGTGAGGTGAGTTAAGTACAGAATTTTGAAGGTAGCCATGAGTGACGAAACCGCAGTTGGATTTCCTCCAGGTGGAGGAGAATTCAGTGTAACATTATCCATTATGGAGGAAGTTGTTTCACTACTAGATGACAATCTAGATAGTGAAGCCATTCTTTCATAGGTAGAGTGTAATATCAGTATGGAATTCCAATCTAGATTATTCTATATTGTGTTGGGAGACCACCAAATAAAGGGGGTTGTCCAATAATTATAAAAGAATGAGTAAGATGATGTGGATCCAATGTGAAGATTAATGTCTACCCTTGAAGATATTAACCAATGGATAATTATTCACACTAGTCTCTAGGATTATGTGTGTCCAATTTGTCAATAAATCCACAGTAGTCTCTAGGATTATGTGTGTCCAATTTGTCAATAAATGCACAGTAGTCTCTAGGATTATGTGGATCCAATATTTCAATTGATGCTTAATTGTCAAGATCTTTATCAATGACTTAAGTATCAACAATAGCCTCCAAGGTGCCCCAAATGTCACCTCCAGTTGTAAGCAATAAGGTCACCTCCGGTTGTAAACAAACCAAGTGAAAAGGCATTTCAAATGTGGTCATGCCAAAGGTGATGAAATCCAAGATTAAGATATATGCATTAAATTATGCCTAAGTGTAATGCTTACTTTGTGAGGAACTTTTATTGCATCATTTCATTTAGAGACATCTAGTGACATTATGTACACCATTGTTCAATCAATAAAACAATGATAGTGACATTATGTACACCATTGTTCAAGCATTAAAGCAATGATGGCATAGCGTTCAAGTAAAAGAGACCACATTTCATTCACATTATAAGTTGCTTTAATTTCTACATACATAGAATAAATTGGATAATGCACACAACATGAAGTGTTCGTGATTAGCCACAAGAAGGGAAAAGATAACAAAGAAACATGTCATCTCCTTTTCTTGCCATTATAACTCTACTGGACTATGTTGAACACTCAAAGAACAAAAGTGCAACAATTAGGTTTCTCTCTACCCATCTAATCCAAAATTTGTACATACCTACAATGATCTTGCATAAGATAAATAGGTCATTGACTATTATCTATTTAACAAACTATTCTGCCAATGTGGGCATGTTATCACAACCAATTTATTTGGGACAAACACTACTCTAAGTCAATAGGTCACTTTGGCATTAGCAACATGCTTGTTGTGCTCTAGCAACACTTCCAATACATATTAATTGCACAACATAATATGTGTTTTGTATATCATTTTCAAGCCTGCAAGTCATAAACTTGGTATGTAAACATCTATATCAATTTCAATTTGGCCTTGCGAGTCTATTAGCATGGAATTCTCCCAAGTCTCCCCACAATGAATCACCAAAATGATTCCTTGATTGTCACTATGGATATCTTTTAAAAAGTGGACAACATGGTTAAACCTAAGAAGGCTATTAATGCACTTGAGACTACCATCCTCTTCTTCAATGAAATTTGGAGTTCCAACATCCGTAATGTCTAATCTTGACCCCAAGTTTGTCGGTTATTTATGTCCACTTTTATGGGAAATAATGGACACCCATTGCATTGATTGACAACATTAAGTTTTCAACCTTGCACTTGTGTACCTACAACAACGCACATCACACATGGGATGGGAATATTTCTTACATCCAACATACCTACAACAACTCGTCATTTTTCATTTGGGCACAACCTATTCTAAACATGTCTTGTGCCGCTAGACATTGCATTTGTTGCACTATTGACTCCTCAGTCCCCCACACATGAAAAAGAAATGTACAAAGAATACAACTTTCTATAGAATATTCAATAAGTGCATGAACCGGTTAATCATATTTTGATGCACAAATAACAAGAGTACAAGGAGCTCCATGATGTGCATCGTGCCCTTCATTACTTTTTAATTAGTGACAAGGTCTAGCTATAGTGTAAATAGGGTACCATGATAAGAAGGGATGAAGTTCAAACATGAATAAATCTTCTTACTTTGAAAATACAAGGCATAAAGGCTTACAAAATGTAAATGATGTATAGACTATGAAAATGTGAATTAGCCCCAAGAGGTAGCTTAGTTGGTTGGAGCTTCCGAGTCCAAGACCGAAGTAGTCGAGGTCGGAGGTTCAAATCTCTGGGTCCTTCGGGGTTAGGCTCCCGAACTTGGAGCTGACAAGGTGAGGTCCCTTCGGGTGGCCCCCCTGAGAATTATTACCATGGATGTAGTGAGCCCTCCATCTTCCAGGGTTGTGAACCACATGAAAAACAAATGAAAAGGTGAATTGAGCATTTTAATGAGGTTGACGAACAATAGATAAAATGATATCTTTAGGTTTTTGAGAATCTTGTTAGAATTAATAACAAAATGCAAAGAAAAATTGAGGATTTTACAAATAGCCTCATTTTTTTTCAAAACAATAAACGACGCTAGGAGGGACCCTAGCCAAAGGGACCTTGAAGATGTAGGATTGTTTCTGAATATGTCCCGGATTTGAATGGCCACATATATCACCTAGTTCACATAAAGTATATATTGTTCAATATGAATACGTATGATTATGAATTTGTGTTAACATGAGTTACAATCATTTTGGCCCAGTTCCATTCAAAAATTTGAAAAAACTAATGAACATGTTATTTTTAGAAATTAAATATTCAAATCTAATCAATTAGATGAATATGAAAATAGATAGAAATAAAACTATGATGTTCAATAAGAGAACAACTTTGAAGTTGGATGGAATTGATGATGAAGTTCATAAGTGCTGAGATAGTGGGGTGTTTTTCATGTATGTACTACATGTCTTTAATTATAGACATGGTCAAATAAAGTTCACGTCATACATTAAGTACTAAGACTAATCAATCAGCATAATTAAATGCTTATTAATAGATACTTACAGATGAATTGTAAATTTTGGAAACATTCTTTATTAATATTTTAGTTCTTTTAAGATAATCTAATATGTGTATATATATAATGAAAATCATAAACAAATTTATAAAAGAAGATGAATGTAAAAAAGATTTAATCTTATCTCATGAAAATAATGGATTGAGCATATTATAACTCAAAGCAAGAAATCCCTCTACATTCTACATCAGTCTTAAAAATACACTAAAAACAAAATACCTTGATTAAAAATAGATTTTTCCAAAATAAATAATCCAATTAATTTTTAAAATTTAATTTATGATTTAAAAAATTCATATAAACTTATAAAATTTATTTTAATTATTTATAAAAATAAATTTAATTTATATTTTAAATTTTAAACAAGCTTATAAAGTTGAAGAAATCTTTTATTATATTTTTTAGTTTCTTTTTTCAAACTATTTTCCTGTAAAAATAAATTAAAATTTATATAAAAAAATTATTTTAAAATTAAATATATAATTATAATATATAAAATTTAACACAATTACAAATAAATTTAATAAAAATATTAAAATTATATATATAAACACAATCTCTTTGTCCATTGGTTGTAGCTTGGGTGGTTGGGAGGAATGTTTGTTACCCTCCCCACCCAGGTTCAATTCTTGTAAGTGACATATTGCTCTTGTTGAGCCCATATTGTAATGATTGTAATTCGTGCCACCTGCGAACCACCTTTTAAAAAAAACACAATCTCTGCGAACCACCTTTTAAAAAAAACACAATCTCTAATATAAAATATATATATAATAAAAATAAAGCCAGCTAAATTTGTACTTAAACCATTCTAATTATTCTCATTTAAATTTTTATTCTCATTTAAATTTTATTGAGGTCGTCCATCCCAATGGTGGTTCGTTCCTCCTCCATGCCTTCGTAAATTTTATATGTGAAAAGTTAAATGCAATTGTAAGTCACCTTGGTTCAATTTGTGATGTATTTAAGGTAAAGGTAAGAATATATGTATGTAACTTATCTATAAAATGAAATTTTATTTGAATTTAAATTATTCATTAAATTTAAATTTAATTATGATTAATAATGGATTTATTTTAAATTTGTATATTAAAAACGATTAAATTTCTTAAAATGTAATTTTTTTAATATGTAAAATATTTAAAATAAAAAATTTATATTTTAATGATGATCATCATCATTATGTATATGTATATATATGATAATTAAGATGAATCAATCTCTATTATTGGTAGACCAATTTGGTAATACAAATATGTTAAATAATCTTTTATTAGGGTGACATATTTTAATGGTGATCATCATCATTATGTATATGTATATATATGATAATTAAGATGAATCAATCTCTATTATTGGTAGACCAATTTGGTAATACAAATATGTTAAATAATCTTTTATTAGGGTGACATATTTTTCACATGTTATTGGAGTGGCATATATTTTAGAATCCTATAAATTTGTTTTACAATTGTTAAAACAAATTTTGTATTAATTTCATTTCTCAAAAAAAGAGACCTATGAAATATAAGAAGTCATTCCAAAAAAATCTTTTTATTTAACAATTTTCAAACCACAAATCTTCCTAAAATATCTCAAAGTAATACATTACAAAAACAAAATTTATTTGAAAGGAGCAAGCTGATTTTTTGTGGAATTTCCTTCCACATATTATTGGATCATCCATGCACATGTTTCCAATTGGACACCATCTTTTGAAAGTCCATAAGTAACCATATTTATCTATTTGTAGATATGTTGAAAAGATAATGCATTAAAAACCAATTGTGCAAAGTTGAATATCCTCATATATAGGCATGTAGTATGTTTGCCCCATTCATCTAGTTAACCACCGTAACGAATCACTAAATATATATAATTTTTGCACATCTTTTTCAATTGCAAATGTTAATAACAACTTTGTGGTCATCAACTCAACATGGTTATCAGTTCCCGTGTACTGATGATGGACTACATATCACTGCTCTGAAACGTCAACTTCAAAACCTCAAACACAATGAATCTGAAAACTCCTTCTAACAAAGAAAATAATGATTGTGGAAAAGCATCAAGAATAAGCATACTCTAGACTGCACATTGCATGGATGGGCTCACTCTTCCATCAAATATCATAGCATTATGGGCTAAACCAAATTCCCCGGTAAGTGATGTAGGGAAAGGCTTTATAATTTTTTAGCAAGATTATTACACCACCTTTTTAAAGTCTCAATTAATGAGATGCTTCCCCATACTTCATTTAAGTATGTCAGGTGCTCTATATATTTCCATACCTATTGCATAAAAGTGCATGTCATTAATGAAAGATATATAGACACATTACACTCCTTACATAGCATGCACCAAAGAACACCATAAACACCTACTTTTGTAATTTGTCTCAAATGAGGGCCTTTAATTGAGGGCCAAACAAATAAAGATTTTGGTCTTTAACTAACATTTAAATTTCTTCCACCACTAAATAGTATCCTCCCTTCCTTCCACTTGGCACAAGTCTAGTAGCCTAATTTAGGAGTATAGAATCCCCTTGCGGGATTTTTCCCCAAATGAGTTCATCTTCTTCGTCACTTATTCTTGCATGGCTTGATTTAAGGGAAAAAATATATTTGATTCTACAACATCCCTCCCTTCCAACCCAAGGGTATCATCTTGCCTCCAAATAATAGTTAATTTTGAATGAGCTACTTGGTTTAGAAAGAAAATACATTGCATGTGAAGTGTGTGAATCAAACCTTCCCCACTACCAATCCAAGGATCAATGCATATTCTTAGTTTTGACCCATTACCTATCCTCTAGAGAAAGCATTAACCAATTAATGGAAAAGCTATGATAATTGCCTTCCAAATCATTGAAGCATCAATTCCATTTTTTAGGAGATTTAATACATTATTCCATTGAATCAAGAGCTATATATTTCTAATGAATTACCTAGCACTAAAGCCCTTTTCCTTCTATCAAATGCCAAACATATTTTGCAACCAATGCTTTGCTAAATGAGTGAATATTCTTCAATCCCCACTCTCCATGTCTTTTGGCTTTGCAACGACGTGCCATTTTACGAAATTTATTCCTTTTTTCTCTTTGTTTCCATACCACGGAAACTTATAACTTATTTGTCTAATTTTAACCACTAACCCCTTAGGAATGAAAACTAAACACATCCAATATACAGTTATGCCCTCTTGTAAAGATTTTACTAAAATGAGTCTACCCCCTCTAGACAACCAATGATTATACCAAGCAAACAATATTTTGTCAACCTTGGTTATAAGCCATTGTTAATCCCTCCTACCATAATAATTGGGTTTGAAATAGAACCCTAAATACTTTGATCATTTCTATAAACCATGTGCTAGTGTGGAAACAATTGGGAAATGAATTTTACTTCACCATCTTCTAGCCCTAAAAAATATACTATTGATTTTTCGATATGTATTATCATTATACCTGTTGTTGTACAATATAAGGACATAATTTCTTTGATATTTACACCATCCCTCCTTGATCCATCACAAAAAGGGATAATGCCATGAACCATTAAAAGATGGGACAAGAAAACTCCTCCACCAATTTTTATGCCCTGAAAATCCCCATCTATTTTGGCTTCAATGAGTGCCATATTCAAATGGTCAATCACTATAATAAATAATAATGTTGAGGGGGCATCCTTCCCTCAATCATCTCCCTCGCCTAAAGAAACCCAAGGTTGATCCATTGATTAATATTGCAAAAGAAACATAAGTCACACAACTCGTTACCCAATTAACAAGTGTAGGTCAAACCCTAAGTGAATCAACATCATTTTTAGATACATCCAACTGACACTATCATATGCTTTTGATAGGTCCAATTTGATCACCAAGAATTTAAGCTTCTTAGTATTTATCATGTGTAAACCATATTCAACTACACCTATTTATTCATGAATCTGACTACCTGGTAGAAAACCAAATTGTTCACTTAAGATGGAAATCAACAACAGGCTCTTAACTCTCATTATGATTACTTTTGCTATGGTTTTATATTGGCCTATACAAATCAAAGAATCAGGGTTGTAAAATTTTGAGATCAGAGCATTGAAAGTGGTGTCAAATATGAGTGAAGCCATCCAAGTTAATCTATTTTGTAATTCACTTTAGTAATAAAGTGAAAGTCTTTTAATTATCTGTTGAGTCTAATAAAGTGCGTTTTAATGCATTGGTGATTTAGGATAATCTCAACCGTAGATCTCACTGTGAGATTAGGGTTTTGGTAGATAAAAATCTTCAGTTGAAGTATAAAGGCAGGTCAAAGTAGAGAGTAAAGACGCATTCATTCTTCACAATGACAGGTTGGTTGGAAGGTGAAGAAACTTGACAAAGAAGCAAGGTTAGAGCGCCAAAGAGGAGCCTAGGTGAAGAACCAAGCAGAATTCAGCCCGCAACCAACAAATTTCAGCACACATCAGTAGGAACAGGTGATCCATACAGCCCGTACATATCCGTTCTTTCAATGGGCGGATAGGTTCAAAACTCTATGAATTATATGTTCAAACCCTTCATCAAAAAATTTGTGTTGGTATTTTTTAATGACATATTAATTTACAACAAATCTTGGTAGGAGCATCGACAACATGTTGACATGGTCTTAAAAATATTGGAGGCAAAACAACTTCCAAGTGTGCCTCTATGGGTTCAATAAGGAATATTTGGGGCATATTATATTTCAAAGGGTGTCAAGGTGGACCTTAACAAATCTAAATTTGTGATGGAATGGCCAATTCCCAAAACACTAACGAGACTTAGGGAATTCTTAAGATTGACAAGTTTTTCAAGAATTGTGGTCAAATCGTAGCTCCTCTAACAAAATTACTAAAAATGAAGGTTTTTTTGGACTCAAGAAACAACCCAACCCTTTGAGAAACTTAAGATGGCCATGTGTAACACTCTTATCATGACCACGCCTGACTTCACAAAAAACTTTATTGTGGGGTGTGATGCCTTTGGTGCATTTTTAATGTAAAAAGGAAGGCCCCTTTCCTCTAAAAGATGCTAGATTAAAGGAAAGAGCTTACTCAACCTCATTTGTGAGAAGCAAATGTTGGCCATATAAATGAATTCCTTAGTTGATAGGAAGACAATTCAAGGTAAAAATATAACATTAAAATTTGAAAAACTTTGTAGTACAATGACTAGTATCAAAGGAACAACAAAATGGGTCACAAAGATGTTTGGTTATGACTTTGAAATTATTTGCATAAAAGGGAAAGGGAATATGGCAACACATACAATTTCAAGGAAAGAAGAGGACGCTAAGGCTTTACTTTGTGTTATTTTCATTCTACATGTTGATTGGGTGAAAGGATAGAATGGTAACAAGACCAAACCACATGGAATCAACAACTAAAACATGACCCTGGTGCATTAGATAATTTTTTGTGAAGAATGATTCATTCTAGTATAAAGATTGTCTATATTTATGTAAGAAATCCTCCCCATGTAGAAGCTCATTTCTAAACTGCATGTTTATCCTATAGGTGGACACTCCAATGTTCCTACAAATAGAAAAGATGATAGAAACCCTTGGTGCCCTTTAAATTTAATACTAATCTTCAAAGGGTCAAGTAAACCACACTTACTTGGGAATACTTCCCAAGTTGATATCATAGAGGTAGAGAAAAGCATTGGCAACTTATTTAAGAGGAACCCCGATGGCATATATTTAGAAGAGGACAAAGTTTTATTGAAGACTTTGGAAGAAAGGAAGAGGAACCCATTGGTATGTGAGGAAACCAAACCAAGGAAGTAGAAGAGTTTGGTAGTGCGGTTGGCCCAAGGTAATGAGAACACAAATATTTCATAATTATGGGGTGGAGAGAACTCTAACGTCGTGTGGGAGATGCCCAATGCTAATGGAAGTAAGGCTTCTACTTTTCAAGAATTAGCAGATGAAGGTGTAAAAAAAACTCAAATAATTATACAATGACCCTAAAGGGACCACATTGTTGAGATTTTAAAGGTTTTAGAGTATTTTCCTAGCTTTGTAGAAAATGATTCATATAAGGAATTGGCAATAGAGGTATCTAAAGAGGAGAAAAAGGAGGTCATTTACTCCTTCCAAAAAAAATAAAAGTCTAACCCGGATGGATGGACCATATAGTTTTTCCGAAGATTTTATTATATGCTAGAAAATAATATATTGGCAATGGTGGAAGAGTCCAAAACTTCAAGGAAAGTTTTAGGCTCCCTGAACTTACTCAACCTTTCAAAAAAATATTGTCCCTCATGTTTTGAAGACTTCAAAACTCTCTCTTGATTAATGCTTGTAAAAATTATTGCAAGAGTTATACATAAAAACTTAAATTTCCCCTTTCAAATGTGATTTCCCTTGTGCAATTTGGGTTCTTTGTTGGTCAACAAATCCACAATGTTGTAGGAGTTGTCGAAGACGCACAACACTCAATTAAGAAAAATAAATTGGCCACAATGGTAGTTTTGTTAGATCTTCAATGCATTTGACAAGGCCAACTAAATGTACTTGAGGCTTATTCTTATACACATTGGATTTAGTTTATCTTACATTAATTGGATTAAAGAATGTCTTAGCTCCTCATGGCTTCTATATTCTAGTTAAGGGATAAATGTCTCATTCCTCTATACCAAAGGATGTTCCTTGTCACTGCTACTTTTTCTCATTATTGTTGAAGGGCTTAATAGGGTTCTAAGAGCTCTTAAAAGAAGAGGAAAATTAAAAGGTATCAGAATTGGAAGTGATGCTTTATTAACCCATTTAATGTTTGTTGGTGATGTGTTGTTGTTTGGTGGTAGTTTTATTAGGGAAGTTGAGTTCTTAAAAGAAGCATTAAATATTTATGGGATAGCAATTAAGAAGTTTCCCATTTCCTTTAATGCTCTGAGTGAGAGACATGAAAGGACCATCACTCAAACTCTTCCATTCCAAGTTCAAGCATTTAGAAAGGAAATAAATATTTGGGGTTTGTGCTTAAGGAAAAGGATTATGGTTATAGTCATTGGTTGTGACTTACTAGAAACTGGCAAAAAGGATCACACACGCGCACAAGGCAGCTACCACTACAAGTGCATTTAGTATGGTTAGATTTATTCTTGAGGCCACGAGTACATTGGCTGTCCATGGCTTACATCCCAATAAGTATTCTAGAAGAGATTAAGAAGAGAGGTTTTCATTCACTCTAGAAAGGTAAGGACAAAGGGGGCATCCCCCTGGTCAAGTGGCAAAAGTTTACATAGCCTCGAGCACTAGGGTGGCTGGTGAAAGAACATTCATCACTTTGGGAAAGAAATAACTACTAAGAGCCTTTAGAGGGTGATCAAACACTCAAACCTATGGCAACAAATGATTAAAACCAAATACATAAATCCCTTTTTGGTTGAACATTGGATAACATGAAGCCCAAAACCTTTGGCACGAGAATCAATAATATGGATGGCCTTTCCCCTTGTTGGAAATTGGCTAGCACAGAAAGTGTGAAATGTTATGAAGATCAAAATTGAGGTAAATCTTAGATAGGAAGTAATGATGGACATAGATTATCAAACACGCTAGTGGAGATCCTTTGACAAATTGGAATAGTTATCACAGATGCATCAAAAGCAAAACATAATGCTAGAATAAGGCAAGAGATCTTGAATTAGATGGTCAAATGGCAAATCAAAGGGATCTATTGCATGTTCCATAAAACTGAGTGTTGAAGAGGATGTTTTGGTATGGTCTCAAGACCATACTAGCATACACGCAATAAGTTCTTAGTTCTAAATACAAGGGAAAGTCAAATGATACTCATGAGGAATGTTGGTGGTGGATACCAATTTGGAAGCAAAAAACACCCTTGAAATCCAAACTTTAGTTTTTGTTGGCATTATCCAATAAAGCTCCCACATGTGACATCCTCTAAAATAGAGCTTGGCAAGGGTCCAGTTTTTCCATCCTTTGCAAAGTTAGCAAGGAAACCATGAAGCACATTATTGCAAACTACACCTTCATAAAAAGTTAGCGAGGAAACCATTAAGCACATTATTGCACACTACACCTTCATAAAAGAGGTAAGGATATGAGGTTGTCTCTCTCACTAGGATTATTGGGTCTTGGGAGGGTAATGGATGGAGGACCATGTTGTAGCAAATCAAAGAACTGTCCCTCCAACATTATCTTGGTCTATATGGACACCAATAATTTGTGCTCTTACAAACATTTTCTCTACTTTGAAGTTTTTTAAAAACCAAAATTATTTACAAGGATGTCAAGCATCCACTCCAGCAAAAATCACTAAGACGGATTCGTGTTAGACATTGATCATAGAAAAGCTTGGGAATTTCTTTGATGGTACAAATGAAGGGAATCCTAAACCCAATGCAATTGTGGAGCTCTGTTTCTGACTAACAGTTTTAATTACTCTTTCAAATTGACCCCAGAAATTGGTGGTAACAACTAAGTAGAGCTCTTTGGCCAGAGATCACCCCTGAGATTGACTCTAGAAAATAATGTGGGTAAGTTGCAGGTTTTTGGAGACAAAGTTAGTGATTGAACCAGTAAAGGGTACCTATAGGCTGCAATGCATAAGCTCTGAGGCCACATTGAATCAAAATAACCATGCCACTGGTTGGTTTAATGTAATCAACATTTAACATATTTAGATAGAACACGAATGAGTTATCCAAGGTTAGAGTGAATGGATAGATCGAGGCTTTTGGTTGGAAGAACTAAAGGTGAATGGGGATCTTGTTCCTTTCTCATTATGATTTTATTTTTGATGTATCCTCAATGATGCACTGTTAAAACTATAATTTCTTTTTTTCTTGCCGTCTATGTGTGCTCGGCTTTTATTAAGGGCTAACGCGTATGTTGGAGGCTTAGGGCATTTTCATAAAAGAAAGGTTATGTAAAAAATATTATATGGATATAGATAGAATCTAATCTGCTAGAATTCTATCAAACTCTAGGTTGATAGCAGTGCTTCAGCACAGATTCTGAATGTAACTTTATTCTTCTTAAATAAAAAGTCGAAATTTTCTTTTCAAATATTCCTTCCATTTTACAATTTTGTATTTTACTGGATCATATAGCGTGAACAATTGAAAAAAATAAAATATATTAAAGAAATAAATAAATAATGCCCATCAATAACAATGTGAATATACAAATTGTCCACACGCAGTGTGACATGTCCTTCATGTATACGAAAGACGTAACACTTAGTTTACAGCTTATAGTGCCATGTATTTCATTTGGACACATAGTGACTCTCAATTTACGACTTACAGTGCCATGTATTTCATTTGGACACATAGTGACTCTCAATTTACGACTTACAGTGATGTACTTTGATTTGCCCATGTAATGGCGTTTATTTTGCAAGTTACTTCATTTATAAATATAATGAATTTCTTCAATTAAAATGCAAGGACCAGTAGTGACTTTATTTACCTACATAACGAGTAACATCTATATGTGGTCAATAAAACAGCAAGGACTACCCATTACAACACCGCCAACGTTATTTATCCCTGTGGTGAGTAACACCTGTTTTGCCACTGTTTTATTTATAAATACAATCAATTTTCCAATAAAACTGCAAGGAACAACCATTGCATGGCCCTGATTCATAATTCAATATATGGTCATGATTTTAAAAATTGCCCAAAAATACAGCTCGTGATCTACTTTCATTAATTTTATTTATAATGAATAAAAAAGCTAACGCAGCCAAAACAATGGTGGCTTGTAATGATATGATCCCCATCATTTTGTTATTATAAATAGACTAACCACTGCATATCTGGTTAGATGACGCCCCAAAATACAGCTAGTAATTCTTCTCTTAATTTACTTACAATGAGTGAAAAAACTATTTCAACAAAAATGAGAATGACTATAACTTGTAATGGAATGATCTCCATCCTGTTATTATTATTTGAATGATTATTATTATTTGAATGACAGTTTTGCTATCAATGAGCATTTCAAATAAGTGAAATAGTTTAAATTAGACTTTGTTGAAATAATGACAACCAACCAGAAAAAATGCTAATAACCTTTCAAAATAAACGTTGTCATTCCATGTTGTTTATGCCCATGTTCAATTTATTGCTACAGTAGTTTTTCCCAATTATGCCCTTCAAAATCTCTATTTCTCAAGAACATTAGAAAGCATTTGAAACGAGCGTGCCAAAACAAAATCAAAGTATATCAGTGGCTACTATGCAAAAACCTGTGAGAGAGACCCATCTTGGTGTCACATTGAGATGGAAGTTGGATGATACAAATGGGGTTTGTATATTAAGACAGGTTCTGTGTAACACCCCAATTTAGAGCTTCACCAAGTTGGATGATACAGATGAGGCTTGGATATTAAGACAGGCTCTATGTAACTCCCTATTTAGAGCTTCACCAAGTTGGATAGTACTGATGGGGCCTGTATATTTAGACAAGCTTTGTACCAAGCACTTGAAAAAATTGTATGATTGACTTAATCAACAATAACCATTTCACTCTTCAAACTTCGCTAATACATCAGTTCTTCACTTTAGCGTGTATCCTATAAAGGTGGTCATAAAACTCCTGTCTACTTCATGGAAAAAACTTGCTTTGTTGAAGGGAAGCCTAGCACACCGCCATATTATTACGGTGGCAGCTAAATATATGGGGGAGTGCAATTCTTGTCTGACAATATTAACTGGGTTTTGTTACTACGGCTATAGAGAATGTAAAATTAATCAAGGGCAAATTTTTTTTTGTATTATATCAGCGATTCGGGAAATTAGAGAACGAATTTTTAAACATTATGATTCCATAAAAGCCTTGAATTTCCCAAAAGGTAAGTTTGGCACAGTTTATAAGAACACAATTTCCAAAAATTCGATTGCCTAAAATGTGACTGAAAATTCTTCAACTGTTGTAAACAATATGACAGGATACCCCAGTGATAAAAGAAGTGATCCAGTAAACTTGTATAACAAGGTTTTGTTTGAGATAATTCTGTACAAAATGCACAATAAACCGTGACAAAAATTGCCCATTTATTTACCATGAGACCTTTACTGACATGAAAATATTTGGGGCTGTCAATATAATCTTAAGCCGCAGAATGTCTACAAAAACTGCATATATGAGGTTGATAGAGCTTCCCCGGAGATGTTCACAATTTCATACAACTTACTCCAGAAGGGAGAGGGGGATTACATTGAACTACATACAATGAGATTACTACCCAAACAAAAAACCTCCTGCTCACCTATAATAGAAGGAAAGCATTTTAAGTCAATATATGAACAAAACAGTGATCAAAAGTCAAAGAATAGTATCAGAATGGTAAGAAGATGTGGGAAAAAAAGATCCACCAGTTAAATAACTGCCTCGAAGAGGAATGAAGTTGCTTTTAGCCTGCTCAATGCTACAACTCAGACATGTTCATCCTCCAAACACGCCCTGGTCAGCTGCACCAGCCTCAAGTATTGATGTACTATGATGATGAACCATGAACCATCGTCCATTATGAAATTCATATATGTTTGTTACCAGGAATGGCTCTAAAGCAGCATTAACATACTCTTTCAATGTTACCCACGCCATGTCACCAACGACCCTCACCCGCATATCACTTAGCTGGCATTCATATGGTTGGTTCCAGTTAAATGCTAGTTCCCAACTTTCCATTACTGCAACATACCTGTAAAATTAATAGCCATTTCTGAATGAATCAAAACTCAAAATGTAAATTTTGCCCAATGTATTATATTCTTTTGTCATGCAGCTTATGACACAATCAACTTTTATGCAATTCTAAAAATTGAGGTAAAAGGCTACCACAAGGGAGTAGGGAACGTGTCCCTCAAGTACTGGATGATTTGAGGATGGATGGAAGGCTCAAAACCATCCCCAACCCATCCCTGATGCAGTGGAAAAAAGACATCCCATATTATTGGGAGATGTTGGAATATTCAACATCCCTTGACCCCACAGAGGGACATCTCTCAGCCCCACGGGACATCCTGCAGTCCCCTACCAGTTAAAAAAACATTTTAAAATACCTTTTTTACTTTAAAAAAGGAACCCACTGAACTACTTACGCCTTCCAACGCATCTTTAGACCCTAAAAAGGCATTTTGTGAGTGAAGAGAACCAAAGCGCAAAGGGCAGAAAGCGGACAGCAACATATTGGTTTGCTCCTTGTTTTTTGTGGTATGATTATTACATTATGTGCGATCATTTGACTCTGATTATTGTGAAATTTTGATGTTTATGAATCGAAGAATATATATAAATAGAAAATTGTCTTTAAAATTAGAAATTTTATCATGATTTATGATTTAAGGATTAGTGAATGGAGTATGTAAGATTCATGGTCCTATGGATATTTATCTATGTTTGTAATTAGTGTTTCATTTTCAGGGGAGTTCCCTGTGTTCAGTACCTTGCTGTGTTCCCTGAAATTTGGAGGTCTCTCTAGCCATCCATTATTTTCATCTCCCCATCCCACCTTCCCTTTACCCCAATAAATCAAATAGTCAATTGTTAAAAAATCTTACCCAGATAAAAGCAGACCACGTGGATGAACACACTTCACATAATCTGCCCTTAGCCAGAGGCGACTCATACCCACTATATTTTTTGCCCTTAAAATATTGAAGTAGTCTGCATTCACATCTACAACAGCTTTTGTTGCTGCATAATATGATTTCCAGCCATTTGGTGGGGATACAGTACCCTGCTCTGTTGTGAAGTCCTGAGAACAAAAGCCAATTGATATTAGTACAGGTTCCAAAACATTTATTACTAAAAGACTGCATTCTGCAATCTATTTTTTAGAGAAAAGGAAAAGGGTTTTCAATCGACAGAATGCATTCAAAGGTTAGAAGCAAATCAAAAGTAAAGATAATGCTTTTATTCTAATCTGTACATTGTTTCCCAGTAAGGAACTTTCAACCAAATGCTAAACAACCCACTTGTGCAAAAATGCAAAAAGTGGAACCATAAACTTTTATTTTCATGATCCACAAAAAACAATATTGCAACTAGAGCATCAGTCATTCATATGTTTCCCTTGTAGCCGATTTTTATGCAAATTGCTAAGTCAGATTGGAACACAAATTATAATATTAAAGGTCACAGCAATAATGCCTAAGCGGTATAGTCCATAAAGCAACAGAAAGACATGGACTAATAGCCATGATATTGTATATCCATGTCTGATTGTGAAAATCATTGAATAAAAGATTAGATGTTCTTATAGGAGATTTTACTACTGAAACCCTGAAATTTTTATTATAAACTGAGATATGAAACCAGCGCGCTCTGCCTCTCTAATTATAAATGAATATGACCACTTTAGCCAAGAATTCCTTTTGCTAATATGCTCTTCATTGCATACAGTCCACGGAAGCTGTGCATTTTTAAAGTTTGTTATTAACTTATTTCCAGTATTTTACCTGACCAATCTGGGGGGGACTGCTTCTCACTCAGACTTTTCGCCAGCAAGGAACAACTAGAAAGCATATTGAAAATTTTACAATTAAACAGAAGAAAGTGGACCACAACTCACTGCCATATAAGACTTTCCCCAGATCTTGAGATTGATTTATATCAAGCCTCCGGAGCGTAGTAGTATGTAGAACTTAGTGAAAAAGACAAACACCCGACGAATCCCTTGGCCGCTTGAGAACTGCGAGCTCGGCTCCCTGGCCTCGTGGTGCATGTCAGCCTGCTCGGCAGGATTTGCCCAGCCTGCCTTGTCTGCGGCTAGCTCCTAGCCTTCCATTCCTCCTTTCCTGCCCTGCACGCCTTCCTCCCTCCCTGCTCATTCCTCCCCTCTCTCCCGATCCTGGCTTCTCCCCTCCTCCTCCCCCCTCTAGGGCTTGGCCTCAATAGCCTCGGAAGCTAAAAGCCCCCCCCCCCCGATCTTTCCAACTTCCTCAAGCTTTTAGCAGCCCAAGGAAAAAAGGCCTCTTTCTTCCTCTCAGAAAAAATTCGTGAAAAAACTGAATGAAATTCCGACAGTAGCTTTACCGGCGGCTTTACCCTGCAAGACAGCCCTCAATCTGTCAGATCGGGCTCTAATCGGTCAGTTCACTGGCTTATGGCCATCTCCTAAGACCACCGAAAACTGTGTCCAGAAAAACTGGAGACCCCTGATCAAGGAAGACGTCAAATCTTTTTTCCTAGGGAAAGGTTACTTCGCCTTCGTTTTTGAATGCAAACAGGACCGCAAGCTCATTTTCAAGAACGGACCCTACTTTATGGGACCGCAAGGGCTCTACATGAACAAATGGACTCCGAATTTTGACCCTTCACTTGAAATCCCCTCGGCAGTCCCTGTCTGGGTGCAGCTTCCTCACTTACCCCTGCACTGCTGGAACACCGAATCCCTTGAGGCCATCGGAAATGCCTTGGGTAAATACATCGACAAAGCTGATCGGAAAGATCAGTATTCATGTGCGAGAATATGTGTTGAAGTTGACTTAGAACATGGCCTGCCGGAAGCTATAAATCTTACTGTCGCAGATTGGTTCCACATCCAAGAGCTCGACTATGAACAGATTCCCTTCAAATGCAAGTTCTGCCACGAATACAGCGATTTCGCTCGATCCTGCAAAAAGAAGCCAGCAGATCCAGAATCAAACGGGAAAAAAGATCAATGGACAGCCATAAAAAAAAATAACAAATCCGGTACGAGATCCCTCCCAAAAAGCATAAATAAACAGAAATCAAATCAGCAACAACAAGATCCAACGACCTCGACTAGCAGGAACAGCTTCAAAGTCCTAGAAACATGTGAGATCAATGACAACCCTGAGGTTGAAGAAGAAGGAGAAATTCGTGAACATCAAGTCATTCAAGCAGCGCCGACTGCCCTAGAAACTCCTCTGATCCCCTCAGCTCAAAATCTCTCTAGCCCACTCAGATCCTCCCTGATCAAAGACACTCCCTCCTATGCTGAAATCACCAAAGTGAGACCCCCATGCTCCCCT
Organism: Larix kaempferi; assembly: GCA_027924585.1. Lineage (NCBI taxonomy): Eukaryota > Viridiplantae > Streptophyta > Pinopsida > Pinales > Pinaceae > Larix > Larix kaempferi. The sequence goes on along the minus strand of BSBM01000017.1, from coordinate 16,545,230 downwards.
TCCTCCTCGGAAGAACCTATAGACAAATCTTGCAAAAAACTAGGTCGTAAATCCACTAAAGAACTGAGGGAAGAAGAAGCTGAGACGGAGAAAGTTCAAGGATCCCAAACAACGATAGATATGGTCTTCAGGAAACACTAGAATCAGGACATTAGGGAAAAAATACGGAGACATAGCTGGAGGAACCCCCTCCATTTACACATCTAAATGATGAAACTGGTCTCCTGGAATTGCAGAGGTTTAGGCAACCCCTGTAGAATTGAAGCCGTCAAAGATTTACAAAAAAATGACATGCCGGATCTTCTTTTACTCCAGGAGACCAAACTCGATGATAACTCAGTCTTAGACATCGGAAAAGAACATTGGAAGAAAAATGTAGGTTACGCAGTCAGTGCCAGAGGAGCCTCTGGAGGTCTGGCAACACTATGGTCCTCAGAAAAGTTTAAGCTCCACAACCACTTCGCCACGCAGCATTGGATTCTCACAGAACTCACCCACCTGAAGAGCAACAAGCAGATCGCCCTTCTCAATATGTATGTTCCAAATCTATACTCTGAAGAAAAAAAAAAGAATGCTGGAGTCTACTCGATGTTTTTCTGGATGCTTATAAGCCTCAAAATATAATCATAGCAGGGGATATGAACATCACACTCTCCAACTTTGAAAAGAAAGGTGGCCTCAGTGGTAACGATTTCTTCAAAACACAGGTTGAAGCCCTGATCCATAAATGGGATCTCATAGATATCAAACCCAAAAAAGGGAAATACACTTGGTCTAATAAGCGTCTTGGCAAGGCAAACATCATGGCCAGACTGGACAGATTCCTAGTGCATAGCAGCCTTCTGTCAGATTCCCAAATCATCTCCTCCAATAGTTTAGTCAACCTGGCCTCAGACCATAAACCCATCCAGCTCTCATTCAATGACATCGAGGATCTTGCACCCATCCCCTTCAGGTTCAGTCCTCAGTGGCTTGAGCATGCAAGTTTCTGGACTACCCCGGAAAAGGCATGGAAAATACCCATCACGAGTTCACCTTGCCACATTTGGAAACAAAAACTCAAAAATGCCAAAGCTGCTCTCAAAATCTGGGCCAAAACCATCTGCCCAGCCCCGACACATCTCAAAAAGAAAGAAGTGGGCAATCTTGAAGACATTCAAACCGCCGTGGAAGATCAACAAGTGGAACCACTCACGCTGCATGAAGAAGCCGCACAGCAAATCAAAGTCTACAAAGCTTTTCGATCTGAGGAAGACTACTGGAGGCTGAAGTCTAGGAGCACGTGGCTCAAATCAAGTGACAAAAACACCAAGTATTTCCACCAACAATTCAAGCTCAAGCAATCTTGCAACCATATCGCTGAAGTCTGAGGAGATGATGGCACGATTCACACAGGAATTTCCAACATTAAAAAAGCAGCGATTTCTCACTTCTCCAAGATGTACACAGAAGAAGACAGAAACGATGGAGCCAATGAGCTCACGCTGTTGGAGAATATTCGTCCCAGCATTTCGCCTCACGAAAATAGCAACATCACGAATCCTTTCACCAAGGAGGAAGTCATCAACACGATACACTCCTTTGAAGCAAACAGTGCACTGGGCCCAGACAAGTTTTCGATCCATTTTTATAAAGCTTGCTGGAAGCACATAAATAAAGATTTTATGAGAATGGTTAAAAATTTCCACTCTAAGTCAAAAATCAGTGGAGCCACCAACAACACGTTTCTCTCCCTCATCCCGAAAGAGACCAACCCTAGCTCCTTCAGTAGATATAGGCCGATTTCATTATGTAATTCCTCCTACAAAATCATTGCCAAGATGTTGGCGATGCGCATGAAGCCTTTGCTCAATAAGATAATTTCCAACAATCAAGGAGGCTTTCTGGAAGGGAGACAAATACTAGACAACATCATACTCGTACAAGAAGCCATACACTCCAGCAAATCCAGAAAGGAAAAAGATATGTTAATCAAGCTCGATATGGCCAATGCATTCGACCGTGTCAAACACTCATTCCTCCTTAAAATCATGGCTCGCTTTGGTTTCAATGAAACCTTCATCTGCTGGATCTCCGCATGCATTAGCAACCCATGGATTGCTCCCTTAATCAATGGTCGCCTTGCTGACTTCTTTCAAGCTTCCCGAGGCATTAGGCAAGGATGCCCACTCTCCCCTTTCTTGTATATTATCTTGGCTGACTCACTAAGCCGTAAATTAAACTGGGATCTTCTCAATGGCTCCCTCCTCGGTCTCCATTTGACCTTGGATTCCCACCCTCCCAACCATACCCTTTTTGCAGATGATTCACTTTTTTTGGGCGGGGCATCCTCTATCATAGCTCGGAAGTTCAAGCGCAATCTGAACATGTATTGCATTGCCTCCGGAGGCAAGATTAATCTACAAAAAAGTGTTGTCTACAGTTGGAATCTCAACAACAAAGTCGCAGCCAACATCAATAGAATTCTTGGCATACATGTCCATACTCACTGGGACAAATTCACCTATCTTGGACTCCCCATCACTTATGGAATCTCAAATGCCGGAAAATGGGATGACGCGCTCAACAAAATAAAAAGAAGAATCAGAAGATGGGGAGGATATTGGCTCAGCAAGCGGGTAAGTTGATCTTAGTAAACTCTGTTCTACTAAGAAGAATCAGAAGATGGAGAGGATATTGGCTCAGCAAGGCAGGTAAGTTGATCTTAGTAAACTCTGTCCTATCTGCTTCACCTATCTACCATTTTTCCACACTCCTTGCTCCTAAAGGTATAGCAGAACATATTAGTAAATTATTGAGAGACTTCCTCTGGTCCGGAGGGAAAAACAACGACAACAGAATACACTTGGTGAATTGGCAGACCATCAAACAGCCGAAAGCCTCAAGAGGCCTCCAAATTCGCGATCCACGACTTGCAAACTTGGCATTGGGTGGTAAGTTACTTTGGCAAATTCTACATAACAAACAGAACCAAGTCAGTCAGGTTTTAAGGAAAAAATACTTAAATGGGACAAAATTAAGATGTCTTGATCTCAAGCCAACATCTAAAGGCACCAGCACTTGGGCATTATGCAAAGCAGCCTGGGAGTTTTTCGTAAAAGATCTATACTGGGTACCAGGCAATGGAAGGAAAATAGACATTTTTACTGACAAAATAATGGACAAAGATCCACTCCAAAATATTCACGAGCTCCAAGACTTAGCAGCCTGGCTCTCTCAACATGGGATCAAAACTCTTAAAGACTTCAGCACCTGGGACTTGCAAGGTAACTGGCAGATCTGGAAAAACATTGCCATTCCATCACACCTTGAGGCAGCCAAAGTCAGGCTTATCGAAAGTCTGAAAGGATCTGCTCCCTTACATCTAATGGTCAGCGACAAGCGGGGTTGGGGCCCCACAGGCTCTTACACAGCTGTTCTTGGTTACAAAGCTATGAATCTGCATGGTGAAACCAGAAATGATCTTTGGAAGCGGGTATGGGACCCCTTTGGACCTCCTAAAATCAATTTTTTCACTTGGACTTTAATGCACAGCAAACTTCTCACCGGCGACAACCTCAGTAAGAGAGGTTTCCACGGGCCTTTCAGGTGCCCTCTCTGCCAAAGTACTCTAGAAACTATCAACCATCTTTTTTTGGAGTGTCTTTTTGCCAAGTCTGTCTGGAATATTCTGCTGCATGATCTCAATCTCATCTTGCCTAACTTTAACTCAATCACCCAGCTTTTTAAAGTGTGGAACTCCTCCTACCCTGCCCCCCTCTCCAACAAAAAACTTTGGTATCAGCTTTGGATTTCCTTGCCAAAATTTGCTTGCTGGAAATTATGGATTGCCAGAAATAATGCCATTTTCCATGACAAGCAAAGCACCCCCTTACAAATTGCAAGCCAGGCTAAAGGAATGCTGATTGAGTGCCTTAATAATTCGAAACACGGGTTTGATGCTAATCTCAGCAATGAAGAAATGCGCTGGTAGGAGCCTTCTCCCCCCACCCTAGCATTGAGCCCCCTCAGAATCATCATCCTGCTTGGCATATCAGACTCACAAATCCTGACTTCCAGAAATGGAGAATTAACCAGGCCATGGATAGCCTGCATTTCGACGGAGCTTCCAAAAACAACCCTGGCACAGCCGGAGCTGGGGGAGTCTTCTGGTCCAGCGAAGGATCAGTGAGATTAAAGTTCAGTTGGGGCCTTGGCATCTGTTCAAATAACATAGCCGAAGCACTGGCCTTGATGGAAGGTTGCCAACTCGCCAAAGAACACAAAATTGACAACCTTCAAGTATTCAGAGACTCAATGATTATTACCAGAGCTCTCAACACTAACTCCACACTAAACAACCTTCCTCTCAGACGTATTATTCAGAGAATCCGACAAATCTCGAGCACCTTCAAGAACTTCAAAGTTTATCATATCTTAAGAAGCTTAAATACTGAAGCAGACATTGAAGCTAATGGAGCTACCAGTCTTAGTCAAGGAAATCTGAAAATTTCTGATACAGCAACTGAAACACATCATATTCCTTAAATCTTGCTTCTCCCATCTGACTCAGAGAACGATTCTATTGTGTCAAAGAAGACTACCAGCTTGTACAACTCCTCTCCATCTCCTCTCTGTCAAAGTGTGCACTGAAGAAATAGTGAATTTGCATCTCCAACTCTACCCTGGCATTCTCGGCATTCATTAATAGATTATGCAGAGCATCATGGGTTTCAAGCAACTTGAGTTTTTTCGATCGATACATTTCAAAAGAGGCAGAGCATTTGGAAAGCTTTCATCCTCAGCAGCGATACTTTTGGTTTTCTCTCGGCCACTTTCCTTGGCAGCTCTACTATTGCTCCAGTCAGGCAGCTCTACTATTGCTCCAGTCAGGACAAAAAAGACTGTCGAATTAGTGAGCACTGCAACTTCAATTGCCACATTGTCAAAGTGAGCACCGTCGAATTAGTGATTGTGCAACTCCAACTCCTACTCTATCCTGACAAACGCAGTATTCAATTTTATATCACGAGCTGCAAGCAAATTGGGTATTCTCATCCACAGCAGCTCTTCTATTGGTAGAGCATTTGGAAAGCTCTCATCCTCAGCAGCTCTCCAATCGAGGTAGAGCATTTGGAAAGCTCTCATCCACAGCAGCTCTTCTATTGGTATTCTCTTGGCTTCTTTCCCAGAAAACCTTCAAGCATGTCCTCCAGCAAACAAAATTGCTCTTCTTCCAATCTGATAAGTGAAGAAGTTTCTAAATCGCAGTCTTCAGCAGGAAACTCTCAGAGAAGTAAGCCTAGCTCAGTAACCCGACAGGCTCAGCTATAACACATCTACAGATATTCAGCTCATCCAGGTAGATTGATTCATTCAGTAAACATCAGCTCCTACAGCATTCTTATTCATTTTCGGCCTTGTGCAATAAGCTTCCCTTGCAAGTAGTTCGTCAACTGAAGATTAGGCTAGTTTCAATCTCTAACAATAAAGGAACCCTCAGGCCAATATGGCTTCATTTGTAATCTGCCAATTTGGTTAACAACCACGGCCTTTTTTCTTTTTATACAATATTCGTTTCTGTTAAAAAAAAAATATGTAGAACTTAGAAATCCTTCCTGAATACAATTTCTGTCTTCCATGAAGAGCACCTAAAGAAGAATTCAGCACTGAATTGTTCTTGCCACATTAGCAAATAATGTCATCGAAAGCTTCATAAGTTACCAGATGCCCACAGTAAACTAGAGATGGGCATATTTTTCTTTGCAGTTGAATTGATATCCCCAACTTTATAAAGCTTTTAGACATTTTTTGTTTCATCCCAGCCATCTATGCATGAGGAGTTCAACCTCAACACTCTTGTTTTTTATTTGAAATATCAAGTTTCAAAGCAAGGGTTCAATCTTGATCAGTGTTGTAGAACTCTCCAAAGTCTCATGATTTTTCCAATTTTTCTGAGTTTCAGGTCCCCGAGTTTTTGGAGTTTTTCAGGTCCAAGTTTATGCTTGCTGAATTTTGCCGATATTTTTCCGAATTTACAACTCCCGCCTACATTTTGTTCATGCAGAGTTTTGCAACAATGATCTTGATTGCAATCTCCTTTAATATTATGATAGCCATTTTGTAATTTTGCATTAATCATTTAAGTCATGTTTTTCCACTTTGTTTCATATACCCACCATTGGACACGTTTTCCCCCTTTTCGAGGCAGTGAAATTTCCATATGCTCCTACCAGATATATTCAGAGTAATAGCAACAACGCAATGCAGAGGAAAAGATGGTCTGTAGAGACATTTGCTAACAACTACAAGTCAGCTCAATTCACTATAATTTTCTCTAATGATAGCATCTTCATCTGAAACTAAACAATTTAACCATTCCTCTAAAACATGCTTGAACACTGGTGCCAGTTGATTCAAATTCTTTACAACAGAAGTATATCATTTACGTCTGAACACCGATTTCCTGAAGTTTGTCCAGGAACTCCCTTTAAACATTTTCAGGTTTGAAATAATCAATACTGTTTCCATGCAATCAAATTATGATTTCTTACTAATGGAATGCAAAATATGTTTACATAATATACATTTCTATCTATGTCACAGGGTTCGCCAATTCGACGAAACTCGAGAAAAACACCAAATTCATTGAGGTTCGGGTTAGGGTTCAATCAGAAAGTTCAAAATTTGCGAGTTCCAGGTTTTCGTCTTGACGGCAGAATGTGATGTATGGTTTCTGTGTCAGAGAATTTCCATAAACAAATCAGATGGTAAGCCGTGGCGGCGAGTAATCCTCTGTGTGTCGTTGTGCGAGTAATCCTGTGTGTAATCCGTCCCACAAGTCACGACCACGACCATGCCGACTGTTTGTTTGTGCAGACGGGTCTTCGAGAAACACCAATGCCGACTGTTTGTTTGTGCAGACAGGTGTTTGTTTGTGAGGACGGGTCGAGAAACACTAGTGTCAAAAAGCCCGAGGGGTAATCCAATGCTAAGTTTAATTTTTTTTAACTATTGAATGGAGCTAAATTAATTTATCTATAAAGTTGAAATGTATAATGTATATATGAAATGCGTAGGCATAATAAATATTAAATATTAAATGTTTTTTAATTATTATACATTAATTATTAATAATAAATAAATTATATTCTATAAGTTATTTTATTAATATTAAATGTTTTAAATGTAGTAAATGCTATTTATTATTTATAGAACATAAAAATATATTGGATATCTTAATTTTATAAAATATTTAAAATTTGAAAATATTTATATCGGCAAACCTAATGCCGAACCTCATCCGAACTTCATCGAAAAATTCGAACCTGAATTGAACTTAAAGGTCGCCGAACCCGAACACGAACCCGAACCTTGTGACATTGATTTCTATATATTACAGAATATTGCAATGTTGACAAGGCTTTGTGACCAAATAGCAGAAAGCTCATCAAGCCTTTTTGTAATTTTATATTGAACATTTAATTCATGTTTTTCCACTTTGTTTCATAGACCCACCATTGGATACGTTTTCCCCCTTTCCTAAGCAGTGAAATTTGAATATGCTTCTACCAGAAATATTCAGAGTAATGACAACACAATGCAATGCAGAGGAAAAGATGGTCTGTGGAGACATTTGCTAACAACTACAAGTCAGCTCAATTTCCCTATAAATTTCTTTAATGATAGCATCTTCATCTGAAACTAATCAATGTAACCATTCCTCTAAAACATGCTTTACCACTGGTGCCAGTTGATTCAAATTCTTTACAAAAGAAGTATAACATGAACACCGAGTTTCTGAAGTTAGTCCAGGAACTCCCTTTAAACATTTTCAGGTTTTGAAATAATCAATACCATTTCCATGCAATCAAATTATGATTTCTTACTAATGGAATGCAAAATACATTTGCATAATATACATTTCTATATAATACAGAAATATTGCATCGTTGACAAGGCTTTGTGACCAGAGAGCAGCAAGCTCATCAAGCCTTGGGGATTTTCACCTGGTGTGGGAATGACCCACCTTAGTTTTAAAAAGGAGTGGTTGTCCCCAAAGTCTCTTTGGGATCTTTACAAAAGTAAGCAAGACTCATGACTTACAATGACATTATTTACAGCCACACCCACAGAGGGTTTTGAACTCAGGTCTCCACTTTAATACAAGCCCAATCAACTCACTATTTGCCATTAGACCACATTAACAAAAAACACTCAAGCTATCTGACAAGTGGACCATATAACGTTCTTAGGAATTTCTTTGAATACTTGCAAAGGACTAATATGAAATCCTCCAATACTCTGAACATCCATTTTATGAACAGAAATAAACTCAAACTCATTGCATTCAAGAAACAAAAGAAAACAGTAACAGATCAGGTTAAATCAATATGCAAGAGATGTAGGACATTGTCATTGCTATCGAGAAACAGAGGAAAATGGTAACAGATCAAGTTAAATCAATATGCAAGAGATGTAGGACTTTGTCATTGCTTTTAAAAACGTGCAAAGAAAACACTCACAATATGGGTGTAAAATAGAATTCATAGAGACAAAAATTATAATCTCTCAAAGGCAGCAAAACATAAAATTTAAATATCCTAGAATGCAGAGTTCAAAGATGTCTATAACTGCTGTCCACTGTCAGTCATACAAATCATTTCAATAGACAGATTCAACATCTTAAAGAAAAACTGTACAAAATTTGAGGATTTCACTTTTTTCTAACTGTTGATGATTAAGCAATTTGAGCCCACGGTGATTGTCCAAATTAGAGTGGTTGCCATAGTGACCCTAACAGTTGATGAGGATCTATCACTTCTGCCAGGATCCAGATACAGCAAGGAAACGGCAAGTACAGACAATATAAATATATTTTTATATTTTTTTAAATAAAATTTATATCGAAATTAAAAAATATATAAAATTTTAAATATATAACTGATATATAAATATTAAATTTATATTAAAAATTAAATATATATGCATATATGCATATATAATACTTGGAACAAATAAATTATAATAATTATACAGTACTTTCAAATAATAACTAAAATAACTTAAATGAAACAATGATAATATAAAATACCTAATACTTACTAAAATAATTATTATATCATACTCATTTCAAATGGCCTATAACGTGAGCCTTCCTCCCATGCCTTTGTCACGAGTCACTCCTGTGCCCTAACCTAAGTTGCTTCCAATTTTGTGTGTTGGGTCACGAGTGCCCTTATATTATGAGCAATAAAAGCAATAACAAAAGGAAAAATTTAAAAACAACCCAAGGAAAGACGACCAATGATTTAGGAAGCCCACCAATGGCACGATTTAACCATAATCTCAAACGCATGAGAATGGGAAGCCCAATGATTTCACAAAACCTGTCAATGGCACAATTACAGCAAAATCCTAAACACATGAGAATGAACTAAAATCCCATTTGCCAACTGAGCCCATTTGTCACCTGAACCAGAATGAGATAGTATTTGAAGCTCGCCAATGGCAAACTTTCACTAAAATCCCAATGGCACGATTTCATAAGCCCGCCAATGGCACAATTTCACCAGAATCCTGAACGCATGAGAATGAACCAGAACCCCATTTGCCAATCAAGCCCATTTGTCACCAGAACCATAATGAAATAATATTTGCCAGTCGAGCCCAAATCCTTTTGCCAAAGAGAGACATGTAATGCGAATGGAACCCAAAAGGTGGTTTATTACAACTGTAGAGTCTCCATATACCTGAAGTGAGCAAATGTCCTTGTGGAAAGCCGGCTTGAGAAGATAAAAGCATGACATTAACTCCCCCTTGTTGGTGCCTTGTCCAATATGGACCTTAAAATAATGAGCTTTATTTTCTTGGAGATTCAATATTAAATTATTAATCCCAACTCACAAATATGTATCATCCGTGATGGATACCTTTCAAAGCAGATCCTAGACAAATCTAGGTGGATCTGGATCACGATCTGCGAATCCATCTCCCAAGGCCCGCAGATTCCGTTAACACGGAGTGAGACAAATCAACACCTAATCACGAGTTGTAATTTTAAACAAGCATGGACAGAGGTGGCAGCACTCTTAGGGTTGAAAGAAAATTGGTTTGGGATTCTACTGAAGAAGGGCTTAAGAAGCTGTGCAAAAATGCAACTATTCAAAATTTGGAATTGTGCCATTAATGATAAGTTGGAGCATATGGCTAGCAAGAAAAGCAAGAATATTGGAAGATAAGGTTATTCCCCCTTTGGCTGTAGCAGTTCAAGGTCTAAATATTCTAGGCTCCTTTAACCAAATGAGCCCAATAAATGCACCTAAAGTGGTGAAGGAGTAGGTTATTGATAAAAGCAGGGCCTAGGCTTACTTTGATGGCACTTCACAATGGGACCCACCATTAGGAGGGGTAGGGGGTATCCTATACTTATTTGAGACACACTCTTAGTTTCAAAGCTGGCATCAATCAACGAACAAACAACTTCTCAAAGTTGGAAGGCTTTAAAATTGGTTCTCACACTTGCTGCAGAGTATGGACAAACAAATGTACAGATCTTTGGGGATTCGTTGTTGGTGATCAAGCAGAACAAGGGAGAATTTACCTTGAGAAACTGTATTCTACAATCACTTCAGAATCAGATCAAGGTACTGAAGAATACTTTCAATAACTTATCCATCACTCATATATACAGATAAAGGACCCAAGTCTAGGTAGCTTGTTGAAGAAAGGCTTACTACTACCTCGAGGGGATTGGATCATTTTGGAAAACGAGGGAGGAATAATCACAAATCTTTATCATGCATCTTTCATCTAAAGTAACTACTACTATGTTTTTTTGTCCATATCAAGCTTTTATTTTTTGATATCAAACACTATATAAGAGGACTTTCAATAGAAAGATAGTATGTTGTGTATGGTAAAATTGGTTACTTTGCAGAACGATATGATAAGGCTCTGGACCTTGAGAATGAACTGGGAGTCTAAAATGTTTTTTATATTTGGGAGTAAATCTTGTCACTTTGGACATTTTGTGTCATACCTTTTTGGGGCAAAGTCGTATATCATCTATATGATGTAATTTTAAACTGAAAGGAATAAAGTTATGATTTTTTTTCTTAAGAAAAATAATAAAAAATGGAAAAAACACCGATATATATGATGTAATGGATGCCAAATAAAAAATGATACATAAAAGTTGATGTTGAATATTGAACCTCGATAGTTGTCCAGTCAAGGATTCAAAAGTGGGCAACCAATACAAAATGACATCAAATATATAAATGTATCTCATCATCATGAGTCAAAACCACGGAGTACTTGGCATTTGTATAAGATGGTTGAGAGGAGAGGAATCCAGGTAGGTGTATAGTCAATAGTCCATTATTTGGAAAAGTTTGTCCTCTTAGCTATGTTCTATGTTCATACGTCCACGAGGATAAATATATATGTGTGTGCGTGTGTAGTAGTGCATACGTGTGCGTGCTAATGTTTTGGTGTCTTCTCATTGAATAGTAGTGTTGCAAAAGGTGAAAGTGGTGGTCAGTTAAAGTGCACAAGACAATAATTGAAGTTATGTCTCTAAGGTTTTCTTTGACATAGATGGTGTTCTAGAATATTTCCATGTTTCAATATTTACTAATTTAATACCTCCAATCATACCCTCCAATTAAAACATAAATCCTAATTGCACCAAATACAACATTAAAACCAAATGGAACATTAAATCTTAATCATTTATTTTGATTATAAGCTTTTCGATGATCAAATACAACATTAAAACCAATCTTTGGTGCGAGGTAGGATGCCCAGTACCTTCCTAAACTCTTCCCATTAACCCAATCATGACCCTTTTCTAGACTCCCCAAATCCAATGCTATAGGATGTCACCTTCAGGGGCATCAGAAATTGTGTACATATTGACAAAAAAACAAATCCACCAGCATAAACCCATCTTAAATCCGAATCTACCAAGCACCGAGAGGGATCAAATTTCTTTTCGTGTAAAAAAATTTCTTGATGTGTAAAAAAATTAATATTAAAAAAAATTACACATCAATAAATGTGATCCCTCTAGGTGCTTGATAGATCCATATTTAAGAAAATCTATGTTGGTTTTAATTTTTATAGCTTTTGTGTAAAATTTAGAATGGAACCAACATATAATATCCAAAAGTTTTTTTTTTTTAATTTGTTGTTGTTGTCATGTACGTTGTTGCGTGACAACATCTCCCTCATGCTGGGTTGTAAAGCACCTCGCTATTCTCAATGAATGACATAGAAAGGATAATATATGGTAAAATCAATATAAACAAGCAGGGTTAGACTTGGAATGCAATCAGAATCTTACTCTTCCACCTTCCACAAGAGTCTTTTAGGGCATTTCGCTCCAAGAACTGATTCAGAGCCAAGCTTGGGCGCGAAGTGTTACAGTGCAGGTTTTTAGAGTTGGAGGAGACGTGATACCCTCTGGAACTGATCTCCAAGTTCTTGTTTGGAGTTCTTGGAGGTTTTGGGGCGCAGGAGGTTTCATTGATGAGATCAAGAAGAGCCAAAGTGATGGTTTGCTGAGATCCGTAGCTTCATCGATGCTGGAATAGATTCTTTGAACTTCATTTGGGATAGTTGAAGATTGGTCGAGAAGAGTCTCAGTTCAGGTGAGCTAGAGGAGAGTGACACCCCCTGGAGCCGATCTCCAGGTTCTTGTTCTGGTTTTTGGAAAATTTGGTGTGCAAGAGGTTTCATAGCTGAGCCAAGCGCTAGTTTCAGTGCTCGTTTTCTGAGATCCTTCCTGAGCTACCTCCATTGAGCCAAGCTCCCCTTCTAGTGAGACCTGGGACCGGTCCAAAGCTTCTTGGTTCTTTCTAGCGCAGGAGCAGAGTAAAATATTGACCCCAAGTCAAGAACCTCAATGTTCCTGTGGGACATCAATTAACCATCAAGCTTCCCAAGCAGATCGAAGTCTGGACCGTTTCCAGCTGACAGGGTTTAGTGTTGTAATGGCTGCTGGAGGGGGCCCCGAGGCTATCCCTCCCCTGCCGGAGATTGCTGCGTTCAAGAAATTGGTGGCAGCCTGTGGGATACGACCTCCTAGTGGGCAACAACATAAATTCGTCAAACGCATGGCCAACATCCCTACTGTTGACCTCCCGACGGAAGATCCGTGCAGATCAGCGTTGAATCTAGCAGAAAGAGGGCTCATAGGGCAGTTCACCGACCTCTGGCCCTCGCCTAAAGCAGTGGATACTTGGGTGCAACGAAACTGGCGATCACTGACCCGAGACAGCATCAGCAGTCATCTGGTGGGTAAGGGATTCTTTGTATTTTTTTTGCCAATGTTGAGGATAGGAACTTAATCTTCCGGAATGGACCTTATTTTATGGGCCCTCAAGGTCTATATCTGAATAAATGGACACCGGATTTTGATCCGACGCAAGATGTACCCTCAGCGGTCCCAGTCTGGGTCCGTTTGCCGCATCTACCCTTGCACTGCTAGAACCCTAAATCTTTGGAAGCCATAGGTAATAAACTAGGGAAATACATAGATCGGGCAGAGAGAAAGGATCAGTATACCTGCGCTAGAATTTGTGTGGAGGTGGATTTGGGAGTAGGGTTTCCCGAAGCAATAAAGCTCACAGTGGCGGATTGGAATTATATACAAGAGCTAGATTACGAGCAGCTGCCATTTAAGTGTATATTTTGTCATGAGTATCGACATTTTGTCAGACATTGCAAAAAGAAGGGAGAGGAGGAGATTGAGGAAGTCAAAGGCATTCAATGGATCCCAGCCAAGAAGCCAATTGGAGCAAAACAAGCCATAAGATCAAAAGGCAAAGGAAAGTCTATAGGGAATGAAGGCCCATCCTTTGGGAAGCCACAAGGAGAAGGGAGCTTAGGACCATCATTGAGGGAGACAAATCAGTTTGAAACGCTCAGAATCCCAGAGGAGCCCTCAATATCAGATGTAGAAGAAGTTGACCAGCAGCCCATTATAACAGCTGAAGACAAACCCCAAGAAGAAAATGCAACTCTACAGGAGGGAATCCCTATCGGAGCAACGATCCCTCTCTCCTATGCTGAAATGATAAGAAAGAAATCCCCGGAGATCTCAGGCTCTTCGGAAGATGAGACTTTTGAGAGGCCATCAAAACGAGTTGGGAGAAAATCTCACAAAGAAACAAGGGCAGAAGAAGCGGAGAGGCAAAAAATGAAAGGTAGTCAATCAACGATCGAGATGTCTATTGGCAGAAATACCAAAAACAGACCTCCCAAGGGAGGAGCTCTCCCCCCACCAACCAACAAATGATGCGTATAGTCTCTTGGAATTGTCAAGCATTGGGGAACCCCTTAAAAGCTGAAGCAGTCAAAAATTTGGTGAAATCGGAGTTTCCTGAGATTCTCATGCTCCAAGAGACTAAAATTGAAGGGGAAGACCTCTTTCTGCTAAGTAAATTGAATTGGAATAAGAATGCTGGGAGAGCCATAAGTGCAAGGGGCACCTTCGGAGGGCTGGCTACTCTGTGGGAGGAGGATAAATTCCTGCTCGAAAGTTCCTTTGAATCACAACACTGGATTTACACCGACCTCAGGCATAAAGTGAGTAAGAAGTCCTACGCTATTGTCAATTTAAATGTCCCTGTTCATTATGTTGAAAAGAGAGAGTGTTGGAACACTCTGGCTATCTTCCTTGAGTCAAGATCCCTTCAAAATATAATACTTGTTGGACACTTTAATCTCGTTTTTGAACCAAAAGAGAAGCGTGGTGGAAACAACAACCGTGATCAGTTCCTTCCCTTGGTCGAAGATCTTCTTCAGAATTGGGACCTAATTGATATTAAACCTAAGAAAGGATTATATACATGGACCAATAATAGAGTTGGAGTACATCACATCTCTGCCCGACTGGACAGATTTTTAATTCAGAGCACCTTTCTGCTTGAAAATAAGATAATCTCCACCAAAGTTTTGCAAAAATTGACATCAGATCATAAACCGATTTTACTGCAGTTTGAGGAAGAAAAAAATTTGGGTCCCATTCCATTTCGGTTTAATCCTCTCTGGGTTGAAAGAGATGGATTTATGGAAACTGTTAACAATGCCTGGAGAGCCCCAGTTAATGGGTCGCCCAGCTATGTTTGGGAGCAGAAAGTGAAGGCAACAAAGGTGGCTCTAAAAACTTGGATAAAAAGGCCCTCTACATCTCCCACGAGCTATAGAATGCAGTCAACCAGTTAGCTAATTGACTTGCAACTCGAATTGGAATCCAAAGATATCACTAATTCTGCTATTCAAAAAGAACAAGCTGCCCAGCTAAGTACTTTTAGATCCTACAGGCAAGAGGAAGAACATTGGAGGCTCAAATCGAGAAGTCTCTGGTTGAAAGCGGGTGACAAGAATACTCCATTCTTTCACAAACAATTCAAAGCTCGCCTTTCCCGGAATCATCTGGATGAAATCACGGCTACAGATGGGACTGTCCACAAAGATATAGCTCAATTAAAAGATGCAGCAACTCATCATTTTCAAGATCTTTTCACTGAAAAAGGAACAGAGAAGGAGGAGGAATTTACAGAATTTCTCAAAAACATTCCAAGACTGGTTGGAGAGAATGATAATGCAAGTCTCATGAAGCCCTTCACTGAAATAGAAATCAGCAATGTTATTTGGGCAATGGAACCAGATAAAGCCCCGGGGCCAGATGGCTTTTCCATTCACTTTTACAAAATCTGCTGGGAGATTATCAAAGTGGACTTAGTCCGTATGATCAGGGGATTCCAGCAAAAAGCCAAAGTAGGTGGCAGCATCAACTCAACTTTTTTAGCTTTAATCCCAAAGGATTCAAACCCCGGGACCTTCAACAGGTTTAGGCCTATCTCGCTGTGCAATTCTTCATATAAAATTCTGTCTAAGCTCATGGCCAACAGAATCAAGCCTCTGCTGGGTAACCTCATCTCCTCCAGTCAGGGTGGGTTCGTGAAAGGTAGGAATATCATGGATAATGTGACCATAGTGCAGGAAACCATTCACTCCAGCCATCAACGCAAGGAACAGGGGATGAAACTCGATATGGCCAATGCCTTTGATCGGGTAAAACATTCTTTTTTGTTTCATGCTCTTATTTCTTTCGGCTTTAGCACTGAATTTGTAAAACCAATCAAAGCATGCATAGGAAAGCCATGGATTGCTCCGTTAGTGAATGGTAGGCCAGCAAATTACTTCAAAAGTACTCGGGGTATAAGGCAGGGTTGCCCGCTGTCCCCTTTCCTATATATATTGATGGTGGACTCCCTCAGCAGAAAGTTGAATGCAGAGAAGGCTGTAGGAAAAATTCTTGGCATTCGAGTGACAAAAGACCTCATCCCCATCAACCATGCCTTATTTGCAAACGACTCACTCCTTCTGGGAGGAGCCTCGGTCAAAATTGCAAGAGGTTTTAATGCTGTAATTCAAAGCTTTTGCAAGGTCTCGGGAGCCCTTGTTAATAAGAGAAAATCTGTTGTTTATGGCTGGAACGTGAATCCGGCTACAATCCAACGTATTGCTAATTGCTTAGGCTATACAGGATTTGCTAATTGGGAAACCTTTAAGTACCTCGGCCTGCCAATAACTCTGGGCAGCACTAAGGCTCCTCACTGGCTAGAGATTATAAGCAAAATAAAATCCAAATTGGCAGCTTGGGGAGGTCGATGGATAACCAAAGCTAGAAAGTTAATACTCATCAAATTCGTTGTCTCATCTCTGCCTCTTTATCAGGCTGCTTTTTTATTAGCACCTAAGTCGATTACAGAGTAGATAGCTAAGCTTATTTGATCCTTCTTGTGGAAAGGAGGTAAGGGCAATCAACAAAAGTTCCATTTGGTTGGCTAGGACGTGGTGAAAAAATCGTTTGCTGATGGCGGATTGCAGGTCAGAGACCCCAGACTCGCAAATTTGGCTTTTGGTGGAAAGCTGCTATGGAAGATCTTCTCCACGCCCAGACATCCTATCAGTCGTGTTCTTATCCACAAATATATGAATGGAGTTTCCATTTCCAATATGGATGAAGCGACCGTCCAAAAAGGCTCCACGACGTTGTGGAAATTATGCATTCAAGGTTGGGAGTTTAAAAAAAAAAACCTTTACCGCATACCTAGAAATGGAAGACGCGTTTTACTGTGGGAAGATAATATAATGGGTCAAACTCCTCTCAGCCAGAATGAGGAATTCCAGGAATTAAGAAGCTGGCTAATCCAGCGAGGCATCACTAAACTAGTTGACATTTCAAAATGGGACCAGGAAGGAAATTGGAGTGAATGGAACCTCCCCAGGCTGCCTGACACGATGCTAATCAGATGAAATCACTGATCACAGCCCTGTCAGGATTAGCTCCAGTTCATTTGCGTCTAAGGGATAAATGGGATGGGGAATGACAGGTGAATATACTGTAGCTTTGGGTTTTGCTGCCCTTCAGCCACAACAACCTCAGGTTCAGCCTACCGTTAAGTGGAAGCAGGTCTGGGACACATTCAGTATTCCAAAAATTAATATTTTCAGCTGGGTTCTCTTGCACAGAAGACTTTTGACTGGTGAGAATCTTGATAAGCGTGGAATTGCCGGGCTTCACAGATGTCCTCTCTGTCATGCAGCCCAGGAAACAATCGAACACTTGTTCATTGAATGCCCTTTCATGCAGGAGGTGTGGCAGCTGGCATTGCAAGGTCTCAATGTTCATATCCCTTCTCAGTGCAATATTGTTTCCCTATTCTCCACCTGGACAGAGCGGTATCCTCGTGCGATCAAGGGCAAATCTTTATGGTCCAAGATCTGGCATGAGGTCCCAAAATACCTTTGCTGGGAAGCGTGGTTAGCCAGGAATGAGGGCATTTTCCAAGATAAAGTGAGCACCCCTGCAGTGGTGGTTGCTAAAGCCAAGGCGTTACTTTTGGAAACATTGGAAAATTATTCCTTTAAACAGAATAATCTGCTACTTCCTAATGAGAACAGGTGGTTGGGAGACCCTTCGTTGCGGACTAGGAATAAGATTTCTGCTAGACCTGTCAGCAACCCTGAGTGGCGGATCCGTCTTTAACGATACAGAATTTCAGCAGTGGTGGAAGAGTCAAGGTAAAGTCACTATTTTTTTCGATGGGGCAGCAGCAACCCTGAGTGGCGGATCCGTCTTAACGATACAGAATTTCAGCGGTGGTGGAAGAGTCAAGGTAAAGTCACTATTTTTTTCGATGGGGCAGCTAAAGGAAATCCTGGGAGAGCTGGAGCCGGAGGGGTTTTCTTTTCTCTTGATGGTCAAATCAAAGGCAGCTTCAGTTGGGGGTTAGGGCAGGGTACAAATAATCAAGCTGAAATTTTAGGGCTGCTCAAAGCTTGTCAGATAGGTTACAGAAATGGTGATCATGATATTCAGATTTTTGGAGACTCGGAAATTCTAATTAAACATTTAACCACAGAAGACCACTTTAATAATGCAGTGTTAAATAAGACTTTGCAACATGTCCGGAATTGGCTGCAAAAATTCAATTCTGTCTTCTTTTTCCACATCCTTCGGAGTCTAAATCAGGATGCTGACTCTAGGGCCAATGTAGGCTGTCATTTAGCTCCAGCAGATTTGATACAAAATGATGGCATTCCTACATGGTCTCCCATCCCGTAAGATGGCTGCTCCTTGAATATTGTAAGTGTAGGATCTAGATTCCTCTGAATTTCATGCTCTTTGGCAATGTACGATGGGTTGATTAGGCGTAAGCCCAACCGAGTTTTCATCAATAAAAATAACCGTTCTTGTTAAAAAAAAGTCTTGGAATGTAATCGAGTTAAAATTATTTCCTCCATGACATTGATCCTTGCTCCAATAAAAATAATAATGGCAATGAGAACAATGGTTTGACCCTTCTAAAGAGTGGTTCTTGATTATGGTACAAACCTTCCCTCTCATTGCCCAACACCTGCAAAGATAAATGAGTTTAAAAAACAAAAAAATCAATACTTTAAGAGGGTCAAATTGGCTGACCGATTTTTTCCCATTTTTGCCAATTTTTTCCAAATAATCATAATATGTCATTTTTTTCCAAATCTTGCTATTTTTTGGGGCAGATTTTTCATTTAAGATTTGACATCTTGAAAAATCATGACAACATCAATCTTTTCGTCTATGGTCCAATTTGCTTCTAAAGAACTGCTTCCATTTTTTATGGCACTCTTAACTTCTATTTTCTTCTCTCCTTTTTACTTTCAATTTTGTATGTGCACCATGCCAAACTTTTTCCTCCCTTCTTTTTATTTTTGGTTTTGAGGGTGTGTTGGTCCCTATTTGGTGTGCTTGCAAACCAACTAGATTGTTGTACTCCAGCAAGAAAGTTTACAACCACATACTTCCTCCTGCAATTTAGGCAAATATCAGGCCATCCCTTGACCTGTTGAGTCCTAAAAAACGCCAAAGTAAATACGTAATGGGATTATCTCGGCACCTACTTAGCCAAAGGGTGGATCTTCATGAGGCTAACTTGGCAAATGAAGAAGACAACAAAAACCATAGACGTGGTCCAAGATCTGGCATTCTCCACCTAGACA
Source organism: Larix kaempferi (assembly GCA_027924585.1). Classification (NCBI taxonomy): domain Eukaryota; kingdom Viridiplantae; phylum Streptophyta; class Pinopsida; order Pinales; family Pinaceae; genus Larix; species Larix kaempferi. Next base: position 16,525,688 of record BSBM01000017.1, on the reverse strand, counting down.
AAGCGGTATCCTCGTGCGATCAAGGGCAAATCTTTGTGGTCCAAGATCTGGCATGCGGTCCCAAAATACCTTTGCTGGGAAGCGTGGTTAGCCAGGAATGAGGGCATTTTCCAAGATAAAGTGAGCACCCCTGCAGTGGTGGTTGCTAAAGCCAAGGCGTTACTTTTGGAAACACTGGAAAATCATTCCTTTAAACAGAATAATCTGCTACTTCCTAATGAGAACAGTTGGTTGGGAGACCCTTCGTTGCGGACTAGGAATAAGATTTGTACTAGACCTGTCAGCAACCCTGAGTAGCGGATTCGTCTTAACGATACAGAATTTCAGCAATGGTGGAAGAGTCAAGGTAAAGTCACTATTTTTTTCGATGGGGCAGCAGCAACCCTGAGTGGCAGATCTGTCTTAACGACACAGAATTTCAGCAATGGTGGAAGAGTCAAGGTAAAGTCACTACTTTTTTCGATGGGGCAGCTAAAGGAAATCCTGGGAGAGCTGGAGCCGAAGGGGTTTTCTTTTCTCCTGATGATCAAATCAAAGGCAGCTTCAGTTGGGGGTTAGGGCAGGGTACAAATAATCAAGCTGAAATTTTAGGGCTGCTCAAAGCTTGTCAGATAGCTTATGGAAATGGTGATCATGATATTCAGATTTTTGGAGACTCAAAAATTCTAATTAAACATTTAACCACAGAAGACCACTTTAATAATGCAGTGTTAAATAAGACTTTGAAACGTGTCCGGAATTGGCTGCAAAAATTCAATTCTGTCTTCTTTTTCCACATCCTTCGGAGTCTAAATCAGGACGCTGACTCTAGGGCCAATGTAGGTTGTCATTTAGCTCCAGCAGATTTGATACAGAATGATGGCATTCCTACATGGTCTCCCATCCCGTAAGATGGCTGTGTTAATTTTTAGTGCAGCTGCGAGACCCATTCTCAGAGAGAATGGTACCCTAGTCAGTTAACTAGGGTTCCTGGTCATGTTAACCAGGCAGAGTAATGAGTAAGACCCTAGAAGGTACCCTAGGGCCCCCAGCTGTCTCCTGGGTTCTTGGTCGAGGACCAAGCAGTTGGATGCCATGGCAAAGTCCCTAGCATGTAGCTAGGGCCCCTATTTGTCTCTAGGGTATTCTGGTCTGGGACCAGACAGTTTCTTGGTCGAGGACCAAGCAGATCCTGCAGGTTGAGACAGAGACTTCCTAGGTCCTGCAGATGGTTGATCAACATTCAGTCTAGGACTGAATGCTCAGCTTGAGGCTGAGGACCATTCTCTGGGAGAATGGAGAACCTGGTCATGGACCAGATGGTTGATCAACATGACCCAGTCTGGGACTGGGAACTCAGCCTGGGGCTGAGAGCCATTCCTTGAGAATGGAGGCACCTGGTCAGTTACCAGGATATTGACCCAGTCTGGGACTGGGAACTCAGCCTGGGGCTGAGAGCCATTCCTTGAGAATGGAGGCACTTGGTCAGTTACCAAGATTATGATGTGTGATGTCCTCTTCTCCCAGGTCTTCGAGATGGATGAGTTGGTTGGTCTTCTCAAGGGATTGGCCACCCCTTGTGGAAGCCACTAACATTTGACCTAAGGAGCAGTTGAGAGGATCACATGATCACATCATCTGTGTGAACCCTTCCTTATACAATGATGATGAACTTTCAGGTTATATGGAATATTTGTACATTTGAGAGAGAGATGACTGGTTGTACCTTTCCACCTTGGGTGATTTACTTTGGTCCTTGTACCTTGTTGTTTATTAAGTCTTGTGGTACCCTGTCTTTGATGTGTGGTAATTAGGGTCATTGACCCACCTTTTATTTATACCACCCTCGTTGTTTTGATCTTATGGGTTTGTCCACTTTCTGAGGTTCTTTTATTTATTTTTATTTTTATATATTTTATATTTATCTTTTATTATTTTTATTTATTTTTATCTTTTATTTATTTATCTTTAATTTTATTTTATTTTAATGTAACCTCTCCCTAATTTAATGAAATAATATTTTTTTATTTTTTTATCTTTTATTTTTTCCTAATTCTATGGTTTCCTAATTTAAAGGATTATTTTAATAATCCTATTATCCTATTTATTAAGGTCTATTGTTTCTCAATTAAGATGACAATGAAGATAACATATCTCTGCTCTGATTTCTAATACTGGTCTAGGGTTGACGTCAAGGGCTTAATGTGTTTGTTGCTGCTGCTAGGGCTGATTGTCTAAGCCGTCCACCTGCTGAAGCTCACTGCTCATCCCCTTGACTGATCCGTGACCTCCTTGCTTTGATCTATCTGCTTGTTGACCACTTGAGGGGATGCCACTTACCTTAATGACTGTTTTGCTGCTTCATGTTTTATTTTGATAAGGCCGCCTGCCTTGGAAGTCTGAACTGCACTTTATATGTGGGCCAAAAGAGCTGGCCGTGACCTATTATGGGTGCCGTGAGTTCTGTTAAGAACAATTGTGAAGGCCGCAGCTTACTATTGGTTATTTGACTGAACCGTGGGCCATCTGTGGAGGCCGCATCCCCTGTGATCTATTTTGGTGATCAATCCTCTATCATTTGAGGTGGCCGCAACCCCTGTAGATTACTTATGAGCTGACTGCTATCTATTGTCATCTGTCTGTAGGTCAGATCTGCAAGTTGTGACCTGATTGGGGCTCGATCTGTATGCTGAGAGTTTTGATCTGCCAGCAGAAGTTTTGCTAAGGCCCAATCTATCTATTGTGACCTAGCCATGAGCCTTAGAGCTCTGTCTTACCTCAGTCGTGAGCTTGTGAAGGTCAGATCAGCAAGTCATAACCTGATTGGGTTTGCCTTAGGTTGGCCACACCCTTCTGACATATTGTTTGACTGAGGCGTGACTCTGTTTAGGAGTATTTATGCTATTTGTGAACTTATCTCCTGATTTATGGGAAAGTTCGGGTTTGTCAAAGTCTGATCTTTTATTTGACAACTGTAACCCCTGAAGTCTTTTATGTGGTCAGTTTGTTGTGTTTAACCTAAGTTCTGTGTCAGTGTTAGACTTTATTAACTTCTGACCTATAGTCTGTTTTATATGCTGAGACTTACCTTTGACTGTCTTTGACTATTTGACTGTATCTCAACCTGTCATCTCTCTCTCTCTGGTTTGTACTACCCTCTTGTAGGGTCTGATAGTTTCAGATTTGACTGGCCTCTCTGAGGCACAGTGTTTACTGAAAGTAAGTAACTCTTCTGAGTATTTTATGGGAAGGGTCCCACACACAGGTAAGTATCTTCTCTTTTATTTATTTATTCTACATTACATGCTGCTGAAGATTAACTTAGCACAGTGACCTAACGGGTAGTGTTAAAAGTACTTTAACACAGTGACCTGAGAGTGCTAAAGACATGAAATTTATGTTATGATAGTTTTTACTACTGCACTATTTAATATTCGATATTTGTAAATGTTTATTAAATGTATTTTCTGCATTAGAATATGATGAATTGTTATTTTTCTGTACAAAACCCTAACTTGACAAAATTTCAACAGGCTGCTCCTTGAATATTGTAAGTGTAGGATCTAGATTCCTCTGAATTTCATGCTCTTTGGCAATGTACAATGGGTTGATTAGGCGTAAGCCCAACCGAGTTTTCATCAATAAAAATAACCGTTCTTGTTAAAAAAAAGTCTTGGAATGCAATCGAGTTAAAATTATTTCCTCCATGACATTGATCCTTGCTCCAATAAAAATAATAATGGCAACGAGAACAATGGTTTGGCCCTTCTAAAGAGTGGTTCTTGATGATGGTACAAACCTTCCCTCTCATTGCCCAACACCTGCAAAGATAAATGAGTTTAAAAAACAAAAAAATCAATACTTTAAGAGGGTCAAATTGGCTGACCGATTTTTTCCCATTTTTGCCAATTTTTTCCAAATCTTGCTATTTTTTGCGGCAGATTTTTCATTTAAGATTTGACATCTTGAAAAATCATGACAACATCAATCTTTTCGTCTATGGTCCAATTTGATTCTAAAGAACTGCTTCCATTTTTTATGGCACTCTTAACTTCTATTTTCTTCTCTCCTTTTTACTTTCAATTTTGTATGTGCACCATGCCAAACTTTTTCCTCCCTGCTTTTTATTTTTGGTTTTGAGGGTGTGTTGGTCCCTATTTGGTGTGCTTGCAAACCAACTAGATTGTTGTACTCCAGCAAGAAAGTTTACAACCACATACTTCCTCCTGCAATTTAGGCAAATACCAGGCCATCCCTTGACCTGTTGAGTCCTAAAAAACGCCAAAGTAAATACGTAATGGGATTATCTCGGCACCTACTTAGCCAAAAGGTGGACCTTCATGAGGCTAACTTGGCAAATGAAGAAGACAACAAAAACCATAGAGCGTGAGCTAATAAGCCCATTTCTACATACAATAAACCCTAATTTAAGTACAAGTCAAGAGACCGATCATTCATCAAAATGGGGCTTTATTCAGATGAAAATTCCACAGAACAAGTGTGATCAGATAAAATCTACAACTTGGTATAACAAAAGCTTGCCCAATTGAAAACAACAAGAGCATTTGTACATGCACTGAACCCTAAATTAACGAAATCACTCAAGAGGGCGACTAGTCGTCAAATTGGCACCTTACCCAAATTAAAAAATGCACTGCAATAACCTAGAGAGAGCGTGCTCAGACAAAAACTGCACCTTAATATAACATAAGCGTGGGCAATTGAAAAGGCAAGGGCATTTAAACAAACCCTAAACCCTGGTTTAGCAAAACAATTCAAGAGACTGATCATTCGTCGAACTGGTTTTTTTACCAAGATGAAAACAACGAGCAACAAGTGTACTCAGACAAATATTGCACCTTCATATAACAAAAGCGTGGCTGGGTGAAAGCAACAAGGGCATTTAAACAAGCCCTAAACCCTGATTAAAAAAGCAATTGAAGAAAACTATTATTCGTCAAATTGGCATTTGCCAGAAGAAAAATTCACAATGTACTCAGACAAATTTGAAAAACTAGAACTTGGGGATTCGATCAATAAACAAAACTGAGGATTGGAATAATTAACTACCTTGTGATAGAGGGCTTTCCAGGCATTATCGTCGTTGGCCATCCGGCGCATAGAGGAATTCGTCATGGAGAGACGACACAAGCTCGGATAATCCAAATAACTGAAAGCGTGCGTCATTATTTCGGGAACCAGCTGCTCCATCATCGACGCCCCCGGCGGGTGTTGTGATAACCTATCAAACCGTTCGCCGTTAACCAAACTGGGAGCCCAAGGGTACGAATCAAATCCCTTGCAAGAGCACGAAGAGCTGCAAGCTTTGATCTTCGAGCGTTTGGCGATGGTTTGTTTCTTCTTGCAGAAGAGCAAACCCCCACTCAATCTGTTGGCATACACACAACACAATACCGTGATTGCCACTGCCCAAATTACGCCGTTGGAGAAGAATCTGTCACATAACGGCGAGCAGACCGCAGTGTCTTCTTCTGTTGCCCACGGGATTCGAAACCCCGACCAACGACTCCGCGATCGGTTTTGCTCCATCTGTTTATTAAAATTCAGAGGTTTCCGGTTCAATTCCGGCCAGAGAATTTTCTCAAATTATTAAATACGTTGGCTTATGTAATGGCTTCTCCCCGCTAATTCCTTCTCTCTATTTTTGATTTATTTTTTTTCTAATAATTTCTTTTATTTAAAAGTTTAATATTTAATATTTTGTCAAAGGGAGCGTGACTTAGTCGCATGTCGAGTTACTAACAAGGTTTAATGTCGAGATGAATTAGTCAATCGAGTTATTCAAGTTTTGGGTGATTTTGATGGAGAGGAATATTTATGTTATTATTGGTAAAATTACATGTGATTTGAGTGTAGTTATAAGTATTAATGGAATGGTATGGTATTAGGATAGGTATTATTATATGACATGAATAAGTCAGTTTTCTCACCTTAGTATATGAGAATGGCAGATTTTCAGTGTGTGTCATAGAACCCTAGATTGAGTGCCTCATTGTGATCCTTATCGGCATTTTCATCTATATCACTTGCAGATGTGTTAGAGTTATAGAATTATAATGTATTAATGGCACCGAGGTAAATGTCACTAAAATATAACATGTACTCCTAACCCATAGGAACTCTATTGAACTTGAACTCGTGGCATTTCAACGATCTCCACCTTGAAATTGATCAAATCAAATTGAGTGAGCTAACCCTTTTGGTAAACACTTTCAACATATATAAGGGTATTACATTCCGCTTCATTTTTGTGATGTGAGAAATACTTGAACTATGATTGGATGGATCAAATGCAACAACAAAAATTGCATCCAACAAGGATTCACGAGAGTGTGATGGATTAGAAAGTTCAACAATATTATAAGGTCAAAACCCAAAGGGATAGGGGCCTTGTAGAGAGACATAGTGATGGAAGGCATTGTTGATTCCCAATATTGTCTACAATTTGGCATTATTGTTCCTTAGTTGGTAGGTCATGTATTTGAACATTGAGCTTTTCAAGTTCATGCTTCCCTTGGTCGATGTTTCATCCTTTCTCTAGTGTTGGTTCTAGATGTATGTTGTTTTCACTCGTCTAAGATTTCTACATGGTGACTTAAATCTTGTGCGATACTCATTTTCCCCTCTTTATATGCTCTAGCCAATAAGTTTGAGTTATGATGTCGTGTTTTTGGTTTCCTTGGTGGCTCTAATTCCAATTGCCCATCTCTACACGCATAGAGGGTGTTTGTTCTACATATTCTTATATTGAATCTATATATGTTATGTTGAAGAAAAAGCTTTGCATAAAATTGCAACATGTTCTTATGTATAATGGAATTTCCCCCCTGCAAAGGCCCCAATGATTGTTGATTCGAGGTCAAAATCCAAAGGGATAAGGTGAATGTGTTATTGCAAAGGGTCTCATACCCCACGCAATCTAAAATTTGTGTTTATTGCACCAAGGAGGTGCTCTACAGCCCAGTATGGGGGAGATGTTGTAACGTTTGTTCCTAACAAAATAATTAAAAAAATTCATGTCGGCTCATAAAATAAAATAAAAATATGGAAAGTATTTAAAAAAAATCCATGTTGGCTCATAAAATAAAATATTATGAAACCTAATTAAAAAATGGATGTTCCTCTATAAAATAAAAACTTAAAACTTAAACTTGGATCTATCAATCAAGAAAGATCAAATTTCTTCAGTTTAAATTATAAAAAAAAATACACCTCAAGACATTGGATCCCTCTCGGTGCTTGATAGATCCGGATTTAAGATGGATCTATGCTGGTTATTTTGTAATTACTCCTTTGAAACCCTTTTATAAACACATGAGATATATATTACAACTAAATTTAAGTAGTTGAACAAAATTGTTATAGTCATTTTGGTTTTACTATATGTAACATTTTTTAGCGAACATGTTTCAAGTGAGACACATAGTTCATCATCAAGGCAAACATGAGAGTAGAGAACATAATTGAAAATGATGAAGGAAATTAAATTAAATGACATAGGTCGAGGGAGGAAGCTAGAGGGAAAAGGAAAAGGAAGAGAAGATATATCTCATCACAATGGAGCTAGGGTTAGCATTGTGGGGTTTTGCATAGAGACATGGTGATGGAAGCCATTGTCGATCCCCAATATTATCCATCATTTGGCATCGATGTTGCGTAGTTGGTGGATATGTGTTTGAACATTGAACTTTTTGAGTTCATGCTTCCATTGGTCAACATTTCATCCTTTCTCTGGTGTTGGCTCTAAATGTATGTTGTTTTCACTCGTCTAAGATTTCTCCATGGTGACTTATCATGTGGTACTCACTTTACCCTCTTTTTATGCTCTAGCCAATAACTTTCAATTTTGAGTTCATGTCATTGGTTTCCTTAGTGGCTCTACTTACAATTGCTCATATCTACACCCATGGAGGGTTTTTGTTCCACATATAAATCTATAGATGTTATGTTGAAGAAAAAGGGTTGCATAAAGCTGCAGCTTATTCTCATGCATTATTGGGTTTTTCCTCCTACATTATTGGGTTTTTCCTCCTACAAAATCCCTGATGATTGTTGATTCGAGTGCAAACATGGGTATTCAATGCATAGCTCAATGTGCACCAAAAATCTCTTATCCCCTATGTTGGTTTATATCAACCAAGGAACTCTTGGTCCCTAATCAATCTTACAAGTTCAAGGTGCAACACCCCTTGTGGCTCCTTGAAATCTCAAAATCATTTGATACAAATGACACAATATGCACCAAGTTCCAGACCCTGTGCATGCACACTTCAACAACATGTGCGCCGACACTTCAACAGCTTGCAAGTGCTCTCCTACTCCATATGTTCCTACAACCAATAAGTCTAACCAACACACCAATAAAACAAACAAATATCAATTGACAATTATGGAACCCAACCACCTTCAACAACTAAACATACATTATTGTCACTAAAATATATACTAGATACAATCCAGAGCATTTAGCACATAACAGTCAATCATTCTATTTCCTTCCTCTCACCCTCTAAAATAAAGCTTTGTATATTATGTTTTCATAATTGTACAACATTGTTGTGTTCTAATTTACTTTATATATTTTTTGACAAAACATGTTATTTCCACATGAGTCCGACACCTCAAGCAACCGCTCACAAAAATGGATCAAATATTGGCACACCAATGTTTTACGTGGTTAAAATACTGGAGAGGGAAACAATCCATTATCCCAACCAACACAACCACTGGACGCAGTATATTAATGCAAAAGGAAAATATTTTACATATAAGTTTCACACAATCGATCATTAACAAATGACCTCTATGCTCTTTAAATAAAGATCATGGACCAATCAGGTGTTAAGCCACAAATCAATATAGTAGCTAGTATTGAGGAGAAGATGAATTGTTACATCACTTTATGTGTACAACATGTTGTAACCATCGGATTACATAAGTACAAATACATACTAAAGAAACACGATTTACCTAAAGATACATTAGACCAGGTTTATATAAACTAATTGCTAAGTGTCTAAATATTCTGACATCCCCCCTTGAGAACAACTTAGGATAGGATTGAAGGATTTACAAAGGTGACAAAATAGGAGAAGGAAGGAGGCATTAGAGCCTACCCCCCTAATGACAACTTCTTGAACTCCTAACATAGATCAAAGTGTGGAAAACTTCACTTTTGTAAGAGCCTTTGTGAAATGTTTGCAACTTGATCATCTATAGGGAAAAAGAGCACTTTGAGAATGCAATCTTGAATAAGTTTTTTATGAAGTGCATGTGTATCTCAATGTGTTTGTTGCATTGATGTTGAATTGGATCTCCAATGAGCTTGATGTCACTTTAATTATAATACTAAAGTGGGGAAAGATGTCGCAGATAGAATCCAAACTGGAAAAAAAAAATAAAAAATCAAAGGCATGAGGCTTGTTGACTTGCATTAATGACAACTCAATACTATCCTTATGTTGAACAAAGAACAAGGGCTTGTTGCTTCTTACAAGACCAAGTGACAAGTCCAAAACCAAGACTAAAAATATAAACTACAGTTGACTTTCATTCATCAAGGTTGTCAACCCGATCGTAATCAATGAAATGACCAAGAAAGGAGTCCCCATTGAACTGTACCTCGAATATACTAAAGTTTACTTTTTGTTGCTTTCCAATGGCTTCCACGAGGCATTTGCATATACTGTGTCACATACCCGATGACCAAACCATGCCTTTAGGGCCACGAGATACTCAAATCACTTACCAAAATCACTACTGATACTCAAATTCATTTTTCATATATTATTTATCAACTTTAAAGTGGAATTAAATATATAGTCGCCCAAATTAAATAAATGCATATATCAAAATATGCATGCAACTATAGCATGAATGCATTCATACAATGCCAGGAAATCCAATATGCAATCAAATAATCACATACAATGATTAAGAATAATACATAACATTTTATACACAGATAAAAACTTGTCCAATAATATCCTTCAACTAATTGCAGATTGAGGGCATTCCTCCCAACCGTAGGCACTTTGTTATACCAGTTATCTCTATAACAGAGGCCACCCCCGAGTTGGGGCTATCAATCCACAAGAAGGTAACTTCAACTCAATTCCCAAAAATTCATAGGTGTTGAACCCCCTCCACAGCTGTCCCAACCCATTAACACTCCCCCCCCATCAGCTTGCATAACCCAAGGAACAAGATACCCTTCTCCGTGTTAACAGTCCCTCAGGTGATTTTTTGGATTCCCTTCCAGGGCTCCAACACAAGCCAACTAGGGACACTTTGTGCCGAGACTTCAAGGAACTCAACTGTAGGACAGGTTCTCTCACTAGGGAACTCAATTTCCCAACATTAGTATCCCAATGTAAAAGCATCTACAACTCTGTAATTCTGATTGTTCTTCCATACAACTCTAGGCTCCGGTACAAGATGACAAATCCATGATGACAGCATAATAATTGAATGAACTAGTTCTCAATAATTTTTATGCATGTTGAGAACTAGACAAGTGGCACACATGGGGTTTATCACTCCCCCTTGCTTGTAATCCCATGCTTATGATAATTAACTCAATATTATGGCTAATGCACTTTAACTAAGAGGGTTCGATAAAACTTGGGATAAAATGAAGAATAAGGATAATGACTTAACTTATAAGTCACTGGGTTCATCTCCCCTTAAACCCCCTTCTCAATTCCCCCCCTGTGGAATCATGGCCCCCAATCTCTTATTCGTCCTTCTTTGTCCGTAGTAGTCGTGGTTTTTATATTAAACACATAATGTACATAATTACATCATCTTGGTCATACTATACTATTTATGTTCGACTTCTATCCATTTCATCATTATATACATATTTACATCATTACGTGTTGGGGTAAAAATAAACTCGGTGTACACATTGGGCTACAAGATCAATAACAAAGGAAATATGAGGATCAGTATGAGTCAAATAAAAAAGGTTTTCAACTAATTGATGGTACAAAGTGGCATCTACTTCAGCTGTAGTACAAGTGGTGGCAAGTTTGACTCTGAACTGGAAGGGATATGGGATTGGTTTACAATATTCCATGTGAAAGCAGTGAAGAAGGTCACATGCATACTAGGATTGATAAAGGAAAATTCCTTCCTTGGTTTACAACACTTAAAAGCCAATTTTTTTTTACAAGTCTTCTGAGTCTGCCATTTCAAATTTCTTCTCAAGGCTAGATTTCACACGGTTTAAATGTTTGGGGTCACTACCAATGAGAATAAGGCCATCAACATAAAGAACAAGTATTATGAAACCATTACCTACATTCTTGTTATAGATATTAGGGTCATAATGCCATCTAGAAAAAATGATGTAAAAAATAAAGCTATTTATTTTACCATACCAAGCTCGAGGAACTTGCCTAAGACCACAAAGAGATTTCTTAAGGTGATAGATGAGGCTAGAGTCATTCTAAACATAACGAGGAGGTTGTTCTATGCAAATTTATTCTTGTAAATCCCCATGCAAGAAGGAAAATTTGTCATCAATTTGATGGACCTCCCATTTACATGAAGCAACATGGGATTGAGCAAAGCGGATGGAATTCATTTTGGCTACGGGGGCAAAGGTTTCATTATATTCAATCCCTTCAAATTGAGAAAATCCTTTGGAAACTAACTAGGTCTTATGTCTTTCAACACTTTCACGTGATGCATACTTAGTTCTATACATGCATTTACATCTAACAAGTTTTCTACCTTTCTAAAGAGGTACACGATCCCAAGTATCATTCACCATCAAGGAACGATATTCTGTATTCATTGTTGCATCCTAATATGGATGGCCAAAAGCTTCTAAAAATGTATATGGATCACAACTATATGAAACTTGATCCAAAAGAGAAGAGGCTCGCTGGAACTATGAATGTGTGAAATGTTCATTTTGAAGGATCACCAACATGATCAGTAGTTGTTTATTGTGTTGTATGGACACATCTAGGAAATTGTGATTGCGGTGCAGGTTCATGTTCAACGGACCCAATTGGAGGAAGGTGAGCATACGAAGGTGTATTTTTTTATAATTGAAAGGGTAGGAGGCAAGACAAAGCACTTCCACAAGCCTATTCCAAGTGGTTATAAGGTCCTAATATGTCACACATTAGGCAACTATCATTTTGGTAATACATGGGAAATTTAACTTGGCAAATTAAACTTTGTCAACGTAGGGGATCTTGTTACACTCAAATTAGGTGTCCATGTCCAAAATCTAGTTGCCGAGCACTTTGAGGTTGCATGAACCATCATAGATCCAACACTTCACAGTTCATGTGTCGAAGAAACGACTTGCTCTCGGTGATCTTGTTAGCCTTCTCAGTGAAAGTGATGGTGATGTTGGTGAGTTCCGCTGTTCTTTTGGAAGCGTTGTTGTTACCATTGCTTGCGTGAGTCAAGTAAAGAGTTCTTTAAACATAATGCATGCAAACTATCTTGGAAGCAATCAGACTAGTGTTTGAAGTGATAAGACCAATGCCATTGTGAGCTTGATTGATCATGAGTTTGATAAAAAACACATACTTCAAATGAAATTTTGCACAAAATTGAAATGTCTCCTTGCTAGTTTCGATCACGAGTCGACGAGATCACATACCAATAACACTTTGGCCTGTAACCTCCATCCTTCAATAAAAATGAGCATTCATATTCTTGTCCATGATGGTAGAGAATTTATCATCAATAAAAGAACTACAACGTTATGTCAAATACACACATGTTGACAATGGTGGACTTATTTGCAATGATCTTGATGACGAGAAGAGTTGGCCAAGATGGTGCATGTTTCTCTTTGTATCTTATGTTTTGATATGCTTTCACACTGTTTTCACTCATTTTGTGAGGTGCCATTAGGCCCCACAAGCCATAAATCACTATGTGGAGTATTATTTGCCATAAATCTAACCACCGATACGAGAAAAAGGGTCACGCTTAATAGCTACATGAGCCACATTTTGCTTGTTGAGAGAAATAAAGTGCTAATGTAATGACCATGATGGAATCTATGCGGCCACTGTCAATAAGAACACCCAAGCAAATAATAAACCAACTCACTCACTGGATCCCAAAAGATAGCAACAAATTCCAATAGTAAATATGGAGAGAATAACCTCATGAGATCCCAATAGCTATCAACTAAATCTAATAATAGATCTAAGAAGTAGGGATAAGATCTTAATCCTCCATGAGAATAGGAACCTAAAAGGATACGTACAACGAAGCCATGATAACAACAATAGGCACACCATACGAATAACATTGTGAGATTAATATCTCAGATGAAGCAAACCATAGACTAAAATACATCATAAGCTATAAGTAAATTACTAGGAATCCATGTCATGGAAATCTCAACAAAGTTTGCAACCAAACCCTTTGTAGTAGCACGCGTTGCTACCACCTCCTCATTTTACCAACACTTCCCAACATTCTAGACCACCCCAACTACTTACTCAACCAACAGTGAACTCAAGCAATAATAAACAAATATGCAACAATGGAATAGTAGTGCATCACATCTACTTTGTGGAATCCATGGATTACAACGAATTTCAACTTCGTTTAGGAAAATTAGTGGAAAATCTATTACCACCAATTGTTACCGAACCTGCTAATGAAGAGCAGTTGTAGAATCCCAAGACTCATGCACAACAACTTAATCCTAAACAAACAAAAAATTGTAATTCGTAGGTAGCCACCCTTTTCCACAAAGAGTTAACCAACTTAACCTATGTTTCAACTATAATTTGATTTCCTAGGGGAACTAAATATTTTGTGTGCCAATTTACAACAAGGTTGTAAAATAACCTTGTTTGAAAAAAGGAAGGATGCATAAACTATCCATGTCATAGAACAACTAGCTAACCTTGTGTTGGGGAAATGCTTGTCCCTGAATATTAAGATATGGGTATTCCTATAATAAATATCCACGTTGTGGACAAATTGATGACAAATACCTTGATATGGGGGAAATCATAATTGCCACGACAAATGATACATTAGAGAAACTAGACTTTGAGGACTTTTGAGACAAACCCCTACATCCAAATGGTTGATAGATCCATTTCAAAGATAAAAGGGATGATAGAAAACATAATAGTCTCAATAGACTCCCTAGACTATCTAATAGACTTCATGGTCCTATAAACAAAATCAAGAAAACTAGACCTTTGAGGACTTTTGAGATAAACCCCAACCTCCAAATGGTTGATAGATCCATTGTCAAGCCAAAAGGGATGATAGAAAGCATAATAGTATCAATAGACTTCATGGAGTATCTAATAGACTTCATGGTCCTATACAGAAAATCAAGATGAAGAGGTTCTTTTTATTTATTGGGAGACCTTGGCTGACAACTATTGCTTCCTATATAGGCAATAGAGTTGGTGAGATGATCATTTCTGATGGATAATCCCATAAAAGATTGGCATTGTATCCACCATCCAAAACTTTATGAAAAACCATGGAACCAATATGGATTGAAATATGAAGAAGTCAACACATTTTTTAAATAAACTGGCAAAGCTTTTCTTACCACTGACAACTCATTAGCCACAACAATAGAAGTATTAATTGGAAAAACCATGAACACCAATAATCAACTAATAACTCCTCAACAATAAACATCAATATCATTTCTATAGAAACACTGAACAACAATTGCATGGTGATATAGATATAGATAGGAATTGAGCTAAATATTTGTAAACATCATATCTATATAACTGCAAAGGCCCATCCTAATAGGCAACCTTAATGTCGTATGAATCCATCCCTCAAGGACATTGTCAAAACATAACTACAAAATCTTTTAGATGTTGACTTCATATAAATTATTTCATATAGCCAATGGGTTGCTTCACTAGTGATAGTGCCCACTAAGGGAGGGAAATGGGGTGTGTGCAAAGACTACGGGGAAATCAACAAAGCAATCGGGAAGGGCCAATTTCCCTATCAAATTATTGACCAAGGACTAGACACTTTATCCACGAAAACTTACTTTTCTTTCCTAGATGGTTCTGGTGGATATAACCAAACATAGATTACCCTGTAGGACCAAGAGAAGACCAATTTTACATGTCCATGGGATACATTTGCTTACAAAGTTTTACCTTTGATTTATGCAATACTCCTACCACATTTCAAAGAGTTGCCTTTAACATCTTTTCAGATCTAGTCCATGATGGTGTAGAAGTCTACGTGGATGACTTTACAATTTACAAAAAAATTCATGAGGAGGCTCTAGCCAATATGTGAAGAATGTTGCAAAGATGCAGGATCTTTCCCTTAGCCATGAAAAATGATTCATGCCAATGAATGAAGGTATAGTCTTAGGTCATCATGTTTTAGCTGCAGGTATTTGACTGGATAATGCTAAAACTTCTATCATTAAAGATATACATAGCCTTGCAAAACAATAAGACCCAATTTGTAATTTTAAAGATTTGTGGTGAAATAAAAATACTATCATTATTTTGAGTTAATTTAAGTTGTATAAAAGGGATTTACTAGTCCTCCTTAGGCAAGTCTTGCTTAGAGAGGCAGTTGGTGAATGCACTTTCACATTTGTTTTGCATTGTATATCTAGTTAATGGTGTTGATGTTTTCAATTCAATGTATAGAATAGTTATGTTCTCGTGATTCCTCTTTCGCTAGTATGCCATGAACACATGGTTGGTAGTAGATTTGATGTGTGATTCAACACAATGTAGATTATTATTATTTCCTAGTATTGCAATTATTCTTCGATCGCCATTTCCTTTTTGTAGCATTGAAGTTCTTCCTTTACTTTATTTTCAACAGTGCTTTTTAATTCTAGAATAATCCTAGCATTTTCTAGCACTAGCAAGTAAACCACAAGACATTTATGACTGGAAGACTTATGCTACATAATCTTAGTTCCTTGCTATAGGTAGTTGCATATAATTCATGTATTTTTATTTTTTATTTTTTTAACCATCACGAATATAGTTTTCATATTAAAAATGTGGCTCAACCACCCAACAAAATTACATGCAACTTGGCAGACGCTCTCTCATGTGCTTGATGCTACCTCCTCTCCTGCGTTGCTTCATGTTCCAGCTATATAACTAAAACGCTTCTTAGAGGCCTGTTCATTGATTTTTGGATGTTGCTTCGGGGTAATCATCCTATGATGCAAGACCTTCATTTTCGACGATTTGCACTTCACACCATGGCTTCCACAGTAGTTCAAACTAGTCTCGCTATCCTCCATTACCAAAAATCTAGCCGAGCGTCTCAAACCTTCTTCATGACGACGTTTCACCAACGACATATAACTTCATATTCTCCTGATGTACCAAACATTTGTGACATGTGGGAGTTGACTTGGATGCATTGAACGCTTGGGGTTATAATTCCTCAGCCAACTCATTCTCATCATTTTCCCTTCACATATAATTAAATTTGCCCCACTTGGAAAGGATTTCATCGCATGATCCTATATTGAATCATTTATTTCCTTATGCGAAGGAAATCCTAAAGGCCCTGACTCATACAGATCTAACACATACTCCCATGACTTCAACACCTGTTGATTTGAAGGGTCATTATTACACCACATTCTTACCTAATGCATAGAGCTAGGCACATGTTTAAATCTGTCACTCCACATGGAGGCATGAAAAGTAGCCACCACGACACTTGGGAGATACATGCAAAAACCTAGGGAATGGTGGAAAAGAACAGGGTTCTGTCATTAATCACTAGCACTCCTTGTATTAAGTTAACTACCCTATTGGCTTGGGCATCCGCTGGCTTGTTCAACTTTCTTAGAACATGGAATAGTTATGAACCTTGGAGCAAAGAGAGAAGAGCACCAATCCTAATGGTGAGCCATTGGAGGTGGAGGTCCTTGGGAGTTGAATGGTGGTGGAGCGAGTTGATAATGTTCAAGGAATCACCAAACACCCAAACTTTCGAAATCCCATTTTGTTTCACAATCATCAATCCTTGTAGAAGAGTCAGAGCTTCAGCTTTGTTACTAGGAACCTTTCCAAGACCCAATGCGTATTCAAATGCCTTTTGTCCCTCCTATTGCCCCATATAATTCATGTAGTTTTTATTCCTTAAGATAAGTTACATTGTATAGAGTTCATTCTACAACTTGTTTATATACTTGAAGGTTGCATAAACTTTACACAATACTTAACAAGTATACAATCCCCTGGTTGATAATTGAAGTGTGATTACTTTAGATTCAACAATCTTTATTACTGTGATCTTTGCACTCACCACCATGTTGATAATAAGGTAGACAAAGCAACAAAATGTATCGAATGAATCTAACACATAGAACAGCAAATTCATGATATTTTGTAGAAGAATACACTACGTACAAGTAATGACAAGATTAACATTGAGTTCCAAACAAGTTTTAGGTTGGTGACAATGTATGGTTGCACTCATAGAAACATAAAATCATAAGCCCCATAGGGAATTCAAACCACTACAATATGGACCTTACAATGTCACCAAAGTTGTGGCTGAGAATGCTTTTCAATTGAATCTTCCACCCTTCCTCATTTCACATCTCGTCTTTAATGTGATGTCGCTTCAATCGTACTTTCCACCTTCGTTGGACACCTCAAAGGTGACAGAGCACTTATCCCTTAAAAATATTAAACCTGATTACATCGAGAACTAGGCAACAATGGACTGGATCACGAAGACCAAGATGAAGAGCACCCACCAACAATACTTACAACTTTATCACATTGTCAAGGTAGGATAACTTCTTCACCAAGGCAAGTGGTTTACAAGGAATGAATCCATAAGAAGTCCTCACATCTATATTGTAGTTGTTTTTGGAACATGATTTTCCAATGCATTTTTGGGGGATTTTCCATGCATTTTCGAGGTAGTTACGCACAACAGCTTGGGAATTGACTGAACTTGATAATGCTATTTCCGATGAGATAAAGAAGATCCAAAATAGAGTATCATGTGGAATGACATGGTTCTAGCAGGGATCCCCCTTTTTGGATAGCTCAAATTCGTCCAACTCAACGTTCATGGCCAACACTAATTAAGACGATGTTAAGATTCCTACAATATAGTTTTTTGCTTCCTAGGTTCTTTTGGCATCCTTATAAAATGTAGTTTTAACCTCATATCATGGCCTTTTTGTGAATGATCATAGCCATGGCATCTCTTCTTAGAGATAAGCTACCCCCATGCTAGCGGTTTTGTATTGTTATATACATTTTTTCCAGTAGAAAAAGCTTGTAACTTACTATTCATATAAGGAATCAAAGTCACATTTAAACCCTCCTTCTCCAACAATAATACAAAAAACATAAGAGCTCCCCAAAATACCGGACAACCTACTAACATAGTACTTCTTTGTCCTCCATCACATCTACAACAAAGCTCAAAATCCAGCCGAACCTTTTACAAAAGTCACCCATTTAAAACACAAAAAACTAACATAGTAAGACTAAAAACATGATTGAAAGTCGCCCATTTGATCCTCAAAATACATAATATGAACCTGCATAAATCATATTTCCATCTAGAAATTATGAGAATTGAATATACCCCATCATTTCCCCAATAGATTCTTTAGATAAGACATCCGCCTCCTCATTGAAAATACAATATATGTGATTGAAAGAGATGAATTCAAATGATGAATTAATAATCTCACTCCCCTCATCCAGCTGAACAAAGTTAAAGACTGCATAGGGTTCAAACCATTTCCCCAATCAATAATAACTTTCAAGTCACCGTATACTTTTATCACCAAAAGTCCTCTCTTCTTGGCAAACCAAAGCAACCCCCATAAGGAAAGAAGTTCAGCTTGTGTATTTGTCCCCTTTCCAATTCCAATACTAAGTCTTATAGTATGATTCCTTTTCATATGAATGACCATCCCTGCTCCACACCATCCGTCTTTTTGGGCACCATCAAAAAATCCACTAGGAATCTCCTCTGAATGGGAGGGACTAATATAAACCTTTGTGGACTTTCGAACCTCTTCCTTTTCCCATTTTTTCAAAGCTGCATAAATCTTTGACACTGTGTAATGAAGAGATGGTTTTAAATATTGAAAAATACATCTATTGTGAACCTTCCATATCTCCCATAAGGTAAAAAAAGGCTTTCCTTAAACTTTTCCTTCCGATGGAACCATCTGAACAGGTTATCTTCAAGACTATTTACCTTCCAAGGAAAAGAAAATGGTAGCATACTTCCCAACTCCATCCAAACCGAGATGATAAAGGAACGATGACAAAAGAGATGAGAGACAGTTTCAATTTCTTTATAGCATAAATAACATAGGCCATGACCATAATAACCACGTACTTGTAAATTATCCCACACTAAAATTTTGTTATTCAATGCCAACCAACATAAGCATTTAATTTTTAAAGGAACATGACTCTTCCACAGATATTTTGTCCACCACTGCAGAGCTTCTACGATCTTGTCCTTAACAACCTCCATATATGCAAGCTTTGCAGTAAATCCCCTTGTTCTTATATTAGCATCCCATACAATTATGTCACTATGATCCTCCAGTAAAATACCAGCTCGCAAAAGAGAGATAATAAAATTATTCCATTAGTCCACCACCTGTGAAGGCAAATTTAATAACCCAGTTGAAAGCCAATATTCATCACTTGAATGCTGTGTATTCTTAATATGAGACAAAACCATTATATTTCTCTTATGGAGTTTCGAGATGAGAGATATTGAGAGCGAACCATTCCCAGGAATGCTTGATATAGGGTCGATGCCCACAAAAATTGCATCTCTTCCAACCTTCCAACTAAGGTGATTACTCAATAATGGAAAGATCTCGAGAAATTTTTTCCATATAATGGAATCCCTTTGGTGTTTCAAAATTGGTTCTTTGATCCATTGAAATAACGAAAAAGACTTAAGATATTTCGCAAAAATTATCTTATTCCATAAACTAGGATTAAAAAGGGCTCTCCACTTGCCTTTTGCACATAGTGCCTTGTTGAACCGAGCAAATTTTATTAACCCCCAGCCTCCCATAAGCTTAGGTAAAGCAATACTCTTCCAAGCAGCTAAATGAAACTTTGACTTCTCCAAACTGCCAGCCCACATAAATTTAAACACTCTCTTTCTTATATGCGAAATAATTGAGGCTGGAAGTAGAATTAAAGAAAACCAATATATCAGAATGCTCTGTAGTACTGCATTAGCCAACTCCAAACAACCTCCAAATGAAAGCCATCTAAACAACCAACAATTCCCCCCCCTCTCAAATTTTTTAACCATCCAATTCCAACCTGCTAATATATAGGCATCTGGCTTAAGAAAATAACCAAGATACCTAAGACCCTCGTTGATAGAGGACGTGGAAAAAGGAAAAAAACAGATGCTATCTGATCACATAAAACTTCATCTTCACAAATTAATAGAAAAATGAGATTTCTGACTACTAATAAGCATACCTGAAGCCGCACAAAACATATTAAAAATTTATTTATAATGGCTCCATTCCTCCTTTGATCTATTCCCAAAAATAAGGATGTCATCCGCGAACAGTAAGTGAGTGACGTAAAGTGATGGAGATAGTCTTAAACCTTTAATCCTTTTCTCCTTTTTCCCTTCTTCAATAAGCCTACTGAGTCCTTCGATCACCGGGAGAAACAAAAGTGGGGACAATGGACATCCCAGCCTAATTCCCCTACTACTACATAAAAAGGAAGTAGGAGATCCATTCACCAATATAGCACAGCTAGCCGAAGAAATACAACCCATAATCCAACTCATTACTTCATAAGGAAGACCAATATGCAAAAGAATAAATCGGAGAAAAGACCAATCCACCCGATCATAGGCCTTAACTAAATCCACCTTTAAAATAAAAGCTTGCAACTTCCTATGCTTTACAGAGTGTAGGCATTCTTGAGCAATACCTGCAAGATACAAAATCTGCCCATTGGGAAAAAAGCCAAATTGTTATTAAGAGATGCATCTGCCCAAGACTAAGTGTTACCATTTGATTTATTAACTTTAATTAGTTTTCAGTATAATACTCTACTTTATTATGTGCTTTCATTTCATTCTCAATAAAAAAAATTCAAAACATTGCCAATATAATCAAACAAATTACTTATATACGACTACAAAACATCATTCACAAGGCAAATGAAAGTTGTTGCATTAGTTAATATGAAATGTATCGCCAACCACTAGTAATTTGTCCTTGGGCTTGAATGTTGTCATATAAACATCTTATGGGTCAACGTGGACCAAATGGTATCCAAACTTCATGTTGTTTTTCATGATTTTTTTTTGCTCCCTTCAATTTACTGAGACTCATTAAGCGAAGGAGTCAAAACACATTCCCTTTACACCACTACCAATACCAGATCAATTGAAAATAATAGTGGGTGGGATGTTTTGAGTGGGAGTGTGTGCAAAACAACAATATGATACACCTATCTTGTGGTGTCTTGTAATTGCTTCTACAACTTTAAATATTTCTCTCCTCTTGTGTGTTATCTTGCATTGGTTGTGAGCGTTGGTCTATAATAGCATGTAAGTCCCAATATACCATGATCTTATGATAATGGGGGTAGTCACAAGGGTATCCTACTAACATGATGGTTTATCAATTGCTGAGTGAGTGTGTGTTGGTGGATTTTTGCTACAAGGGAGTAACAAAAATCCTACTCTAATTGGTTGTGTTACTAGAGACAATGAAAAAATAAAATGGAAATAAAGAATGAAACAAAGTGAAACTAATGCAATTCTACTGTAAACCCTAGCTAATGCATGTAGAGGAAATCAAGACCTTTGACATTAACAAATGGAGAGAAAATAGAGACATTTCTATTATTACCCCAAATGGAAGCTCCAACTCCAAACTTGGTAGACTATAATGCTTAGAAACTTAAGTTGTTATACATAAGAAAAGGGTTTAAAATCTCTTTAGATTATAACGACATAACCTTACTTTAGAATATCGATGAATGGTGTGACCTCAAAGGCGATGAATCGTGGAACCCTCCTTAGATCTAGCTTCTATGCGAATTCTCCCATTACATTCACAAAGGTATGGGGTAATGGTGGTTAAAAAAAGACTAGATCAAACGATTTTAATGAAGGTGAGGATTTCACAAGGTCCACACGTACTAACTACCCTGTTTTAGAGGTATAGGTGCATTAATGAGTCGTAAAAATAACTATTTTTACTTCAAATATGTAACAAGGATATCGAGGAATATCTTGTGTGATGTGCACAAAAAATAAGCGAAATATGGGTGATATCAACAATTAGGTCAATTGATGGTTTGACTCAACTCAATGAGGTACAAATGAGGTCACGTGATGATGGAAATGGGTGCATAATGGTGGTTATGACTGTAATGGTGACGTTTCTAGATAGAACTATACTCAAACTAATAAGGTGAGAAAAATTAGGGTGATTACAACATGCTTTATTGCTTAGACCCCCCACCCACCATGGGATGTGTTGTGTGGGTGCAAAACAAAAATTGGATACACCCATCTATTGGCTTCTTAGATGATGTAAAAATGAACATTATAAAAACTACTTCAGTTTATTAGCCAAATTCAAATACTTCATTAAATCCCATATTCGCATTGTTAACATGACAATTTGGCAACTGATTGTAAACATATCAAAATGAAATAAATAATCCGACATATAAAAATATATGCAAACCAGAATTGTTAACGGAGTTCGCCAGACCTCTTGGCTACTTCTCCGAACTCATTGAAACCTTGAGTCGCTTTATTATCTCCTTCAAAGATATATGGTTTTCACAAGTACAACTGCATGATCTTCATTTCAATTGGCTCATTCCCATCTTGGGATGCCTTCTCCTTCCTCACCAAGAAGAACTAAGGCTCTCACATGAACTGAACTACTTCTCCCATCTTGGGATGAAACTTCTCATACAAAGGTCACTAGAAAAATTTCTCCAAAAAAATATTTTCCTTCTCCAAATGAGAGGTCTTTGTAGTTTTTCCATGGATGATTACTCATCACACATGTCAAGGAGAATATATCTCCCGTGATCCCCTAAATTAGGATCTAGAGACAACTTAAGGGATAGGTGGAGAAATGGTCTCATCTTTCTCCATGATGATCTCAACACTCCCTTAGGACTAGGAAACCAATTAGTGAGGTGTATTCTCACACCTATTTAAATTTCCTTTATAAATTTAAAAGATAATTTGTATGAGCACTTTCATATATTCCCCTTTTACATAGTTTTCGTTGAACTTTCAATTCTAATGTGTAATACACTTTGTTCAATGTCTTGTGAACTTTTGTTGGAAAATAGCCTCTTTTTTGTTCGTAATTTCAACCTGCAATTTCTTTCACAAACGAAGTTCATTCGACCTCGTTCGAATTGCATTAGGAAGTTCTTTGCAATCTCTTCGTCGATTGAATACCTTTGGTGATAATGAAAATCTTCTGCACTCTTCGATTGTGGAGATCCTCCTGGATCAAATATCCTCACTGAAAAGCACTTTTGGACCTCCAAAAGTATCAACTGAAATATATGTACCAGCCGCAAATGACACATTCCCCTTCTCCTTCACCTTTGTTTTTCGTAATCGAAATGTTGAAGCTAACCATTGTAAATTTTATGGCTGAAGGTACATGGATTACAATTTTTTTTAATATCATACTTGCCAAGAGTTTATAAGAACTCTTTGGTCAAGTTTACAATAGAGACCAAAATAGGCCTAGGCAACAATAATGCCTCTTGCTCAACAAGGGTTATAAGGCCATTACAATGTTTAACAAGGCTTTAGGCATAAGAAAAAATGGCTCTCACTCCTAAAACTATAGAGTGGCCAATAAAGCCTTTTACAATATTTTAATCATCAACTTCAAGCCAAATGACAAATATCAAATGTACTAGTGGTGAAACTCTATGGTTTCCAAACTCCACCTCTATGGAAAATTCTCCATTTTCCTTGGTTTGCCATGTTTCAACTTTGATCACATGGTAAAAGTTTATAAAAATGGTCTTCAATGGTTTGATTTAACACAAATTATTTTATAAAAACATTGGCCATCAAATTGAATGAAGATGTATCAAACTTTTACCCAAAATATTATTGTCCTTCGTTCTTGCTCTTTCACCTTCAGAAACTTGGATCAACACACCAGGCTGATTATCAGAGTATGTAGAGAAGACCTGTTCTTTCTTTGTGGGAATTGTTGTGTTTCATGGGATCAAAATAGTCATCACACCTCCAACATTTTCCAGACCAATAGACAGTGGAGTAACATCTAGAAGCAAGAGGTATTGTACCTTCTCATTTCCTTCTCCGCTAAGGATTGCATATTGGACTGCAATACCATAAGCAACAACTTCATCAGGGTTGATACTCTTACAGAGTTCCTTCCCATTGAAGAAATCCTGCAACAGTTGCTGGACTTTGGGAATCCGAGTAGAACCTCCAACAAGCACAACATCATGAACAATGATCTTATCCATCTTGGTATCCCTCAAATACTTCTCAACAGGCTCCATGAATTTCCTAAATAGATCCATGTTGAGTTCCTCGAATTTGGGCTTGGTAATAGTGGAGTAAAAAACAATTCTTTCATACAAAGAATCAATCTCGATGGTGGTTTGAGTAGTCGAAGACAACATTCTCTTCGCTCTTTCATAGGTTGTTCTAAGCCTTCTAAGAGCTCTTGCACTGCTACCGAGATCTTTCTTGTATTTTCTCTTTAATTCCTGAGTAAAATGGTTAACTAGACGGTTGTCAAAGTCCTCACCTCCCTCCCCACCACGGGTGCTAACCACGTGCCAAGAGGGAGAAGCGAGGGAAAACCATGAGGATGGACACATGCCCACCAGAGCCGATCACACGTCCCCTGAAGCTCTCATAAGTCGAACAGGGGATACTTAAGACATCCTCCATCATACTGCGGTTTAACGCTCCTACGTGCGATTTGGTCTTGTCTCCACCGATTTCCATTACACCCATGAAGAAATCAGAGAGGGTTGGTACTCCTACACTCGTGATTTGTGAAGGTCGAGTGCAGAAGGTGGTCTATTTATCCCTGTAGGAAAGGAACTTTTGCAGAGGTTTCAACAGAGCTTGGAATTCTGCCCTGCGGATCTCTCTTCTCTGTACAATTGTTGATCGTGAACAATGGTTGCCTGTCAAAGCTAGCTACCACTATGAAAATGCCGCCGGTTAGAAGGGGTTGCATCCGGCGAAATTCCAAACCCACCGGCCCTTCTCCCATCCCGCCAGTTCAGTTTGTGTGCGGCACAGTGGGGAAGGCTCGACGATATAAGGAGGAAATTCCGAAGCAAGTCAAAGATGAAATCCAGGAGGTTGACGAAGAAGCTCAAGTGTATCATAGCTGTCTCTCGGACACGAAGATTAGAAAAGAGTTTGAGGTTCTAATACTTGACCCAGGAAACACCAGGGGTCGCACCACTCTGTACCAAAAAACCCTGGACTATCACTGAACGCAGAAATTGGTTTTGGGTAGAAACCTGGTGGAAAAGGGAGAAGCGCATGCTAAAATTCTCCTACAGCAAGACAAGATGATCAACTACCTCACGCAAATCATCCACAATCAACGAGAAATCGCCCTCTGTCTCGAAATGGAACTTGAGAAGGAGCCAGGTTCTCATGGTGGCAATGTCGGCCTGAACTCTTAGCTTGTTTCTTTAATGTTCAGACTCTGTATATGTCTTTTGGTTTCAGTAAGTCGCTACAGTTATTGTCTTGGTTTTTATTCTTATGGCAAACTATCTTTGTAGACTAGTGCGTAATTCTCAAACTTTATAGTATAGTCTTGTTTCCTTTCGAGGAAGACTACTTATTTTTTGATATCAGGTTTGTTTTCCCAGTCTTGGGAGGGCCCTGCACTCTATATCTCTTTTTGATGCACTTTGTATCTCTTTTTGATGGTAATATAAGTTTCTACCCTAACTTATAAAAAAAAGTCCTCACCTCCCAAATGGGTATCTCCCGCTGTGGCCTTGTCCTCAAAGATCCCCTCTTCAATCGTTAATAAAGAAACACCAAATGTCCCGTGACTTCAACTTTCAAGATCGTGTGGCTTCCATACGTGTGCCCTTCCACTATCAGTGGTGGCCTCCCTTTGCACCTGCCTTCATAATCTAAACGTTCATAAGACACAATGGTGTCCACCTCCAACTTTTGTACAATAGCACCACGACCCCCGACCTTTAGCTTCAGCGGCTACGTTCTTTTCGGCAAACCTCCACATTGTTCAACGTCTCCTCTTTTGACGGTTGTTTCCTTTCAGTAATTGCGACCTTGCTACAGATACATCTTCCACGCGATCGAATCCTTCTTTCACAAGTTCATAGCAGACACTTGATTCCTCTCCATACAGGTGGGAGGATAGGTGGCTCAACAACAGCCACGATTTCTCGCATAATCAACGTGGCTTCTTACTCGTAGAGTTCTTCAGGGAAAAGTAACGTGCCCTCTGTATCATGCAGCCATATAACAAGAACCTCAACACAGTTCCGTCAAGTAACCACATATCATTCTACGATCTCTTTAAATCTACCATCCACGAACTGAGCGGAGTTATCCCATATTGTTTGGGAATTGGTTGTAATTGAATGTCACCTTTTGCAATGATATTCTATTCCATGTGCTAGGTAACCTTCCACGTTTCACCTCCAATAATGCCATTTCGGTGAGAATCAACAAATTGTTGTACATTTCTATGAAAGAATGCAACAATTCTTTTGTTTCAAAGCAAACCAACATCAAATGGTCAGCATATTAATCGATCATGGTAATTAGCGCAGATGCAGCTACGATCCCGTGCATGGTTAGCATCGACAATGGAAGCTATGCAGATTCCCTATAACTTTAAAATATTTTGCCACGTCCATTTAGTGAAGTAAATAATTTCCTTTTTGATATAAGCCGACAACAAATAATGGACGACAATCAAATAACGAATGAGATCTCTCTTTTGTGCAACGATGCATGGACGAAGTTATTTTTCGACGAGAAAGTTATAGAAGGAGCCGGTTCTACTTTTATCCTTGATGTGTCTTCAAATGTTGTTGGAAAAGATGATAAGAATGTTATTCCAAGCGCTCTGTCTACAATGTGGACTATAAGCCCGAACTCCAACTGTGGAAACTCTGTGCAATGCCGACTTTCTTCTTCGATGGTTGGAAATAACTGTGGCTATAGATAACTCTCCAAATGGCATCTCATATTCCTTGTGCAGATCACAACCTTAGCATGGAATCTGATTAAGATCCTTGCTTTCTTAAATCTTGGCAGATTGCTGGTGCAACACTTTTCAAACTTCCTCTCTCCACAACGAAGAGATCAAGAAAATCTCATGGATCGATCTGAATTGTATTCCAAGTGTAGCATGGATCTTGCGTATTCTTTGACTGAAAATGCTTGGTAGCGATCTCTTCTTAAATTCACAGTAGCTTCACCAACGGTCTCTCTTCTTTCACGAGGCCATAATTACTACACCGACATTGAACTGGTGTATTGATTGTTCACGTCAAATTGTAGATTTCAATTTCTCCAGCCATTGCAATCTTATCTCATATGAAATCAATTTTTCTTCATGCTTTCACCAATGGAAACAACATAAAGAATAATAATTAAAATTCAGTTTTGCAGAAAGGATACCCACATCTTACCCAACCCGTCGAACGTATGTTGCTCGTTTCCTTTGGACGAAGAAGCCTCGTCTTGTGTATCCCGTATTTCTGCTTTTATTTGCTTTGGTTGATCTTGTGCAATTCTTTTCCACCATTGTTGACGATGAGCAGAGCCATCTTCCTTCTTTACTCAGAGAGAAGGATTTTCTTTTCGTGGTTTACTCTTAATTGCACCCTTTCTTCGACCATATGTTTTAAATTTCCAAGATTCCGTAATATGATGATTCCTTCTTCCACGGAAAGAACAGCTAATTACGTCTTTCATGCTATGAAAATTGTCATCATAAGCATACCTTGGATGTTTCTTGACTAAATTGTTGCTTGGTTATTCGCTATTTTTTTTTAAACACTATTTGCATTCATTTTCCTTTTTCCTTCTTGGATTTGTAACTATTTTGGTTTTATCTCTAGATGCAAATCCCAACAATGGTCCGCAACATGTCCTCATTTGCGGCAATAGGAACAATTTTCCCAAAAGCTTTCTCTAGACGTTGTCTCTTCATATCTCAATCCTTGATATCGAGGACGTTCCTGAACATCAATTGGTTGTTTGATACCTTGGCCATTAGTGCCAAGACCTCCTCCATTGAACTCCATATTTGTTAGGAGTTTCATGCCAATCCCACACGTATGCTTTTCAAAAGAACCCAAACAAGTGTTTGTAGGTAAAGAAACTGAATGAGCGGAATTACTTTTTACCTCATCTTTTGACTGGGGCACAAATATGTCCAAATACACCTCTTTTATCTTCGAGGTATCATCCTTTTGTTTGGTTGAATATGTTGAAGATGAAACACCCATAAGATATTCTTTCGCATGATGACAAAAAGTGCAAATTCTGTCATCTTCTATTATAGAAGGACTTCTTGGATTGTCGACTTGTTCATACTTGGCTAACAACTCCTCCTTAATTTGAATCTCACGTTGCATCTCTTTGAGTTGTTCTTTAAGTTATTGCTTCTCTTTTTCCAAAGCTTCCAATTGTTTTCGCAGCTCAGCACTTTCTTTTCCTTCATTATACAATTCTCTTACCTTTTTCTCCATGGATAATAATCTTTTACGAAAATCTACATCTCTACAAAGATTTGCAAATACCGAAATAGAAGAATAATTGTTTTGTGGACTTTCCATATTAGATCTACAACCGAGATGATAAATGCTCACACAAAAACAAAAATAAATCCGAAACCAGATCGGAACTGCTCTGATACCAAACTTGATCCGAAAATGAACGTTATAAAAACTACTTCAGTTTATTAACCAAATTCGGATACTTCATTGAATCTCAGATTCCCATTGTTAACATGACAATTTGACAATTGATTGTAAACATATCAAAATGAAATAAATAATTCGACATGTAAAAATATATGCAAACCATAATTGTTAACGGAGTTCGCCAGACCTCTTGGCGACGTCTACGAACTCATTGAAACCTTTAGTCACTTTATTATCTCCTTCAAAGATATATGGCTTTCACAAGTACAATTGCATGATCTTAATTTCAAGTGGTCATTCCCATCTTGGGATGCCTTCTCCTTCCTCATCAAGAATAACTAAGGCTCTCACATGAACTGAATTGCTTCTCCCATCTTGGGATGAAACTTCTCATACAAAGCTTACTAGAAAACATTCTCCAAAAAACTTATTTTCCTTCTACAAATGAGAGGTCTTTATAGTTTTTCCATGGATGATTACTCATCACACATGTTAAGGAGAATATCTCTCCCACAATCCCCTAAATTAGGATCTAGAGACACCTTAAGGGATAGTTGGAGAAATGGTCTCATCTTTCTCCATGAAGATCTCAACACTCCCTTAGGACTGGGAAACCAATTGGTGAGGTGTATTGTCACACCTATTTAAATTTCCTTTTTAAATTTAAAGAGAATTTGTATGAGCACTTTCATATATTCCCCTTTTACATAGTTTTCATTGAACTTTCAATTTTAATGCATAATACACTTTGTTCAATGTCTTGTGAACTTTTGTTGGAAAATAGCCTCCTTTTTGTTTGTAATTTCAACCTGCAATTTCTTTCACAAGCGAAGTTCATTCGACCCCGTTCGAATTGCATTAGGAAGCTCTTTGCAAGCTCTTCATCGGCTGAATACCTTTGGTGATAATGAAAACCTTTTGCATTCTTCGACTGTGGAGATCCTCCTGGATCATGAGAATTGCCTCTATGTCTATAAAGTCTCCTCTCCTCTTGTGTGTTATCCCACATTGGTATTGGAGGTTGGTCCATGACATTGTATAAGTCTTGACATATGATGATCCTAATGTTAACGAAGATATTGATAAAGGAGTGGTGTCTCCTACTAACACAATGGTTGGTTGGTTATGGGGTGAGTATGCTTGTTTGTTTGGTTTTCCCTACTCCTAGGTGGGATATGTTGAGTGGGTGAAGGTGTGTGAAACAATATTTAGACATGCCTATCTTATGGCATATGGGAATTGCTTTCACAATTATAAAATATTTTGTACTTTTGTGTGTTATCCCACATTGTTTGTGAATTATGCTATTTTGCGAAAACATATAAGTCCCAATACAAGGGAGTGGTGTCTCATACTAACATAATGGTTAATTGTATGTAGGTTGAATATGCTTGCTTGCTTGGCCTTCCCTCCTCCTTTGTGGGACGTGTTATGCACAACAATAATTAAATAAGTCTATCTTGTGGTGTCTAAGAATTATTTCAATGATTATAAAATCTTCAATCCTCTTGCGTGTTATCCCACATTGATTGTGAAGGTTGGTATGTGATAACATATAATTCCCATCGTATCATGATCCTTGTTCCAAAGGGGTTAGCCAGAAAGGACGAGTGTCTCTAAATAATATAATGATTGATTGATTACATGGTGAGTATGCTTGCTTGCTCGACTTTCCCATCCTCTATGGGATGGTAAGTGTGTATGTGTGAAACAACAGTCGAATACGCTTATTTTGTGGTGAGTATGCTTGATTGCATGACCTTCCCCTCCTCCTACATGTACGATGTGTGTGTGTGGTGGGGGGGGGATTGTGTGTGTGTGTGTGTTATGTGGGTGTGTGAAGTGTCGTGTGACTGCGTGTGTAAAACAATAGTCGGATATTGCTATCTTGTAGTGTTTTAGAATTGCTTCTTTGACTATAAAATATCCTCTCCTCCTGTGTGTTATCCCACATTGGTTGTTAAAACTAATCCATGACAACATATAAGTCCCAATATACATGATCCTTGTGTCATTTGGGGAAACCAAAATGGAGTTGTGTCTCCTACTAACATAATGGTTGATTGGGGTCAAGATGAGTATGGTTGCTTGCTCGACATTCCGCTCCTCCTTTGTGGGATGTGATATATAGGTGCATGTGTGTGAAACAACAATGTGATATGCCTATATTGTGGCATATGGAATTGTGTATACAACTACAAAATTTCCTCTCCTCATGTGTGTTATCACATGTTGGTTGTGAAAGCTAGTATGTGACATGATATAAGTCTCAACATGATCCCCATTCCAATGGGGTGACCACAAGAGACTGGTGTCTCCTACTAACATAATGGTTGATAGGGTGTGAATGGTTGCTTGCTAAAATCCTCCTTTGTTGGACTTGTTGTATGGGTGCATGTGAGCGAAACAACATTAAGATATGCCTATCTTTTGGTATCTTGGAATTGCTTCTATGGCAATAAAATCTCCACTCCTCTTGTATGTTATCCCACCTTCGTTGTGAATGTTGGTCTATGATATTCTATGAGTCTCAACATACCATGATCTTTATGCCAATGAGAGTAGGCACAAGGGAGTGGTCTCTCCCATTAACATAACGATTAATTGTTTGTGGGGTGAGTATGCTTGCTTGCTCAACCTCCCCCTCCTCCTCTACTAAATGTGTTGTGTAAATACTCCAAAAAAAACAAAATAAATTATATAACATTTTGTAAACACTATCCAACGAAATAATCCCAACAAAAAAATCACTACCTCCAACATACTTGCATAATCCAAAAATTATGCAAGTGGCAAATCATAAATGATGTTACATATACATACACACAGGGGGAACCATGGTGACACTATGCCTAATTTTTATTTATTTTTAATCTTTACCCTTAATTGATTTTTTTCAAGAGAAAAAAAAACAATAACTTGTTATTTATTAAAATCAAAGTTATAGAGGTCTATACAAAAAAGTATTTTCATGCCAAAACCAAGCACAGTTCACAGTTCATACATCAACCAACTTCCATCAAGACCATGACTCGAATATACCAAGGGTCCCAAACAAAAACTCCCAAACTTTATTTGAAGACAAAAATGCATCTGCATTAAAAAACTGACGCACATCAATAAACAACAACTCAATAGAAATGGTAGCTGCCAGAGTCAACCATCTGGCTAGAAAATGAAATCCTCAAAATAAATATAGCCATCCATAGTGTCGACAACATTCTTGGAGAGGGAATCCACTCGGCCATTTAATTCTTTGTAAATATGATCAAGAGAGATACATGAGAATTCCTCCATCATAAACTTTATCCTAGAAAGCTATGGCTCCAATTTTATATTTTGCACGTGTAGAAGGCCATTTGCCCAATCTATAATTACCTTTGAATCACCAAGGACTTTAAATATGAAAATACCTCTTCTCTGGGAAAACCATAAGAGTCACCATAACGGTAGAAATTCAGCCCAAGTATTACTGCCATTGCCTGCTGCCATCTTCAATTTTACATGATGAGTCCTCTTGAATATAATCACCATCCCTGCACCATAAGAACCCTCATCTGCAGCCCCGTTAAAGTAGCCCAAAGCCATATCGTCAACTATAAGAGGAAGGTTAAGGGATGTGTACTTGGGTCTGAGATTTGAAATGCAATAATCCCCAACAACATTGAGGCCTTTCACACATATATGAAAAGAGGACAATTTTCTTCCTTAAAAAATATAGCAATTTCTTGCTTTCCACAATTCCCATATGAGTAGCAATGGAAAGGATTTAAATTTAACACCACGGAGCAACCACCTGTGTATGCTATCCAAGAAGCTATTACAACCCCAATTGTCCTCATGATTAAGCAATACTCTCATATTCTACCAAACATCCATGAAAAATTTATAATGGAAAAAAAGATGAGATACGCTCTCCAAGTCAGAAGCATAAAGAACACATCGTCCTGAGCCGTGGAATCCACGTTTGGTTAGATTACCCATGACATAATTTTATTCTTAATACACAAGCAAACAAAGCATTTTACTTTCATTGGAATTATGTGCTTCCACAATTTCGCCGACCACTAACAAACAACGTGTGTGCCCCCCCGTGCAAGGATAATGTCATAAGCTTTCTTTGTAGTTATTACACCGTTTGACTTTCCCCAGTCCCGGACCAAAGTGTGCAAGGTAGAAGACAATAGAACCCCCGCATTATTCAAACATCTTTTAAAGGCGTTCCACTCCTCCCTAACCTCGACCGACAACCCCAGATCCCAGGCCCAATACCAATAAGAAGAACACCTACTATCTGCTCCTTCTCTTTTGTCCTGTGCCAACACATAAATATTTTTGCTGTGTAATTGAGAAATAAGGTCCCTGGAAAAGCAAAAAAATTGAACCCAAAAAAATTGAATGTCATTACCCACTCTCTAAGCAAACCATTGAACAAGGCTCAGATAGGCACTTAGGAGACCTCTCCAAATAGAAGAGGCGTTTGAGGGTCTAATACATGGTTTTCAGATCCACCAATTAACAGGTCTCACTTTTAGGTATTTAGCCTTTATAGTTTTGCTCCACAACCCATTATCAAAAAGACACCTTCATATGCTCTTTGCCCAGAGGGAAAAATTGAACCACTCTAGTCGCTTGATACCCCACCCACCCATTTCCTTAGGGAGCACCAAGCTTTCCCATGAGGAAAGGTGAAACTTCAAAATAGATCGAACTCTCGACCACAGGAACTGAAAGAGATTTTTCCTTAAACTGTTGATAACCATCATAGGGACTTTAAAAAGTGAGAACCAATAAACAAGAATACTCTGGAGGACAAAGTTTACAAGAACCAGCCTCCCCCCCATCGAAAACCATCTAAAAGTCCAGTTTTTGATCCTTCTGTCCACCTTTTGGACTAACTAGATCCAATCCTCAATCTTGTAACAATTTGGTTTCAACAAATATCCTAAATACTTGAACCCTTGGTCCAATTTCCCCATTATGTAGGGTAAAAGGCATGTATCTGTGCACAAACATCTTCATCTGAGACATTGTGTAGGAAACTAGATTTGTCTCTGCTTACTAACATCCTAATGGATTTACAAACACAATCAATGATGTCCCCAAAGCACTTCCATTCCTCAGCATTGCCCATACCAAGTAGCAGGACATCATCAACAAAGAGAAGGTGAGTAATAAACAAAGTACGATAAACTTTGATACCTTTAATATTTCGCTCCTCCTTGGCCTGGTTTATGAGTCTATTGAGACCATCAATGACTAGAATGAACAATAAGGGAGACAATGGACATCCTTGTCTCAACCCCCTACTGCTCCTGAAAAAAGAAGAAGGTGAACCATTGATCAATACAACAAAAGAAGTCGAGCTAATGCACACCATTATCCAATAGGTGACCTCAACAGGCAGTCCGATCTGTATTAGCATAAATCTAATGAAGGCCCAATCCACCCGGTCTTACACCTTCACCAGATCCATTTTCAAGATAAAAGCTTGTAGATGTTTGGTTTTAACTGAGTGGAGGCACTCCTGCGCAATACCCACCGCATCCAAGATTTGTCTGCTCGCTAAGAAACCAAATTGTTCCGATATAATACATCTCTCCAGTACATGTTTCAATCTATTAGAGATGAGTTTGGTAATAATTTTATAAACAAGGTTGCAGAGCGAGATAGGCCCGCAATCATCAAAAGGCACAACCTTATCCTTCTTAGGAATCAATACGATGTACGTAGTATTGAGATTCTTCGACACTTTTTCCTTCAACCTGGATTCTTCAATTGACTGCAGCAGATCAGGCCCAATCAAATAAAAAAAGTGTAGGAAAAATTCGACAATCCAACCATCGGGCCCTGGACTTTTATCTTTCATAAAATGTATTAGGATCTCCTTAATCTCCTTTAAATCGACCCCCCTCCCAATCAATCTTCTTCCATTCGGGCTAAAGAATCTAGGATAAAGCTTTAGAACATTCAACTGTGCTTCAAGATTTGATAATGAGTCCTGCCTATAAATATTGGCGAAATGCCTGACCGCTTCATCGTTTAAGTCCTTATGCTCCGATAAAACTACCCCATTGGTATTTCTCAACTCCCAAATCGAATTGATATTCCTTCTATGAGAAGCATAGCATTGGAAAAAAATTGTATTGTTGTCACTTTCTTTGACCCAAATGGCTTTGCTCTTTAGTCTCCACGTGGCTTCAGTTTGTGCAAGAATTCTAGCCCTCTGTTGTTCCATCGCCTTCAATGCAACTTTCCTTTCTCCTGATAAGAGATCTGAATCCACCAATATCTCCAAGTTTGCAATTTTACTCTCCACTGCTTCCAAATCAGCCTCATTGGCCTTTTTCTTGTCATGATCCCACTTTGACACTTCTTCTCTTAAAAGGGTTAATTTATTAATAAGACATTGCATTGGATAGGTTGGGATCGACTCCAATGGGGCATTCCAGAAATTCCTCACTAAAGAGAAAAAATCATCCTCAGATAACTAGGTTTTAATTAAACTTTAAAGGGAAGCCTTTAAAACAACACTCAAGGTCCAATTGTAAAGCGATGGCTTTGTGGTCCGAGAGCCCCGTCATAATCGCCCAAGAGCGAAATATCCTGAGTGTAGACCCCAAATACCTGGACATCAGATATTTATTGAGGCGTTTAGCGATGCCCGCGCCCCCAACGTGACCATTTGACTAGGTAGGAGTTAGTGCAGCCAACACAACGTCAAACAATCCAGTCTTCTCAAAAAGTTCTTTGAAATAAGTAGCAAAAGGATTTGAAGCTGATTTGGACCCCCAAAATTCATTAGTAGAGAGAGTCAAGTTCAGGTCTCCTGCAACAATTAAAGAAGGGCCCGATAACAAACCATTACTTGATACCTTATCCCAAAATTTTTGTTTGTTGCGATAGGGACCATAGATGTTTAATATATTGACCAGTCTCGCCAATCCCCTGATATGGACCTCGATTAATGTTCCTGCACAAGTGTTGAAAGGAACAAAATTAGCATAGACGGGGTTCCAAGCCACGAGAAGACCTCTAGACAGCCCCTTTGCATCAACACCACAACACTTCCAAGAAGGCTTAATTTTAAGAAAAAAACCACAAGGCGCAACCCTTGCCACCATAGTTTCCTGCAGAAGCACAATGTTAGGAGAAAGCTGATCCAGTAAACGCTTGAACGTAGTTCTTTTAGGGGAATTGCCTAAACACCGAATATTTAATGACAATAAGATCATCGGGTAACCCCTTGGTGGGGTGGGTAACCGCTTGGTGGGGTGCACTCGCTCTAAGACCCCCAACATAACCAACGGTAGGCGAATCAAAGGACAAGGCCAAAGCTACAAAATTTATTGAAGAGACCAAAGGGTTAACCATAAGTTGACAATTATGGGTTTCAGCCATAGGTTTCTTCTTAGAATTTTTTCCTATAGTTACATTCTGGAACTGAACTGAGGTTATCGACACATCATCAGTGTTCCCCTCTGCATTAACCCCCACAAAGGTCTGTAATGGAAGTTTTCTGGACAACTCAGACAGGGGAGTGGGGGATTCTCTAGCGGCAGGTGGAGACTCATCTTCCAAGGGTGAGGGGGATAGACATATGTTAAGCGGTCGAGACAAACCAACTGAAGAATCAATATGCGAGGCTGCCAAGTTGGGAGCAGGACATGACCTAAACTCAGTCTTCGGTTGAGTATGGGTGGGGGAAGGTAAAAACTCCCCTGTAGACTGAGAGTCTTGGAGGGGGTTGTCCGAGCTCAGAGGCCCCAAAATTGGAGGGTTACAAACAACATCAGCCCCCTTGACAGTTTCAGAAATACTTAAGGCACTTAAAATATCGCCCGCAGTGAGATATTTAAGCAATAGAGGAAGAAATATACGAAACTTGCCCAAAAATTCATGTGCAGAATCCACATCTATTAGCAAAGGGAAATTGATAAACTCCTCTGAATCCATGGGTTCCTCCTGTGAAGAAAAGTTGTCTGAGCTATATTTTAGGGCCCCCGTGCAATTATAGCTCATGTGCCTCGTTCTATGACAACGAAAGCAACGAAACGATGCCTTCCAATAGTCGAGCCGCTATGTAAAAAAGCCCCCATCCCCGCGGACATCAATACTTTCCAATAACCCTTCAGCCATATCCACATCGACAAGAATTCAAGCATTTTCCTATCGTTGGACATTAATGTTGGTTCTTCAACCATGATAAAATGCCCAATGGCGTTGCAGGAAAGCTTTAAAATTCCAGAAATGCTAGTGCTAGGGAAACCTTAAAATTCCAGCATTGCAGTGACCATCCAGGGAGCAACACCCACAAATGGCGACGCTTAGGCTTCTCCTTCCAAGGGTTAAAGTTGAATGCTAATTGCAAAGCACCAAAGAGCCAATCCCAATAACCCAATACCTTGGCGCAATCAAGTGCTTTCTTTCTTCCGACAAGAAATGAAAGTAGACCCAGTCATTCACCATCATAATAACTCGCAGAACATGGTGGATAAGGGGTTTCCAAATCCTAGTGACCCATTCCACTATCTCCGCCCTATTTAGTTTGATATATTCGAATTTACTAAGTAGTGCTCGGGTCGATAGCCCCTAAACCATGTCGAGGGTAACGTCCTTTCCCAGTACATAGAGGGCCTTACCCTTCCAGGCTTTCTCCGCCTTCAACCGTCTATGGGAATGTGCCTTGACCCCCCTCAACATATGTTTTGTCTCCTGCTATGTTAGGGACTCACCATCTCTGTTTCGCTAGCCACCAGAGCGAGAAGGAAAATTGTCGATACTGCGGGCTGCTGAGAAAGAACCATTTCCCGCGCATCCGTCACCTCTTCAAACCCCGAACATGGAGAAAAAAAAACAATCTGTGAACATAGATTTGTCCAAATGCATGTGTTCTTACTAAGTGAAAGGGTAGATTCTTTTCAAATAATTTTCCACTCCTTACCGGGGGAAGCGCCACCCCTCGATTCACGTGTAGAACCATTCCTAATAACTGTCCACTCCAGATCCCCCGAACGAAGAGACAAAGAACCCTAAGACATTTCGGTCATTATCAGAGGCCAGCAACCTGTGACCAACAACACAAACCCGACAAAGTTGGCATAAATAATACCGAAAATGACGATAAACATCCTAAAAACTAGCAAAAATGGAAAACCCAAAATGACAATGCTGAATTAGTTAGAGTTACAAGATTTAAAAAAAAAGGTTCCCGCTTTTTTTACTTGGTTGGTACTAGGCCTCCCTAAATGGGTGGCTTGACTCCAAGCCTGCAATCCTCCCAATCACTAGTCATGAGGATATGTGGCGAGTAGGGTTTGCTGGTGCCTTCTCGTTAGTAAAAACATGTCCTTTACCCTTGTTTGATTACCAAAGCTTTTTCTACATTTAAAGAGAGATTTTCACCCAAAAGACAATTTATGGTTCCGGAAAGCTCAAGCGTATGGTACATTTAAAAAGGTGGCCGACCTAGTATTTCCACATGATAAGATTATCTTTCATATCTCACTCATATCTCACTTATGGTGCATGGAGTATATATATATATTATATATATATATATATATATTTTATGTGTATATATCTATATATATCCTCTGCGCTGCCCTTATCAAAGCTAGTGCGTGGGGTTTCGCAGAGGGAGGGAAATTTTGGAGGTGGGCACCAACAACTTCAGTGTGCACAGGTAGTTCTTGGATCTTCAAAAGACTTTTAACTTGTTTCATGCTTTTTTATTTGGAAGCAGTATAGAGGTTTAGGGTTTAGGATCACTAGGATTTGATTAATGGAGGGTACGTTAGCTAAGAACCTCGATTTGAATTCCTGCCATCAACTCTTTTCAAATGAAGACGAGACCCCTCTATCAAGTCCAGGTCTGGTGGCCTCTGCAACAACCCCTAATTTAAACCAAGATAGTAGCCTGAAACCCTCCAAAGAAGAGAAGCCATCAGGTGTGGCTGAAGATAGCCATGTTTGTTTAATGGGTCTTCAAGGAGAGAATGTGGAACCCTCCACAGCTCTTGATCACGGTGCCAAGGGAGGTCTCTCTACCGATCTTAACGAAGTTGGTACAGAGCTTGCAGAGAATTCCATCCCCATTGAGATCAGTGAAGCAAGAGAAGCA
The DNA here is from genome assembly GCA_027924585.1 of Larix kaempferi. Lineage (NCBI taxonomy): Eukaryota > Viridiplantae > Streptophyta > Pinopsida > Pinales > Pinaceae > Larix > Larix kaempferi. The sequence goes on along the minus strand of BSBM01000017.1, from coordinate 16,486,622 downwards.
GAGGCTGGATCAGTCCCAATTGTGGGGCTGGATAGTGGTTCAGTTGAGCTTAGAGATGCTGCTGATGGGCTAGCTACTGATAAGGAGCTGGTTTCTAGCGAAGCTGATCAGGAAAGAGTTAATACCAGGGAGAATCCATCTTTGCGGCTGCAAGTGGAAAGACAAGAAGAAGTTTCAGGTGGGTTACAGAATACAACAGTTTTTGGTGATGAAAAGCATTCTATGGCATGCACTAATGAAGAACAAGCAGGTTCTTATAATTGCACGCCCAAGGAGCGTCGGTTTTCTGTTGGAGATATGGTATGGGGTAAAGTGAAGTACCACCCATGGTTCCCTGGTCAGGTTTGCGATCCTTCAGACGCATCAGACCAGGCAAGTAGGCGTTGCATTAAGGATCGGGTGTTGGTGGCTTATTTTGGTGACCAGACATTTGCATGGTGCAAGGAATCCGATTTGAAGCCTTTCCAACAAAATTTTGCGGAGATGGCAAAACAGTCAACTGGTAAACCTTTTCTTAATGGAGTGTGTAAGGCTGTAAATGAGTTTTCAAGGCGAATAGAATTTGGTTTGACTTGCTCCTGTCGGTCTGAGCAAATTCACAGAAAACTTGAAAGTAAGGCCTTTGTCAATTCTGGTCTACGCAAAGGGACAGTTGTGAACAATCATAGAGATATTTCTCTTGCTGTCACTGAGTTTGATCCTCAGAAATTGCTCGCTTATATCCTAGAGTGGGCAGAATCTCCTCACATAGATAATACCTTGCAAATCACTAGGGTCTGTGCTCAAATGTCTGCATTTAGCGCAGCAGAGAGGCCTCTAGTATGTGGAGAGACATATTTTGAGACTCCCAGGAAGGGGAACCGTACAGAAGGTTCAGGGACAAAGAAAGTACGCAAAAACAAAAAGAGGATGTTTGGGGACTCCTTTGAGCCAGTAGATGATGTATCTGAACATGGTGAACCACCACTAAAGTACTTCAAAAACATAAGTGGAACGCCTCAAATCAATTTAAAGGAAAAAGGTTCATCTGCTAGAAAGCAATCTCTATCGACTCCTAGGAAGCCAAGAAAAAATGAGACAATATTTGCATCTGGTGGATTTAGGAAAGCATTTAAGAGTAAGCAAGGGAAGAATGATATGAATCATTCCACCCCTAGAGGTTGGGATGATGATGCAGATACAAAGAAGGTTTTAAAAGTATCCAAACTTGGGGAATGCTTAAGAAAGATTGCAAGTCAGCTCACTGGCTCTCCTCCTATCATAAAGGCTTGCGTTTCACCAGTTCAGAATAAAACTTCTGAGAAATCTGGGAAGAAAACAAAGTCGGGAAGGAAGGAAGCTATTCCCAGGACACCCTCTGTCATGGTGGAATCTGCATCACCTCTTAGAGGTGATTTCTCTGTCAAGGAATTACTTTCAGAGCTTTTCCTAGTTGCCCAGAAACCTATGTATTTTCTGGAGGAGAATGATATGTTTGCCAGGGTACCTAGTTTTTTCTTAAAGTTCAGAGATGCAGTATTCCAAAAAGATATTGTATATTCGTCTTATAGGAAGGTTTCTCCATTAAAATTAGCAAATCAAGTACCCAAAAAGAGATCTTCAAGAACATTCCCAAAGTTAACTGGTTCTTCCAATATGGGTGATTTAGAAGACATGGAAAGGACTGATAAGAAAAGTCCCTTGCCAATGGGCCATCAAGCAAGCTCTTTGAAGCGAAAAGTTGGAGTGCAGGTAGAAGGTGTTAGGAAGAAGCGTCATATTAGATCACCTAGTCCTAGTTTGTCTGAAAAGTCTTCAAAGCAAATGATCAACGAGGTGCCAATGACGATCAATGAGGTGCCAATGACACCAATCGTTCCTGCCAACAATGTGTTAGATTCTCCTGAAGAGTGTAATGCTAAGGAAAGCCCTACGGCTCTCTTCATGAAGTTTCCTGTGGAGATAGCAGTGCCTTCAGAATTGGAATTGAAAGAAAAGTTTTCCTGTTATGGTGAGATTTCAGAAACTGAAATTTTTGTTGAGTCAGGCTGTGCTCAAGTGGTTTTTCAGAGATGTTCAGATGCAGAAACAGCTTTCCATAATGCAACGACAAATAGATTTTTTGGACCAGAGACAGTTTGCTTCAGGCTTAGATATCTTTCATCCAGAACAAAGATAAACATCCCTGAAACTGCTGTCGCTGAGAGACTTGAAATAAGTATGCCAGAGGAGGAAAGAAATATATCAAGAAATGCGGAGGACATTAAAGAAAATGCGGTGCAAGCCACTGTTTCAGAAGTGCCTGCTGCTAAGAATTTTGGTGCATCTAAATCAAATCTTATGGAGGAGCCTTCACTTTTATTAAACCAACAAAGTCTGGAAATGACGGCTTCTGCATGATCCTGTCCTATGCATCTCTATTTTAGTTGCTACTGAAGTGGATAGGGATGCATCCATCTCCAAAGCAGACATCGAGCGGTAATTTTATTATGGAGGACAGAATGTCCAGGACATGTTCTTAATTATAGTCGAATATGTAAATTGTGAATCCTAAGTTTTCAGACTTTTTAGTTTTAATAAAGTTTCAAGTTTTGCACAAACATCTTAGGAGTATCTTAGCTCTTGATTCCAAGAAAATTCCAAGCAATACTGGAAGGCCGAGTATTGCCTAAGTTATCAGCGCTTCTCAAGTTCTACGGCAACTAACATCCAACGAATATGACATAGTGAGGCCTGGTGTAGAACTTGGAAGCATTCTTATTAATTATAGGGGTTGGTAAAATTTTTGACTTTGATTGTATTTGTTTTTTTGTAATTTTTACTAAAACTTAAATGATTAAGCACCTGATATGAGACAGATCAAAGAAATGGATGTGAAAAATTCTCAAAGGAAATAAATGATTCTAAGTAGCTTTCCATCTTCTTGGGACCCATGGGATAAAAGACTGTAGACTTCCAGGGTATTGACAAATGATGTATTTGTGTGCCAATATGTTTCTTACGAGATGTTGTGAAGATAGCCTGGAATATATGGTTTTTCTAGCCCCATTCTTTTGGAATTTTTTAGACTACTTCTGTATGAAAATGTTCGGTATCTGTAACTACATTTATTATCAATGTGGCCAGAACATAAGCACAACTATAAAAACAGAATGTGCAGATCTAGTAATACCATTACATAAATCTCCAAGTACTAGTCCCTCGGCCTGGGCTGTGGCTACAAGTTAATAGGCTTTCTTAAAATGCTAGTTTGGTTTAATTAGTCGGTCTCTTTCGTAATGCATAACACATGTCTGTTAATGATTATAAACAATAATATTGTTTTCCGTTACTTCATTGCTACAACATGAAAGGCTTAGCTACTAGCCCTAGTACAAGGTAGCCCAAATACATAGCGAACACCTTCCCTCCAAACATAAATCTTTTGGAGTGCCCCCACTCAAATCTTTTGTTGAGTTCTACTGTTGATTATTAACATTGTGGTTATTTGAAATGGCTGAAATTCTGCAGTGCTGTTCATTGGCATCAGTTGATGGAGATGCTGCGGTTATTGTTCTAGCTCACGGTGCAAGGAGCACCACCCAATAGTCTAGGAGCTGGTATAGACGAGTGACATTCATGTCAACTTTTTTCACCTGCACTAGAAGTTGTATATATAAATTGGCATACATTAGCGAGCTATCATATCAAAACTCTTTTTAGAAGTCGTGCTTTATCAAACATAATATCATATCATTTCTTCCATCAGGGGAAAAGCACTTCAATTTTGAGTATATGCCATGTTATGTACTACAACCCAAGGAAGTTTCTCTCCTAAAAATGAGACTTTCCAGGATATGGATGCAAAGAGGAGCTGGCCAGTTTCTCCCTAAAAATGTGACTTTCCAGTATATGAATGCAAGAAGGAGCTGGCCACAAATCTAGAGACTAGACCTTGGATTTTCTAGTGGATATGGGGTTTGATTGCCTCCAGAATTTTTGAGCAACAAAAGTTCCTTCCACCTTGACATGTGTTGAGGTGACCTTAAAAATTATCAGATTGAGCCCCATCCAAGACTTCTTGGATAGGAAAGCACTAGAACGAATACAATTTTTCTCATCTTCCAGGCTACATTCCTTTCCATTTCTTGAATCACCCTTTTGGCGCTCAATGAGCATGGGTGTGAATGTTAATGATCCATACACCTATCCAATCTTTGGGACTGCAACAGAAGTTTTAGATGAGCCTTTTTCTCCATCAATGTTAGCCAAAGAAAGTTGTTCAAGGCTTTCTTGAGCCGCTGGTAAGCACTAACAAAAGGCACCCGGCAGGAGTTTTATCAAATATATGGGTAGTTGCTAAGACTTTCTTACATATTTGAAATTTATTAGCCAATGCCATGGGCTTTGTCAACTATTTCTTGATCTTTCTTTCTACTTGGTGAATAACCACATCCAAAAGATCTTTGGGTGATTCCTTGGATGCAAAAGGAATGCTAAAGATCTTTAAAATCTGGCTTCAGGCTTCAGGCTTAGATATCTTTTATCCAGAACAATGATAAACATCCCTGAAACTGCTGTCGCTGAAAGACTTGAAATAAGTATGCCAGAGGAGGAAAGAAATATATCAAGAAATGTGGAGGACATTAAAGAAAATGTGGTGCAAGCCACTGTTTTAGAAGTGCCTGCTGATAAGAATTTTGGTGCATCTAAATCAAATGTTATGGAGGAGCCTTCACTTTTATTAAACCAACAACGTCTGGAAATGACGGCTTCTGCATGATCCTGTCCTATGCATCTCTATTTTAGTTGCTACTGAAGTGGATAGTGATGCATCCAGCTCCAAAGCAGACATCGAGGGGTAATTTTATTATGGAGGACAGAATGTCCAGGACATGTTCTTAATTATAGTTGAATATGTAAATTGTGAATCTAAGTTTTCAGACTTTTTACTTTTAATAAAGTTTCAAGTTTTGCACAAACATCTTAGGAGTATCTTAGCTCTTGATTCCAAGAAAATTCCAAGCAATACTGGAAGGCCGAGTATTGCCAAAGTTATCAGTGCTTCTCAAGTTCTACGGCAACTAACATCCAACAAATATGACATAGTGAGGCCTGGTGTAGAACTTGGAAGCATTCTTATTAATTATAGGGGTTGGTAAAATTTGTGACTTTGATTGTATTTGTGTTTTTGTAATGTTTGCTAAAACTTAAATGATTAAGCACCTGATATGAGACAGATCAAAGAAATAAATGATTCTAAGTAGCTTTCCATCATCTTGGGACCCATGGGATAAAAGACTGTAGACATCCAGGGCATTCACAAATGATGTATTTGTGTGTCAATATGTTTTTACGAGAGATGTCGTGAAGACAGCCTGGAATATATGGTTTTTCTAGCCCCATTCTTTTGGAATTTTTTAGACTACTTCTGTATGAAAATGTTGGGTATCTGTAACTACATTTATTCTCAATGTGGCCTGAACATAAGCACAAATATAAAAACAAAATGTGCAGATCTAGTAATACCATTACATAAATCTCCAAGTACTAGTCCCTCGGCCTGGGCTGTGGCTACAAGTTAATAGGCCTTCCTAAAATGCTGGTTTGGTTTAATTGGTCGGTCTCTTTTGTAATGCATAACACATGTCTGTTAATGATTATAAACAATAATATTGTTTTCCGTTACTTCATTGCTACAACATGAAAGGCTTAGCTAGTAGCCTAGTACAAGGTAGCCCAAATACATAGCGAACAACTTCCCTCCAAACATAAATCTTTTGGAGTTCCCCCACTCAAATCTTTTGTTGAGTTCTACTGTTGATTGTTAACATTGTGGTTATTCGAAATGGCTGAAATTCTGCAGTGCTGTTCATTGGCATCAGTTGATGGAGATGCTGCAGTTATTGTTCTAGCTCACACCACCCAATAGTCTAGGAGCTGGTGTAGACGAGTGACATCCATGTCAACTTTTTTCACCTGCACTAGAAGTTGTATATATAAATTGGCATACATTAGCGAGCTATCATATCAGAACTTTTTTTAGAAGTCGTGCTTTATTAAACATAACATCATATCATTTTCTTCCATCAGGGGAAAAGCACTTCAATTTTGACTATATGCCATGTTATGTACTACAACCCAAGGAAGTTTCTCTCACAAAAATGAGACTTTCCAGGATATGGATGCAAAGAGGAGCTGGCCAGTTTCTCCCTAAAAATGTGTCTTTCCAGGATATGAATGTAAGAAGGAGCTGGCCACAAATCTAGAGACTAGACCTTGGCTTTTCTAGTGGATATGGGGTTTGATTGCCTCCAGAATTTTTGAGCAACAAAAGTCCCTTTCACCTTGACATGTATTGAGGTGACCTTAAAAATTAACAGATTGAGCCCCATCCATGACTTCTTGGATAGGAAAGCACTAAAACGAATACAATTTTTCTCATCTTCCAGGCTACATTCCTTTCCATTTCTTGAATCACCCTTTTGGCGCTCAATGAGCATGGGTGTGAATGTTAATGATCCATACACCTATCCAATCTTTGGGACTGCAACAGAAGTTTTAGTTGAGCCTTTTTCTCCATCAATGTTAGCCAAAGAAAGTTGTGCAGGGCTTTCTTGAGCCGCTGGTAAGCACTAACAAAAGGCACCCGGCAGGAGTTTTATCAAACATATGGGTAGTTGCTAAGACTTTCTTACATGTTTGAAATTTAGTAGCCAGAGTGTCTCAACAGCGCAGAGGAAAAATGGCCCAAAGCCGATGGCCTTGATCATGTCTAGATTGAAGGGCTACTCGGCCATGTTATAAGCTTTCTAAAAATTGTTTGAAGGGCCACTTGACCATGCAATAAACTTTCTTAAAATCAATCTAGATGAAGAGGGTGTTGAGGGCATTCCACCCAACTCTTTTCTCTTCAGGCAATATGACAGAAGCCACGCACTTCTTATCCTCCTCTGCAACAATCACATGAAAATCCTTACAATGGGTTGCTTATTGTTTGTCAATCATTCCTTTCTACCAGAGGACTTTTTCATCATCAGACACATAGAGGATGGCTAAAGCCAACAACCATCCATCCATAGTGAAGAAAATCCAATCCCGTTTTTGAGAGGTATCAGTGGCTCACCCTATAACTAATTAAGCAAGATACAGGAAGACAAAAGCTGCCACTACACCTTTTTTCTGAAGAGAACCCTACCTCCCATCCCTCGAGAGAAAGAGGCTCAATGAACTTAACTTCCATTGAACCTATCTTCCATTAGAGTCATTATTAGTTCTAGGGGAAGCAATTGTTGGACAAAATAATATGTTGCACAAGATGTTTAATCCTCCCAAACCTTCTGTCAGGATAAATTCCTTAAAATCTCTAGATAAATGAACTCTTAGAGAACTCTTTTCTAGGATCCAAGGTTTGAAAAAGAGTGGCGCGTGTCATGCCAAATAAAGCCTCCTATCAACATAGAAATGTGATCAAGGATTTGCTAAGAAACTCAACCCACACATGACAAGATGACCAGGTAGTTTGTGTGGCTGAAAAACTTTCAATCCAAGGGGAAATTAAAACAAGTGTATCATGACAAATCCATCGTCGATGCATAGTGATGGCAGCACAATATGATTCCTTAAGAAAGGGTAAAAAAATCCTCTAGTCAAGCTTTAGGGCTAAGGCAACCAACCATGTGGCTCCCATATATCTTTAACTTACGCAATGCATTAATCATTCCCTTCATATGCATGTGATCGACAAAGTCTCTAAACAATGTGTGCTTATAAGTATTGCAGACTTTATCATACATGTAAACATAAACATAAACAATATAGAAATTCAATGGTACTCTAAACTAGGCAAGTAAAGCAAGAATATTAGGAATTTAAAAGGTAATCTAAAATTAATATCATGAAATCCTTTAGCCTTTTCAAGAATTATGAATCCGAGTCTAAAACTATTCTTTAAATTACTTTAATACAATGTTCCAGCAAGTTAAAGGGATGCAGGGACATGGGAGCACCCCACAAATTCTAGAGAACGTGATAGTAAATGTTGGGGTCTCCAACAAGGGGGACTTGTTCGAAATAATAAAAATAAAAATATATGAACATTGAAACATAAATCATCGAGAACTTATACACAACGATTTGCCAATGAACACACATTTTTAGTGGTAACATAATAAATTGTAAATGCTACATGTAATATTGTAAGAAGATAATAATCAGGATTCACAAATCATCTATCAATATGTATTTCTCAATTTATTTTTATATATATAAGTCTTAAAATTATTGATCTAAGAATAGGGTTATCAGGCTCTCAAGGGGCCCATTTGAAACTCTTTTGAATTGCTAACCAATGGAAAGCTAGAGCCTAAGTTTCGCCCATTGAGAAAGAGGTAAACACATGAGAGATCTTCATCATTTGTGGATTACTCGAATCAATGTAGCAGCTCATGCCAATAGAGTTTTATAACATATTTATCCAATATTTTTACAAGAGGCAGTTGCTTCCAAATTGGAAAACACTAGTCTCTGCATCTAACTAACATAGAAGGAATAAGGACCAATGACGGGAATGTTGGTATTTGAGATATAATCATTTGCGTCTTCTAGAATACTTAATGACACACCAACCAAGCCAAGTTGTGCCTCAATAACTACCTCCTCATCTACTTGGGCATTAGGTTTACATTCATATATTTTATTGTCATTTCTTTTCTCGAAAAGGTAGACTTTGGTTAAAAGGGAGCATGGGTGCCCCTTGAAAGGAGACACAGGGAAATGTCCTCCTTGGAGTACCCATGTCTCGCAAGTGTGGGGAGTAGGAGAGCACATATCCTACCCTTGCGAACATGTCCCTATGTAAAATTACTTTACTAGGATAATGAAAGTCCTTTTAGTTATATGGCCTTGAAAGAACATATGGAGAACTAATTGGGCTTAGCATAAAACATGGGACACAATGGAGTATAATTCAAAGGATATTGAAATAAAAATAGGCCACATAGAGGTTAGAGGTTAGTACTTGCTGTTTTAAATTTGGCGAGTTCAATGCTTAGGATAAGAAAGTCTTTTTAGTTATATGGGCTTGAAAGAACATATGGAGAAGAAAAATAGGTTGCTAATTGGGCTTAGCATAAAACATGGGACACAAGGGAGTATAATTCAAACAATATTGAAATAAAAATAGGCCACATAGAGGTTAGTACTTGCCATTTTAGCTCTAAAAATTCTATAAAACGACATTATTTAGTCAATGTTCATAAAAATGCTCTAATCATGTTTATTTGTATGTAACATTTCAAATGAATACTTGTGATAATCGATTAACTTTTGCAATATGGGATATTTGGTAGGATTATGTGATAATCGTGGATATAGTTATGTAGTGGGAGGGTTGATAGATGAGGCATTGAAGATTCCATACACGAGTTAAATAGTAGATCTACATCATATGCAAGGTTCTATACGTGAGTCAAATAGTAGATCACTATCATATTTTAAAGAAATCCATATAAAAGATATAAATTCCTCAGCTAATGTGTGGACTGAAAAAATATATATCTTTGACAGTTTTCCATGCACAAGAACATTAGTTCATACACCAAGTTGGCAATATTGAAATATGTGGATCTATAAACACATGGTCATTGCCAATATTGCATGCTTCCTCTTTATTGATATCTAAGGAGGAAGGTTATTGTTTATAATAAAAATAGGCCACAATAAGTAAACCACTATAAGCTCTCAATATGGATTGACACCATTAGCTACTAATAAAATCATAGCTTCTTTAAATATGGGCCATTTATCATTAGTGTCCCTATTAATGTAGAACCCTTTGCAAACATTTGCATAACACCATCTTTATCATATAAATTGTGCTATGTCTTTGCATCTAAACAATAATTGGAGATGTGGAATAACGGGGATATCATGTTCGACCTTGTGAGGCACCTTATGTCACTTGATGAGTTTGATTTCTACTAGTTCAACATTAAGCGCATTCTCTCTTTGTTGGATATTTCCCATAATATAATATGGTCATTAGGACATGCATTGATTCCTAGATACTCATTCCCATACATCTCATAACACTAGACGATTCTCGGGATGTGCAAGATAAATCTTTTGACAATGGTAGGAGAAAATCACCTAACAATCTACAACAAAGAAACTAAAAAAAAACCTTAGTCATATATGAAAAATTATATTGCATACCTTAGGATCTGTTTAAGATAAGTGTTTGAAAAATTGTTCAATACATTCAAGTTCACCAACAATAATTTGGCAAAGAGAGGATTTGTCTCTGAGCCGCTATATTGGAACCATCATGCCTTATAAATCAAAGATACATCATGAACCTCATTAAGGTATCATCCCTTGAACCAAAAGTGTCATGGATCAATCCATTTATTTTGTCATTCTCAATTATATAAGTATTGATTTCTTCCATAGGATCAATTAATTTTTCAACTGCTCCATCTCCATTAGTTTGATCACCAATATACTTTCTAAGTACAATTTGAGTCCTTAGGCAATTCAAGCCTAGAATGCTTTGTCTCTGTAAGTGCAAACAATCAAATATTTTTAGCGTATATCAAATATTAAAATGATAGAAAATTTTACAATGAGAATAAACATGTAATGAATAACTTACCAATATGCAGTATTGGTTTGCCACCCCTTCAAAGTGCCCCAACTCTAAACAATGTTTTCTAGTTGTCCTTTTAAACTCTTCTCACTGGCAAATCCTTACAAATTTTACAAGAGCAATGGCATTTACCATCACCATATTTCTCCTTTAACTTAGCAATGATGCTAAAGTTTCCGTCATTCGACATTTTTATCTATTAAAACAAAATCACTTGAAGCAATATTAATACAACTTAATAACATATTCGAATAATTCCATATATATAGAATTCAAAATTTATTTAATTAAAGATAATTTAGATTACGCATAGAATCCAGACTTTGTAAATAGAAAAAAATGGACATTGTTATTGCATGATGGTTTTTTAATAGAAAAAAACTATTACAGTTGTTGAGAGTGACATAATTGTTAAAACATATCTCAAGTTTATAGAGGTGTTGATCCATCGATGTTCTATTGGCATATACAACATTGGCTTAATTAAAGATGATTATGACCAAGCCAACATAATTGATAATTAATACGATGTTGGTATACCGACACCATTATGTGTTGATGTATTTGTAACTTCGGAATGTATTCACTTGTCTATTTTATATTGTATTTGTATTTTATTATTGTACCTCCGACGAAGATGTTTATTCCTTCGGTCAGAGAAGTCATTATTGTACTTGGGTCATGTAAAGTCATTGAGGTCAATCCTCCCATGTAATTCGGGGCATTAGTTCCCCTAGAGTCATTTGTATTGGGGTGTTTAAGTCCCCTAAAGGAGTCGGCCCAGTCAACTTTAGTTGAGGTCGACTTGTCAAGTGGTAAAGGTAAAGTATAAATAGAGAGCTAGGCTCTCTATTTATTCACTCACTCACTCATTCGCATAAGTGAGAGAGAGATAAGTTCACACAAGTGGAGGAGGAGGAAGCTGCTGGAGACCATCTCTTTGTTTTGGGGTTTTGTACTATTGCTCATTCTATCTCTGAGGAAGTTGCGGGGTTTTCTCCTCTATGGTTTCCCTGGTGAAATGCTTTGTGTCTCTTGTCTCTTATGTTTGATTTGCTGTGCATGTTGTTCTCTGAGATAAGATCCTAGATCATATTGAATTAAATAATGAAAAACTAACATGGTTTCAGAGCTAGCCTGAAGGAAGGCAATGTATGGCATTTACGACACTTGTTTCACTTGCGAGAATTTGAAAGCTAGGGCTTTGTATAGAAAAACTTAGTCATCGTGGAACTTTCGCTATAAACCAATTTTGGCGAAGGTTCATGATTTGAAACTTGGACATGTCGAAGATGAAATTGTTCTATACCTTGTGTTCGAGTTTCAGCCTCAGATTCGTTGTACTTTGTGAGATATGATCCGTACAAGTTAGGGTTTCTGCCTCTTCCAGAATGAATCCCTAAACAGGTGACCTAGAAAAAAAAGGCCATATATCAAGCTAGGAAGCTCCAAATGGAATTCAGTAGAAGGTGAAAGTTAGGGAACAAACTGTAGTTTCATAGTTCCAATTTTCAGAGGCTGAGGTTGAAACAATGACATGTGGAACTCCGTACAAGTTCGTTATGCTGGTTCATCCCTCAAACAGGTCATGTTGGGAAACTGATCATATCTCTTTGATGGAGAATCCAATAAATCTCAAAATTGTGGGGTTGGAAAGATGACAGGTCAGGATGCCACATGACGAAGTTTCAGACCTTGCAGATCCGAAATTTCAGAGATACACTAGAAACAATACGGCACATATGAAATGGCTCAATGGAGGAAATCAAAGAAGAGGAGGAAGAAGCTCTCACTTAGGGTTTTTAGTTTTTAGGTATGGAAGGACCTGATACAATGTTGGACCCGATGCAACATTGGAAACTTTGAAAATGGATTTGGAATCCATTCATCATAGATATTAATCCTCCATCAAAATGTTGTGGGAGGAAGGAGATTGAAAATTAGGGTTTCCAAGTAAGAAGAAACCCTAGCAAAGTTGGGAGACTCATAGGGCGGCAATGAAGGAGGCTTAAATGGAACTGGTAGTCTATCATCCTAGCACCATGAACGTATATAATATGTTTACAAGTGATCTACCTTGGATGATTATGGTTTTTACCTTTATAGAGAAGACTACAAGCAATCTCGACAGGTATGACTTGAGGAGATGCAGGTATGTTTTGAAATCTGTTTCATTTATTTGATGATTAAGTTCATGATATGTTTGTATTCATATTATTGAGGTTAGTACAATCAGGATTAATTTTAGACTTGTTTGATCACTTTAGTAAAAGTATGAATGCATGTTAATGATAGAAGACATTCGTTGATTAGGGTTATGACACTTATGATTGTACTAATGCACTGTGGTGTCATACGAGGATGATGTTGTCCGCTAACATGAAAGGTACATCAAGAAATCCAAATCAAGTTATAGATCAAGAATATATGACCATGGTGACATGAAGACAAAAACTCATCCATAGTCGTTGATCACATAGAAGCTCTAGTTACGAGGTATGTATGATTTGGTTCTACAATGCTTAACTTATGAGATATGCAGGTTACTAGCACAAGGTCTCTAAATCATTGAAGATAACAAAGAAGACATTGTTTGGGTATGTTAGACATAACTAGTAAGCATGATAATCCAGGTATGTTTTTCCTATATCGAGTTAGAATCCTACTTTATGTGAGGATTTTATATAAATTATACTTTTGTATGATTGATAATGATTATTTATGAAGTTATAAGTTTGAGTAATCAAGGGTTTATGCATATTATGCTTCTTAGTTTGAATAATGCTATGGCAAACTAGAAGAGTCCTATGGTCAAATAAGAATATGCATGAGTAAAAGAAGTACTCCCCGAAACCTTGAATACTAATGCTTGTGATAAATTACCTGTGTATGAAATGATCATGATCATACATGTTAAGATTATAGGATTATAATGTTTTGATAGTATTGAGATTATACTAATAAATGTATGATTATGTATGAGATCTTGAGTATGACACAATGATGAAACTAGTGCACACTTAAGCATGCATAGTGGTCCAAGATGGATAGAAGTTCAAAGACATATAATCATGATGCTATGACAAAGGGAAAATAGAGATCAAGAGGGAGCACACTCCAGTAGTTCCTGCAAGGAAGCAAAGATTGAGAGGGAGTCCACCCAACAACCAAACAAAGATAAGTATTTGAATTGCCATTTCTTGTATATATGATTACTTAAATGATGTTGTTTAGTCATTTACATACTTATGTTCCTAGATTTAGGATGTATATTATGCATGTTAGAAAAGTTGCATTAATGAACAAGATACTACTAATATGCAAGTAATGGGTAAGTGGCCCATGGTACTGTACAACACTCCATTGCTACTTATCTAGATTGAAACCTCTTTGCTGACATGTTGGAGTAGTGCACACTCTTAACAATGTTCTGGTAGAGATGGAAGGCATCTAGAAAGTTATGGGATATGGATAAATGTTGTATTGAAGTATTGGCTAAGATAATTGCATGACTGTATGACTTATGTCTTTATGCGTAAGAATTTGTTCTAAAAACTATGAGATATTTCTACTCATGCAATTGAACTTGACTTGTAGGAAAGATCGTATGCATAATAGGTTGTCATTGAAATGTCAACATGATTTGATGATTATGAATTGTTACTAATCATGTAATTAAATTTAATTTGTAGGAAAGATTGTGTGCTATGATCTACAAAAGAAGGATGATGAACACTTGTTTCAAGGAACAAGTGATGACTGTTCAACAAGAAGACTTACAAATCAAACATACTATAGAAGTACAAAGGAAGGCTTGTGGCTAGAAGATTCTCTTAGAAAGAGGGAGAGGATCATGACGAGATGTTTGCTCCAGTGGCTAGACACACTTCCAGAGATAGATTACACCCATGGATGACAAGACCGTTCTCTTGAATGTTGTAATTGAAGAAGAAGTAGTGCATATCTAGCAAACTCCCAGGATTCGATAAAGAATCACATGATTGAAGAAGGCTTTGTACGGGTTCAACAGGTATCCAGGATCGATAGTCATTTGATGAGTTTGATGATCACCACGGGTGATGCGGATTTCAACCTTTGCTACAAGGTTGAAGATGGTTTTGTGATGAACCTGCAATAATTAATTAATGCAAATACACGAGATATCAGAAATAATAGAACTTAGAATCACTTTTATATTGATCATGGGCCACTTCAAGGGGGCAACCTCCTTTGAGCAAGCTCAATACAATTAACTTCACGGTGCCTTCATAGGCCTCAACACACACTTATATACTAAGTCTAGGTGCCAATACCATGGATCAATACTATGTGTCAATACAAACCATGGGCTAAGTCTAGGCACCAATACTAGGAGTCAAAACCATGGGACATATAATACTATGGGACGACTTATAAAGCATATGCGTCCAATACTATGGGTCAATACTATGGGCTAATATAAACTATGGATCAACAAATACTACGGGACGACTTACAAAGCACATGCGTCCAACAACAATATACTAACAAAGTAAAGACATGGGTTCCTAACATCCCCTCTCCCTTAGAAAAAGCTTTGTCCTCAAAGCTTTAGATGTGGAAATTGATGCAGAATCTGAAGGAGTGGGTCCCTTGTAGCATCCTCGGGTTGCAGTCCGAGCCACTGGCGCCTTTGGAGTTTCAGGGAGGATTGCATGGAAGGCTGTAGATGAAGAAGAACCATATTAGCGATGTGAAAAGTGCGCTCAGAACGATGCTGATCGGCTTGTTGTTTCAGTCAAATTCTTGCCATGTGAAAATTGTCCTGCAGAATGAAAAGAAGTTGATCACGGTTTCAAAGAATTGAGTCAATTGCCTGAACTGGGGAGCTGCTGAAGGTGTATGGAAGAAGAACTGGTGGTGCCTGTCCAGAGATTGCTTCATATGGTGTCCTTTGAGATGTGGTACTATACCATTGGAGCACTTCTAGGAAATCCATAGAAATAGTTGTCCAAATCTGTGGAGGGATGGGCAAGGGTTCGAGTCGTCCCAAAAGGAGGGTCGTTTCACCCTTGTTGACCTGGAAAGTATCACAGTCAACCACCATCCGTTGAATTTTCCTTTTGAGTCCCTACCAAAAGAAGTTACATTGTTCCTGGTCATACGTTTTGAGGAACCCAGAGTGCCCTACTGATGAAGAAGCATGGAGTTCATAGAAGAGATAGCCCCGTTGAACAGATTGCAATCAATTTGGAACAAGCAGAGAAATAGCTGTAAGAGAAACTGGGTCATCAAATGTGCGAGGAGGAGCATCTTCCACCGTATTGTCCTTACCCTTCTGGTAAGTGGTCGCATAGTCATAACCCATGAGTTGGATAACCCATTTCAGGTGTGTTGGGGAGGAGACCTGTTGTTCCAGGAAAGTTTCCAGACTCTGGAGATCAGTCTTGATGCAGAAATAATTCCCCAATAGGGATGGCTGCCACTTCTGTACTGGATGCAAAATAGTCATCATTTCCTGCTGAGAGGTAGATGTGGCTAAATTCTTATCGGAAAGGTCTCTTGAAGGCAACAATCTCATTGGTTTAGCAAAGACACCTGCATATCTATCCAAGGAAGTAGTGGAGACTGTTGATGGGTGCATCTGAATGGAATGGAGCTGAGCGATGACACCATGTGAATTCTTCTTAGGTATTTTTTCCAGGCGATGTGAACTGATGATGCAGAGAAACCCTGGTTGTAAGCCCATAAATTTGTGTTGTGCCCCATTGACTGAAAACTGCATCCAAAGTTCAGCAAAATCCCATAAGATGGGGCCAAGTGTGCGTAACCATTGAACGCCCAAAACCGCATCACATCCGCCTAAGGACAAGGCAAACATGTGAGAGCGCAAGTTATAATCTTCCATAGAGATACGCACATTGTGACACTTCCCCTTGCAAGGTAAGGTGCCCCCATTGGCAACCATGAATTCAAAGTTGGAGCAAGGATGGACAAAACAATCAGCCTGTTTGGCAATCCGAGGATCAATGAAGTTATGAGTGCTACTAGAATCAATGAGTAAGGTAAGAGGGAGCTTCTTGAAGTATCCCCCGACTCGCATTGTTTGTGGGGTGGTGACACCAGTTATAGCATGGAGAGAGATCTCGGGTGGGTCGTCCTGAGATGGGGTGTCAACAGGCGGGTGTTGAATGTCGACCTGATCATCTACTGTATCTGGAGCTTCTTCATCAAGTTCAGAGGCAGGCGGAGAATCCACATCCAAGATATAGAGCTTTTGTTGAACACATCTATGTCCTCGAGTGAATTTCTCATCACAATTACAACAAAGCCCTTTTTCTCGGCGTGCCTGCATCTCTGTTTCAGACAATTGCTTGATAGGAGTTGGTTGAGGAGTAGGCGTGATGGGCGGTAGTTGGGAACCCATATTTTTGAAGGGAACAAAGGTGGGTTTGGAGCGTTGTTGAGCTGCGATCTTGTCCTCAGCCAGCTTAGCCAACCCTAGGACTTCCATCATTGTGTTAGGACAAAAAATTTTGACCTCTGAGCGGATTTCATCCTTGAGACCACTGATAAAACAACTCCTATAGAATTCATCAGACAATCCTTCTGTGTGATTGGCTAGTTTCTCAAATTCCATCTGATACTCTCTCACTGTGCCAGTTTGGTGAAGTTTAGTGAGTGCTCCTGTGAAGTCGTCAAAAGCACTAGCACCAAATCGTGGCAAAAGGAGTTGGCAAAAATCTGTCCAGTTTGGCTCGGGATGAGCTTTGATGTACCAACGGTACCATTGAAGGGCTTCCTGTTCCAAATGAAAGGATGCAAGTGGAACTTTCTGGACATCAAAAGTATTATGCAGACTGAAATATTGTTATGCTCGGTATATCCATCCAGTCGGATCAGTACCATTGAAGCGAGGAAAATCAAGGTTCGGCCCACGAAAATTGCTGGAAGAAGAGAACCCGGTGGCTGCAAAAGATTCTGGCTGTCGGTGATTGTTCATGGCTGAATGCTGAAGATGGAGGCTGAGAAATTTTTCTTCCAGATCTTGGAGTTTGGTTTGGATGGTTGCAAGTGCTTTCTCCATGGTGTTTGATCCTGCGCGGGTGACAACCACAATGAGGAGTTTTTTTTTTTTTTGGAAATGGATAGAAAAACACAAACAAAAGCTTATTTAGTAAAGGAAAATTTGGATTTGGGAAAAACTCAGATTGGTAATTGGGGTTTGACTAGGATTTGGACACTTTCTGATGGACAGGGAGGCAAAAATGGGGATTTCAGAAGCGGGGTGAAAGAAAGAGAAAATTTGGCAGAGAGGGACAAAGAAGCAGAATTAGGAAAGGAACACTGTGGCAAAATTTGAAGGCGTTTGGGTGAAAATTGAAGGAGTTAGGGCAAACCCTAAAAATAGAAAAATGTGGGATTTCTGATCTTGAGAAGTGGAATTTGGGATAGGGTTTTCAGGAATGAAATATGCAGAATGGGATTGCAGAGGTGTCAGTGAAGTTTCAAGGAAAATAGAGTTGAAACAAGGGAGATATGGCCAAAAAATAGAATTTTTTAATTTTTATTTATTTATTTTTTATTTTTTCAGGAATGGATCTGCAACGGCGCGAAAGGAATCAGAAACAGATAGATCTGCTGAAGGGATTTGAAACGACGCCGAATGGATAAAAAACGGCTGGATCTGAAATGACTTTCAAAATAGATCTGAAACGGCTGGAGCTGGAATGACTGTCCAAATGGATCTGAAACAACTGGATCTGAAACGGCTCGGAATGGATATGAAATGGCTCGGAAATGATCGATAACAGTTCCACTGAAAAATAGATATGGACCCCAGGTATGTGCAGCTTCCTATCGGTTCAGGGGATTCACTCGGCCACCAATGTTGTCTGACGGCTTGCGTATTGGGGCAGTACCTTTCACTCCATGGCTCAGGTAAAAATAATAAACGCTTTGCCACAAACAACAAGTCTTGGTTTACCTCACGGATGGGAACTAGTCAATCAGGTAGGGGTCGTTGCCCTTTTCCCTGGCAGGTCCTCTCAATGGGCCAGCGACTTCAGGGTTCCTGTGGTACTCCTCACAATGAGTTTTAGGGCTTATGCCCAAGTACTTCCCACAGTTAAGCGGATAGGGATTATTCCCAGATCCGAACCTGCAACAGATGTGAAAAAAAATTTGGTTGAAATTTCACCCAGTGAGCCCAAGAAAGTGCTCTGATACCAGATGTGTTGAACCTGCAATAATTAATTAATGCAAATACACGAGATATCAGAAATAATAGAACTCAGAATCACTTTTATATTGATCACGGGCCACTTCAAGGGGGCAACCTCCTTTGAGCAAGCTCAATACAATTAACTTCACGGTGCCTTCATAGGCCTCAACACACACTTATATACTAAGTCTAGGTGCCAATACCATGAATCAATACTATGTGTCAATACAAACCATGGGCTAAGTCTAGGCGCCAATACTATGAGTCAAAACGATGGGACATATAATACTATGGGACGACTTATAACGCATATGCGTCCAATACTATGGGCTAATATAAACTATGGATCAACAAATACTACGGGACGACTTACAAAGCACATGCGTCCAATAATAATATACTAACAAAGTAAAGACATGGGTTCCTAACAGGTTTCTATATACAGATGAATGCAAGAAGGAACTCACCATAGAGTTCAAGTGATCTCGAGGTTCATATCAATAGACCCATCTGACGGGAGATGGCACAGATAGATATGCAGAAGATCACTCAATGCAGAGTGTGAATGATGTTCAATCACAAAGGGAGGACAATACTTAGATATAGAAAACTCCACTTCAGAGGGAGTAGATCTTCGAGTTAAAGAATCTTGGCATGATTCTTGTGATTAGATATGTGGTTGAGATTAGATGAGATTTTTCCTTAGCCAAGGAAAATGTGAAGTAGAGATTTGGGTATGATGCACTATTTTCCAGGCATGGAGGTGTGGCAGAGTCCGGATGGAATCTTCCTTGGACAAGGGAAGTATGCAGTAGAGATCCTGAAGAGGTTGAGGATGATGGACTGCAATGCCATGGCCACACCTATGGCATCGAACCTGAAGCTATTGAGTGATGTTTTATCAGAGTTGGTTGATGCCACGATGTATCGTTAGATGGTTGGATCTTTGATGTCCCCGACGAATACGCGACCATATATTTGCTTTGCTGTGAACACATTGAGCCAGTTCCTGACGGATCGGAGACATGTTCACTTGATTGCTGCAAAGCATATTTTGAGGTACCTGAAGGGTATGGTGGATTATGGGCTCAAGTATGATGCGAATAAGAAGATTAACCTGGAGGGTTATGTTGATTTGGATTGGGAAGGCAGTGCCATTGATAGGAAGAGCACTTCGGGGTGCTACTTCAGTGTGGGATCAGGTGTGATCTCTTGTTTTAGCAGGAAGCAGTCCTGCGTGGCATTGAGTACAGCCGAAGCAGAGTATGTCGCAGCTTGTTCAGCTAGTTGTGAGGCAGTATGGCTGAGGAAGCTACTATCTAATTTGTTTGATCTCTAGTTGGACGTGATTTGTATATATTGCGACAACCAGAGTTATGTGAAGTTGTTTGAGAACCCAGTGTTCCATGACAAGTCGAAGCACATTGAGATCAAGTATCACTATATTAAGGATATGGTGCAAAGAGGAGCAGTGAATCTCCAATATGTTGCTACGGACGAGCATATAGCCGATGTATTGACCAATCCGCTGGCTAGAGTGAAGTTTGAATACTTCAAAGAGAAGATTGGTGTACTTCAAATCGAGGTTCCTTCCAAGGGGAAGTGATGAGTCCGAAAGACGCGGATGCACATAGGCTTTTCCAACATGGTTGTACGTTGGTCCTCCCATGGTCGTTGATGTAATTTCCGGGGCTTTTCCGACATGGTTGTAGGTTGGTCCTCCCATGGTCGTTGATGTAATTGCCGGGGGTTTTCCGGTATGGTTGTAGGTTGGTCCTCCCATGGTCGTTGATGTAATTGCTAGGGATTTTCCGACATGGTTGTAGGTTGGTCCTTCCATGGTCGTTGATGTAATTGCCAAGATTTTCCGACATGGTGGTAGGTTGGTCCTCCCATGGTCGTTGATGTAATTGCTGAGCTTTCCCGACATGGTGGTAGGTTGGTCCTCCCATGGTCGTTGATGTAATTGTTGAGCCTTTCTCGGATGGTGGTAGGTTGGTCCCCCCATGCCGGTTGATGTAAGAGCTTTGTTATGTGCATCTGGGTTGTGCTCCATTGACGATGAGATGATATGAAGATGATGAGGTGACAGTAGGGTACACAGGTTTTGCAGAGGCATATAATCAGTCTTGGGATGCTCCTTCAGGTTTTGTAGTGGCATATAATCAGTCTTGGGAGATCTTGCAGGTTTTGCAGAGGCATATAATAAGTCCTGAGATGTACCTACTTGATGGCTTGCTCACAGAGATGATGAAGACCTACATGGAGGCTAGGCCTACATCCAACATGAAAAAGGGTTGGATTTGTAGAACTTACTATGACGAGTAGATTGGAGACTGATGGTCGAGATTGCAGCAGCAATGACGATGATGATCCTGCTTTGATGATGATCCAACTTTGATGATGATCTAGTGACGAAGACTTGTGTTGATGAACCGTGTCAAGAGAATACCTTCCTAGTTAAGAGGGAGTGCTGATGTATTTGTAACTTTGGAATGTATTCACTTGTATATTTTATATTGTATTTGTATTTTATTATTGTACCTCCGATGGAGATGTTTATTCCTTCGGTCATAGAAGTCATTATTGTATTTGGGTCATGTAAATTTATTGAGGTCAATCCTCTCATGTAATTCGGGGCATTAGTTCCCCTAGAGTCATTTGTATTGGGGTGTTTAAGTCCCCTAAAGGAGTCGGCCCAGTCAACTTTAGTTGAGGTCGACTTGTCAAGTGGTAAAGGTAAAGTATAAATAGATAGCTAGGCTCTCTATTTATTCACTCACTCACTCATTCGCATAAGTGAGTGAGAGAGAAGTTCGCACAAGTGGAGGAGGAGGAAGCTGCTGGAGACCATCTCTTTGTTTTTGGGTTTTGTACTATTGCTCATTCTATCTCCGAGGAAGTTGCGGGGTTTTCTCCTTTATGGTTTCCTCGGTGAAATGCTTTGTGTCTCTTGTCTCTTATGTTTGATTTGGTATGCATGTTGTTCTCTTAGATAAGATCCTAGATCATATTGAATTAAATAATGAAAAACTAACATTATGGTATTTGTGTCTCCTAAAAACCATACAAAACTCCTATATTTCCTTTTGATAGTTTCCATTGCAACCAGGACAAGCCATTTCCCAAAATCAACAAGAATAATCAATTAGGGATTGAATGACATAACCACCCAAAATACCAATAAATCACTGTAGAAGGAGAGGGGCCCTAGGGATAATACTAATATTGAGTAAATCCAAGGGAACCACTAGTCGGAGAACCAAGGGGAGTCCAGAGAGGTGTCCAAAGAACTCAAATAGGGGACAACATACATATGGGTTTTTAGAAGTAAAACTTTTCACCACCTTGTTATAGAGGCTAAAGGCTAAACCATTGCTAGTAGAGACCAACATTGGTTACAATTCTAATTCTATGCTACAGTTCTCATCAATTTAGTAACTATGTTGAAATCATGAACATAAAGATCATTATGCAATTCAAGAACATTACCCAAGGGCACGTAGTATGAGATAGAACCAATGTTGACTATTGAGCATGTTGCATCATAACTAACTCCATTTGTATGCAAGCCTCAGTTGTTGTTGAAGTATAGAGAAAGGATTTCTGTTGGCAGGCATATGCTCTTAAGCTCCATATGACTACCAATAGAAAGCCTCTCTCTTTGGCAGTCATATGATCTTAAGCTCCATTGTCCACTTACCACCTGAGACCAGAGATGGTGTTCGTAAAAATGCATAACACCATGCAAAAACATGTTTCAAGCTCGCATGCTAACTCATCCACCTTGGTAGAGGCTTATGCACTCCCTACAAACTACTTCTATTGCTATTCCTTGTTTTTCTTCTTCTCATGACTTTTAAGATGCATAATGGATAGTCTTGTGACACTTGAAGCACTTACATGAATGGGTTCTTTCTTCCCTTGGTTTCCTAAACTAGACTCTTCCTTCTTGTTCTCATGGTCCTTCCAAGGTGCATCTTTCTTTATGCCCTTCTTCATCCTCTTGATCTTTAATTCATGCTTATGGTTATGTTTGTGCATGTTCTTTCAAGTTTTCACAATGATTCTATCATGACTTATAGGGATTGAGGGTGATATTGTATAACTTATAAGGGTTAAAGGTCATGGTGTATTAAGATGTTAGTTTGTTCGAGGTCATAATGTATTAAGGGTTGATTGTATTAATGATCATACAATTTAATACGTATATTATGTTTAGGGATGTAGTATTTAGGCTTTATAGTTTGATAGAGGATTATTGTGTTTGGGGTCCTAATGTGTCGAACGCGTTTAAATTAAGGGTCATATCGGTTGTCATAATGTATTAGGGGTTAGTGTGTTTGGGATCATAGCGTGTTGGGCGGTGATTTTTTTATGGGCCATACGGATTAGGGGATATACTATATTTGGGGTCATAGTGGTTGGGTGTTATAGTGTATTAAGGGTTTAGTGTGTTTAAGGTCATAATGTGTAATCCCGAGGTGATTGCTCACAAGTCATAGGGTTTAAGGGTCATAGTGTATTAGGGGATTAGTTTGTTTAAGGTCATTGACATGTGTTAGGGGTCACAAGGGTTAAGGGTCATACTGTGGTAAATGGTGATTATTTCAAGGGCCATAGGGGTTAAAGGTCATAATGCATCAAGTTTTAGTGTGTTTGAGGTCATGATGTGTCACCACTAATTATGGTAGGGGATTAGTGTGTTAAAGTGGTCAATGGGTCAGTATGTTAGTGGATAGTGGGACATGATGTTAGTGGGTTATGAGTCAATTAGGTTAGTCGGTTAGGAAATTGAAGGGTTTGTGGGTCAACCATTGTCAACAATGGTCAATATGATCAATGATGTTTAAATATAATTAATCGATTACTAGGTCTGGTGGGTAAGGAGGCTAGTAGATTAAGGAAATGGATATTAGTGGTTCAATGTGGTCAATAGTATAGTAAACATGGTTAACCATGGTCAATATGGTTAACAAGGATCAATCGTAGTAATTTTTTATCAGTATTAAAAAATACAGTTAATATGGTCCATATAGTGAAGATATTCAACCATGGTTAATATGGTAAATGATGATCAACTATGATAAACTATTGATAATATGGTCAAATATGGTTAACATGTTTAGTAAGGTCAAGTATGGTGAATGTGGTTAGTGAAGTCAATATGGTTAGCCATGCTCAATGGCTAATGGATAGTGGCAACAATTGAATTATGATGACTTATGTTGATCAAGATAGTCAACATTAGTCAACATAAGTCAATGTGGGTTAGGGGGTCATAGGTTGGTTGTTACTTGGATTAGTGGCTTAAGAGGTTAGTATATTAGGGGGTTGTTATTAGTTAGTGGGTCAATGTGGTCAATAGAGCAATCATGGCCGACATAGATAAATATGGTAAAAAGTTGTTATATATTGTAATGTATTAGGGGGTAGTGGGTTTGATGTCATAGTGTGTTTAGGGGTGATTATGTGAAGGTTCATAAGGGCTAGGGGGTATAATGTCACGGTGGTTAGGCGATGATTTTAATAGATACCATAAGGGTTGCGTTGTATAGTGTATGGGTTCATATTGATTAGGTGTCTTGTTGTGGCAAGAGGTTTGTGCATTTGCATTAATACATAGTGTGTTAATGGACAATTATGTCAAAGATCTCAAGTGTTGGGGGATTTAGGCATCATATTGCATTCATGTTCATAATAGTTAGGGGTTATAGTGTATTAGGGGGTTAGTGCATTGAAGGGTTAGTGTATAAAGGGAGATAGTGTGCCTTGGGTCATAATATTTGCGGGTCATACTACATTAGATTGTGTCGAGAATGTTTTAGAGTTCTTGTTTTTTAGAGGTTGCATTTAGTAGCTATTTTTACCCTTGTTTCAAAAGGCGGTTCTCCATAATCACCCATATTTTTCGAAGTAATTTTTTGACATTTTGGTTTTTCTTAGTAACAAAATATTTAGATTTTTTTCAAGTGTTCTATTTTCAATTTCTTTTTCGTATTTACTAAAAATGCCTATTTCTTAATGATGTCTTTTTTTTCAATGTTAAAAAAGAAAAAGAAAAATCATTTTTAGCATTATTAAAAATGCCTATTTCTTAATGATGTATTTTTTCAATGTTAAAAAAGAAAAAGAAAAATAATTTTTAACATTATTAAAAATATTATATATCATTTAATTTTTCAAAATTTCAATGTTTATCAATTATTAATTAATTCATGATATTATATATTTTAAACACAATATAAAATATTTTTTTAACACACACATTTGATGTTAACTTTCAGCTATCATTTTATTTGAAATGGTTTTATCATGATACTATTCATATATAAAATAATGGCCATATTATCAAATTTGTTAGTTTTTGTTTTTGTTTTTTTAATGTGGTTCACCCTGGAAGATAGAGGGCTCGCTACGTCCACGGTAATAATTCTTAGGATGCCTACTTGAAGGGGCCTCACCTTGTCGGCTCCAGTTTTGGGAGCCTAACCCTAAAGGACCCAAAGAATTGAACCTCTGACCTCGACTACTTTGGTGTTGGACTCGGATGCACCAACCAACTGAGCTACCCCTTGGGGCTAAATAAATTTGATAATTAGATTAAGTTTATGCTTTCATCCACTAATTGGAAAAATAAAGAAAAATAAAGAAAAATAAAGAAAAATAAAGAGGCTTTCAACAATATTGAGAGACTTGGGAATGTACAACAATTAGCCAAAGTGGTATTAGGGAGTTGTAAACGTGGCAAAAAATGCCCACTCGAAGTTTACATATTATGTAGATTTATTTTAGTTTATATTAAATGGTGGATGTATTGTTATTTTAAATTTTTTACTGAATACATTATTTTACATCTAAGTATTTATTGTTTTTATTTATTAAAAAATGATAATTTCCGTAACATTGTTACAATGAGTTGCAATATTGATGTAATTATGTAGAAAATAGAGGTGAAATATGTGTTAGCAACATGCAATCTATTTTCCACTAGGACATTTAATAACTACGAATATATAAAGACATGATAATATCCGTAGACCATGTAATCATTCAAAACACAAGAATGCTTCATAAGGACATTTTGTAATTTAGTATAATCTTAATAACTAAAAATGCTTCATAAATTGCATTTTATTTGAAGAACCAATGTTAATTGTTATTTTTTTTAAACAATTCATACAAGTGCAACAAGCTAAATACTTGCCTTGTGGTTGTCAGGACATTCAATGAACAACTTTGCCAACAAGAGCTTGATCAAATCCATTTTCGGTAGCTCTGTGAATGAGGTTGCAACCCTTGCCAAGAGTTGCTTGTTGGGAGGGGCTAAAACACCACCAATTGTGTGTTGCTAACACTAATTGATGAATGACCATTGCCAAGGGTGAGACTAATAAGATAAATATCACTTTCATGATGTGAAATGAATTGAATCATTTCCATTTCCGTTATGAAAATGTTGTATGTTGCGAGTTCCTTGAGAAGACATAATATTTGTGAGACTATGAAAGCCCCTACTAAATTATAGGCATGTTTCTCATTCCCTAAAAAAAGATCAAACTTTTTCTACCTCCAAGGGTGAAGAGGACTCCTCTTGTGGTGAATTTCCTAGAGTTTCCTTTGGTTGCACCTTCAAAGAAGGCTCGGACAACTTTTTGTTCAGAAATCCATTGTCTTATTTCTTCATTTTGTGATTAAGTTTCTAGTCTTAATGAGGGGGTTGATGTAGAGTTAATGTTGACATACTTAGACTATGTTTCATTGCCTTAATTGAGTCCACCTAGAACGATTCATTTTTTCTATGTGTAGTTCCTTAATCTTGCTTTTTCTATAAGATTTAATACTCTCCACTATTAATGTTAAGATTGTTGGGGCTACTTCCTTAGATCATGTCTTTTTGCCTTGAAAATTGCATTATTTTGACTATCTATACTTTACATGTAAGAAAGCATGGAATCAATATCCATAGTTTGTTGAGAAAATGTTTTCCCTTTAATGATAGAGGATATTTCCTCTTCTAATTGAGAAGTATGAATAGATAATCTCTCAATTATAGGAGAGAGGGTACTAGTCCTTGAAATGCAGACACTTAGGCATTCCTCATTATTGGACGTTTTAAGAAAATGTGTAAAGAATTCCTCGTCTTTCTAACGTAAGTAGTAGATTTATGGGCCATTCATTCCCCTTTTTAAAGGAATTATGTTATTAATAGTTTATTGTGGGTGAGCGACCATATGAAAATGTTGTTATTAGGTAAGTCGACTTTGTCCCAAGAATTTTGGAATTACCTTCTTTTACAATGTAAACAACCCCACTTTCGTTGTAAACTTACGTGTTCTGCTGATTTTTTAGAAATTAGAGCCTTATCATTTAGTCAATGCAATAGTCTTTCCATAGGTCCTTAATATACCTTGGGCAGTGAAGTAGTACAGATTGAATTTTCTTGCTTCCATCCAAATTCTATATGGAGATGTCCACTATAACTTTAATACCCCTCCCTCCTAACCATATTACGATAAGGGGAAAATGAGAAAGAATCTTAGAGAGGATTTCCCCAAGACCTTTTTAAAACTAATATCACTCCATTTCTTGGAAGCCAAGACAAAGCCTCATTAACTATGCATGGATAATTCTTCAACTACTTCCATATTGGGGAGCAACATATCATTGATAAGGTGTATCCAAACACCTTCTCCTATCCCTTGATTGGAAGTTTTATTTAGTTGAATGTATTTCTAACACTTTCTCTCTCATGATACCATATACCAAGCTATTTTGTCTCCTAAAACTTGTCTCAATTTGTTTGGGTCTCTTATTCCTAGTGCCAATATAGAGGGAGTTAGACTCCGAGTTCGAGATAAAGGAACTTGACTTGATGCATTATTACTTGGGATTAGAGGTGTGGCAAAGATAAGATGAGATATTTCTAAGTAAGGGGTAGTATACTATTGATGTCCTGAATATATTTGTGATAATGGACCGTAAGTCCATGGCTACACCTATGGTGATGAATTTGAAGAAGTTGAATGACTCAGCTTCCAAGTCAGAGTTGGTAGATCCTACCATGAACATGTAGCTGATTGGGTTATTGATGTATCTGGATAACAACATACCAAATATTTGCATTGCACTCTCATGAGAAGCTGTGCAGAGCCAATGTTTAGGATGTAGTTCTAATTGGCATCCAAGATGACACCTTGTATAGGTTGATGGACTAGTTAGTGGGTAGCTCTAGAGGGATAGTATGATGCAGAGTTGTAGAGGGATTTTGTAGCACAGTTCCAGAGGGAGTTTGGAATGATATCCGATGACATATAAAGAGCAAGAGGCTCATTTCAGTAAACTCACATATGGATGAGCAATATTTTCCAGTATTGTAGCTTGTAGTGGTATGATATGGTGCAAAGAGGAGCAGTTCAACTCCTCTATATTCCTACAGAGGATTAGGTTGCTGACATTCTCACCAAGCCCCTTTCCAGAGTGAAGTTTGTGTACTTTCGTAATTGGATTGGAGTGGTAGAGAATGCCTCCCTCAATGAGAGGGAATGTTGACAATTGTAGCATCAGTGTGACATTATCCCTGAGACCGGGAGAATGATGTGTCCCTTCTTGAGAGAGAGATGGAGCTGATTGTCCTGAGTTTTGTGTGGACTCCTTGTCTTGTGTGGACTGTGGTTCTGTGTGGGATGACATGAGTTATGTGTGGACTCGTTGTCCTGTGTGGATTGATATGAGTTCTGTGTGGACTATGGTTCTATGTGGACTGATATGAGCTTTGTGCGGAATACTTCTCCTATGTGGATTGTGGTTCTGTGTGGACTGATATGATTTTTGTGTGGAATCTTGAGTTCTGTGTGGACTCCTTGTCCTATGTGGTCTATGGTTTTGTGTGGACCGATATGAGTTCTGTTTGGACTCCTTGTCTCGTGTGGACTGTGGTTCTATGTGGACTGATATGAGTTTTGTGTGGACTCCAAAGTTTTGTGTGGAATCCTTGTCCTGTGTGGACCAATATGAGTTATGTGTGGAATCCTCAATTGTTCTGTGTGGACTGATCTGAGTTCTGTGTGGACTCCTGAGTTCTATGTGAAATCCCGAGTTCTGTGTGAACTCCCGATTGTCTTGTGTGGAATGATTTAAGTTCTGTGTGGACTCCTTGAGTTCTATAAGAACTCCTCGATTTCCTTGTGTGGACTTATCTGAGTTCTGTGTGGACTCCTTGAGTTCTATGTGAACTCTAGAATTCTGTGTAGAATCTTGAGTTCTGTATGGACTCCTCAAGTTCTGTGTGGAATCCTAAGTTCTGTGTGAAATCATTGAAGTTCCGTGTGGACTAATGTGAGTTGAGTTGATCATGTGTTATGGGTGAACATACTCCTCAATGAAGTAAGTCGAGTTACACTTCTCGATGGACCGAGTTGTGTGTTGTACTACCCGACGGACTGGGTTGATGTGTTACTCGACGGACTAAGTGGATGTCATGTTGGTCGTAGCCACATGAACAATGCTCAAGACAAGCTGTGATGCTCATATGATATCTAGATGTGTTCCAACGTGATGATACATCCCTATCTAAGAGGGAGTGTTGATGTTTGCAATTTAGTGAGGTATCCTCACTAGCTAAGTCAGTCCATAGAGAAAACAAATAACAATTTTATTTTTCCTAAAGGCAAGTCGGCCCCACCAGTTGAATAATTCAACAAAATATTAGTATAAATAAAGGTGAAGCCACATTCATTTCTCCATCAAGCAAGTTCGCTCAAGCTCAAGGAAGATTTCGCTCAAGGGTTGTATAAGACCGTTTCCTGGGGTTGTTTCTTTGGTGTTACTCTTCTATGTGATCTCTCTTGTTCTAGATCACTCTCATATTTGATTGTACTTGTATCTTAGACTGAATCTCCAAATAAGAAATGTTGGCTGGGTTTTTCTCGAGTTTGGGTTTTCCTAGGATAAATTCTTTGTGTTCTTGTGTTTCCTTGCATGGTTGTTTTTTCAGTGATCCTATTTTGTTTCCGCTATAGTAATGAAAGTCATACCACTATATTAATATCTAACATTTTCTAAAATTTTCAAAATTTATTAAAAATATTTTAGTCTTGGATTTTATGCTAGTGGTATTGATTTTTTTTCTTCTTCTATTAAACCCTCATTTTTTTGGTTGTCTCACCCAATTCCAAAACTCCCCTCCCTTTTCCGGATCCCTTTGACTGATCCATCCTTACAAACATGCTGACATGTTCTATCATTGGATTCCAACCTTTTCGGGCACGGTTTGGACCCCTTGTCGACATATCTCACGAAATGATAGAAGGCAAAGTTTGATATCCGTCTTGAGGAATCTAATCTATCCTGGATTGGGATATCATAGGGGTCAGGATAGTGACATTAAAGTAGCATGGAAATACAAAACAATCTCAAAGATATGCTATTTTCTTTCCTGATTATAGTGGACTATTGAAAAGGAAAGTATTTTTCATTGTGTGCTTAAGTACTATGTTTTACTGAGGAATTGATCACCTCTACATTTCTTAGTCTGAATATACATAGATTTTGGGCGTAAGAGTTCATCAATATAAGAGTATATTATTTGATATGCCTTTCACTACAATCAAAATAAGGAATACAACATTGCATTAGAAGAACAAATGATTTTGTGTTTATTAGGCACCTTAGTATGTTTTAAAATATCTTAGGAATGAAACTTCTTTAAAAAAGGGATGTTGCCTAGTAGTCTTTCCTTTATGATACCTATAATTAATGAGCATATACCTTGAAGCTGATTTTTGAGTAGATTTTCTCCTTGTTGAATGAGTAATCTCAATTTCCTACATGGCGCAACAAGTTTTCATAACAACAATGATTCCCTAAACTCCATTGCCACCAATTGATGCGTGGCAGCATGCAAAGTTTTGTTTCTAGGATGTGTGATAAGGTTTTTTGCTCTCTATAGAGGGGATAAAGGGGAGATCTAAATATTTTTTCCTCCTCCTTTGATTGTACTACTTGGGTCAAACAATTTTCACAACTGGATGTTTTTCACTAATGTAGTTCTTTTATGTAGTCGTAATGGCCTACTAGATTTTCTAGATCATAATGATCTTCTATCCCATAATGAACATTATGAATTTACATTGGCAATATGATGTCCTAAAGGTTGCATTTTTTTGTTTGTTATGTAAGTTGGACCTCAATCAATATTTGTGGTTAGTCGAGACAAAGATGATGCATCCATCTACAATAACATTGAAGAATATGGTAAAGATGATGTTGCAAGCTGGGAAACTATTGATTATGATTTCATTGAGTTGATATCTATAGAATTGATATCGAACAAACAAAGGAGGAAGATATAGTGCATAGCTTGTATAGTTCTAGTTTTCATGAGCTATTTCACTTCAAACATTTTGATAGTGTAAAGGACCTTGTGGGTCACTATTATCAGAAGGAAACATGCTAGGTACATTTATCGAAGGGCATGCTTTTCTCATCCCTTTTTGTGATTCCCCCCCGAAAGCAATATCATTTTTCATGGTGGATTATGAATGAAGTTTTTGAACCTATTAATGAGTGGAAATGGATGAAGAAAGTTCAACAAGAATGGAACATTCTCAAATTTTGTTTACTAGGTAACTCCCAAGCCATGTAGATATTTTTCAACTGCGTTTGCTAGATGAAGTCATGATATTTACACACATTCTTGGGGAACAACTAATCTAGACACTTAGTTATGCTTCATTCTTTTTCACCTTTTGTTGCTTTCAACATTGATATAGGAGTTGCTTTCACACTCCCACCTTTTGTACCATTTAATTCCATCTTATCTTTAAATGGTGCTCTTTTTAGCCACAAGTGAAAAGTTATTTACTGCCATGCATTTGAAAAATTTCTTGAAATGAGCATAATTTCTTTCTATATGGAGTGTCTATAATGTAGTTGGAAATAAAAATGCAAAAATTGTATGCGTGAGAGAAATAGTTATATTTCAGTCTTTGTAGTCAACCCTTCATTTTTTGGTGGTCTCACCCAATTTCAAAACCTCACTCCCTTTTCCAGCTCCCTTTTATCTAGCCATCCTTACAATCCCATCGACCTATTATTTCATAGGATGGCGTCCTTTTATTGCACAATCTGGAACCCCCATCGAGGTATCCTATTTTCCTATGACTTGCACCTAACACCTCATGCCTCCTTTGGTCACTTGTGGGTCATGTCTTACTTCAAGACCCACACCCCCATCATTCATTTTGTGTGCTCAACCAACTCAACCTAGTCCACGTGCCTTCCCTTGGTGTATGCACACCCTTCCACCTTTATAACTGTGTCCTCAACCACTTGGTTATGAATCTACTTTATGCATTTTAATTATTTGTGCTTGATGCTTGCTATTCTCATTTTGTAGTCTACCCTTGACCTCTTATACTCAATTTTTTTTTGGAACGAAGCTCCCTTCGTGTGGCCTTTACACATTGGTTTCCAAATCATACATCCTCTACACAAAGGTGACACATGGAATTGCCATATCACCTTACTAATACATCTACATTCCCTTGTGACAAGTGGTGCCATGTAACCATGCCACATCACCATCCAGGTTTGACATGTGGCATCCCAAGGAACCACCATGTTAGATTTGTAGGTACAATCAACACCTAATCACCACTATCACCTCAACAATCAACACATTCAACAAGTATAGTGAGTGAAAATCAGATAGTACCACGTGGGACTTCTAAGTCTCGTGGGGGATTTCCCTTTCAATTCTGGCGGTCTTTTTTCAAATTGTGATAACTTCACCATACGACTTGGATTTAGGTGCCATTTTTTTTCAAAGTGTATTTTCAATCCTCTTTGCATTGGTCTAGTTGGTTCCAATTTATTTTCCAATTTGATGTAGTGAAAGTTGATTTTTTGACATACAAGAAAGGATCTTCCTAATTTATTTTCCTCATACATACTTTGTTTGGAGTCTCATTATATTGAATTTGGATAATTTTTCAAGATCTACTCAATGGTATAAGTTATTTTGGCTAATTCTATGTTTTGTTTTTTGATTTTGCAAAATGACTTCTCATGAGGTTTGATTAACCAACACAAATTATTATTCCTAGAAGTCATACACAGAGGATCTATTTAGGAGTTGAGGGGTGTATTCATTCAATATTGGATAAATGTAAAACTACCAACTTATGAAAACATGCAAATTGGCTAAATCATAATGATGAAGCCAAAGGTCTTATTGGCATGTCAATCTTTGAAGATATAAAATTTCATATTTAGTGCCTTAATACGTTGAAGGAAGTATGGTTGAAATTTGAAAAACTCTTTGGGATTTTTTTTTTGAACTGTGATCATCAAATAGAAAACCAAACTCATAGCTCTTGAATGAACATAGTTTCCTCAAATTGAAGATCACATTATGGACTTCAAGCTCTTAAAAATTCAACTTAGTGATTATGGAATCATTAAGCCAGATGATTAAGCAATCATGGTTATTCTTTCTAATTTCAAAGCTCATTTTTATATCTTTGCCTCTACTTTTATCCCGATAGAAATGCATTAGGAACAACTTATAAAATGCCTACTTTTGAGTTTTTTTGTGAACAATTAACATGTGAGCAAGAGAAGCTCTTGCATATGGGTGTACTTGATACATGTTCTAAGAAGAAATCATTGTTTGCTCAAATTAATAGGGGATCCAAACCCTTCAAGAAGTAATTTAAAGGATCCAAATAGCCCATGATCGCTAGGTCACCTATAATGAATCCTCCAAAGTCTTAGCAGGGAACTAGGTCAAAGGAGAAGAAGCCACTTAGGTATTGTTCCTTTTGTGCCAAAGATGTGCGTCTTGATACAAATTGTTTAGAAGATGCAAGCATAAAGCATAAGATTTGGTTAGATTCTCCCTCCTCTTCCACTTCTTCTAAACCTCATGCTCTTTCTACAATGGCATGCTAGCCTAATCATTAATGAATTTTGGACTTAGGGGCCTCTTATCACATGGCCACTAAAAATGATTTTATTTATGTATTTATGTAGTATTGATGGTTTTATAGATGAACATATTTTTGTCGATGATACTTCTCCATTAGATGTTAGGAGCAAGAACAATAGATCTTCCAAATGGTCAAATTAACAATGTATTCTATGTTCATGATATTTTAGCTAATTTGCTTTCAAATTTTCAAATTACTCATTCAGGTGATGGTAAAACCATAGAATTTTTGCCTCACAATGTTGTACTAAGATATTTAAAGGATCCATCTATTGTAATAGCTTCATGACGTGTTGATGGTTCTTCAAGGTTGTACAAATTTGACAACTTTGAACCCTCATCACCTACCATCGTCTTCATTGCCCATGATAATGACTTGAACGAACTTTGGCATGAGTGGTTTGGTCACTTGAAATATTGCCACTTATAACACCTCTTGAAGCACCAAATGGTGCATGGTCTTCTTGTTTTTTGAAATAATGGTGTTTGTCATGGTTATTGTTTGAGTAAGCATCACAAAGATCCATTTACATATAGTCAATCATGGTAAGCACAAGCACCTCTTGAATTGGTTCACAATGACATCAGTGGGCCATTCCCCACGCCATCATTTTTAGGTGCATGATACATTCTCATTTTCATTGATGATCACACTCGATGCACACTCGAAGCACATGAGTTTACTTCTTAAAATTCAAAAGTGAAGTTTTCGATCTTATTGTTTTCAAACCATTGGTTGAAAAGAAATTAGGACATCTAATCAAGAGAATTCACATTAATAGTGGTAGAGAATATGTTAATAAACATTTCATTGGATTTTTCTTTAATAATGGCATTCAAATGCAACATACTATGTCTTATGTTGCATAGCAGAATGGAGTAGTTGAATGCAAGAGTTCAAAACTTAAAGAAATTGCTAATTGTATGGTTCAATCAAAGAATTTAGCACCACATTTTTGGGCAAAAGCAATCAATTGCTCTAACTATATCTTGATCCATACTTCTACAAAAATTTGTAATGAATGCAACTCTAGAAAAATCTTAATTTAAGGTTAATCTCGATGTAAGTCATTTTAAAGTGTTTAGCTATGAAGC
Organism: Larix kaempferi; assembly: GCA_027924585.1. Lineage (NCBI taxonomy): Eukaryota > Viridiplantae > Streptophyta > Pinopsida > Pinales > Pinaceae > Larix > Larix kaempferi. Next base: position 16,451,726 of record BSBM01000017.1, on the reverse strand, counting down.
ATGGGCTCATATTCCCAATGAAAATCACAAGACAATGCAACCTAAAATTGAGCAACGTATATTTGTGGGTTATGTTGAAACCTATTGACTCTTTGTACTTCACTCTTCAGAGTTATATTTCAAAGATATTTTCAGTTTGATGAACTCTCCTTGGCCTACATGCTTACATATTCATCTTTGCCACTTCTCTCTTCTTCTAATTCTTTAAGAATTGTATCTTTTTGAATGAAAATGATTCTTCTTCAAATAGTGAATATGAATTAGAGCCTTCAAATCCTCCTACTATTCAATTTTCTAATCCTTACATCTTCTGCTCTTCCTCCTACAGTTCATTTTTTTGATATTGCACTTTAGCTTCTCCTCCTATAGTCCACTTTGTTAATCTTGCACCTTTAGTTGCTCCTACAGTTCAAAATTAATTCACTTCTGAAATGGATCCAAAAAACAAGGGATCTACTAGTACTTCAATTGGTGATCTAAGAAATCCTTGCATGACACATGCTCACTTCTATACAATTGGTTCGACTCTTATGGCACAACATATCGAGAAAAAATATCCTTAGAATTATAAAGAATCAAGTGGTTTACCTAAATGGGAAGAAGCTATGCAAGAAGAAATGAACTGCTTATTGAAAAATGACACTTGGGATCTTGTTCCTTCCCTTTAAGATCACAAGATTGTTTGTTGTAAGGGGATCGAGAAAGCCAAGTTTTTAGGAAATGGAAGCATGGATAAGTTTAAAGCCTACATTGTTGTGAAGTACATCAATTGGAAATCAAAAACATATTTCTAAATGAGGGCTTGACTGAAGAATTTACATGGAACAACCTCCAAGTTTATCTTATGATGACTCTTCCCATGTTTTCCACCTCAAGAAGTCACTTTATGGTATGAAGAAATGGGCATTTTTTTTCTTGATTTCATTTTTTCTGGGTGTCAATCCGATCCCAATGTCTATAGTAAGCATGTAAATGATGAACTCCTCATCCTTGTTCTCTATGTTGATGAACTACTTTTTATTGGGAGTAAACACGATGGCATCAACTATGTGAAGTCTAGTCTAGTGTACCATTTTGAGTTGTCTATATTAGGCATCCCTCATTATTTCCGTAGTCTTCAAATCCAACTATACGACAAAGGAATCTTTGTTTGTCAACCTAAGTATGCTCTTAAGCTTCTTCACCAATTTCAAGTGGAAACTACAAGTATGCTCCTACTCCTTATTAGTTAGGTGTCACATTTTTTCCAAATGTCCAACTCCCTAGGTTGATCCTACTTTGTATAGAGAGTTGGTAGGAAGTATTTTGTACTTGACCCAAACCCAACCAAATCTCTCTTTTGTTGTTGATTTATATTCTTCATGTAGGAGCCTCATGAGAGCAATTGGAAAATAACAAAGCGTATCCTTCGATACCTCATAGGTTCTTGTCAATTTGGCATCAAGTATACTTTAGGGGGATCCTCTTATTTAGTGGTCTTTATAGATTCAAATTGGGTAGGTGCTATTGATAATAAAAAGTCTACTTATGATTACACTTCCAACCTTGGTGGAGGTGGTTGGGGTGTTGTCACTTGGTCTAACAAAAAGAAACACACAATCACTCTTTCTTCTATAGAGGTAAAGTATTCGGGTGTTGTTAATGTCGATTGAGAATTTTTTATGATTCATTAGTTGTTCACAAAGTTTGGTTTTACTCATGATCAACCTACAACTCTTTTGCGTGATAGTCGAAGTGTCATCCACATTACATGTAATCCAGTTGAGGACCATCATACCAAACACATTGAGGTCCATATGCACTACATATGACAACTCCTTCATGATCAAGGTCTTGACTTGCAATTTTGTTGTTTAGAAGATTAGGTCACTAATATGTTCACCAAGTCACTCATTGAAGCAAGTTCCTTCATTTTCAATCCCTGCTAGGAGTGACGGAAATTGTGTTTACGGGGGTATAACATGTACATCATACTTCCTTACCCTCAACTCTAAGTCCATATTTTTCCATAGTACTCTTAGTCAATCTTATGGGGGGATGCTGGTGCATAATTACGTGCACATGCAAATAAATTAATTATGCATAATAAATAACTTGCAATCATCCTTTGCAATAATATATCTAAAGTTTACTTATGAATATTTTAGTTATTGGCTTAGCGAACAACTAGAAAAAGAGAACTTTGTATCTAGTTTGCATGCAAGCATATGCTCTATTTATAAAGGACACGAGTCCTCATTGTACGTGAAGAAAATAGTTGAGCATTTCCCATTTTCCCCTTTCGAAGGTTTTACAATGTATATCATTTGTCAATTTGCAAGTTTGTTGTTTTGCTATGATCCCGTGGCCATGTGCATTTTCTCACAGGGTATTGAGCCACTGACCTTCCCATCCTATAATTTTCCTTAGATAATTTGTCTAGTCATTCTACTTGTGGAATGTTAATACCACTAGGGTCCTCATATATTTATAATATTTCTAGTTGAGATTGCTACAAAATGTTGATGTATATGTAACTTCGGAATGTATTTCGCATATATGTATATTGTATTCCTATAGAGATGTTATTATTCCTCTATACGGAAGTGTCCTCATTTATATTGTAAGTGTCGTAACTTATACTTGATAGGTTATTAGACCACCTTGTTGGGGTCGGCCCTGTATAAGTCATGTGGGTCAAAGGGTTATTAGACCACCCTATTGGGGGTCGAACATGTGGGTCAAAGGGTTATTAGACCACCCTATTGGGGGTCGGCCATGTGGGTCAAAGGGTTATTAGACCACCCTAGTGGGGGTCGGCCCAGTCAGCATTATGTTAAGTGGTTAAGTTGAGGCCAACCTAGTTGAGTAAAGGTCAAGTCAAGTTAGTGTATAAATAGAGAGTGTGTCTCTCTCATTTTACACATTCTATTCTCTCACTCACACTTGGGAGAGTGGCGCACTTGTGGAGGAGGAGGCTCTGCTACTAGGAGAAGACTATCTCTTGTATTTTGGTTGTATCATTGCTCTATCTATCTCTGAGGAAGTTATTGGGGTTTTTCACCTTTATGGTTTTCCCCAAGTAAAATCTGTGTCTCTTGTGTGCTTGCATTATTGTGTCCATGATTGATATGCTGTAGATTTGCTGTACATGTTGTTCTCTTAGTTAAGATCCTAGATCGGATTGAAGTAAATTCTGAAAATTTAACACAAAATTGAGCTCTCTTGCTATTTTCTCAATGGTGTGAGTAGAGGTTATCCAACCATAGATTTAACAATTCATTTTTTTAATTTAACCCCTTGATGCATCTAGGTATTATCTAGGATTGCCTTAAATTTATAGATTATAACTAGGGAATCACCCCAATGACAAATGGCAATGGTTTAACGCCTCGACCCTTTGAAACTATTCATATACCATGGAGCTTTAAACCTTAATCTAATTAAAAAAAGATAAAGCCAAATTTTCCTATCAGTGATTGCATGGGAAAAGTGGCCATGTGATCCTTAACCTTGTAAAAATCATTGGCCATGTCCAAGTTTGATAACCACTCTTTCATGAACCAAAGTGATTGATATGAATAGATTTTTGGACCATGATTATGTTTTCCACAATAATCCACCCCTCCATGAAACCACCATGTTCATTGGGAGATTAATTTGCTCATGCACCTCGTCAATGTTTGAGTTTTAGTTTTTCTCAACTTTTTATTTGAGACATTATAAATAGAAATTGGTTTGAATTGCTCAAATCTTGTTGGGTTAATTTCCTTACGGATGAGAACAAGAAAAGAATTGTGCAGTCCACCCTTTAGTTTTCCCATTTCTTTGACTTGGTTTGGAATATGAGAAGTCCATTCTTTATTATTGGCCATATTTTGTCTAAATGAATGAGTAGAAAATCTATCTATACTAGGGAATTTTTTTAGGTTAAATGCTCTAAAGAGTCACCATGGTTTCCTCTTTTAAGAGGAAGCCATTAGTCTTTCATTCTCATATTTTGAGATGATATGAGGGATATTTTCTAACAATTTTGAGATGCCTTATCATGCAAAAAGGGAGTAATAATGTAAATTTTACTAAAGTAAGAAGATATTAGAATAAGGATCTTATTAAATTCTCTAGTTTTTGAGCCAACTAGAATATAGATCTCTTCTAGATGATTCTTCACTCTCATTGCATTTGCTTGTCCAAAAGAACTTCATGTCTTGTCCCTTTCCCTTAGCCAGAAAGTCCTTGATTTAAGTCTTCAATACTCATCTTCTGTTCTTTGGGCTTGGAATAGCTCGATGTCATCCTCCCATTTCTCTTAAGCTAGCTAGGAGGAACTATTCTCATCCTCTACCTTCAATTGGATCTCTTGTAGGGATATTTCAATAGACTCTCGCTCTCAAGTGGGTTTGTGTTTACTTCTATTTATTCATATATTAAGGCTTGCTTTAAAAATAATATTTTTCTATTGGAAAATAAAGGAGGTCAAACCTGACATTTTTTTTTCTCTAGGAGATCCGATGATTTCCAAAACTTGTGGGGAGATCCAAAGGAAGAGGTATGTAAAAAGAATAGATCCTAAATATTGCATTGGCTTGTGATTAGACATTGTTGAAAGTATGATTAATAAAGAGGTATTGTCTTTCCCTCCAATAAGTGAATTTTGTATGAGGAATGATTAATCATTTGGTAATATGGTTGGGCCTCGATCTTGTGTTTTCCATGTAAATCTCTCTCTCTCTCTCTTAGTTTTATATTAATTAGATCCTAGTTAAAAATAAGCAAAAAATTGCATAAAAACCAAGGGATGCTTTCCCATATTTGTAGACGACAGGGCCTAGTAACTTGTCAACATAGACCAATGCACCTCACCTAAGGGGATTTGAATTAGGCACCCTCTGGAACATGATTAACCAAATTCCCAACAACATTGGCAACAAACAATTGTGCTAAGTTGGAATTTTCCACCTACTCTTTACATGGCTCTATGATGCATACTCCACCCTTGCTTTCTTGTATGTCCAAGATCATATTCATGTCCCCTACATGGATGTATGATGTATACCCCACTTTGTTTTTTTGTATGTCCAAGATCATATTCATCTCTCCTACATGGATATATGATGTATACTCCCACTTTGTTTTCATTTTTGTCCAAGACTAGGTTTATGTCCCTTGTTCTAATCTTATTAAATGTGGCCAATGGTGAGGATGATGCACCATTCTTTTTTTGCGTTTCATTTGTTTGAGCATAAATGTTGGTGATCTAACATTTACACCAACAATGAATTTCTATGAATTCGATGGTGATCCAATGTGAACTAGAAAGCACTTTTTCCACTAGGAATTTATCAAAATTCCAGAGAGATGCTAAGTCTTATGAAAATCCTATTGAAGGAATGCTATTGTGCAAATAGTGTTTCCAAATTTTATATCTAACTTCTAGTATGTTTACTTCCTCTATCTTTGTTTCCTAAATTCAAACTACATCAAGGTTTTTGTCTTTATTAATGGTTGCAACGATCTTCATAATAATAATAATAATAATAATAATAATAACAATAATCTATTTTTAAGGTCACAACCAATCCAGACACCAATTCGGTGTATGATCCTCCCTTGTTTGTAGGACAAGGGACCCCCCTCTATGTAAATTTAATTGCTAAAGTCTACAAAGGTGTACATACCCTACCCCCGCTCCGGAGTTGAACCTATGACCTCCTAGGAGAAAACACATGTTCTTAACTATTAGGCCCACATAATCCCCTACCATTCCATGATATGATTATCATTATTTAAATGGTTATGTTGTTTCCCCTTGAACAAGGGCTTGGTGCGCAGTGGCTCAAAAAATTAGTGTTTTGCTTCTTTCCGCTTCTTCCCCTCTAACTTCCTTGTTTGTCTTTCTTCCTTTGATTTTTAACTCCTCCCAGATCAACCACACTCTAGTTCTGGTTATAAATCCTTGTTTCTCCATTGGGATTTCAGACATTCCTTCTAAAAAATTGGTCGAGACACCTATTACTCATGGTTGATCATGTGTTTGATCTATCATTGTTCTTGTTTATTTACTTCTTCTTTGCTAATGTTAGCTCCTTTGGTTGTGATCTTCTATTTTCATGTTCCATTTTTTCCTTGTTCCTATACATCCTTGATTTAGAGTTTCTAAGGCAGTAAATTTAATGGCTACAACTATTGTCCTTACTTGGCAAGTTGGTTGGTGTTGATGTTTCCTTCTCCTATCATTGACTAGTTGCAAGGGGCACTACTCTTGTTTGTTTTGGTCCACTAATTGTGGTTGGTTCTCACAAGCCTTTACAAAATGTTCATGCTCATGGCATTTATTGCGTTTGAAAAGAAATTGTTTGTGGTCTAACTCCTAGGTGTGGATCCATCCTTCTAGGTTGGGTTGTGTTATCTCTAAGGGCCCTTTTTCCTAGTCTATTTCCACAAATTCCAACATGAGTGTATTCTTTTGCATTTGATTCAATGATATTGATGAACTTGTTGAGAATGTTACTGATAGCTTAAGAGTTGGATCATCCCAAATTTGTGTAAATGAGATAGTCTTTACCCATACATGAAACAAGGTTGGGACATCCTCCTTTGGTTTTAAATCAAGCGTCCTATGGTTCAATTATATTCCCCACAACCCCATAGATGTTTGGTCTCTTGAAAATGAGATCTTAATCCTTCATAAGTTGGAAAAAAAACATAATAACTTCCATAACTATAATATGCCATTTTCCCTTTCAGAAATGGGCACCATTGTTTGCAATCCATGTTTCAACAACATTCAAAGATGACCCTAGTCCAATGAACTTCCTTATCAGAGCCCTCTCCAAGAAGGTGAGTGTTTTTCTTTTTTAATTTCAAATTGGAGATATTTATGATTGAAATTTGATCAAATTTCCTAAACAATTCCCCCCTTGTTCGAACAAGTTGTTTTCACCTTTGTCGATGTTGTCACTACAAGGGATTTGAATGCTATAATGTGTACAATGAATGAAGGATATAAAAAGACATTGTTGGATTTTGTGCAACTTTGGAAGATATTATTTATTTTATTTCTATTGTACTTGATTGTACCTCCTAAGGGAGATGAACTTGATGTAATTAAATATGTAAACCCTTGAAAGAATCAATGTAAACTTTGGGGTGGAAAGCAACAAAAGAAAATATTAAATTTAAATTATAAATTCCCCCCCAAGTGTAGTCGGCCCAGTCAAATAGAGAAGTCGACTCACCTAGGGTAAAAGTCAGTTTTGCACTTGTATAAATAAGAGGTAAAGTCACCTCATTATCACACTCAATCATTCACTCAAGTTCGCATCACTTGGAAGAGAGAAGTTCGCATCTGCTAGAGAAGAAGATTGTTTTGGGGTTTCTACTTTTGGAAAGCATTTTCATCTTTTCTCTTTTATGATTGTACTATGATCTCAAAATTATCATCTCCATACAAAGGTTGCCGGGTTATCTCTTGGAAGTATAGGGTTCTTCTATTTCTAGAATAAAATGACCTATTACAATATGTAAATGAGAAAGTCCCCGAACCAGAAGCCGAAGAAGACAAATCCTGATGGAGGAAGAATGATGCTAGAGCAAGAAGGATTCTGGTGGACTTAGTAAGAGATAATTTGGTTCCACAAATCTCAGGGAAGAAGTCTGCTAGGAAAATGTTCAAGACCATAAAGAAGTTGTTTGAACACACTAGCATTAATGTATCCATTACATTGAGGCACCAACTTTCAAATATGAAGATATCCAAATTAGAATCCATTGCCTCATACTTCATGAGGATCACAAAACTAAGGGATAAAGCTTAGCACCAGTGGAGATCCCATTGATGATAAGGAGCTTGTTATCACCACTCTGAATGGTCTTTCACCATCTTGGGAGTCCTTTATTCAAAGCATAAGTGGTAGATCTAAACTACCCAAGTTTGATAAGCTATGGGAAGATTGCACTAAGGAGGAGACAAGGATTGCAACATGACAAAGACTCCATGGTAGTCAACCTGAGGAGAATCAAGCATTTGTATCCCATGCCAAGAAAGGTAAGGGAAAAGGAAGGAAGTTCCACAAACACAAGCACCAAGATAGGAGATCAAGTCCTCACCTAGATCAAAAGGAGAAGTAGGACATATCTCAGATTCAATGCTATAGGTGCAAGAAATATGGCCATTACGCCAATAACTGTCGAAGCTTAAGTAAAAGAAAGCATGAAGCATCAACTGCTGATGTAGAAGAAGATACCCCTCACAAGAAGAAAAGGAATGATGATCATTCAAAGTTATTCTTCTAGGAGATATGAAGATCCAGACTACAAGAAGAAAGATCTCTCATGGTTCCCACAAGAAGGTAGTGGGAGCCCACACACAAAAACAATAAGATATAAGTATTTGTTTTTCTTGATTACATAGATCTGTTTTGTCTTATCTATATTCATTATATGAAGATCTATCGGGAAGTGTGTTGAGAGGTTGATATAGTTTACATATACACAACACTTGATTAACACATAACAAAGCTAGTCTAGATGATATCTCCTTCCTGCATGCTTAGAGTAGTGCACACTCTAGTTGGCATGTTCTAGTGGAGATAGCAGACATCTAGATCGTTCCTAGATGTGTTTGGAAGACATGTTTATGATCATTGTGCTAAAGTATTAGCCGAGATTCCTGTGTAAACAATTGTCATTACATTGATTATGCAATATCATTGATCATCAGTTGGGGTTTGACTTGTAGGGAAAAGATCATGTGATATGGCCTACAAGAGAAGGATGATGTGACTTGTTCCGAATGAACAAGTGGTGAACACATGAATTCCGTTGATGTTCATCAGGAAGCTTCCAGGAATATGACTCTCATCCTAGAAGGATGACCTCAGAGGAAGCTTTCACAGAAGTAAAACCAGAAGTGGGTCACCTTCAGATATTTGGCTGTCCAGTTAGAACCTTCAGGAAAGAAGGGAACCTTTGTGGGATACAGTGAGTCTTCAAAGGCTTACAAAATTTACATTCCAGGATCCAGACAGATTGAATTCAGTAGGGATGTGACCTTTGAAGAAGAGATGGCTATCAGGAAAGGCAGAGGATCAGACATAGAGATTGATGATGAAGAGATGCAAGAACCAAAGGAGATGAGATCATCTTTCCCTCCAGTTTAGAGGGATTTAGCTGAAAAGGATGAACCTATTGATTCCATTGATCCAGTTGATATCCCCAGAAATGTTGTAGGTCGAAAATTACCTAGATGGGCACAAGAGACTCTGCAGGATGCAAAGGGACATGAAGCTTCACATGGTGCTTCCAGAGGAAGCAAAAGACCTCAGAGATTCGTCAGTTATGTGGCACTGATGAGTAACATCATTGATTCATAATCTAACACTTATAAAGAAGCATCAAAACATCAAGTTTGGAAGGATGCCATGATGGAAGAACATCAATCCATCATGAAGAATGGTGTGTGGGAAGTTGTGCCGATACCTGAGGAGAAGTCAATAGTAACTTCTAAATGGTTATACAAAATCAAGCATGGAGCAGATGGAAGTGTTGAAAAATACAAGGCCATATTTGTTGCTAGAGGATTCTCTCAGAAAGAGGGAGTCAATTATGATGAGACATTTGCTCCCGTGGCTCGATATACTTCCATCAAATCGATCATTGCTATTGCTTCAGCTATGGGATGGAAGTTGCATCAGATGGATGTGAAGACAACCTTTCTTAATGGTGTTATTGAGGAAGAAGTTTACATCGAGCAACCAAATGGGTTTATTGTCCACGGAAATGAGTCTCATGTATGTAGATTGAAAAAGGCACTGTATGGACTCAAGCAAGCATTTCGTGATTGGTATGGATGAATAGATGGATTCCTGGTGAGCTTGGGATTTACCAAGAGTGATGTAGACCCCAACATTTACTACAAGGTTGTAGATGATGAGCCATTGATTTTGGTACTATATGTTGAGGACCTGTTTTTCACAGGAAATGAGAAACTTATCATATGGTGTAAGAAGAATATCGCCTCTGAGTTTGAAATCAAGGATCTTGGTTTCATGCAATACTTCTTGGGATTAGAAGTATGGCAGAGGCAAAAAGAGATTTTCCTAGGACAAGGAAAGTACACCATAGATATATTGAAGAGATTCAGAATGTTGGACTGCAAGTCCATGGCCACTCCGATGGATGCGAAAAGGAAGAAGCTGAGAGATTCTACTTTAGACACAGATTTGATTGATCCCACCATGTATCCCCAACTGATTGGGTCATTAATGTATCTGACAAACACCAGACCAGATATATGTTTTGCTGTGAATGCTCTCAGTTAGTTCATGTACGAACCGAGGTAGATTCATTGGATTGCGGCAAAACATGTGCTCAGATACTTGCGTGGCACTGTGGGATATGGTTTGAAATATGCTTCAGATTGCGACTTGAGATTGCAAGGGTTTATAGATTCAGATTGGGACGGATGCATTGTAGATAGGAAGAGTAATTCCGGATGTTGTTTCACTTTGGGTTCTGCAGTCATTTCCTGGTGCATCAGGAAGCAGAACTCGGTAGCACTCAGTAATTTAGAGGCCGAGCACATGGCTGCTAGTACAACAACTCGAGAAGAAGTTTGGCTTCGTAAACTCCTGGCAGGATTGTTTCGCCAGATTTCAGAGCCGACCGTGATTCACTATGATAACCAAAGCTGTGTGAAGATGTCAGTGAATCCTGTATTTCATGACAGGTCGAAGCATGTAGAGATTCGGTATCACTTCATACATGATATGGTGCAGAAAGGTGCGGTCGAGTAACAATACGTGTCGACAGATGACCATACTGCAGATGTTCTCACCAAGGCCCTTCCCAAGGTAAAGTTCGAATACTTTCGCGGAAGACTTGGAGTAGAAGAGAACATGTCCCTCCTTGAGAGGGAAAGATGACATCGAGATGCTTGCCCTGCTTTCACCCAGGTACCTTCACTTGTCCAGGTGCTCATCCAGGTATGGGAGAAATCCCATCGACAGATGAGTCGGACAGGTAGTGGATGATCGCGTTCACACAGGTGCCTCTACTCGTCCAGGTTCTTAGCCAGGTATGGGAGAAATCCCATCGACAGATGAGACGAACATGTAATATATGGCCGTGTGATTGCACAGTTACCTCTACTTGTTCAGGTTCTCATCCAAGTATGGGACGACCCCATCAACAGATGAGACGAACAGGTAGTAGATGGTCGTGCCCATTTGCTCGTTTGGGATCTCAGCCAGGTATGGGAGAAATCCCATCGGAAGATGAGACAGACAGGTAGCAAATGGTATAGCAGAGATGGTATAGCTGATATCTCAGATATCCAGGATTGAATGATTCTCCTGGACTCACCGAAGGACTAGTGTAGATGATGCATGAAGACACTTCTCGAAGGATTGAGACTGTGCTGACAAAATTCAGTATGTATAGAGATGATGGAGACAATATAGATGTATAGATGAAACCCATATGATCGTGATGCTGATGAAGACTGAAGAATATCTTCCTCGTTGAGAGGGAGTGTTGGATTTTGTGCAAATTCGGAAGATATTATTTATTGTATTTTTATTGTACTTGATTGTACCTCCTAAGGGAGATGAACTTGATGTAATTAACTATGTAAACCTTTGAAAGAATCAATGTAAACTTGGGGGGAAAAGAAGCAAAGAAAAGATTAAATTTAAATTATAAATTTCCCCCAAGTGTATTCGACCCAGTCAAATAGAGAAGTCGGCTCACCTAGGGTAAAAGTCAGTTTTGCACTTGTATAAATAAGAGGTAAAGTCACCTCATTATCACACTCACTCATTCACTCAAGTTCGCATCACTTGGAAGAGAGAAGTTCGCATCTGCTAGAGAAGAAGATTCTTTTGGGGTTTCTAGTTTTGGAAAGCATTTCCATCTTTTCTCTTTTATGATTGTACTCTGATCTCAGAATTATCATCTCTATACGAAGGTTGCTGGGTTTTCTCCCATTTGGGTTTCCCGGGACAAACTTTGTTGTTATTGTTTTGTGCTTTGTCTTTCTTCTAGTGATCCTATTTATGCAATTGAATTATTATGCTATGAATATATATAATTTAACATGGTATCATAGCAGTTCTAGAAGAAGCCATTGCCGGAACTAGGGTTTCATATTCTGAAGTCTTCACCCAACCTTTTGAAGAAAAATAGCCTTGGAAATTTTGCTTTAAGGGAGGTGCATCTTTTGGTGAAGATGGAATTAAATTCTGAGAATTTTCAGTTGTTGACCTAATTATGTAGCTGCAGTAGAAATTAGGGTTTCAATTTTGACACACTTTTCCCCACAGATTTGGATTAGCCCTATCTTGTCTCAACTCCCCTTGCTAAGGCACATCTACCTGTGGAATTAGGTTTTCAAAATTCCAACTTTCATTTTTGACCTAGCTCCTGCTAGGGTTTCTGAACCAGATCTGCAGTCAAGATGATTGGTATGAAGGTTGAAGATCGTTTGGAAGGACTTCCAACTTTATCTCTTGGAAGTCTAGGGTTCTTATACTTCTAGAAGAAAATGACCTATTACAATATGTAAACGAGAAAGTCCCTGAACCAGAAGCCGAAGAAGACAAATCCCGATGGAGGAAGAATGATGTCAGAGCAAGAAGGATTCTGGTGGACTCAGTAAGAGATCATTTGGTTCCACAAATCACAGGGAAGAAGTCTGCTAGGAAAATGTTCAAGACCATAAAGAAGTTGTTTGAACACACTAGCATCAATGTATCCATTACATTGAGGCACCAACTTTCAAATATGAAGATATCCAAATCAGAATCCATTGCCTCATACTTCATGAGGATCACAGAACTAAGGGACAAGCTTAGCACTAGTGGAGATCCCACTGATTATAAGGAGCTTGTTATCACCACTCTGAATGGTCTTCCACCATCTTGGGAGTCCTTTATTCAAATCATAAGTGGTAAATCTAAACTACCCAAATTTGATAAGCTATGGGCAGATTGCACTCAGGAGGAGACAAGGATTGCAACACGACAAAGGCTCCATGGTACTCAACCTGAGGAGAATCAAGCATTTGTATCCCATGCTAAGACAGATAAGGGAAAAGGAAGGAAGTTCCACAAACACAAGCACCAAGATAGGAGATCAAGTCCTCGCCCACATCAAAAGGAAAAGAAGGAAATATCTCAGATTCAATGCTATAGGTGCAAGAAATATGGCCATTACGCTAGTAGCCGTCGAAGCTCAAGTAAAAGAAAGCATGAAGCATCAACTATTGATGTAGAAGAAGATACCCCTCACAAGAAGTCAAGGAATGATGATCATTCGAAGTTCTTCTTCTAGGAGATATGAAGATCCAGATTGCAAGAACAAAGATCTCTCATGGTTCCCACAAGAAGGCAGTGGGAAGTCCACACACAAAAACAATAAGAGAGAAGTATTTGTTTTTCTTGCTTACATAGAAGTGTGTTGAACAGTTGATATAGTTTACATATACACAACACTTCATTAACACATAACAGAGGTAGTCTAGATGATTTCTCCTTCCTGCATGCTTAGAGTAGTGCACACTCTAGATGGCATGTTCTAGTGGAGATAGCAGATATCTAGATAGTTCCTAGATGTGTTTGGAAGACATGTTTATGATCATTGTGCTAAAGTATTAGCCAAGATGCCTGTGTAAACTATTGTCTTTACATTGATTATTCAATATCATTGATCATCAGTTGGGGTTTGACTTGTAGGGAAAAGATCATGTGATATGGCCTACAAGAGAAGGATGATGTGACTTGTTCCGAATGAACAAGTGGTGAACACATGAATCTCGTTAATGTTTAGCAGGAAGCTTCCAGGAATATGACTCTCAACCTAGAAGGATGACCTCGGAGGAAGCTTTCACAGAAGTAAAACCAGAAGTGGGCCACCTTTGGATATTTGGTTGTCCAGTTAGAACCTTCAAGCAAGAAGGGAACCTTTGTGGGATACAATGAGTCTTCAAAGGCTTACAGAATTTACATTCCAGGATCCAGACAGATTGAAGTCAGTAGGGATGTGACCTTTGAAGAAGAGATGGCTATCAGGAAAGGCAGAGGATCAAACATAGAGATCGATGATGAAGAGTTGCTAGAACCAAAGGAGATGAGATCATCTTCCCCTCCAGTTTAGAGTGAGCTAGTTGAAAAGGATGAATCTCTCAATTCCATTGATCCAGTTGATATCCCCAGAAATGTTGCAGGTTGGAAAAGACCTAGATGGGCACAACAGACTCTGCAGGATGCAAAGGGACATGAAGCTCTACATGGTGCTTCCAGAGAAAGAAAAGGACCTCAAAGATTCTCCAGTTATGTGGCACCGATGAATAACATGGAGCAAATGGAAGTGTTGAAAAATACAAGGCCAGATTTGTTGCCAGAGGATTCTCTCAGAAAGAGGGAGTCGATTATGATGAGACATTTGCTCCTGTGGCTCGATATATTTCCATCAGATCGATCATTGCTATTGCTTCAGCTATGGGATGGAAGTTGCATCAGATGGATGTGAAGACAACCTTTCTCAATGGTGTTATTGAGGAAGAAGTTTACATCGTGCAACCAAATGGGTTTATTGTCCACGGAAAGAAGTCTCAATATGCAGATTGAAAAAGGCACTGTATGGACTCAAGCAAGCACCCTGTGATTGGTATGGACGAATAGATGGATTCCTGGTGAGCTTGGGATTTAGCAAGAGTTATGCAGACCCCAACATTTACTACAAGGTTGTAGATGATGAGCCACTGATTTTGGTACTATATGTTGATGACCTGTTTCTCACAGGAAATGAGAAACTTATCATATGTTTTAGGAAGAATCTCGCCTATGATTTTGAAATGAAGGATCTTGGATTGATGCACTACTTCTTGGGATTAGAAGTATGGCATAGGCAGCAAGAGATTTTCCTAGGATAAGGAAAGTACACCATAGATATATTGAAGAGATTCAGAATGTTGGCTACAAGTCCATGGCCACTTCGATGGATGCGAATTGGAAGAAGTTGAGAGATTCTACTTCAGACTCAGATTTGATTCATCCCACCATGTATCGCCAGCTGATTGGGTCATTAATGTATCTGACCAACACCGAACTAGATATATGTTTTGCTGTGAATGCTCTCAGTCAGTTCATGTGCTAATCGAGGAAGATTCACTGGATTGTTGCAAAACATGTACTCAGATACTTGCGTGGCACTGTGGGATATGGTTTGAATTATGCTTCAAATTGTGACTTGAGATTGCAGGGGTTTACAGACTCAGATTGGGCCGGATGCGTTGTAGATAGGAAGAGTAATTCCGGATGTTGTTTCAGTTTGGGTTCTGCGGTCATTTCCTGGTGCAGCAGGAAGCATAACTCGGTAGCACTCAGTAATTTAGAGGCCGAGTACATGGCTGCTAGTACAACAACTCGAGAAGCAGTTTGGCTTCGTAAAGTCCTGGCAGGATTGTTTGGCCAGATTCCAGAGCCGACCATGATTCACTTTGATAACCAAAGCTGTGTGCAAATGTCAGTGAATCTTGTATTTCACGACATGTCGAAGCATATAGAGATTCGGTATCACTTCATACGTGATATGGTGCAAAAAGGTGCGGTCGAGTTACAGTATGTGCCGACAGATGACCAGACTGCAGATGTTCTCACCAAGGCCCTTCCCAGGGTGAAGTTCGAATACTTTTGCGGAAGACTTAGAGTAGAAGAGAATGTGTTCCTCCTTGAGAGGGAAAGATGACATCGAGATGCTTGCCCTGCTTTCGCCCAAGTACCTTCACTCGTCCAGGTGCTCAGCCAGGTGTGGGATAAATCCCATCGACAGATGAGTCGAACAAGTAGTGGAAGGTCGCCTTCACACAAGTGCCTTTGCTCGTCAAGGTTCTCAGCCAGGTATGGGAGAAATCCCATCGGCAGATGAGTCGAACATGTAGTAGATGGCCGTGTGATTGTACAGGTACCTCTACTCGTTCAGGTTCTCAGCCAGGTATGGGAGGACCCCATCGACAGATGAGACAAACAGCTAGTAGATGGTCGTGCCCATTTGCTCGTCTGGGATCTTAGCCAGGTATGGGATAAATCCCATCTGTAGATGAGACAGACAAGTAGCAAATGGTATAGCAAAGATGGTATAGCTGATATCTCAGATATCCAGGATTGAGTGATTCTCCTGGACTCACCGAAGGACTGGTGTAGATGATGCATGAAGACACTTCTCGAAGAACTGAGACTGTGCTGACAACCTTCAGTATGTATAGAGATGATGGAGACAATATAAATGTACAGATGAAATCCAGATGATCGTGATGCTGATGAAGACCGAAGAATACCTTCCTCTTTGAGAGGGAGTGTTGGATTTTGTGCAACTTCAGAAGATATTTTTTATTGTATTTTTATTGTACTTGATTGTACCTCCTAAGGGAGATAAGAAAGAATCAATGTAAACCTTGAGGTGAAAAGAAAAAGAAAAGATTAAATTTAAATTATAAATTGCCCCCCAAGTGTAGTCAACCCAGTCAAATAGAGAAGTCGGCTCACATAGGGAAAAAGTCAGTTTTGCACTTGTT
Organism: Larix kaempferi; assembly: GCA_027924585.1. NCBI lineage: Eukaryota > Viridiplantae > Streptophyta > Pinopsida > Pinales > Pinaceae > Larix > Larix kaempferi. The sequence goes on along the minus strand of BSBM01000017.1, from coordinate 16,435,174 downwards.
TAAATAAGATGTAAAGTCACCTCATTATCACACTCACTCATTCACTCAAGTTCGCATCACTTGGAAGAGAGAAGTTCGCATCTGCTGGAGAAGAAAACTATTTTGGGGTTTCTAGTTTTGGAAAGCATTTCCATCTTTTCTCTTTTATGATTGTACTTTGATCTCGGAATTATCATCTCTATACGAAGGTTGCTGGGTTTGCTCCCGCTTGGGTTTCCCAGGATAAACTTTGTTGTTATTGTTTTGTGCTTTGTCTTTCTTCTAGTGATCTTGTTTATGCAATTGAAATATTATGCTATGAATGTATGAAATTTAACAGGCATAGATGAAGTACCTCTTCTACCACCCTAAACAAGATACAAAATGGCATACCCTAGTTTGTCAAAACCCTAGTAAAACAACACAATTATTATTATTTCCTTAAAAAGAGTTTTATATGATGCTTTTATTAATTGAAAAATTTATCATTTTACAAAGACACACCTAAACTTTCATGAATTTAAGGCCAATGCAAACTTTGCAAAACAAGTAAACTTCCATTCTCAAAATTTTAAAACACCGTGCATATTAAGTCAACACTCGTACAATTCTCTTGAGTAATACTCGAAGTTTTTTGTAATGACTTATTAGCTTTGATTCTGCTTGAATATCAAGTTAATGGGTTTTTTTCCTGTTGAAAAAAAAGTCAACACACCAAAACAAAATTGATTAGACTACAAACCATATTAAAACAAAAAATAACTAAAAATAGGAGCAAAGCTCAAAGTTCACAAGTCTAAAGTCATAATGCAAAAGGCTCTTTAAAGCTAGCTAGATATATTTCAAATAACATTGTTTTGTTTATTTAATATAGTTTTGGTAGCTAAAAATGCTACTAAAATTGGTGATTTACTAAAATTAATAGTTCAAGATGATGTAAATCCAAAGTTCAATGATTATGTACCTTAAAAGTCACACAGTTTAGAATATCTTATAGTAATCAATGGTTTCACGTAATGTTGATCATTTGATCCCAATTTGCTGTTTGTAATACATTGTGATAGTGTAATACTCTATAAACTATTGCATTCATGTGGGAGAATTGTACCATTCATTTTGGAGCAGGGAATTTAATTATGATTGCCAACTTTTGAGGTAAAGTGACTTCCATAATGACAAAATTGAAGTAACCTAACTTTGTGAGAGCTAGATAAAGACTCCAAAAAGGGATGATAAAATATATATTTTTATCCAAGATGTGTTTGTTTTGAATGAATATATTTAATTCCCATCACTGCCATGTAAAAAGGAATTGCTATTTATATGGTATGAAAAGAAATGTAGATGTTATACAATCATTAACACATTGTGTGTTGTCTTTCTTGCAACATTGCTTTCAAAATTATGTTCTCTAAACTATCACAATCACAACGGTTTTGCTGCTGAAGATGGGTGAAGTATTCACCTTAAACTGCTGGACATGAAAAATTGCTACACAGTTTCACCAAAACAAAAGCTTACAATATGCCAATATGAGAAAACCTAAAAGAAAAACTGCCATTTATTCCTAGTTTAGAATTGTGATAGTTGTTTATAAGTAACAATAAAGGGTAAATAATCCCATGAAAAGAATGCCGTTCACCCAACCCTCTACCACCTTCAATCTGTAGTGTCAGAAGCCTGCACCGGACTATGAATGTATCAAGAGACGATCTTCATGAAGTGGGACATGTTCTGAATCATTCTTCATTGGTGAAAAGACGAATGGTAAAAGTTCTATTATCACACCATAGTAGCTAGGCTACTATTCTTGCTGAGCAACTATCTGCACTTTCTAGAGCTTTGCTTTTACAGAGATTAGCTATGATGAACATATTTATTTGAGATCACTTACATATCAGAGCAGTATATGTATCAGACATTGAGTAGACCTTGTGCCAAGGCTAAGCCTTGAGAGCTTATATTTGATGACCGATGTGACCTTTTGTTCCATACAGTTTTAGTTCAGTGCTTAGAGTTCTGGATTTTATTACTGCAGTAGTGTTTTAGTTGTTTATGGATGATTTGATATGATGTGACCTATGGACTTGTGATTATTAGCACTGGATTATTATCTTGTTGTTTTAGTCACCTTCATAGCATTGACTTGGTATATAACTCATGATGTGGCAGTACTATTTAAATAATGAAATGAAATATCTTGGATGATGTTATAAATATAAAATTGGATGTATTACTTGCACACTAAGGTTTTCTGACAATACTCATTGGTTTCATTACCCTCCTGTGAGCATAGATATGGTCTTTCCTGACATCTTTGTTTGCTATCCTAGGCACCACATTCACTTGACTCCATCCATCCATGACCTTCCTTATTTGGCTTCTACCTTGACTTGCCTTTTTGACTTTTTGATATGGAGGACTTCCCCATTTCTACCTCTGTGTTGGACCGCATCCACGTTTTTTTTGTGTCTTGGCTCTGAGTTGGTGACAGAACTTGCCTTTGGTAAGTTGGATTGTATGCCTAGATCATTCTGGTCGGTTGTCCCGATGTTTGGCTTTGTGCAGAACTCCCTCTAGTCGCTTGAGTTGTTGTTGGCTAAAACTGAAAGCACATGTACTACTTATTCGAAATTATTATAAAGCCCGTGAGCTTAAAATTCTAGAATGTGTTTATCAACACACGTGAATAAAGGCTATAGTAATTAACTGCTAAAATACCCCATGAAGGGTATAGAAAAGGTCCAAAAAAGAAATGGTTAAACAAATGCTATATCTAAAAATTGCTGACCTTGTAAATGTAAATATGCCCTAGATGCAAGCTGTGATTAGTTGTGCTTTTTAGCGCATGTGAAATCCTAGAGGGGTCATATAGGCCATGAAAATGAAATGAATGATCATAATGAACTTGGATCAACTTGTTGTAGACATGATGCCTAAGTTGAATAAGCACTCTCTAAACAACTTATCCATTTGTGAGGCACAACCCTTCCCTTTGTTATTTTGTCCAGCACAGAGTGTAGCTCCACCTTTCCCCGTCCAAAGGATCACTTAGTTGAATTGGTCAAGTCATCCCCTTTGCTTAGCTTTGTCCTTAGCTTTCATCATTTGCTAGCAGTTAGGCCATGTCCATTGGGTGAATATGTCTTTAAAGCTTTTGTACAAGTAAAATATAAATAACATTAAAATATGTATGTATTAACTGTCACTGAATGATGTTTGTGCTTTAAGTTAAGGTGTAAATGTGACTAAAGGAACATGTCTTAGTCGATTGTTATAATCTAGTCTTTGGTTGTATTTTGATCCAGTCAAACATAGTTTGACCATGGTCATTCTTGGGATCCGTGATGAGATGGACCACTTATGCTTATGGATGATGATCTATGGTCCCACATACACTTATTGATGATTCCATATGTTGGACATATGATTCAAATGATGATTGATGCAGTTGATCAGTTTTATTATTATTTCTAGATCATCATATTTTACACTGTTCGGGTATGGTGGACCATGCTGATGACCCCATAGGTTATCATGAGGTGTATGAGTACTCATCTTTAGTGGATATGGGTCTTTTGGATCCATTGAGACACTTATCTTTCAGTTCCGGGCACTTCTAACGATGATAGTTGCAGTTATCCACCTGTTGACCAGTTTGGGCATGCTGATCCAGCCTGTCCAGCAGAGGCATTGGAGGCCAGTCGTTGCCTAGGGCGCTGTAGAGGAAGGGGGTTGTCCAACCACTTGTTTTTACCATTATACCTCCCTTCCAAATATCCTGGTACACTCAGTTTGACAGTGCAGGCACCTTGGGTGGCAGTTTGGGGCACTTTGAGGGTTTTCAAGAGGATTAAAAATGGAATAAAAGGGTCACTGAGGAATTCTATTTGTGCAATTGAGGCAAGGTTTTGGCACTTGGTCTTCTCAGAGGTCATCCATGATGAACCTCCCTTCTTCCAGATCAGTTGGCATCAGTTAGTAGGGTCCACAGTGGTTACAAGAGGGCTTTTACTGCTTGTCTCTCTCAGATTTTGGGGACAGGATTTGATCATTTGTGTCGCTTGGACATGTCATAGACTTATATTTTATATTATCGTGCCATGGGGACATGTTAGTGAAGGAAATTAATGCCTCCTAGCCCCACCATGAGCTTGTAGTGACTTGTCTTGGTCTTGATGACGTGGCACATGTATTTTTAGCCACCTCTATGTATGACATCACCCTCCTTGAGTCTTTTCTAGCTATGACGTCATCACTCACTTTAGTGATCCATGTGATATATTGTATTGGCTCATCTTAGCCGTTGATTAGATTGTTATATCTTTTGATCTCAACCACTTGTTGTTTTAAAAAGTGGTTTTGTGGTTTAGGGTTTTGGTCTTTATTATCCTATAAAAGGAGGAGATCCCCCTATTGTAAAAGGCACCTTTGGAGCTCTTGAAGATTGGAATAGAATACTATTTTGTGAATCTACTTCTCTTGTCTTGATGGATTCCTTTTAAGTTGAATACATCGTATTTTCTCTATGTATCATTGTGGATTGTGGGCTACTAGTTGTTTTTTTGCAAGGAGGCCGAATTGGTGAGGAGGAGGACGATTTGAAAGAGGCTATTGTTGGGGGGACCCACATATATTCTCTTGGGTTGATCTTTGTGACAGGGAGTATCATTATTGTATCTTTGTGACATAGTTGATGCTTTCTCTTACATCTCTTCATCATTTTCATAATTCTTTTGCTTGGCTTGTTTCTAACTTGATCTTGTCTTGTAGGAGGAGGACGATTTGGCTATCTTTGGAGGAAGACGTTTTGGCTTGGAGCACTAGATCTCACTCTTGAATATACACATAGGTGGAATGCTATCAATTTGCAAAGTGGCCACAAGCATTAGAGGTATGTTCTACAATGTATGTACCTAGATCCATTCATTCTTCTTCATTGCTCATAAAACCCTTAAAAGCAAAACTCTCATTTTACTTTTTCTTAGATCTACTTGGATCTAGCTTGGCTTTGGGTATAAAATTAAGAACCCACTTCTATAGCATCCATGACAATTCGGATCTATAGTTTGGTGGTGATTGGTCTCCATTTGACACACTTCCCAAGGCACCTAGCCTTCCTTAGGGCAATTCACATTCTTTGAGGGAGCTAGTTTGGCCAGTTCTTTGACATGGGTAGGTGAGATCCCACTTGATTTGAATAGATCAACCCTGATAACCTACCCCTAGTGCTTCACCTTGTGGGCCCCATTACTCATTTTGAGGGTTGAGCCCCACTTGGGTCACTTGTTGATGCATTTTCAATCTCACATCTATGGAGATCTAGCAAGCATTTGGACTTGACACTTTAAATCCACCTTGCTTATCACCTTAACTATCCTGATCTATACTTTGGTGGAATTTGGACTCCATCTGCCCCCTCAATTTAAGGCACTAGTCTCCCTTGGGTAAATCGCACTTGGGCTAGTGGTCTTTTGCTAGATCCCATATATAGGTAATGCCTCTTTCATCTTGAAATCATAGATCCATCCTATGCATACCCCTTAGTACCATTTTCATCTCGAACTTGATCTTGTGGGCCCCAATTTTCATGGTAATAGATATCCTTAGATCTATCTAATCTTCATAAGTGGCCCTAGTCATCCATTGGTTGAAACACTTGTCACCCCTTGATCCTCTTCAACTACACTTTAACCCTTGGGTCCACTTAACTTTTTTAGATCTAATTCACTCATTGGTTTCCGTAACTCAACTTACACATTTCCCTAGGAACCTTTGGGTTAGCTAGTCTTCATTGAATGGCTAGGGTCTCCCCCTTGATCTAAAGCGAAGAGTGCCTCGGTTATTGTGACACCCATTTTGCATTGGGAACCGTGGCATCTCTTGGGTCACCTCTTTAGTTGTCCAACACCTCTGCCATCCCGGATGGGATACCTTTAGGGGCAACTACAAGTTGTGTGATAACAAGTCCATTAGGAGATGAGTACACTGTAGGTTTGTTTGACCAAGATAAGACATAGGACGGGAGACAATGTAATTGTTGGTTGCTATGACTCTAGTAGGAATGAAACTGTCCCAGGCACTCTGAAAGTGATAACAAAAACTTGAACTTTATCTTCAATGCCTTGAATTTTTGTTGTTTTTCATGATGTTGGAAGCATTGCAAATGTACCATGGCAATTTCTCAAACTATAAACCATCCGAACCCTTTGAGCTGTGTGATCGGCCATTGCATTGATGTATTTTGTTGAGTTATTATGGTAATCAACACCAAGGCATTTGTTGTATCTTCTGTTTTTATCAAAACATGTATATTTGATGATTGCAATGTTTAATACCACCTTATTGATTTCACAAATATACACGATTGTGGTAGCCTCCCTCCAATAATGGTCCTATAGAACACCTGACATAGATTATATTCTGGCCAGTTGAGTGAAAGAACCCACCCGCGAGCAGCTTACAAAACCTCATTGACTAAAGGTAATCCAAACCTACCTTTATCATTACTATAAAAACATGCAAATCAGTCTGTCAGAATACATAAAAACTTCATTTACCTTCCAGTCAAAAAAATTCGCAAGCTACATTCTTGTGTTCGTTGCATAATTGTAATTCACAGTCGTACAACATTATTCCACTTTATAACTCAATTCATCATCTTGGCAACAGTCATCACTTGATCTTCTTTTCTCATGTAAACTGGTGAGTGGGTAATGACAGATGACTTCTCATTTTATTTTAAAGGGTACAGGCCCAGGCAGCTACCCTGTAACCACTTCCAAACTATAAACTGTTGAGTGAGTAATGACAGATGTCTTCTCATTTTCTTGTGAAGGGTACAGGCCCAGGCAGCTACCCTGCAACTACTTCCAAATTAAAAACAAGAAAACAACCCAATGGCAGCAGGTGTAGTTTCGTCTGCATTACTCATTTCTGACTAACTTCTATAGGCCAACAAACTCAGTCATCTGAATAGAAAAACTGATTCAAACTACACTAACTTCCGAAGCAAATATGTTATGTACAAATCAAGCATGCAGGTATAAAGTGCAGTTTAATATTCAAATGACTTCCTGCATTACAACCATTGATAAAGAATGAGGGGATGTATTTAAATTTTATAATAAACAACGAGAAACAATATTTGGTAAATTTTGAAGCATATGTGAATCTCCAATTGAAATACAATTTAGAAACCTTTGAATTGCAGACCTAGTCAACATCTTATGCAATCATCTTCTGGCCACCATAAATAACTCATGCAATCATATGTGGTTGCCCTAAATTTTTTTTAAACACATCAAATAATGGATCCCATTGAAGAGAAATGTGAATGAATAAAGACAGAAACCAATGTATTCAATCAACTCAATTACAAGTTTGGGAAAGATTACAGAGCACCAACTTGGAAAAGAAAAATGCCTCTATCGTATCACTGCAATTTTATAGGCAGTGAGAACTTCAGACCATGTCAGCAACCTTCCACAATCCAAGTGATGGAAAGTGGACCGATCTCAAGAAGTCAGAGTATGACTTCACAGAATGAAACATACTATACAATACAATTCAGCACAATGCTCCTCTATTTATTCACACCTTTCCTCATTGAAATTCTCATCATCAGTTAGAATTGGTCAGCCAAATGCCAGCACACCTCTTCCAACAAATGTTGGACCTAAACTGAAATTTTGTAGCTATTTGATTTTCCCTCATGGCAAGAATTTGCCCTTGCTTCTTGTGCTAAAATTACAAAAATAAAGTCAGCTTCATTGAATATTGTAGTTGTAATACAGCCAATGCATTAATCGTCCTCTTCAATAAGGAAAGTGAAAGAGAATGGTTGGAATTTGTAACCATCTCCTTCATAGAACTTATTTTGAAACTCAACCCAGTGAAGACGCAATGCATGGAGAAAAGCACTGAGAGTTTCCATAAGGAGTAATACTATAGTAGTTGCAGAAGCGAATACAGCAAATCCAGCTATACGTATGAAGATGTTGTTATAGCTGCACACAGCACAACGATCACAATTAAAATGACATGAGCAAAGATGAAGCAAGATGAGAAGCTGGAAGACATGTAGCTGTAAGAGAATGGGACCTGAATTGAAAATAGAGAACTCTAATAATGAAGAAAACTTGAAGCCTATTACATAAGCTCTGATATCAAGATAATTTAAGCAACAGAGCAAGATGAGAAGAAATAATCTTCTAACTGCACAAAGAAGGCAGGGGCTAGTTCACACTGAGTGAAGGGTCATATTACAGAGTCCAATTATGGTTTTACACTGAAGGTTTGGAACCTTTATATAGGAAGATGCTCATAACTATAAACTACTGAAATTAATATCTTATATCTAGTAATTCCTAACCATCAGAAGATTCAAGTCTCATATCAGACATTTTCCATTCAAACATCTATCTACTAACTATATGTGAGAATATATTACTATTTGATATATAACTAAGGATTAATACATGACGAGCACTGATAACCTATATAATGTGCTAATCATAAAATAAAAAAGTTAAAAACATGTTTTAAGATTGATAAAAAGTTGAAAAGGAAAACTGCTCTCTCTTAAGTGGCATATGATACAAAGTTACACTCCCCTGTGCATTTGTCCTACTACATATCACCAGGAAAAATAATTGATTGATAAAAATGGCCAATTCATTTTTATTAATAAGCTTGATATACATGTAATTTTACACTTGTGACATCCCTGGTACACTCCAACATGAATAAAGACTAAAACTTGTACGTTACTCACCCCCATGCAGATTGAAGCACCTTCTCATAGAAAACGGCTGATAACTCTGAGTGTGCCAAGCTGCAAAACACCTCATATCAAGTTCAGAAAAACCTCCTTTCAGGCATACATGATACATAACAGCAGGTTCCAAAATACAAAGAAAATGAAGTATCTTAGTATAGTAATACCTGAGGGCCCAGAGCCGAAGATAAGATGCAGTGTTGGACACAGCACCTAATACAAACTCAATTGTATGTATCATTTGGTGGACAAAAATCTCACTGAAGTCAAATTCTTCATATCCAGAATCAAAATCATGTTCCATTTCAACAGAATCTGTGTCTGAATTCCCAAGAATTCCATATGCACGCCCTTGAAGTCTCTGAAAAGGATAATACAGATGAAAAATGATTGTTCCAAAGAAATTCTCTGAAAAGCAACTTCAATGAACCACATTAATCATTAACCAGGTTCTCATCTGAATCCTTTCTAGTCACTCTACTCATACCACAAAATTTCTACATGTGCTAGTAAATACCCAGCATTCTGGGCTTGTAACAAACTTGGATTAGCAGTGCACGAAGTTGAAGATGGTCTGACATTTCAGTTATTTATAAATTATCTTCTAAACTACCATATATAGCGAATTTAACACTTGAACTGTCTTCTACGAAGACAGTACATTCTTCTTCTATTTGCAACGAAGTTGAAAATATGATTTGGAAACTCTTTTGCTATTTGATAAATGGCATCATCATAGTAATCAAGACCAAAAATACAAAAGAGAAGAAAATAAAATATACACCAACATTGACAAAAATTACATGATAATACTCTACAGGTAAAAAAAATGCCTACCTGACGATGTTGCTTCCTTAAAATTAATGGTTTTGGAAGAAGCATCCAAGGCACTGCAGCAAAAGCTAACAGTAGCAACACAATCTGACAAGAATAAAATGGCTCATGAGGGTCAAAACAAACAATAAAATTCATAAAGATGTGCTGAAGTTTTCACCAAATCAGAAGGAAACACAAAAGAAATTCTTTCATAACTAGGTGTCATAATGTCAGAATATCCAAATACATAACTTAGCATCTCAAACTTAAACTACTTTTCAGACAAAACACTGAGATTTATAAATGCAGGATAATAATTTTTGGAATAGATCTTATACCTGAATCAATCTCTGACCCCAAAAAAGTTGATTTTCACCGAGATCATCAGTAGGACTCAAGAACATATATATCATTACATGATAAAGATCAGCTTTAGAACCAGTGCACCACTTGATTATAATTAGGAGGGCGAGATAGCCAAAGAGGCTGTTCAAAAAAATCATCTGGGGTACAAATTGATACCTGGAAAACACACACATGAAACATAAATTTTGTCTCAAGTCAAAATGAGTTGTTAGAATGGGAGCACTATCCCAAAGAATATCGAGATGTAAAGCCCAAGTCAAAAAGAAAATGTAGGCACACCACAAGCATCTTCTCACCAAATATTAAGTGGATTGGCAAAGAACTTTGCATTGAAATAACTCAGAATAATCCCCAAATTCATTTGAGAAACACCCAACACGATGGACAGCTTCATTTTTAATGAATTTAGGAATGGCAATTCTGTTCGGCTACCGCGCCACATAGGATCAATGCCAAATGGATATGGTTCACGATACTTAATCATCCCGTCTTTAGAAGCATCACTGCAGGATTCCAAGAGAAATCAGATACAGCATAAGCTTAAGTCACCATTTCCACATGCATTTCATATGTTACAAGTAATATAATTGCAGATCCAAATTATGATGTCATTCTCCAATGTGATACATGCACATTGAATTGATACAAATCATTTAACTTGAAAACTTTACATTGTTTATCAGAGTAAGTAAAAACAATTCGATAAGCAGAGAATTATTAATTTTTTTTAATGAAGACAATATGTTAGTGCATCATTAAAATCAAAATAGAAATGGCATTTTACATAGTTTCCAGAGCCATAAAAAAATAACTGCAACCACCAGACATGTTTTTAAAAGTATTTCAAGACCATTGGATCTCTCTTAGCTATCTTCTCTTCCCTAGAGGGTTTTGGCTTAGGTTCCAAGTATTTCCCCAAGTGATCACTACAAAGCTCTTCCACAGTCAACTTCAAGGATTGATCTGCCGGCAAGGATTGATCGTCTCTTCATCTAATACCTATAGACACCTGTGAAAGGACTTTGCATCTCTATCTTCGAGGTGTTATTTGCATCACATCAACCAGATCTCCATTAGGAAACAAAATAGCACTTTTGTCTTGACGATTTGAGGAACCCCCGCTTTGACCTTTCGAATATAACGGATATTTTGTGCCATTAGATCAGAATAAAGAATTAGGGTTTCCATCATAATCTATACCTATGCTTACATTTGAGGAATACCTAGGTGCCAAGGAAAGGGACTTACTGATATGATCTCCTGAAGTTGAAACACCATAGATTGGAAATATGAAATTTTGGCCCAAGCATTACAATGTGGATCCTTTGAATAGTCCAGACCTTTTTGAACCACCCCATCCTTCAAATGATGCATTCTCCTCCATCCAAATCTACTCCTTTACACACCACCCTTCATATCTACTAACATCACAACTACTAGCTTGGCTTACCAGTACCAAGGGTCTAGCTACCCGCCATACCTATTATTGACCACCAAAACCAACTAGGTGGACACCGATATATCATACACATGTTGAATGTGCCGTGAAGATGAAGAAGATGTACTTAAATGATTTATTCAAGCGAGGTAGCTCTTTTTCTTGTCTTCTCTCCATGAAATTTCAGCACTCCTGCGGGGGATTTTGTAAGGATATGTCACCATGAAGGTCTAGTTTTGTGTAACTTAGTCACCTAGCACTTGATAATATTACACAAGTTATTATATTAAATATTGAATGTTTTTTATATATAAATGTATTAAATGTTATTTATTATTTATAGAATATAAAAATATATTGGGGTCCTTGGATAGGTTAATTTTATAAAATATTTAAAATTTGAAAATATGTATATTGACGAACCTAATGCTGAACTAAGAAACCAGATTCGTCAAAAGCCCTCTGCGTGTCCCGTGGGGATCGAATCGGACACGATTTGATGTCAAATCGTGTCCGATTCGACTTTCAGTCATGTCCGAAATCGGGACACGTCCGAAAGTCGAATTGGACACGATTTGACATCGTGTCCCCGATTGTCGGACACGAGTCCCGAAAACAGGACACTCAAATGGCGGAAAAGTGCGTCCGGGTTGGCTTTAAAACAAAAATTTGGGTTTCTTTTTGTCATTTGGGTGTCTCATTGTGATTTGTGAATGACAAATGTGTTGTGAATCATGATTTGTGAATGACAAATGTGTAATCATTAATGTGTTTTGATTCTAATTTCTATTGAATATTTGTAAATGTTCTAGTTTCTAAAGATTTTTGGATCTATATGTCTATATTTTTAAATTTTAATATATTTAAAAAAATATATATATGTATATAAAACGTGTCCTGATTCCGGGGGTCACTGTGTCCGTGTCGGACTCTCGTATTTTCGTGTCCTTCGTGTCCCGTGTCCCCGTGTCAGGTGACTTAGATGCTGAACCTTATTCGAACTTTATCAAAAAATTCGAATATGAATCAAACTTCAATCTTGTCGAATCCGAACCATGTGACATAGAGTACATCCATTGTATACTTTCTAGTTCTACTTCTCGTCAAGATACTTTAGACACCCCCAACATACACTTTGATCATTGTCCTTTTTGTAATCACATGGGCCAGGAATGGCCACTAATATTTCAATTGAATTAAAATTTAGTTGAACTTATGCCCCAATATGCCATGAATCCTTTAGTCAATTCCTTGATAGGCAGTGTATAAAATTATAAATATTAGATTTAGGTGGGGCATCATATGCAACAGCCTTAGCCTTACTCGTAGAAAGTTTGAACTTTGGATAGAGAATGCAAAGATCTTGGACTAGTAGGTAAACACCTAGGTCTTAGTTTTGCTAGCAAAATGGATAGTTAGGGTCATAGGTGGGAGCGATGCACAAGTTTTTATTACATACCAGATTCTGTTTGCTAGGAATATCTTTTATATTAAAGGTTCATTTCCTTTGATGGATATGATTTGAAATGTCTTTGCTTTCTCAATTTAGGATTCCCTTGCCTCAAGAGAATTTGGAAAGCTTGGTAAATCATTGCTTCCATAGTTACTAGACTCGCCAAGGTTGACCTAGATCATACATAGGTCAAACCCGACTCACTGGACTAGGCAAGCCATTAGCAAGCATTGGCAACTCAAGCTTGCCTCTGGCAAGGTTGAGTCGCCAAGGGCCCTGACGAGTACTCACAGTTCATTGATGGGCCGAGTTGGACCTGTTGGCCTGCTGAAAAACTTGCTCAAGCATTCTATAAATGTCTAGAAATGAGCTCTCCTTGCTCATTTTCAGCTCAGTTTTTTTCATATTTTTTTATATTCTTGTACCACCTTAACTGGCCAAATTACTCTTTTGTCTTGCCAAGTTGAGTCAGTAAACTGTAACCTCTTCTCATTTGCGTTGAAATCTACAGGGCTTTAGGCATGCTTGGGACCTTGGTAGCAATAGTATTTGGTGTTTCTGAACTGAAATGGATCTCTTGGTTCGGTTCCAAAAGCTTAGATGGCAGGTCCATCTCATGAAAAAAACTTTGTAAATGTAACTACTTGTGGGATTCAAATTGGGCTAATTGGTTTGATTGTAAGGATTTTTCCAGAAATCTGATCATTAGCATTGATTAAAAATATAAGCCCACTTGTTTGGAAAAATAATATATTTCATTCTGAATAGAGAGGTCCAAAGCAGCCTTAACAGGTGTTTAGCTAGCCAAGGTGGAGAGCATACTTTGGTCTGATGGTAAATCTATCCTGTGCTTCAACTCCTGTATGCCATACAACCATATCAGGTCAAAGCTGGTCAATGGATGATGATCACTGGTTAAGAAGAATTAAGCTTATTGTGTTCATGAATGGTAGGTAATAGTTTGTAGGCTGGTTAGCAAGCATATAATTCTTAGAACTGACCTCAATGATGATCTGTGTGCAGAGTGGCATGAAAGAGGACTTAAAGTACATATTTTGGGACTGTATTTTTTCTAGACAATTGTGGTCTCATATTGCCCAATGGTTTCACAATACCATCCCTACACTTCATTGGAAGTAGATCATTTTTTAGGGTCTCTGGTTGCATAGGAAACCATCTTGGTGGTCCTGGTGTGTTCTGTAACTCTCTTTCTCTCTTCCCTATGGGAAGTGATATAATGTGATTTTTTATCACTCCAGAGAGGAGTTTTAAAAAATGGATTTAATAGATTTTTGGAAGACATAGCAACAAGGGTTGTGCTTGCTGCTTACGAATTTTGTCAACTGATATGGGAGCTCAATTGGAGATGATTGATATTCTCGTATGGGTGGTAAAAGGAAGTGCTGCATTGAGAGGCCTGTCCTGATGCACATTTTTCTTCTTCTGCTATGTACTATAAGATTCAATTTTCTTGAAAAAGAATAAAAAATGTTGACACACAAGCTACCTTTGGAATAGAAAAGATGTTTCAACAAATCAAACATTCCACTAAATACAACCATTCATATACCATTTACCTGCAGGAAGGATCCCGACATTTGTAGGCAGATGGCCCAAATATATGAAAAGGAACTGAAAAGAATTCATTGTAAATTAGTCCGCAATAAATTGAGAACAATGCCATCATTAAAAGAACATAACGCCCTGCAAATGCCATCTCCATAATGTCTCCAAGTTTCTGGCATTCAAAGAGAAAACAATCAATTCATTATTTATAAGATCAAAGACATGTATGATGAATCATGTTCAGACATTATTTGCTAAACGTTGATAACTGATTTATGCTATTGCCCAGGCCACTTTCTAAGGATACATTACAGTTGCTTTTATATTTGGTAGTACACCAACTTAGTGACAAGTACAACATAATTTGTTAGTCTTTTGTTACAACTAACAACAATTGCAAGAGTTGCATAATGCAAAACACTAGATTAGAAACAAAAGCTGAGGTATTAATGAATGTTTCAATGTTACAAACTGATCTCTCAACACCCTACAACACAACTCAAACACGATGGTTAGTTATTGAACCATTCATCCTATTGGGTTCCTCGAGCAAGGGAATAGAGTATGGCAATAAACAAATCTCCAATTTGGAAGAAACTCATATAGTGGACCATTTGATCATAAGCATTCCTCGTGCAATTAAGACACATACCAATATGTAGCTCCAACTGCTTCTGTACTCCCACATTTATACTTGGCACTGAATGTACTCTTTTAGTCCCATTGACCTACTTTTCTGGTCATTTGTGGGACATTAATAAAATTATCGTATCCTATCTTAGCTTTTAAGAGAAATTGTGAAATGACCTTCATTCAAGGGTTGTCTTGGCTAGCTGACTCTGGTATGTAAGAAATAACATTTGATAGAGGTAGATAAGAATCAAGATAAGATGAGAAAAGATAGGTTTATTAATGTCCAACAAATGACCAAAAATAGATCAATGAGACTTGTTTATGCACAACCTAGTGGCCTCCTGATTAGCAAGGAAAACCAGCCACTAACCCAACACAACTATGGGATTCCCCTCGCAACGTGTCACTATCGAAGAGGAACCCCCCTTTTAGGCTTCCTAGACCTACAGGTAAGTAGACCTAGAAGGAAGAGACTAACCAGAGTTTCCTTGATACCAACCAGCCATTGTTAGTTGTCTCAATTACTTATCTAGATGCATTTTTGAAATGAAGGTATGTCCTGGCTAGGTTAAGGGTTAAGAACAAGACACACACTGGGCTAAAGGTGGTTAAGATCTAAGTTACCAGGCTATGGATACGGATACGGATTCAGATATGGATTCGGATCCGGATACACCAGTTTTTTAAAAGCAAGGATCCGGATACGGCGGGGAAACGACAAGTACAAACAATATAAATATATTTTTATAATTTTTAAAAATAAAATTTATAAAAAATTTAAAGTATATAAAATTTTAAATATATAGCCTATATTAAAAATTAAAAAATTACAATAACATACAATTACAAAGCGTATCCTGGGCGGATCTGAATCAATATTTGAACCAAGGATCTGCGAATCCATGACCCAAGACAGGCAGATCTGATAACGTAGATAAAGATACTTGTAAGTGTAAAATTTAGATACAACACCATTAACTAATAAGCAGTTCAAGGCAACAAATGATATAAATATTACAAGTTGTAAATTTTAATCCAAAGATCACTACTCCCTCTGGATAGCCCTGAGATCTCAAGCAGCTTGAGTCTCGTATATCAATAAATACTCATAAAGACATAAACTCAATAACTAGATCTCTTTACAACTTTAACACACATGCAATCACACAAATAACACTGCATATACCCTGGAAACCCCAACTGGGGAAAACCAGCAATCCTGTGGGGCTATCTTCTCTCTCGAGCCCAGAGCATATATATAAATAAGCAAATACAATAAAGTTACCTCAAAAGTAACTCAATCTTTGAACGGGTCAAACTCTAGATCTGCATGCATCAACTGATGCATGCACTAGGAGAATGTGCCCTAATTGTTAATCTGGATCTGAGACTCTCTGTAGGTGCCCCTGACTGTACTGCCTCTCTCTATCCTCTGCCCTGATTTGCTCTGCAACAGAAGAAGGCCAACTGCTAATCACGTCCTCCTTTGCATGGATAAGTGCGCCCTCCCTCAAGATAACAAATGCTTGTACTGGATCAGATCTCAGTAGATCTGAGCTCTGATCGTCACAGACCTTCCTCAAATGTTGAGGCAAGGCCACTTTGAAAGTCTCAGACACTCAAACGCTCAACCGGATGCGGTACGAGCTTCTCACTCCTCAAAGAATGCGCCCTCCTTCCAAAGGAAAGTCGCCCACCTCTCACTTGGATCTATCTTAGATCAGTTGTCTCGGTAATCATGATAGACACCTTCTGTCTCCTTATATCAACTCACTGGAAAATTAGGTTTACCAAAAACCTAAAACTGGGTGCATGCAAAACTCACTTTTGCATGCATCTGAGCTTGCAAAACTTTTCATGCCTTCCTGAGAACAACTTCCCTGGTTAACTTTTTAACACTCCCTCTTAACTAGGAAATGATTCTGAACCACTCCCATCTTCTCCCTGAAGTACTCAAACTTATTTCTCATCAAGGACTTTGTGAGAATATCTACAACCTGCTCATCCGTGGATATGTACTGGAGCGCTCTCCTGAGAACAACTTCCCTGGTTAACTTTTTAACACTCCCTCTTAACCAGGGAAGGATTCTGAACCACTCCCATCTTCTCCTTGAAGTACTCAAACTTATTTCTCATCAAGGACTTTGTGAGAATATCTGCAACCTGCTCATCCGTGGATATGTACTGGAGCTCAACTGCTCCTCTCTGAACATGATCCTGAATGAAGTGATACCTGATCTCAATGTGCTTGGACCGATCATGAAAAACTGGATTTACAGAGAGTTTGATGCCACTATGATTATCACAGTGAATCACTGTAGGTTCCAACTGCTGATCAAATAGACTAACCAACATTTTGCGAAGCCAAATGGCTTCACAACTGGCTAAACTAACAGCCATATATTCTGCCTCTGCAAAACTCAATGCTACAGACTTCTGCTTCCTGCTAAACCACGACACGACTGTTGAACCCAAGCTGAAGCAACACCCAAAGGTGCTTTTCCTGTCACTTGCACTACCTGCCCAATTTGAATCTGTAAAGCCAACAAACTAAACTCCACCCTACCTCACATAATTCAACCCATACTCTGTTGTTCCATTGATGTACCTCAGAACATGCTTTGCGGCCACCCAGTGCACATCTCTAGGTTCTACCATGTACTAACTCAAGGTGTTGACCGCAAAACTCAAATCTGGCCTGGTGTTGACCAAGTACATCAAGGAACCGATGAGCTGTCGATACCTAGTGGGATCAACCAACTTCTTTCAAAAGCCACTTGCTTCTTCCAGTTGGTTGTCATAGGAGTAGTCATGGGCTTGCAACTTGCATCTGAAATCTCTTCAGTATGTCCATTGCATACTTGCCTTGACTGAGAAAGATATGCCCATCCTCCTGCCATACTTCCATGCCTAGGAAGTAATGCATCAATACTATATCCTTCATTTCAAACTCAGAAGCAAGGTCCTTTTTGCAATCACTGATGAGTTTTTCTGCCCCTGTAATGAATAGGTCATCTACATATAGTACTAGGATAAGCAGATCTCCTTTCATTACGACAAAGTAGAGATTTGGATCAGCTTCGCTCTTCTGAAAACCTAACTTTGCAAATAGGTATCTATCCTAAAATACCAAGCTCTAGGTGCTTGCTTCAAGCCGTATAGAGCTTTCTTTAGTCTGCATACATGAGACTCTCTCTCAAGTACCTCGAAGCCCTCTGGTTGCTCAATGTACACCTCCTCTTCTATGAGTCCATTGAGAAAAGCCATCTTGACATCCATCTGGTGAATCTTCCATCCCATCTCTGCTGCTACAGAGATCACAGTCCTGATGGAAGAATACCTGGCTACCGGAGCAAAAGTCTCCTCATAGTCAACTCCCTCTATCTGTGAGAACCCTCTAGCCACAAACCTGGCTTTGTATTTCTCATTGCTGCCATCTGCAGCATACTTAATCTTATAGAGCCATCTGGAGGTGACTACTGACTTTCCCTCTGGTCTGGGTACAACTTCCCAGACATCATTCTTCATGATGGAAGCATACTCTTCTAACATGGCATCTCTCCAGGCCTACTCACCTGCTGCTTGCTCATATGAGGATGGCTCAGACTCACTGATACTGCTTACTAGAGCTAAGTAACTGCAGAATCTCTATGGAGCCTTCCTTTTTCTTACATCTTTCTTAGGAGTTCCTACTGCCCGAGCTTCCTTCAAGGTCTCTTGAAGCCACTTGGGAAATCCTCTTCCCTGAAGTCACATCCTGTGAGGAGAACTCCTCATCCTCATCCCAATAACCTGTATGAGAATGAGTACCTCCAGTAGAGGTGCCTGCAGTCGTCGATCCTATAGCTTGAGAACCTATAATCTAGGACCCTGATCCAGGTTGATCACCAACTTGAGATCCTGCGCTAGTTCTTGCTCATGTGCCTGTGGAACCCGTAACCTGGGCATCTATCACTCAAGACACTTGGGACCCTGTTGGCTGTGGAATGGTACTCTGACCTATGTCATGCAGGGAAGTAGCAATCTGCTGTTTTCCCTTCTCTGACTCATTTCGAAAAGCCCGATCCTCGAATTTTACATCCTGCCTCACAATAGTCTTCTTGAGAGCAGGAATGTAAATGCGATAGGCTTTTGAAGTCTCATCAAATCCAATAAGAATTCCCCTCTCGACTGTAGGTTCCAACTTTGTCCTTTTCTCTGAAGGAACATGCGAGTAGGTAAGGCATCCAAAAATCCTGAAATGCCCAACTTCTGGTTTCTTTCCAGAGAAAGCCTCTTCTAGAGTCTTGTCCCCCAAAACTTTATGAGGACTCCTATTCTGTATATAAGCTGCAGTGTTACATGTGTCAGCCCAAAGAAAAAATGGTAAACCCTGGTCATGCAACATAGATCTCGTAGCCCCAACAATAGCCCTGTTTTTCCTCTCAGCTACCCCATTTTGTTGAGGTGTATAGGGCACAGTTAACTGCCTCTTGATGCCCTCCTGAATGCAAAACTCATTGAACTCTTTGGAGGTATACTCACCTCCATTATCAGATCTGAAGATCTTGATCTTCCTTTCTGTCTGTTTTTCCACAAGAGCCTTGAACTCTTGAAACTTCTTCCTTACTCTTTAAGAAATAGATCCAGGTTTTCCTGGAGTAGTCATCAATGAAAGACACATAGTACTTGTAGCATTTCAAGGATGTAGTGGACATCGAACCACAGAGGTCATAATGAATCAAATCAAGAGCTCTTGTAGCTCTGTAGTCACTTTTTGGAAAAACTGTCTTGACGTACTTCCCGAGAGCACACCCTTTGCACACATCATTGTGCTCTGTGCTAAACTCAGGTACTCCTATCACAATCTCCCTCAGAATCTTCAGGGTAGGATGGTGTAGATGAGCCATCCTCTTGTGCCAAAGCTCACAGGTGTCACAATTATCATCTCGGCTGCTATGACTTGGGGCATGATGAAGCTGAAATTTTAGTCTGTACAGTTTTCCGCTGCGGACTCCAATCCTCACAGCTGAGGTATCACTAGATCCATTAGGATGAACTAGAACATTTCCATCTCTGAACATCACCCATAATCCCCAATCTTCAATAGTAGACACGGAGATCAAGTTCTTCTTAAGACCTGGGACATATAGAACATCACGAACTCTCATATGCTCTCCTGATTCCTTTTGAAAAGACATGGTTCCACGTCCTACTGCTTTGACAATAGAGTTGTCTCCCAGTACAATCTCAAGATCTAGCCCATCCTCGGTTAGATCTGTAAAGTACCCATGAACACATATCATATGGCTGAAAGCTTCGCTGTCTATGTACCTGTTATCATACAACTTGTAGCTATCCCTAAAGGTATCCTATCCAGGATGGTAGAGGTGTTGGACAACTAAAGAGGTGACCCAAGAGATACCACGGTTCCCAATGCAAGCTGGGTGTCACGCTAACCAAGGCACTCTTCACTTTAGATCAAGCCTAAGCAAGACCAAGGGGGAGACACTAGCTTAGCCAATGAAGGCTAGTGAATGCAATCAAGGCCTCCTAGGGAAATGTGATGATGAAGTAAAGGGAGACCAAGATGGAATAAAATCTAGATCTATAAAGGATAAGTGGACCCAAAGTGGTTAAGGCTTGGTTGAAGAGGCTTAAGGGAGTGACAAAGTTAAACCAAGTGCAAGATAGGATCACTTATGGATTAAGATGAGTAGATCTAGATAGATCTAATGCCAAAGAAAAGTACCCAAGTGGGGCCCACCCTTAAAAAGTGGAAAATGGTCCAAATGGGGCCCACAAGGAGCATAGCATGGATCTATGGATTAAAGATGAAGGGAGCAATACCCACATATGGGATCTAGCAAAAGGCCACTAACCCAAGGAGTGCGAATTGCCCAAGGGAGACTAGTGCCTTAAATTGAGGGGGCAAATGGAGTCAAAATTCCACCAAATTATAGATCGGGATAGTTAAGGCAATTAGCAAGGTGGGTTTCAATTATCATGTCCAAATGCTTGCTAGTTATCCATAGATCTGAAAATGAAAATGCATCACCTAATGATCCATGTGGGGCTCAACCATCAAAATGAGGAATGGGGACCACAAGGTGAAAATCAATAGGGTGAAGCACTAGGGGTAGGTTTTAGGAGCTGATTTATCCAATGAAGCAAAAAACTCAACTACCCACGTATTGGAACTAACAAACTAGCCTACTTCAAGGAATGCGTTTTCACTCAACGAAGACTAGGTGCCTTGGGAGATGGGCCAAATGGAGTCCAATCACCACCAAACTATAGATCGAATTGCAGTGGATACTATAGAGGTGGGTCTTAAGTTTTATCCCCAAAAGCATGCTAGATCCAAGTAGATCTAAAATAAAAGAAAAAGAGGATTTTGAATTTTAAGGGTTTATGTGACCAATAGGATGGAGAACAAGCGAAATGGATGATGATGCGACCGCAGTCATGGCATAAAACCAATTACGACCAAGTAAAAGATTATAATCCAAAGGGGTTGCGACCACTTCCATGTTAATGGTTGCGGTCTTACCCCCCAACTCTACTGCCAACGACCATCGAATCCTTTCAAGGTAGTGGGAGAACGATTTAACTCGGGAGAACCAATGACTCTCCAACACGATATCGACATGGCCGAGGTAGAGGCACCTTCATCTAATATAGTACGATGGATTGTCTTCCCAACAATCTTCGTGGAACCCTGAAATGCCAACTGGTGGGAAAGCCTCGGTTTAAAGTACTCGAGTCGGAACATGATTGTATTAGAGGAATCCGGATCAACCACGCCAATGGCAGCGAGAAGAGTCTTGTGCTGATTGGGACAGTTCTGCAAGACCTCTAGCGTCGACATGGCACAAGGAGCTTGCGCCAAGTCCTCTACAATGTTGAAATTTTGAGCTGCCCAAGCATTAAGATTGAAAACCACTTTTCGAATCGTGCTCTTAGGCGGACGCAATACTGACTCTAAGGAAGGCTTCTCAATGGAGAGGAAGCTGGTGGCACGGTGACGTCGGGAATAGATGTGGAAGCTTTTTCAGTATTACTTCGGTTCCTTCGGAGGGACTGAGTCACACAAGCGTGAACGTGTGTTCAAGTTAACCATCTCACTACGCATCATGAGAACATGCGTGGTAGAGGATGCCTCTCTGTGTGAAGGAGAGGTTTGGGCGATCAGTTGTTGGTTCTGAGTGGGGAAGGGATCGTTGAGAACTGTGGGAGTGGGGTTTCCCAGTATGGTCACCGGATTTGTTATTGGACAATCTACTCGAGCGGACGCGAGCCTGATCTCCCTAGTTCAATGTGAATCTAGATCAAATAAGACAGAACATAGAACTGCTTTCCTAGATCTAGTTAGAGATCAAGTAATAGACTTCTTACCTTCAGATCGTAGATCTTCTTCTTCTCGTTGTTGCTCCGAATCCCGTGGTCGTCAGATCTGTAGCTACAAGACTTGCCAAGACATATGGAAACAATACAAGCAGTAAAATATGTCTAAACAATAACTGATCTAAGTAAACGGTTAAGGAAGTAAACTACAAATAACATCAACACGATAACATTTGCGGAAAGAGTTTATATTACTGTATAAAAGAGGGAATACAAAGAAGAGGTATGATCACAACCCAAGCCTTAACGTCGCAATCCTCCTCCAACAAGCCAAGCCAATGCCTCCAAAGGAAGTATGAGTCTCCCAAGAGATGAGTAGGGATCTCCCAAGCTAATTTCACCAGCGTGTAAGTGCTATAGACTTCCTCCCTTTGGAATGGAGAGGGGCCTTGTATTTATAGGACCAAGTGGATAGAGTAGGTTGAGGATCATGGGGAAAGGGCTAAGGGATCCTCCCTTGAGGTTAGGGAACCGTAGGACAACTCACCTAGGAATTAGGGATAGGGATTCACCTCATCCAGCTTCTAGAACTCGCTTGAAAGCTCCCTTTATCCCATTTAACCAACCCCGACGCAGGTTGTATGAAGACAACTAGCGCCTGAGAGGGAAAATGCAGGTTGTACAAAGATATTCTGTGCCACCGGCGTAGGGTGGCAGGATACATTCTGCGCAGGCCCTAGTTGGGCGCTACTTGCTCAAGGACATCATGTGCTGGCCCAACTAGAAATGTGGACAAAAGACATCAACATTCTCTAACTGACTTACTTGATCACAGGGAACTCTGGGAATCAGGGCATTGAGTTAACAAGGGTGTCATGATGACGAGTTTTAGGTGGAACAGAATGCCCTCCAAAGCATGAAGCTGGTAAAACAAGACAGGTGAAGTGCTTTGAAAGATGGATGGCAAGGACTTGCTGGCTGGAGGATGCTGCTGCAGTACAATTGACTCTGAGATACAAGTCTCACATGACTCACAGCATGGCTGCTGACCAATACATTGCAGATCCATGGTAGTAAAGACCGTCTGAACACAATCATGGCTACTAGACACAATCGTAGATCCATGATGAAATGATAACACAGCTACGACTAATACAAGGTGGATCTGTGCAATATGAGTCAAACAATCTCCATCGCAACCTGGGTAGAATATGACTTCCCCAGGTATTCAAGCTGAACCCGCAATGATACGAATCTAAGCATGTGATTACAATGTTTTGGAGTCAAACATGGTAGAAACCACTTGATTAGCATTCATTGATATATACCGTTAACAAGCGCAAGGGAAATCACCATTGATGTCAATGATCCCCGAGGTATCACAATACATATCACCGAGCATGAATAAATGAGTTGAAGTCGAACGCTCGATGAAATCTTTCAATCAAGAGTCAATGATGTAAACTCATGTTGAAAGCGAGGTAACCTGCCATTGAGGCATGCAGGCCCAAGGTACTCGATTGGTTTCTAGATTCATTCCTCGGATGATGTGTTGAAGTCGACAAGGATGAATCCGTCAAGGGAGGGCCAAGATGAATCCCTCATCAATGACACGAAACTCGATAACAGATGTTTGGAGTAGATCGGACAGTAGAGTAATGTGCAAGACTGACTCAAGGTAGAAATGGTATGGTAAAAGGTGTACTGACTGCACATGATGAGCAATGGACATCTCTTGAACATGGGCATGCTATGACTTGGCAGTATTGCCATGATGAGAACAGTGCTGACCCCTAATGTAATTGATGGTGGAGACATTCTTCGAATGACCCAAAGGAGTGACATGACTCATGGAATCAGTATGACTCGAAGACAAATGGATGACCCAAGTACTGTATACAAATGCAAATGAGTGCCATGTTCAAGAGTGACGATGCAGTTCCCATAAATAAAGTGTAACACAAAATATTCCCTTTTTCCCCATCATGACTGATGAGTGCCTCACTTGTTTTTTAACGAGCTTGAGGAGGGTAAACAGATGCTCGGTATAGCTCATCTCATAGATGAGTCCAATCCCTAATGTTTTACGAACTTGGGAAAGGAGGGGTTCATCCCATGATGGGCCCTTCAATGTTGAATTTTAACGAGTCCATAGAAGGTAAACTCGACGTCATTTCATGTTTAGCGAGTCTGAAAAGAACCAAAGAAGACTCCAAAGGTCCTTTTTCGTAAGGTTAGCCTCTTCGCCCGGAAAAGGGTAAAATAACGTGGGAGAGGACTCTTCTAGTCATGATTGGCTGGAGTATTCCTTTTTCGTAAGTAGTGTCCCTTGGTCCGAAAAAGGGGTAAACTATCACGAGGAAGACGATCATTCAAATTCTTTTACAAGCATGAACACATCAAGTTCGCTTGGCGATCTTTTCGTATTTAGAGAGCCTGAAAAGAGCTTAAAGAAAAGACTCCGGGGGGTTCCTTTTTCGTGGGAGTTTAAAGAGCCCGAAAAAGTGATAAACTATAACTTGGTGATTTATTCTCATGGTTTTACGAACACAAGAAAGAACAAAGAGTTAGCTCGGTGTCATTAATAATTGAATTTAATGAGCGAAATAATGACAAAAAGACGCTCTAAGAGTTGTTCATACCTTAAAACACGCATGAAAATACCAGGAACACGAAAAACAGGATCAAAACGGTACATAGCTTCACTTACAAGCTTCAAACTAGGTCAAAAGTAATTAACCGGGCATAAATGAATCCAACTATAGCAAAATAACCCACATTGGAGTAAATTAAAAAAAGAATATGCTCTTTTTCAATATAAATAGGGGTGAATAGTAAAAATAATTACTATTTGTTTTTTACCAAGTTGAAGAGGTGAAAAGTGCCATTTGGAGCTGTTCTTTTGCTGATTCCGGGAGCTACGATCCGTCATTTCAGGTGCCGTCAGCGATAGGCAACCCTAAACTTGTCTCTTTAACTTCCTAGTGGTTTAGAATTTGCTTTTTCTTACATTTAGGTAGGTTTTGGGCGTGCTGGGTTGGGGGATTTGCGTCCACGGGTCGGCGCAGGTCGCCCTTTCAGGATCTACGCCGACACAGAACCCGAAAGGGATTTTTGCGCCGGCGGTGCACTGTACAAATGGATGCTCAGCGCTGGCGCAAACGACCAACTCAACCCCAAAACCTAGCCAAATAGAAGATTTTTTGATGGTTGGGCAAAGTTCTAAAGGTGTTAAAATGTCATTGTTGACAGGTTTGGAGTGAGCACGATGGTTCTTGAGTGGCGAGAACACGAGCATGAGCTCGATGATATACAAGCGGAAAATGATCCGCAATGTGTTGCAGCGTTGAGAAACTGTGGGCTACTAAAGTATTTTCGAGTGCCGAGGATGAGGTCCCAAGTATCACTGCTAACATACCTGGTCCAATGTTGGGACCCTATACAGCAACATTTCCAGATTGGTGAGCACACGATGACCATAGATGTCGAGGACATCTACTTTTTGACAGGGTTATCCCGACGAGGAAGCCCTGTGTCCTTGACTGGGTCACGAGGTGGTGACCGCTCAGTAGAGGACATGATTGAGCAGTGGTGTACTCCAGGTACGCCGATGACAGGTGGGAAGATTCCCATCAAGGATGTCAGGGATCGGGCTCTCCGGACGGTACTCTTTACATTGTGCGGGTGGCTGGTAGCCGATCCGCTCATCTTGCGAGCAAATCGCAAATGATATATGCTGAGGAGTGCATGGCTCCTACTGTGTTCAATTGGTGCGAGGGGCTCCTCACCAGTCTCAGAGATTAGTTGACCAAATGCTAGCGCGGGGCGCTGAAGCAGTTTGGGTACGGTTCAGTGGTAGTGTCTTTTATGCTGGAGCGGGTGCCCCACTTGCGCCCGCAAGTAGACCTCAAGATCGGGATGCACGTGATCCTCACATGACCAGGTGGGCAGAGGTGATGGCTCGCTATGGGACGAACCCCTCCTCTCCTAGGTTCGTAAAACATTTGGGATTGGACTCATCTATGAGATGAGCTATACCAAGCATCTAGTTACCCTCCTCAAGCTCGTTAAAAAACACATGAGGCACTCATCAGTCATGATGGGGAAAGGAAAGATTTTGTGTTACACTTTATTCACGGAATTGCATCGTCGCTCTTGAACATGGCACTCACCTGCATTTGCATTCAGTACTTGGGTAATCCGTTTATCTTCGAGTCATGCTGATTTCATGAGTCATGTCACTCCTTTGGGTCATCCGAAGAATGCTTCCACTATCAGTTGCATTAGGGGTCAGTACAGTTCTCGTCATGTCAATACTGCCAAGTCATGCCATGCCCATGTTCAAGAGATGTTCATTGCTCATCATCTGCAGTTAGTACACCTTCTACCATATCGGTCTACCTTGAGTCAGTCTTGCACATTACTCTACCGTATGATCTACTTCAAACATTTGTTGTTGAGTTTTGTGTCGTTGATGGGGGATTCATCATGGCCCTCCTTCGACGGATTCACCCTTGTCGACTTCAACACATCATCCGAGGATTGAATCTAGAAACCAATCGAGTACCTTGGACCTGCATGCCTCAATGGCAGGTTACCTCGCTTTCAACATGAATTTACATCATTGGCTCTTGATTGAGAGATTTCATCAGGCGTTCGACTTCAACTCATTTATTCACGCTCGGTGATATATACTGTGATACCTTGGGGGTCATTGACATCAATGGTGATTTCCCTCGCGCTTGTTAACGGTATATATCAATGACCGCTAATCAAGTGGTTTCTACCATGTTCGACTCCAAAACATTGTAATCACATGGTTAGATTCGTATCATTGCAGGTTCAGCTTGAAGACCCTAGGGAAGTCATATTCTACCGAGGTTGCGATGGAGATTGTTTGAGTCATATTACACAGATCCACCTTGTATTGGTCGTGGCTGTGTTATCATCTCATCATGGATCTACGATTGTGTCTAGTAGCCATGATTGTGTTCAGTTGGTCTTTACTACCATGGATCTGCAATGTATTGGTCGACAACCATGTTGTGAGTCATGTGAGACTTGTATCTCAGAGTCAGTTGTACTGCAGCAGCATCCTCCAACCAGCAAGCCCTTGCCATCTATCTTTCAAAGCACTTCACCTGTCTTGTTTTGCCAGCTTCATGCTTTGGGGGCATTCTGTTACACCTAAAACTCGCCATCAAGACACCCTTGTTAACTCAATGCCCTGATTCCCAGAGTTCCCTGTGATCAAGTAAGTCAGTTAGAGCAAGTTGATGCCCTTTGTCCACATTTCTAGTTAGGCCGACGCACATTGTCCTTGAGTAAGAAGCACCCAACTAGGGCCGTCACAGAATGTAAACTGCTATCCTGCGCCGACGACGCAGAGTATCTTTGCACCACCTGCGCTTCCCTTCCCTGACGCTGGTTGTCTTCATGCAGCTTGCACCGGAGTTGGTTAAATGGGATAAAGGTAGCTTTCGAGCGAGTTCTAGAAGTTGGATGAGGTGGATCCCTATCCCTAACTCCTAGGTGAGCTTTCCTATGGTTCCTTAACCTCAAGGGAGGATCCCTTAGCCCTCTCCCCATGATTCTCAACCTACTCTATCCACTTGGTCCTATAAATACAAGGCCCCTCTCCATTCCAAAGGGAGGAAGTCTATAGCACTTACATGCTGGTGAAATTAGCTTAGGAGATCCCTACTCATCTTTTGGGAGACTCATACTTCGTTTGGAGGCATTGGCTTGGCTTGTTGGAGGAAGATTGCGACATTAAGGCTTGGGTTGTGATCATACCTCTACTTTGTATTTTCCCTCTTTTATACAGTAATATAAACTCTTTCCACAAATGTTATCGTGTTGATATTGTTTGTAGTTTACTTCCTTAACCGTTTACTTAGATCAATTATTGTTTAGACATATTTTACTGCTTGTATTGTTTCTATGTGTCTTGGCAGGTCTTGCAGCTACAGATTTGACGACCGCGGGATTCGGAGCAACAAGAAGAAGAAGAAGATCTATGATTTGAAGGTAAGCCGTTTATTACTTGATCTCTGACTAGATCTAGGAAAGCAATTCTATATTCGAGCCTAAGCCCTAGGTCGTGCAGCCCTAGGCCTCGAAGCCCCAGGCTGCTGCGCATGGAAGCAGACTACGACCCTCGCCACCTTTCGAAAAAGCGTGCGAAATGGAACAGCTAATCCAACCGTCAGCTTCTGATAGCGACGGGGTAGGTCGAGGACACCCGGCTCCGAGATGTCCAAGGTCATCCTCTGGAGGTTTTCCTCGATTGCCTCTAGCTCCTCTAGAGAATCACGGATCGTAGGGCCCACCTTCGGCACTGCTCCTCTCCACACGAGGCGAGAGACTCCAAGTGGTTGCTCTAGATCCACGTCTGCAAGAAACATGTAAAAGTTATCAGCATTACTCCAAAAAATCATAAAATACATAAAATGAAAAACACAAGCAGTTGTTCTTACCAATGTCATCCCACTGCACTCCCTTGGGAAGCACCAAGTCTGGGTCTCCTCTGATGTCTATACCGTGGTATGGGTAATCCTACACCATGAGGATCTGTCCCTGCAACTATGTGAAGAACCCAGTACCAAAACTGATGATGGGACCCCTGCCACCATGGCGAGCCATCACCTCTGCCCACCTAGTCATGTGAGGATCGTGTGCATCCCGATCCTCGAGGTCTACTTGCGGGCGCAAGTGGGGCACCCGCTCCAGCATAAAAGACACTACCATTGAACCGTACCCAAACTACTTCAGCGCCCCGCACTGGCATTTGGTCAACTGATCTCTGATACTGGTGAGGAGCCCCTCGCACCAGTTGAGCACGATAGGAGCCATGCACTCCTCGACATACATCATTTGCGACTTGCTCGCAAGATGAGCGGATCGGTTGCCAGCCACCTGTACAATGGTAAAGAGTACCGTCCAGAGAGCCCGATCCCTGACATCCTTGATGGTTATCTTCCCACTTGTCATCAGCGTACCTGGAGTACACCACTGCTCAATCATATCCTCTATTGAGCGGTCAACACCTCGTGACCCAGTCAAGGACACAGGGCTTCCTCGTCAAGATAACCCTATCAAAAAATAGATGTCCTCGACATCTATGGTCAGCGTGTGCTCACCAATTTGGAAATGCTGCTATATAGGGTCCCACCATTGGACCAGGTATGTCAGCAGTGATACTTGGGACCTCATCCCCGGCACTCGAAAATACTTGAGTAGCCCACAGTTTCTCAACGCTGCAAGACATTGCGGATCATTTTCCGCTTGTATATCATCGAGCTTGTGCTCGCGTTCTCTCCACTCAAGAACCATCGTGCTCGCTCCAAACTTGTCAACAATGACATTTTAACACCTTTAGAACTTTGCCCAACCATAAAAATATCTTCT
This sequence comes from Larix kaempferi, assembly GCA_027924585.1. Classification (NCBI taxonomy): domain Eukaryota; kingdom Viridiplantae; phylum Streptophyta; class Pinopsida; order Pinales; family Pinaceae; genus Larix; species Larix kaempferi. Next base: position 16,405,408 of record BSBM01000017.1, on the reverse strand, counting down.
ATTTAGCTAGGTTTTGGGGTTGAGTTGGCCGTTTGCGCCGGCGCAGGACATCCATTTGGACAGTGCCGCCTACGCAGAACTCCCTTTCGGGTTCTGCGCCAGCGCAGATCCAAAAAGGGCAGCCTGCACCGACTTGTGAGCGCAAATCTCCCAACCCAACATGCCCAAAACCTACCTACATGCAAGAAAAAGCAAATTCTAAACCACTAGAAAGTTGGAGACAAGTTTAGGGTTACCTGTCGCTAATAGCACCTGAAATGATGGATCGTAGCTCCCGAAATCAACAGAAGAAGAACAACTCCAAATGGCACTTTTCACCTCTCCAACTTGGTAAAAAACAAATAGTAATTCTTTTCACTATTCACCCCTATTTATATTGAAAAAGCATATTCCCTTTTTAATTTATTCCAATGTGGGTTATTTTGCTATATTTGGACTTATTTATACCCGGTTAATTACTTTTGACCTAGTTTTTAAGCTTGCAGGTGAAGCGAATTACCGTTTTGATCCTGTTTTTCGCGGCCGTGGTCTTTTCACAAATCTTCTCAGGCATGAACAACTCATCGAGCGTATTTTTGTCATTATTTCGCTCATTAAATTCAATTATTAATGACACCGAGCTAACTCTTTGTTCTTTCTCGTGCTCATAAAACAATGAGAATAAGTCACCGAGTTATAGTTTATCACTTTTTCGGGCTCGTTAAATTCCCACGAAAAAGGAACCCCCCGGAGTCTTTTCTATAAGCTCTTTTCAAGCTCTCTAAATATGAAAAGATCGCCAAGCGAACTTGATGCGTTCACGCTTGTAAAAGTATTTGAATGACCGTCTTCCTGGTGATAATTTACCCCTTTTTCGGACCAGGGGGCACTACTTACGAAAAAGGAATACTCCAACCAATCATGACTGGAAGAGTCCTCTCCCGCGTTGTTTTACCCTTTTCCAGGCGAAGAGGCTAACTTTATGAAAAAGGACTTTTGGAGTCTTGAATCTAGAACAAATAAGACAGAATAGAGTTGCCAGATTTGTTATTGGACAATCTACTCGAGCGGATGCGAGCCAGATCTCCCTAGTTCAAAGTGAATCTAGAACAAATAAGACAGAATATAGAATTGCTTTCCTAGATCTAGTCAGAGATCAAGTAAATGATGGCTTACCTTCAGATCGTAGATCTTCTTCTTCTTGTTGTTGCTCCTAATCCCACGGTCGTCAGATGTTTAGCTGCAAGACCTGCCAAGACACATGGAAACAATACAAGCAGTAAAATATGTCTAAACAATAATTGATCTAAGTAAAGGGTTAAGGAAGTAAACTACAAACAATATCAACACGATAACATTTGTGGAAAGAGTTTATATTACTATATAAAAGAGGGAAAATACAAAGTAGAGGTATGATCACAACCCAAGCCTTAACGTCGCAGTCCTCCTCCAACAAGCCAAGCCAATGCCTCCAAAGGAAGTATGAGTCTCCCAAAAGATGAGTAGGGATCTCCTAAGCTAATTTCACCAGCATGTAAGTGCTATAGACTTCCTCCCTTTGGAATGGAGAGGGGCCTTGTATTTATAGGACCAAGTGGATAGAGTAGGTTGAGGATCATGGGGAGAGGGCTAAGGAATCCTCCCTTGAGGTTAGGGAACCGTAGGACAGCTCACCTAGGAGTTAGGGATAGGGATCCACCTCATCCAACTTCTAGAAGTTGCTCGAAAGCTACCTTTATCCCAATTAATCAACTCCGGCGCAGGTTGCATGAAGACAACCAACGTCAGGGAAGGGAAGCGCAGGTGGTGCAAAGATACTCTGCACCGCCGACGCAGGCTAGCAGTTTACATTCTGCCCCGGCCCTAGTTGGGCGCTTCTTGCTCAAGGACAATGTGCGCCGGCCCAACTAGAAATGTGGACAAAGGGCATCAACTTGCTCTAACATGACTTGCTTGATCATAGGAACTTCAGGGAATGAGGCATTGAGTTAACATGGGACTCATGGTAACGAGATTTAGGTGTAACACCACATTCATTCCATCACCCTCACCATAGTTAGCCTAATGTTTTTAATGAGTAAAAATTAAATAAGTTATTGAGTTATTAAAAGAGTGTAATTCTAACTTTTTCATGTATTATCTTCATATTTGGATGCATATCCTAAGTTAGATGTGGGTTGATCCTCTGGCACTTGAATGCTCTAGTATTTTCATGGTATAACACTTGCTATAATACATGTTTATGATGCCTAGGTACATTATGATGAGAGCCCCCCTTTGCTCACACATGTATTGAGATACACATGGCGCATCGAGTTTTAGGATGGAGACGCCCCCTTCCTAAGTGATGCATGACTATTATTCAATGTTCCACTAAGTTTCCGAGATCCGAGAACGTGGGAACAAGGAAACACAAGAGCAAACTATGTAGAAGTTTCCTTCAAATTTTAGAAAATGTCAAAGGGGATGTTGGGGACTTCAACATAGGGGACCCCGCCAAAAATATTACAAAATTTATATTAGAATACATAAAAATTGAAAGTTGGAGTATCAAGTCTTTGATTTTATAATCTAAAGATTAATACAAGTTTACAACATACATCAAGTGAAATAAAATGATACATAAACTATAACTGATAAAACAAAATTGGAAATACAATGATATTGAACAACGAAATAAAATCGAGGCTAGAAAGAAGGATAGATCTAGGGTTTTAGCCCAAGATATTATATTTTATTTGGAGGGTTGTTGAGACTAAACTTTAGAGCCTATATAAGAGGCTCCCCTCTCATTTACGTGTTGTTGTGGATTGGAAAAACAAGAACTTCTTTTGTCTCAAAGCTCTTGGTCTGTATTGAATATCTTTCTCATATTGTAAGGAATATGTGGCGAATTCAAACTTGAGGTATAATGTTTTATCTTTTTCATTGTCAAGTTGGATAATATAGTTTGTTGAAGAATGTAACTTCAGAAGATATTCTTATTTGTATTATTTGTATTGTACTTTATTCGAGAATCATTTATGTTGTATTTATTCATGTAAGAGTCCTTGAAAGAATCAATGTAAACCCTATTAGTTGAGTCGGCCTACAAGAATCCAAAAAAAGCATGAAAATAATATTTTATTGTATCCGAGACAAGTCAGCCCTGTTAGGGAAAAAGGTCAGTCTTGTTATTAGTATAAATAGGAGGGTAGCCCTCCTCATTTGGTCATGTCATTCACTCACTCAAGTTCGCATGAGTAGAGGAGAAAAGTCGAGACACTTGGGAGAGAAGAGTAGCTGCTTTGAAGACATCTTATTCTTGGGTTATTGTGCGGGATTGACATTGTACTTTCTGACGAATGTATACTGAAGAATTTTTGTTGGGTTTTTTGCCCCACGACGGTTTCCCAGGATAAATTGTTGTGTACTATTGTTTATGATGTTCTTGTCTATCTTTCAGTGATCCTTTACTTTATTGAATTGAAAATTTTAAAATGGTTTCAAAGCTAGCCTGAAAGAAGACTTTGTGCAAGAGAAACTGCTGGAAGTGAAAACTAGGGTTTCCTATTCCAGAGGCTTTTCACCATAGTTTGGCCTGAAAAGGAGGTCAAAGCAACTCGCCCTAGGAGGGCACATTTTTCTGTGGACCAAAAGTCAGATCTCAGAAGACATTGAAGCAAGCACTTGATTGGAGCATCTCAATTGGCAAGTTCTATTATCTTTATTTCCATTTGAGGTTCTCATTTTATCAAGATGACAAACAATACCAAACTTGAGGATAAGCTTGAAGGAGCAGATAACTTCTGTGCCTGGAAGTATAGAGTGGTGCTCATTTTAGAAGAGAATGAGTTGGACAACTATGTCAAAGAAGGCCAAGAAAAACAAGTTGACTCCATCAAAGAGATGTTAAGGCTAAGAGGATCATTGCTAACTCCATCAATGATCACTTGATCCCCCACATCTCATATTTGAAGACTCCTAAAGAGATGTTCAATGCTTTAAAGAGATTATTCGAAGGGAAGAACATTAACATAAATATGACCTTGAGAACTCAACTCAATTGTGTGAATATGCAGAGCTCATAAAGCATTCAATCTTATTTCACAAGGGTCTCCAAATCAAAAAACAACTAGAAGCTATTCGAGATAATATTGAAAATACAGAATTAGTAATGACTACTTTGAATGGTCTCCCAAGATCATGGGAATCATTCATTCAAGGAATATGGTCTAGAAGGAAGCTCATCATATTCAGTAGGATTTGGGAAACTTGTACTCGGGAAGAAACCAGAATTGAAGCCAAAGAAGAGAAGATGGGAGAAGATGATAACCAAGCCTTACCAGCTCATGCAAAGAGGAGCAAGAATGACAAACACTCTCACAAGTCTAGAACATTCCAAAAGAATCAAAGATCTCACAGGGACTACTCAAATTTCAAATGTTACAATTGTGGTGAAAAGGACACATAAATTGCCCCAAGAACAAAGACAACAAGAAAGGAAATCCGAAGAGGCACCATGCTCATGTTGCAGAAGATGACGAATCAATGAATAAGAAAGCAAGGGAAGATTCTTCAAGTGATGAAGAATATGTTCCGATTTCAACACTCACAGGTATTGTTACTCATGGAAGCAATGATTGGCTTGTTGATAGTGGTGCTTCCAAGAATATGACAGGTTTCAAGAACTCCCTCAACAACTTGACAGAAAAGGACTCACCTCACAAAGTGAAACTTGGAGATGATTACCAGTATCCCATAAATGGGGTAGGAGAAGCATCCTACAAACTAGACTCAGGAAAGCCTATCAAGATGAAAGATGTTCTCTATGTACCAGGACTAAAGAAGAATCTATTTTCCATATCATCCTTAATGAGAAGGGATTCTGAGTTGCATTTGTTGATGGCCAAGTACTCATGTGGCCTAAAGGTAAAACTTTTGATGATGCAGTAGTAATTGGAGAGCAAGAGGGAAGCTTGTACAAATTGAAAGGTCAACCAGAACAAGCCTTGGTTCATGAAACTATGGAACCAAGTGAACTATGGCACATAAGGTTTGCACATATAAACTACAAGGCATTACTGATCGTGAGCAAAATGGTGACTGGTCTACCCGAGATCCGGACAAAACATGAAGGCACATGCAAAGGATGTGCAAAAGGGAAGAACGTAAAGAAACCATTTCCTAGCAGTGATAGCAAAGCAAAGGAGATCTTGGAGATAGTACACTCAGACGTATGTGGACCTGGACGTATGTGGACCTATGTCTTCCAACTCACTAAGCGGGTATGCAAATTATGTATCCTTTATTGATGATTATTCTCGCAAAACCTGGATTTACTTTTTGAAAACTAAGGATGAAGATTTAGCAAATTCAAAGAATTCAAAGTCCTTGAAGAAAATCATATTGAAAAGAAGATAAAGACTTTAAGATCAAATAATGGTGATGAATTTACTTCGGGAGACTTCAAAATCTTATGTAAAGAATTGGGGATTAAGAGGGATATGAGCACTCCCTACAATCCACAACAAAATGGTGTTGCAGATAGAAAGAACAGGACGATAATGGAAGTAGTGAAGGCCATGATCCATGATCATGATCTTCCGATGCACTTATGGACTGAAGCAGCAAGAACAACAATTTATTTATAAAACAAAACCCCACATCGTGTACTTGAAAAGAAGACACCTGAAGAGATGTTTACAGGAGAGAAACCAGAAGTCAGCCACCTCAAAATATTTGGTTGTCCTGTATACATACATGTTCCAAAGGAGAAAAGAAAAAAGTTGGATCCTTCAGGATGTGACCTAAGTGGACCACAATCCCTTAAAACAAGGAATGCTATCCCCAAGGAAAGATTTCACAAAATGACCTACTAGACATAGGTTTCAAGGTATGTGTGTTCCAAATCCACCAAAATCTCAACTACCCACGTCCTACAAGTGGACAAACTCAATCCCTGCAAGAAGTGCGACCTTGCCCAAGGAGGGTTAAAAGTGTGATAAATGGGATTAAGACAAGTCCAATGGCATCCAAAATTTAGATCCAAGTGGTTTAGGCAAGTGTTAAGGCAATCCAAGGGTTAGGTCTTACTAGATTTGAGTTTTAAGATACCAAGTGGTCCAAAATGGGGTTTTAATCCCTTAAAATGTGGAATAGGGCCCACAAGGTAGAAATCACCAAAGTAACAGTCTGAGGGTAGGTTATAGGATGTGTAGATTGCAAATCAAGAGGAATCTCAAATACCCACGTACTAGATCTAGGTTAACTCACCCAAACCAAGAAGTGCGACCTCACTTGGAGAGGCTAAGTTGCCTTGGGAAGGGGGGTCAAATGGAGGCCAATCCTCACCAAACTATAGATCCGGGATGTCGTGGATGCTATAGAGGTGGTTTTAAATATCTTACCCAAGAAGCCACTAGATCTTAGTAGATCTGAGAAAATGTAAAAATGAGGGTTTGAAATATGAGGGTTTTATCAATTATGTGTTTGTGCCAATGGATTGGAATCAAGATAAGAGAAACAAACCTGTGGATCTTACCTGGATAACCTTGTAGATGCCTTGATGATGATCTATGCAAACCCGATCAATTTGAAGCAATTTGAAGTAGATCTTGTGAAGTGCGATTTGCCCAAGGAAGCCAATGCGCCCTCTCTCCTGCACAATAAACGTCAACAATATCAGATTTACTGTAGACAAGAGATAAGACTAATGCCACAAGACAAATAACAGAAAGATAGCATAGATCACAATGATACTAATGATAACCCCTTGATACAAGCGAATGCCAAAGAGATCGATTTGAAGAAGCCTTGCAAAATCGACCTAGTTGAAGTCGCCCTCCTTTAGACAAGACAAAGATTTCCAAAAAGATAGATCTTACCACAAATACCCAAATGCTAGGATGCAATAGACTTTCTAATCGCCATCTAAGAACACCAGATGCAAAGGAGACCACAAGAATTTCTACAAGAGAAATTTTCTATATCAAGATTCCAAGAGCCAAAGACCCATTTACAATGAGAGGCTCTCTTCTTTAAATAGATAGGAGAGGCACCAAAACCCTAACCACTTTTTGAATGAGTGGCTAAGATTAAAAGATACAAATGTCTAATCAATGGTTGAGATGAGCTCAACAATAAAAGACATGGATCACTAATAAAATATAACCATAAGTGGACAAAATCGCCCTAGGAGAGGGGAATCCCACCAAATCATGATGACAAAATATAAGAAGAAGCTCATGGTGGGTCAAAGGGGTAATTTTAGCCACCCTTGGTAAATCCCCATAGCACAATAATAATAAAATAGTCATCAATATACCGAATCGTGCCTCTATGGACAAATCGTGGGCCTTAAGAGGCCTCAGAAATCATCAGAAAGTGTCATAAGTGATGGATGTGGGTCCCAATGAAGCTGAAACTGCTGGAGAAGGTGTGGAAGACATCCACTCATCATCACTGAACATCCTATGCCAAGACCTTGCCTCAGTATCCCAAATCGAATTCCTCTGTCGCCATTTCTACCAATCCTAAAATGCCTCGAGAAGCATGAAACTGCCCCAAACTGCCTCCTGGAGTGCCTGCGCTGTCAAGGTGAGGGCACCAGTGTGTCCGGGAGGGGGGTAATATGGTAAAAACAAGTCGCTGGACCACCCCCTCCAAGCACAGCGCCCTAGGTCAACCAGATAAAAATCATCTCTGCTCTGACAAGGTTTCCGACAGACCAAAATTGCACTGGGATAGCCTATTGAGGCTCAATCATCACTGTAGGTGCTCGGAACTGAAAACAGACTATCTCATTGGACTCAGAAGGTCCAAATCTATCCAAGATATGTACTCATACACCATATGAATCTCTGCATGATCATATAATAAATCCAATATACCGGAACAGGTGAAATAATAATAATCTGTAAATGATCAAATAATGCTGAAAACCATAAATCATCATCATAACCTTGTATCTGCTGCATAGAATCATCATGTACATGTACATAGACCATATATCATCTATCTGTATCATCAAAAGGTCCAACCATCTCATGTCCTGTGGTTGGTCAACATGACCAAATAAAACTCAGACTATCATCAGAAGCTGCTGCAAAGTGTCAAAGGTTAATGCATGCTCTACAACTTATTCAAATAACAATTATAACACAAAGTATTCATTACTGGTGATCTAAATCCAAATATATAATGTCATTAATTATTATTATTACTCAGACTAGACTTTCAGGACCATACTCACTTCATAGTTGTGATCAATTTGCTAGTGAAGGGTGAAGGCTAAGATAAACAAGCTAGGCTAAAGGATGACTTGACTAACTTAACATTGTGACACTTTGGATATGGGAAAGGGAATGCACACCATAGTATATACTGAATGAGAAACAACACAGGGAATGGCGGTGTCTCACAAACGGATAAGTTGTTTAAAGAAGGTTTATTCACCTTTAACAGATGCGCACAATCCATAATAAAAATGAGGCCAGCAATTATTTAGATATAGCGTTTAAGTTCCATTGCTTTTTGGGCTTGAAGTTTCCATAGCCTTTGATCTATGTGTGTTTATAAACACATTGCATAGATTTACATTTATTTGACGCTTTCTGCTGCAGGTGTGTTTTTAAGGCACTTGTTTACCTAAGTACTTCTAGGTGTGTCACAGACAACTTGTTTCCCTAGGTATTTACATTTCCAAAAGATATAACATTTTATTTCATAGCCACTTTCATTTGGCTTGCCTTTCATTCATGTGTGGTTAGAAACACATTGCATGAATGGGCTTTTCATACAGGATATAGCATTTCATTTTCCAAATTTTGTATTCATGGCAGCACTAAAAAGTTTCAGGTTTAGCCAACACAACTTTAGTGACTAGGGGAATTCACAAGGAAATCCAACTCACCATAGGTAACTTTTGTTACCAACTCAAAGCCGAGACACAATAAACAGGGAAGCTCATCCAATACAGAGACTACAGTGGGGGAAAGATCCTCCATGTCACTAGTCAAGTAGTAAGTCAGGGTGATAAACTAAAAGGTAGGCAATGGATGGATGAAGACAATGAATAATGGAGCCAACACTAGCAAGCCAAGGTATGGTGGAATGATCACCTCTATTCTCCCTGAGGAGGGTAAAACCAATGAGTATGAATAATGAACTTCTAAGTCTGAGTAGGGACAATATAGTATATATAATAAGATCAACCAGGTCCACATATCTATATGATCGCCAGATCATGACACTAAGTGCTAAGACATGCTATAAGAATAAATATAAAAGCAATATAACCATAACACCATGATATACCTGCTGAGTCATATACCTGAATGCTCATCCTCTGAACTATCATCTTTCCTCTGAAACTGCTACTGTAACTCTGGGCACTACTGACTGCTCTGTACAAATGGTATAATGGCTACATCAGTCATCTCTCTGAGTGTCTTGAGACTCAATCATGGCAATGGGGAATATATATACTGTCCAAGATCTACTAGTGATCCAATATAGATGCTCATCTCAGCATCTCAATGTAAGGGGACTGGCTGAATAGTGTACTGGAATCTGACAAAAAATGTATGGTAACCTGGCTACTATATATGTGATAACAGACGAAAGTTTCGGACCTGGGATGTTCTCCACATGATGTGACATGTTTGCAGGTAGTCACTGTGTGTGACGTAATGTGTATTCCTAGGCTACACTCACAAGATGATCTGGACATGTGGTGAGGTAACGTAGGTGGTCGTTGTTGCGACATAATGTACGCTCCTGGGCTGGACCCACCAGATGGCTTGCTCATTCAAAACTTCTAGTGAAGTATAGATTCGAGAGATGTCAGAAGTCAATGGTCAGAGTACAGAGTTGAAGCAGCATGATGATGATGATGGCAGTGACAAAAGAATACCTTCCTTGTCAAGAGGGAGTGTTGAAGAATGTGACTTTGGAAGATATTCTTATTTGTATTATTTATATTGTACTTTCTTCAAGAATCATTTATGTTGTAAACCCTACTAGTTGAGTCAGCCTAGAAGAATCCAGAAAAAACATGAAAATAATATTTTATTGTATCCAAGACAAGTCGGCCTTGTTGGAGAGGTCAAGTCAGCCCTGTTAGGGAAAAAGGTCAGTCTCATTATTAGTATAAATAGGAGGGTCGCCCTCCTCATTTGGTCATGTCATTCACTCACTCAAGTTTGCATGAGTAGAGGAGAAAAGTCGAGTCACTTGGGAGAGAAGAGTAGCTGCTTTGAAGACATTGTATTCTTGGGCTGTTGTGCGGGATTGACATTGTACTTTCTGACGAATCTATACTGAAAAAGTTTTGCTGGGTTTTCAGCCCCACAAGGGTTTCCCAGGATAAATTGTTGTGCACTATTGTTTATGCTCTGCTTGTCTATCTTCCAGTGATCCTTTGCTTTATTGCATTTAAAATTCTAATACATGGATAGATAAAAATTTACCTTTTGGATAGGAGTGATTCAGTGAATGAAAATCTCTTCACTTATATGTATAATTTAGTCTTGTTAGCTTGCTTGTAGTTGGCTTCTTTGTGAGTCTTGCAGATTTAAGTGAGCATAGGCTGGAGTATATGCTAGATATCTTTCTGAAGGTCTATGCCCAAGGGTGACCCTTCCTTGGAAGGAATTCTACATTAAATCTGAAAGCCTTGGGATGAAATTGGCACGAATTTTCAGGAATTTCAGCCTTGAGTGCCTTCAAAACAGACTGAGGAGAACTACTTTCTTGACCCCATGAGCCCAATTATCAAAGGCACTTGTCCCTTTTTCCATCTCATCAACCAAACACATTTTAAATCATTTTTTCCCTTTCTTATTTCCCATAGAAATCTGAACCCTTTAAGGCTGGCATCATTTCCAAATTTCTAAACCATCAAGCCAAGGTACTTCTCACTCTCTTTGCATCATTATAGGACTTGATTTCCATATTTTATTTCTGTTTTGCACTTAAATTCTAATTTAATTTCTTGGGGTTTTTGTGCTAATAATTTATCTTTTAAAATCTGTTTAGTTTCAGCAAGTTTTGCAGATTATTTTTGGTCAATTTTGCTCACTTCTCACACAATAATTCTAGAATAATTAACTTATCAAAATAATTCACACTTTAATAATTGCAAAAGTCTTTCATGGTAAATTCTGTTTCATATGTTCTTGCTATCTTGCATAATGGCAACAGTCCAAGTAATTTACACACTGCTGATTAATTTTGGAAATTATTTGTGCAAGTTACATAATCTCTCAAATTTTACTGTGCATATTCATGGGATGTTAATTCATGGACTTGAACATTAATTGTGGATTGATAAATCAGTTTTGTAACAATTTTTCTACAATTTTCTATTTGAAAGTCTAAGTTTGTGGTTGTCTACAATCTTTCAATTGGGCACTTGTTATATCTGAAGCATCTTGAGTTTTATTGGATTAATCCACATTTGGGCAAGTGATTTTCACCAGTTCATAAATTTGGAAATTACTTGCATTTAAAAGGATCTAATACTTCATAAATCTGAGATCCTTTGAATGACATCTTGCTTCAGAAATTTTCTCAAGCAAGGTCTCACCTTGGGTTTAAAACAATGTGCTTTAATCATTTATTGGGCAAATCACTTCTTGCAATTCACTTAATTTTGGAATACATTTTAATTTGTAGCTAATAAACTCGTTTTAGTCACTACTTAGAGCATTTAATCACTGTGGAGTTTATTTTCTGCACTTTCTTTCAAATTTTAGAATTGAGAGCCCCTAAATGTGAATGGACATGCTATCTTTGTGTTCAAGTTGATGGATGGAGCAATGAATTGTTAAGTATTTTCCATTTCAAAGTGTTTGATTTACTTGGAATTTCAATAACTTGCACACTCAAACATTTTCTTTTGGGGAATTAAGTTAATAACTTTTCTTGTGAATTCACTGGTATGTTTAATCAAGTTAGAATTGATCCCCTCCAAGCTCTCTTCATAAGGAATCATCTAATCAACCCTAGGGAAGCCCCCCTTGACCATTGAAAGTTGGTCAAAAGTGAGAGAAGTCAGCACTAAGGTGACAGTGGTGCTTTCTTCCGAAATTGCTTCTTGGTAGCACTAGTGAACTGTTAAATCAAGTTGTAACAATGAGAAAGAACCTAAATGAGGTTTGAAACATCAATTAAAGCAATTCAAATGTATCTATAGATTCTATACCCAAGAACCCAATCCATTTGTCAGAGGTATAGTCCACAAACTCTGGCATTGGAACACCGACATATAAGGTGCACAGATCATAAGAAATAGATAATAAAGACACTCAAAATGGGAAATGATACAATAGAAATATAACTAACAGAACCAATGAAACTTGTTGACAAGTACATCACCAAATATTAAATATCATCAAGAGGACATTCCTCATAAATGTGAGATCCAAGCAAAATCAATGCCAATTATTCTTGTCTTGCACCTATCGATGGCATAGTTCTTATTCATGAGCATTTGAGTCAAAGATGATATAACTACTCTATGAGGTTGCCACAGCCATACCTGACGCCCAAGTTTTTTCTCTCTAAATATGAGCACCGATGTTGCAATTAATAAGCATAGACCATGACCCCAATCACCAAACATAACAGCAAACAAAAATGGAAATGTGATTATTGTGTATACTGTAGGATTTGCTTCCCGATACTTTGCCATGCTGCAATGCTCAAAACATACATGTTATTAATATCAAAGGCTTATCCATTTTCCTGACAATTTGTCAAGATAAAATAACCACAACATAAATTGTGCAAAGCCAAAATTCAGGTAGCTTCTAAACAAAGACAATCAAAATTTGCATTGCAATATTCAACCACATTTACACACTCTATCTGCAATTCCATGTCTACACGACAATATAAACATAACCAGATCTTTTGTCGCAATCAATTAATGCTGAAGCAATCAACATTTTAACATTATCAGTAAACAATGGTTAACAATAACTAAGTACTCATATTTTTAAGTTCTTAAAATCGTTTTGGGTTAGATGAGCATGTGCCAATCTCAAAAGGATAGGGTTTCTTAATTTTAAATTTCCTAAACAATGCCAACGTATTTTCTGATAGAGTTAATACGTCATATCATTGTACATTAATATATGTTAGTACCTGGTGTTAGTAGAAGTCAATAAAACATTACAATATCAGAATTTAAACATAAAATATCATGACATTGATAAAGAGGACAAAGATGTCACAGGACATTAATAAAGAGGACAAAGACATGTTATGCGCATCATTCTGTCTTAATCATAATACTAGTTAGTTGTTATGATGTTTGCTGCCTCCAAGAGATTGTAATGTGTGATTTTCATTTTCATTTTTAAATAATACAGTACCTTCTCTTTTCCTTCTCTGTAACTTTGTACATATTTGTGTATGTGAATTGTTAAATGGTATCAGAGCCATGGTTTTAAGGCAACTAGGAAGCACAAAGTGCAGGAATTTCCTAAAAGAATTATCAGTGAGATATTGCCCTCAAACATAGAGATTAGAACCCAGTTCTAAAGCATCTGAAAAAACACTCCTCATAAAGTTATTATGCTGAGATTCGAATCAGAATCAGTTTTCCCTAGAAATACAGCTTGGCTCAAACTCAGAGCAGAATTTCCCATTGACTCAGAATTTCCATTGACTCAGTGTACAATTTGACCGAATAAAAACTACATAAGTATTCAAACTTCAATAACAAGATATATTCTCATTTACATTAAATACAAATCCAAACTATTGGGCACTGAATATGCAAAGTTCAGTAATTTATAACTCACTTAAGGAGCAAATAGGCAAAAATTCATCAAGATAAATAAACTCTAAGCTCTAAAATATTTAAAATTAATTTTTTGAGAGAAATACACTAACATAGAGCCTCTAAGTTTGTCGGATTGTGGTTTGGTGCTTGAGATGGGATGTTGCCATACTAGTGACCCAAGTCCAATCCCGACCAGCATAGGGCCTTGGAAATTTAGTTGTTAGCATTCATTCAAACATTTCAAACAAATAAGTGAGGCTCTAAATGGCCTCTAGAGTCTAAAATCATCATACTGATATATAATGAGAATATAGCATACTATATCATACAATAATATCTCTCGTTTCCTTTGGATCATCATCATGGTCTAAGTGTGTCCTGAAGGTCCAATACCAATGTCACCCAACTCTGGTGATGAAATTTAGTTGTTAGCATTCATTCAAACATTTCAAACAAATAATCGAGGCTCTAAATGGCCTCTAGAGTCCAAAATCATCATACTATAATATACTGAGAATATAATATACTATATTATACAATAATATCTCTTGTTTCCTCTGGATCATCCTCATGGTCTAAGTGTGTCATGAAGGTCCAATGCCAATGTAACCCAACTCTGGCGATGAAATTTAGTTGTTAGCATTCATTCAAACATTTCAAACAAATAATTGAGGCTCTAAATGGCCTCTAGAGTCCAAAATCACCATACTATAATATAATGAGAATATAGCATACTATATCATACAATAATATCTCTTGTTTCCTCTGGATCATCCTCATGGTCTAAGTGTGTTCTGAAGGTCCAATGCCAATGTCACCCAACTCTGGCGATGAAATTTAGTTGTTAGTGTTAGAATTCATACATTCATAGCATAATAATATAAATGCATAACCAAGATCACTAGAAGAAAGACAAAGCACAAAACATGACAACAGAGTTTATCCTGGGAAACCCAAACGGGAGAAAACCCAACAACCTTTGTATAGAGATGATAATCCTGAGATTAGAGTACAAAAGGTAAAGGAGAAAATGTGAAAATGCTTTCCACAAGTAGAAACCCCAAAACAACTTCCTTCTCCAGCTTGTTCGAACTTCTCTCTCTCCCAAGTGATGCGCAATTGTGAAGTGAGTGAATGACATAATGAGGTGCACTTTACCTCTTATTTATACAAGTGCAAACATGAAAAATCCCTAACTGGGCCAGGCCGACTTCACCTGGGGGATTAAAAATTTTAATTTTAATATTTTTCTTTTGCTTCTTTGCACCCCAAGGTTTACATTGATTCTTTCATGTGTTTATATAAGTGATTACATCAAGTTCATCTCCCTTAGGAAGTACAATCAAGTACAATGAAAGTACAATAATAATATCTTCTGAAGTTGCACAAAATCCAACACTCCCTCTCAATGAGGAAGGTATTATTCGGTCTTCATTTGCATCACGATCAATTGGTTTCATCTTGTACATCTATGCTGTCTGCATCATCTCTATACATGCTGAAGGTTGTCCACATAGTCTCAGTCCATTAAGAAGTGTCATCATGCATCATCTTCACCAGTCCTTCGGTGAGTCCAGGAGAATCACTCAATCCAGGATCCAGGAGAATTACTCAATCCTGGATATCTGAGACATCTTCACTAGTCCTTCGGTGAGTCCAGGAGAATCACTCGATCCTGGATCCAAGAGAATAACTCAATCCTGGATATCTAAGATATCAACTATACCATCTCTGCTATACCATTTGCCACCTGTCTGTCTCATATGCCGATGGGGTCCCCCCATACCTGGCTGAGATCTCAGACGAGCAAATGAGCACGACCATCTACTACCAGTTCGTCTCAGCTGCCAATGGAGTCCTCCCATACCTGGATGAGAACCTAAACGAGTAGAGGTACCAGTGCAATCACACGAGCAACTGTTGATTGTCCTACTCATCTGTCGATGGGATTTATCCCATACCTGGCTGAGTAACTGGACTGCAGCCTATGGGATTTCTCCCATATCTGGCTGAGTAACTGGACTCTAGAAGGTACCTGGGTGAACCCGACCAACTGCTAACTGTCCTACTCATCTGCCTATGGGATTTCTGCCATATATGGCTGAGTAACTGGACTGCAGAAGGTACCTGGGCAAAGCAGGGCAAGCATCTCAATGTCATCTTTCCCTCTCAAGGAGGGACACGTTTTCTTCGAATCCAAGTCTTCCGCGAAAGTATTCAAACTTCACCCTGGGAAGTGCCTTGGTAAGAACATCTGCAGTCTGGTCGTCTATCGGTACATACTGTAACTCGACCGCACCTTTTTGCACCATATCACGAATGAAGTGATATCGAATCTTGATATGCTTCGACCTGTCGTGGAATACAAGATTCACTGACATCTGCACACAGCTCTGGTTATCACAATGAATCACGGTCGGCTCTGGAATCTAGCCGAACAATCCTACCAAGAGTTTACGAAGCCAAACTACTTCTCGATTTGCTATGCTAGCATCCATGTACTCGGCCTTTGCATTACTAAGTGCTACCAAGTTCTGCTTCCTGCTACACCAGGAAATAACTGCAGAACCCAAACTGAAGCAACATCCGGAAGTACTCTTCCGATCTGCAACACATCCGGCCCAATATGAGTCTGTAAACCCCTGCAATCTCAGGTCACAATCTGAAGCAAACTTCAATCCATATTCCATAGTGCCACATAAGTATCTAAGCACATGTTTTGCAGCAATCAGTGAATCTGCCTCGGTTCGCACATCAACTGACTGAGGTCATTCACAGCAAAACATATATCTGGTCTAGTGGTGGTCAGATACATCAATGACCCAATCAACTGGCGATACATGGTGGGATCAATCAAATCAAAATCTGAAGTAGAATCTCTCAACTTCTTCCAATTTGCATCCATCAGAGTAGCCATGGACTTGCAGTCCAACATCCCGAATCTTTTCAATATATCAATGGTGTATTTTCCTTGTCCTAGGAAAATCTCTTTCTGCCTCTGCCATACTTCTAATCCCAAGAAGTAGTGCATCAATCCAAGGTCTTTCATTTCAAACTTATATGCGAGATTCTTCTTACACCATACAATAAGTTTCTCATTTCCTGTGAGAAACAGGTCATCAACTTTTAATACCAAAATCAGTGGGTCGTCATCTACAACCTTGTAGTAAAGGTTGGGGTATGCATCACTCTTGGAAAATTCCAAGCTCACCAGGAATTCGTCTATCTGTCCATACCAAGCACGGGGTGCTTGCTTGAGTCCACACAGTGCCTTTTTCAATCTGCATACATGAGACTCCTTTCCTTGGACAATAAACCCATCTGGTTGTTCGATGTAAACTTCTTCCTCAATAACACCATTGAGAAAGGCTGCCTTCACATCCAACTGATGCAACTTCCATCCCATAGCTGAAGAAATAGCAATAATGGATCTGAACGAGGTATATCAGGCCACAAGAGCAAATGTCTCATCATAATCGACTCCCTCTTTCTGAGAGAATCCTTTGGCTACAAATCTAGCCTTGTATTTCCCATACGCTCCATGCTAAGTCTGTTGTGCTCATCTAGGTCTTTTTCGACCTACTGCAACATTTCTTGGGAGATCAACTGGATCAATGGAATCGATAGGTTCATCCTTTTATGCTAACTCCCTCTTGAACTGAAGGGGGAGATGATCTCATTTCCTTTGGTTCTAGCATTTCTTCATCAATCTCCATGTTTGATCCTCTACCTTTCTTGATAGCTATTTTTTTCTTCAAGGGTCACATCCCCGCTGACTTCAATCTGTCAGGATCCTAGGATGTAGATTCTGAAAGTCTTTGAAGACTCACTATATCCCACAAAGGTTCCCTTCTTGGTTGAAGGTTCCAACTTGGGCACATGTACATAGACTTGACAACCAAATATCTGAAGGTGGCTCACTTCTGGTTTCACTTCTGTGAAAGCTTCCTCCGAGGTCATCCTTCTAGGCTGAGAGTCATATTCCAGGAAGCTTCTTGTTGAATCATCAACGGGATTCATATGTTCATCGGAACAAGTCTTCTCTTGTAGGCCAAATCACATGGTCTTTTCCCTACAAGTCAAATCCCGACTGATGATCAGTGACATTGTATAATCAAATACAAGGGCAACAATTTACACAAGCATCTTAGCTAATACTTTAGCACAACAGTCATAAACATTTCTTCTAAATACATCTGGGAACTATCTAGATGTATGCTATCTCCACTAGAACATGCCGTCAAGAGTGTGCACTACTCTAAGCATGCAGGAAGGAGATATCATCTAGACTAGATCCATTATGTTTAATGAAGTGTTGTGTAGCTCATATGCATAATAAATACAACAAGGTAAACTATATCAACTGCTCAATGCACTTCCAGATAGATCTGCATATAATGAAGATAAATAAGACAAAATAGATCTATATAAGCAAGAAGGACAAATACTTATCTCTAATTGTTTTTGTGTGTGGGTTGCCACTGCCTTCTTGTGGGAATCAAGAGAGATCTTTGTTCTTGCAATCTGGATCTTCATATCTTTTAGAAGAGGAACTTCGAACAATCACCATTCCTTGACTTCTTGTGAGGAGTATCTTCCTCAACATCAACAGTGGATGCTGCATGCTTCCTTTTAGTTGAACTTCGACAGCTATTGGCGTAGTGTCCATATTTTCTGCACCTATAGCATTGAACTTGAGATATGTCCTTCTTCTCCTTTTGATCTGGGTAAGGACTTGATCTCCTATCTTGGTGCTTGTGTTTATGGAACTTCCTACCTTTTCCCTTACCCTTCTTGGCATGGGAAACAAAAGCTTGGTTCTCCTCAGGTTGAGTGCCATGGAGTCTTTGACGTGTTGTAATCCTGGTCTCCTCCTGAGTGCAATCTTCCCAGAGCTTATCAAACTTTGGTAGTTTGGATCTACCACTTATGCTTTGGATAAAGGACTCCCATGATGGTGGAAGACCATTCAGAGTGGTGTTGACAAGCTCCTTTTCATCAATGGGATCTCCACTGGTACCAAGCTTGTCCCTTAGTTCTGTGATCCTCATGAAATACGAGGCAATGGATTCTGATTTGGATATCTTCATATTTGAGAGCTGGTTTCTCAATGTCATGGATACATTGAGGGTAGTGTGTTCAAACAACTTCTTTATGGTCTTGAATATTTTCCTAGCAGTCTTCTTTCCGGAAATTTGTGGAACCAAATGATCTCTCACTGAGTCCACTAGAATCCTTCTTGCTCTGGCATCATTCTTCCTCCATCAGACTTTGTCTTCTTCGGCTTCTGGTTCAGGGACCACCTCATTTACAATTTGTAATAGGTCATTTTCTTCTAATAGTAGAAGAACCCTAGAATTCCAAGAGATAAAGTTGGAAGCTCCTTCCAAACGATCTTCAACCTTCATACCAATCATCTTGACTGCAGATCTGGTTCAGAAACCCTAGCAGGAGCTAGGTCAAAAATGAAAGTTGATAATTTGAAAAACTGAAACCATAGGTAGATGCGCCTTTCCAAGGCGAGTTGAATTGAGGTAGGGCTGATCCATATTTGTGGAGAGAAGTGGGTTAAAACTGAAACCCTAATTTCTGCTGCAGCTGCAGAATTAGGTAAAAAATTGAAAATTCTCGGAATTGAATTCCGTCTTCACCAAAAGATGTGCCTTGCCAAAAATGAAATTCCTAAGGCTCTTTTTCTCCAAAATGATGGGTGAAGACTTCACAAGATGAAACCCTAGTTCCGGCAAGGTTCTGACAATGTTCTAACAATGGCTTCTTCTAGAAATGCTCTGATACCATGTTAGAATTCATACATTCATAGCATAATAATATAAATGCATAACCAAGATCACTAGAAGAAAGACAAAGCACAAAACATAATAACATAATTTATGCTGGGAAACCCAAATAGGAGAAAACCCAACAACCTTCGTATAGAGATGATAATCCCGAGATCAGAGTACAAAAGATAAAAGAGAAAATGTGAAAATGCTTTCCACAAGTAGAAACCCCAAAACAATTTCCTTCTCCAGCTTGTGTGAACTTCTCTCTCTCCCAAGTGATGCGCAATTGTGAAGTGAGTGAATGAGATAATGAGGTGCACTTTACCTCTTATTTATACAAGTGCAAACATGAAAAATTCCTAACTGGGCCGACTTCACCTGAGGCAATTAATAATTTTAATTTTAATATTTTTCTTTTGCTTCTTTGCACTCCAAGATTTACATTGATTCTTTCATGTGTTTACATAAGTGATTACATCAAGTTCATCTCCCTTAGGAGGTACAATCATGTACAATGAAAGTACAATAATAATATCTTCTGAAGTTGCACAAAATCCAACAGTGAGCATTCATTCAAACATTTCAAACAAATAATTGAGGCACTAAATGGCCTCTAGAGTCCAAAATCATCATACTATAAAATAATGAGAATATAGCATACTATACCATACAATAATATCTCTTGTTTCCTCTGGATCATCCTCATGGTCTAAGTGTGTCCTGAAGGTCCAATGCCAATGCCACCCAACTCTGGCGATGAAATTTAGTTGTTAGCATTCATTCAAATATTTCAAACAAATAATTGAGGCTCTAAATGGCCTCTAGAGTCCAAAATCATCATACTATAATATAATGAGAATATAGCATACTATATGATACAATAATATCTCTTGTTTCCTCTGGATCATCCTCATGGTCTAAGTGTGTCCTGAAGGTCCAATGCCAATGTCACCCAACTCTGGCAATGGAAGCAACTCCAAGTCCATCCAAGTGAAGTTGTCCTCTAGAAAAGTTGTTCACTGACTCTCCACAACCCAATCTGAGAAGGGATCAATCTCCTCCTAGACTGTGGAATCTGCAATAGATGCGTTGTTCAACTGGTTGTGCCTCATCCGAAGATTGTACCACACCAAGAACAAATCATTCAAATATTATTGTTCTAAATGGTTTCTCTACTTCAAGTGAATGCACTCAAACACACTCTAGTTGTGTTCATGCCCAAAAGTACTACCTCTCTGGCTGAGGATACAAAATGCAAACTTTTGCAACTCAGGGAAATGGGAACCAAATTGGTTCCAACAATAAGTTGCAATAAGGAAAAAGTAATAAAATGAAACAATGATAAATAATACATATAAAATTTTAAATTTTAAATTCTGGAACCTAGAATACTGAACTATATAACTTAAAATCTTTATAATTGCTTACCTAGTTGGGTTTTGTCTCTTTGTCGAACAACCAATTCTCAAAGCCATGGGAATGCCTTAAACAGAAAAATTAATTGCAAATACAAAAAGAGTATTGTCTTAATTTTCTAAAACAAGAAATCAACAAACTAAATATACAATAATGAATGTTTAAACTGCAAGAACTTAGTTCTGAATTTGCACAGGATTTTACTAACAAATATCCTTCAATCTCAATGCATTTGGATAGACAGATGCAAATCAATTTCCCACAAAATTCAGCTCCAAATTTGCTTGGACAATCTGTGAAAGTGACGATTCCAAATCTTCCAAAAACTCACGATGAAAAGTGTGTGAAGCAAAAGGAAGTGGGGTGTGTTTATGGGTTAAGGGTTTTAAGGGGCTTCGATGGGTTTTTGGGGGAGTTATTTTTTTATTTTCACCTCTTTTTGGATGATTAGACCTACAAGTAGGTGGCAAAATCAGCCTATCAGACTCAGTGGAGTCATTGTTGATTCGGCCGAGTGGTTGGCTTCCTTCTTGTTAGGATATTTCAATACTCCATCCTTGCTTGTCGTACCTAGCATTATTTATTTTTCCTAGTTGTTGATGATGTCATTTGCCCCCTAGTGGTGTGTAGATGTCATCCAGGATCCATCTCCACCTTTTGAGCTCTGCATGCATCATTTTAGGACCACTTCAGTCAGTTCCCTATTTTATAGGAACCTACTGAGTGTTCCAATGCAGTCCACCTGAGTTATCTGACTCTTGTGGGGGGTTAGAGCTCTGGATGCCATTGATTGTGGCCTCATGCGCCCTTTTCAGACTGGCATGCATAACAGACTCACTATTGTGCCCTCCTTAATCAGTTAACTGATTGTGACTTCAGTTAACTGAGTTTAGGTTCAATTCAGTTGGCTTTGAGTCTTCCGAGCACTCCAGTGGTGATAATCCCTATGTTAGACCAACTGAGGTTTGAATTGTCCTGCATGATACGAATTCTCTCCATTGTAATATCATTGTTTATTATACTGATTATTGCAACATGTGATACTATTCTGCTCCTATCTGAGTTCTGCTACATTATTATTCTTCTGCTCTTTTTTACTACAGTTTTCACTCTTCTTCAAATTTTCTGCTCATTCTTTCTTTGTGAGGTATCCTTAGCTCTTTTGATCTGCTGTGACATGGAATTTCACATGGTATCAAAGCCATTTGAACGAATAGGTTGAGCAGCTGCTTTCGGTAGTGCACCAAAAGCCTCTGGATTTTCACAGCAAATCCTGGTGCCATTGCATTGAATTCATTAGAGAAATCCAATGAGGTTTAGCCAAGTGTGAAGGATCCGGATAAAAGTGCATATTGTCCTAAAGCAGTGCTCAGTAGTAGTCTACCTCCATTATTGAGAGTTTTTTGCAGGTTATTCAAGTTTTTGAGTACAGCAGCAGTTACAGCAGTTGCAACAATTTTTTCTGCAGTAGCAGCAGTTACAGCAGTTGCAGCAATTTTTTCTGCAGTAGCAGCAGTTGCAGCAGTTTTTTCTGCAGTAGCAGCAGTTTCACCTTGTATTCACTCCAGCAGTTGTAATGGACAATTCGAACTCTCATCTCTCTCCCAAGATCCTGACACCCTTCAATTATCTTGATTGGAGGGCTGATATGCAAATGTTATTGCGCAACAAATCACTGTACAGGGTGACAATGGGAAAGAATCCCGAACCACATTCAGCTATGGAGAAAACCAAGTATCTGAATAGATTGGATGAAGCATTTGGTTTCATGTGTATTCATATTTCCAGAGATCTAATCTTCCACATCGAAGGATTGAAGACTCCAAGAGAGTTATGGTTGAAGTTAGAGACCCTCTTCGGCAAACAAGATGAGCTAAGAGGCCATATTCTGGAAAATGAGTTGATTGCTCTACAACCAAGCAGTTTTGAGACCATTTAGCAATTCTTTTCAAAATTCAAATGTTTGGTTATGCAATGGAAGCAGTGTGGCATTGAGAAGAAGGATGAGCAGCTGATGCTATCCATTCTGAGCAAGCTAGGTCCTGATTTCTCTATCTTTGTCTCTACCTTCCATTCTGGGCGAATGTAAATCCTTGGTTGGAAGATGCCCTCCTTAGATGTTTTCAATGAATCTCTCATCCAAGAACAAGATAAGCTGATACAGATGGGTGCCTTGAAGGCCTCCAAAGGTCAAGCTCTTCTAGCTGGAGAACCAAAAAGTGCGAATAGGAAGGGGAAGCACAAAGGCAAGGATAAGAGGAAATATGAACCCAAGCAAAATGCCAAGTCAATTCCATCCAAAGGAGCCTCCAGCTCTAAGAAGGACAAACAGAAGGGATTTGAGAAATCCAAGTGTTCCTATTGCAAGAAAGGAAACCACCCAGAGAGATCTTGCATGCAGAAGAAGATAGATCAGATGACCAAGCTTCTTGAACAACACATTGCCCTCCCAAAAGGTGCAAGAGAGACTGATTCTGGAAGTGAGTTTGATGGTCATGAGAGTTGCATGCACTGAAGGCTGGATTTTCAAAATCACAAGCCCTCCTCATAGATTCTAGAGCCTCCAACCACATGGTTGCATCCAAAGAATCATTTTCTTCTCTAGATCTCAAAGATGGTCTGATTATTCACATGGGAGACAACTCTCAGATCTTTGCTGAAGGGAATGGCACAGTACATATGGAGCATGGCAAGTTCAAGAATGTTTTATTTGTGCCTTCTTTGTCAGCAAATTTGTTGTCTGTATATCAGATTACTCACACAGGCTCACCAAAGAAAGAGTTCTTTGGTCCTGACACAGTTGACATTTGCAGAGATCTCCACTAGGAAGATTATAGCGAAAGGGTTTGCAAACCATGCCTCCAAGGCATATGAATTCTCACATTTTTTGCCATACTCTCTACCTACCCCATCGGAATTTGATGAAGATCAGAGTGATACCTCTTCTAATGAAGATGAGGATCAAGATCTTGATGTTGAGAATAAAGTTCAAAGAGATTTAGATTCAAATCCAGATCCAACACATGCTCCCAATCCATGGCCAAGGCCAATATGGGATCACAAAGTCCTTGTAGCTGCTGGGAACACGGTTGGGGATCCATCTGACCATATAACCACCAGATCTCAGTATCATGCAAAACTTGCACTATGTCATGCAGATCCACTTCTCTCAGAGAGGTGTTGCATGATGGTGGGGTTTGATCCACAATCTCTTGGAGAGACTTGCCATGGGGGATCTACAACCGGGCAACAATCTCGGTTGTTTGACAAAAGGTACTCAAAGGTTCATGATTTGGACCACAATGAGCCATTCGCTCCAGTAGCAAGAAGGGTTCCTGAAAGACTAGTTTTGGAAAATACAACTTCTACACAGTGGGAGGCACATCATAGGAGCAGATCTAGATCTAGCACCTGCATTGCTAACCTACAGAGGAGCAGCTTGCCAATATTTTTGCAAAGGCTTTCACTGAGGAAAGTTTTTTCCTTCTTTGCTTAGCATGAACGTTCTTTGAGTTCCCTATTGCTGTTCTTTTTGAGGGGGGTATTTTTCCCATGAGGTTTTTCCCCATTTCCTTGGTTTATGGACAATTCTTTATTTTTTATCATTTATTTGATTGTATGGGTGACCTTTGGTCTTAGTAACCAGGGCCCAGGATGCAAAGTATGGATTAAGGGGGGGTGTTAGGATATTTCAATACTCCATCCTTGTCCTACCTAGCATTATTTATTTTTCCTAGTTGTTGATGATGTCATTTTCTCCCTAGTGGTGTGCAGATGTCCTCCAGGATCCATCTACCACCTTCTGAGCCCTGCATGCATCATTTTAGGACTACTTCAGTTAATTCCCTATTCTATAGGAACCTACTGAGTGTTCCAGTGCAGTCCACCTAAGTTATCTGACTCTTGTGGAGGGTTAGAGCTCTGGATGCCACTGATTGTGGCCTCATGCACCCTTTTCTGACTGGCATGCATGACAGACTCACTATTGCGCCCTCCTTAATCAGTTAACTGATTGTGACTTCAATTAACTAAGTTTAGGTTCAGTTCAGTTGACTTTGAGTCTTCCGAAGCACTCAAGTGGTGATAATCCATATGCTAGACCAACTGAGGTTCGAATTCTCCTGCATGATTTGAATTCTCTCCATTGTAACATCATTGTTTATTATACTGATTATTGGAACCTGTGATACTATTATGCTCCTATCTGAGTTCTGTTGCATTATTATTCTTCTGCTCTTTTTTACTGCAGTTTTCACTCTTCTTCAATTTTTTTTGCTCATTCTTTCTTTGTGAGGTATCCTCAACTCTTTAGATCTGTTGTGACATAGAATTTCACACTTCTAACTAGGCCAAGTGTAATAAAACTAAGTCCTTATGGACGTGATCAAACAGTAGACAAAGTGATCACAATAGGCCTTGAGAGACATGGTAGGCACAGTGGAGGCATGAGGGGATACATGTCAACATAAAAGAATTTCCTAACGGTTTTAACTTCGGAACAATTTAATTATTTTCAGCGTCATGAGAGGCAACTGGCGATGTTTCATATATCTTCCCATTTTTGGCAAGAAGCATCTCCCAGACCATCCCTTGCATCCTCAAGGATGTACCGTTCCAAATGAGGACTTCCCCCTACAGTCTCTGAGTCCCTAGTGACAAATCAAACACATGCATGACGTCTCCCAAGAGTGACGACAAGTTCCAATGCAAGTTTGCAACCATGAATATAAGTAAAGCATCTAATATTTAAAGACATATACAAAGGTAAGCAAGCAACCAAGCTATTCATCCCTTCAGATGCTTCAACTTTATGAGCAAAGATTACAAGTATAAGAAACAAAATTTTATGAAGATGTTCAAGCAACCAATAATGTTGTACAAAAATATTTATTGCACATTATTGAGCATGTTAATAATGAGGAAAGAATGTCCCTAGGGTTTAAAAAATCCAACAAACATTACAAATAAGCTAGTAGTTACGATTCATGGGTTCAAGTGGGTGGACAGGGGCGTCATTTTTCTAATTAGAACATGTGCGGTGTATGTGTGGGTAGATGAAAACAAACTTCAAAACTTCAAAGCAATGACAAATTATGTCATTTATGACGGGTATTAGCAAATCCTCTGCAAATTGATGGCCATATGTTATACAAAAACACTACACGGAAATCAATCATGAAAAAAGATGCAAACAAACAGTACCTCAACCCATTATACCCGTAGAGTTTGGTGCTTGACCTTTCCAACTTGAGGTTGTGTTCAGCCTTGTTATTCTCTTACACCGCCTTCGGAGCTTTGTCGACTCGCTGAAGGGGTGTGATCGATAGCTTTACTTGGCTTATCTCTCTTGAGCGGCCATCGCCTCAGCCAACCTTCTAGGCCACTCTAGGTGTTGGTTTACATGTGTTGCGGACCTTTTAGCATCTGACGGTATTGTGATGGACCAACTTCCCCCTTTTAGGTACTCCTTGGATGCACCTGGTTGCCTCCTACCTACCAGGCAAGAGTTGAACAGAATCATTTGATGAGCATGGTTGTCATTGATGACACCACATTAATGACAAAGTTTGATAACATGGCAAAAGAGTTGACAAAGATTGGTGACTTGGCAAGCATGTACAAGCATGACAAAGGTTGATGACATGGCAAAGGACAAAGACTTGACAAAGGTTGATGACATGGCAAAGGGCAGCTTGCGGGCATCCAAAAGGGCATTTAAAGGACAGTCTGTGGGCATATGATGGACCAGCTGCAGGCATATTAAAGAGCCCTTGCGGGCATAGGAAGAGAGCCCTTGCGAGCATCTCTTGTAGCCCCTTGCAAGCATTTCGAAGAAGCCCTTGTGGGCATTTCTTGGCATAGCTATGGACCAGTGTGGGCATGTTAAAAAGACCTTGCGAGCATCATTCTAAGGAGTAGCTGTGGGCAAATAAAAGAGCCTTTGCGGGCATATGATGGAGCAGCTTGAAGGGTTGCAGGCATATGGAAGGACATCCAATGACATGGCAAACAAACAATCACATCTTGATGACATGGCAAACATTTGTTGATGAATATGATAACAGGTGAAGGGTTGGGTCTTGGACCCAAACATTGTTGACTAAAGCCCTTTCTCCTTCATTAAAGGATCGACCACCTAAAATAAATAATAAATGATAAAAAAAATGATAATCTCTTTGACTTGTCGGCCTAGCATAATTTATGGAGAAGTGTATAAATGAGAGACAAAGCTCTAATTTGATGTGTGGATTTCGGTGGAGTAAAAGTGTGAGGAGCTCTAATTTTCGGGGTTGACAGGCAACTGCAGCATGAAGATAAAAAAGATTAATCTATGATTTTCGAGTAAAGAAGAGGCAGCCACAGATGAAAGTGAGACAGCCACTGAGATATGCATTTTGATGAGTGTCTGAAGTTGATCTGATGCAAAACAATACGAAGGAAGGAGTGCAGCAACGAAGGATCAATGAAGAAGAGTAACCAGCAAAGGGAAGGCACAAATCTGAGAAAGTTTGTTGGAGCTCTGAGCTTCAATGATCTGACCAGCAAACAAGGGATTCTTGTTTGATCATTTGATGATGTATGTGATCGCTTTTTTTTTTAAGGAAAGTCGGATACATCTTTTGTAAATTTGTATTGTTGGGGTGTCGGTGCATCCCAGTCAGTTGTAGCTGACAGAATCATCCGGTGGGTGGTGCCACCTTTGGGTTGTAGCCCATTTTGGAGATTGAAGTCTCAATCACAATATAAAAAGTTTACAAAGCTTATCTTGTGATGTGTCTTATGACTTATAGATATGACATGTTTAATTTGATGAGTGATGATGTATAGATTATGGTGAATGATGAACGTTGCCTAAGTATTATAAATAAGTTTTGAAGAAGTTGAAATTGTTATTAAGTGTTGTCCCACTGATTCACCCCCCCCCCTCATTGAGCCATTGTGTCCAACAATTGGTATCAGAGCCTAGCCTTCATCACAAGCCTAACCAGCTTAAAGGAAATCCTTGGACACACATGGATTATTCAGAAAATGGAGCACCTCTTTTTGATGAGAAAAAATATGCAATATGGAGTGCAAAGATGAAGTGGTACTTGCAATCAGTTGGGTATGATTTATGGAGTTCAATTGTAAATGGTTATGTCCCTCCAAAGAAAGTGAAATCAACAACTCGGAAAGAAGCTAGAAGTTACAACTCAAAAGCCAAGGAAATCATACTAGATGGATTACCTGATCCTGTCAAAGAAAGGGTAGGAAAATGTGTCTCAGCTAAAGAGCTTTGGGACAAGCTAAAGGATCTATATTCAGCCGAAGGACAGGAAACTGAAGCCAGTACGATCAAAGAATTGATGCAAAACAAAATCAACCATGAAGGTAAAGGCTCTCCTGAACACTCTGTCTGTAATAACTCATAATGTGACGACTGCTCTCATACGATTGAAGAAGTTGATGAAGGTATTGTGGATTGTGAGGTTGAACTTGTCGCTGCACTAGAAGAGATTGATGACTTAAGAGAGATGATCAAAAAGCAAGCTGAAGAAAACTGTAAAGAAAGAAAAGCAGCACAGCTACTTGTAAGAATACATGTCAAGAAAATTGAATAACAAAGAAAAGGTATGTAATACTCAAAACGCTGAAATTGATTCCCTGAAAGAAGAAATAGCAAGGTTAAGCATGTGTCAAACTCTAGTAGCTAAATATGAAGGAAGTCTTGAACAAAATGAAAAAGAACTCTCAGAACTCAGAGAAGAAAACCATTCTCTAAAGGATCAACTACAAAAATCTCAAGAGGAATGTCAAGGCTTGATAAGACAAATGGAAAACAACCTTGAAGAAGATCTAAGAAGGCAACTCAATATAAAAATTGAAATCTGCCAAAGACAGGAATAGGAAATTCTTTCTTTAAAAAGTTTGGTCAAGGCAAATGCTGAATTAATAACTAATTCAAAGTTTGGAAAAGGTTCTATGATATTGGATCACATTCTCAGCCATCGGAGATCTCCACATGACAAGACAAGGATAGGATTTGACAAGTCATAGAAGAATTCTGAAGAAGGAGAAAGTCCCCAGCCATCTTAAGAAAAAATTGAAGAGGAATCTAGAAGTCATAAAGACAATAGAGAAAAGTGTCATGATCAACAAGGATCAAGGACACAATCAGCAAGAAGGTCTATGTTACAGAAGGGACCATTTAATTCCAGGTATGAAAATAATTTTAATGGTTATTGGTATGCATGTAGTGGTTTTGGTCACAGGGCTATGGACTGTACATTCCATGGAAGAAGTGTTGGAAGTCGAAGTGACACAATTAGATGTTGGACATGTGACCAAATTGGACATATTGTTGCATACTGCCATACGATGAGATGCTACACCTGTGGTGGTTTTGGTCATAAAGCCCAAGATTGTGCAAGTCCAAGAAGACAATCCATGAGAAGTTTTTCATAACCATCAGCAAGGAAAGTAGACGAATCTTGGAAGAAGGATAATTCAAAAAGATTTGAAGACCAAAGGACAAATGTTAACAGCCAAGGACATTCTCAGGTATGGGTGAAAAATAATGTTTTGTTAAACCTGAATGAGGTTGATCATGGTGTTACCCCCCATTTTACATGGGTGTCCACGTATGATCTTGATCCTGGTCTTAACAACAGCATGACTATTGAGAATCCTCAATTGAAGAGCATAAGATTGGTAGACAGTATTTTGGGGAGCAGTAATGAGTATGAGCAGCTGATAAAAGATTCCATGTATCATCAGGATTCACACATGCAGCTGATTCTACAGTCAAGTTCTTGACTACCTTCTGTATAATGTTTCTGTTTTCTTATGCGCGGACACGGATGAGCAAGGAGGATGTATGCTTAAAGTCTTTTTTGATTATCTGTCTACAAGGAAAATATGGATAGACAGGAAGCTAAAGTTCAGAAAGATCATGAAGGTGAAATTGGAGCTTCAGAACCAGGGGAGGTTTTTCATAGCCAGATTTTATCTGATATTTCAAAAGAGAGAGTTGGATCTTGTTGTATTAAGTGGAGAGCCGTGACTTGGGGTTGCCACTCAAAGTACAAATTCTAAAACCTTTGTTACAGCGACCAAGGCTCTGACAGTTTTGAGCTCTATGGAGAATGGTGGAAGCCTGAACACAACGTGTACACTTACAGAGGCAACCGACAGATTTTTAAAGAGTACATGGATTTAGTATTGATGATAATGCAGAAGAATGGAAGTAGAACAGCTATCTACCTGTCAAGATACAGTAAGCAATGATCTCAATGCAGTCATTCGAGAGAGATGGAGATATTGGCTTTAACAATACAGGAAATGCAATCATCTTTTCATAAAAGTAGTATTGGAAGCTGCAAGTGAATGCGAAATGCTAAATGTTTTGACATGGAACTGCCCAGCCATCTGTGTGTTGGAGGTTTTAAAAATTTATGTTTGTTACTAACAGAAATTCTGCATGAGATATGCCGTGTATTCATATCGACTTTTTGAAGTTTCCAGTAGTGGCATTTAAAAGGGGTTACCTTCCACTTCGTAGCTAACTGGCACAAATTTTAATATTACAGTGATCAAGTTTCTGTACAAAGCATTTCCTGTCAGTTCTTCATATGGTTAAAACGTCTCTTGTTAGATCCAGATCCAGCATTACAAAAGCGATCATCCGAGAAAACAAAGGTCAAAGCCACCAGTTATGTTTTACGAGGAGCCCGGCACTTTCTCTTATCTCAGATCGATGAAAAACGCGATTTTGATAGAGACCGTAAACTGGGACTGGCGGTTTGTGTATTACAACTCGCAGTAACTATCAGTCATACGCCGGAAGGACTTGTGAGGATCCACGAGTTTTGCAATAAGCCATGCAAACCATGTTTTCCCATGTTGCGAGCGCTCTTTTACACCTGAGGAAGAGGATGATTTCGTCCAAAAGCAGAGGACAGGGAGTGCCTTTCGGCAGAACGCCGTAGGCATCACTTCAACATGCCACGCATTTCCTTGGCAGCCGAGGCGTTGAGATTGGTTGGCATTTGTGGCAGCCAATTCGTAATTTTTTGGTTATATCGAGTATTCGACAGCAGCAGCAATTCGCATCATTTTTCTGCTTCCTTCACGCTCAGCTCGGGGGGCTTTTTCAAACACCAACTCAAGTTTTAAAAAATCCATTTGTGCTGGTGGTCGAGTTTTCAGTGCTTGACAGTTACCATCGTGGACGTGTTTTTAAGGGATTTTTCTTCGGGCCACTGCCGAGTGATGAAGTCGTGATCGTCGATGGTATCGATGCAGGGTTAAAAGTCAAAAGCCAAGGCTCGGGGTTTTTAGGAATATGATCAGCACACAGTCGAGCTTGCAAACAAAGCAGATGTCACGACCATTTGACAGTCGAGCAGTGGACACGTCTCCTTTTAGCAGCCAGTTGCCAACCAATTATTTAACGCGGAGTTATCTTCGAGGTTCGGTATTCAGCGTTTTAATGCTCGGTGGAAGTTAAGCAACAGGGGTTGCGTCCGCATTTGAAGATTTCTTCCTTGGCAGCAGATTTTTATTCAGAATTTAATGATTGTTTGGGGGCAGTCTTGATTATGTGAATTTTTAGAGCAGTAATCCTACCTACCAAGTGGCCCGTGTACCTGTCTTTATTAACCACTGATCACATTGTCTTCATTAGCCACTAGCCACCAATTACATTGGACTCAATTTTGCATATGGACGTGTTTGGCTAGGGGGTTTTCAGTAAAGTCAAACTGAATGATCTTTCCAGTTATGAGTAAATCGACTTAGACTTTAGTTTAGTTGAGGAAAAAGTGGATATCACTTTTTCTTTATTTTTATTATTATTTTTATGAGAGGTTTTTTGCCTACATAAGGGGCCAGCCTCCTCTTTGTAATCATGGAAAAACCTGGGAACTTCTTCTCCTGTGAACTTAATGAAAATATTATGGGATTCTTTGGACAAATTGAGTGTTTTTTTGTGGCGTGAGCTTGTGATTTCTTTAGACGAGTGTGAGCATTTCCAGATTCGGCGTTTTCCTTTTTTCATGTAAGAGGCCATAGAAGGGTGACAATCCACCACATTGGAAGGCGAAAAATTCTTAGCAGCTGGCCTTCTTTTTCCCTTTGGCGAAGAACTCTTGGAAGCCCGCTTTCGTTTTCCCTTTGTGAGTGTGCATACAAAGGTATTGATCTTTTGTTTGCATAGCGCACCTCCCACATTTAGAGAGGAAGAAGTACTCTTTCTGATCTGTCAAACATTAGACTGAGCATGGCTTCCCCCTCAGTCACATATGACACAAGGCCCCTTTGAACCCTCTTTTGACTCCATTCGCCCCTCTGATATACTGGCACTGGCCTTCTCCTCGAGGACTGATCCTCCCATCTTTCCCATCACCCAAGTAAAAAACCATTTTTTGTTACTATCGTTTCTCTAAGGCAGCCTCTTCATTTCACCTTGCCCTCTGTTGCACTTGCCTAAGTGATCCTACCTTAGGGATACCCCGCTAGAGTTGGAGAAGAGCCAACCTGAAGCGAAGAGGAGAGGAGTGTGGTGACATTGGCATCTCTCCTAAGAGTTGTCATCCAGCTGGTGTATTGCATTTTGGGCTTCAACACACGCATGCTAGTTTTGAGAGACAACACATAGCAGAGTAGATGGCTTCCATATGGCAAGCCAAACTTGAGGTGTTTCAAGGATCTAAGCACACCTTGAGTCCATGGCATTTGGAGGATGGACTCAAGAGCAAAAGATGATTACTCCAAGCAAAGAAACAGGTCCTAGGATCGTGTTTGCAAACATTGACAGAAGGAAAGCTAATGCAAGGCAGGGATGAAGTTTTGGTAAAACAAAAGTGATGCAATTCCGCATGTTGATAGGGGGAGCTTGGAATGTTTAAAACAGCTGCAGAGAGCATACTTGAAGGAGTACAACAGTTTGAATTCTGAAGAGGATATTATTCAGCCTGATTTGACTATGATTTGAAATGGAGTTTGATGATGACAATCTGAGTTATTTGTGACAGCAATGTTATGACTGATAGGGGGAGTATGGTTAGCAAATGAAGTGAATCAACATGTTGATGTTTGGAAAATTGACACATGCTTACCTTTTATGAATTTATTAGATGATTATTGAGCATGACTCTCTCTAGATTTGCATATGATTGACAAGAATGCTTTCAAGAAACACTTGTTACTGACATCTGATTGTATGTGTTATATTGTGAATATAGTTGGTTATAATCCAACTAGACATGTGGAAACCCCTTGATGAATGATTTATGATTGGCATGAGCAGTACATGATTTTATCTCTGATTATGTTAAGGCATCCAAAGATATTTTTAAGAAGAAGACCTCAGGACTAAATCTATCTCACAGTCAAGCAAAAGACATTTATGTTGATACTTTTCAAGTACCGGCTCAGGCAAACAGAGACATCTACATCACTCTTACAAGAATCTTCTCAAGTAGATGATGCTAGAATATTTGATTGAAAAACTTGAAGAAAGATAATTATGCAGTCTTGTTGCAGAAGAGGATAGGAGCAGCAGAAGATTATCCATGTACAACCCTCAAGGTCAAGGGCACAAGGAAGACATATTCAAGCCTATGATTTTTTTTAAGAATGGGCAGATAATGAAGAAGACATTTAGGCATCAACGTTTTAAGTAATGCAAATACAAATTGGAGGAAAGAATTGAAGGAAATCATAGCACACATTCCATGGGCTGATTGGAACAATTTATATTCCTGTAAGAAGTATGATTTGAGGCATAAATGCCAAAAGGAGATTAGCCCAGAAGAAGACCCGAATGAAGTCCAAGGTGAAGATCTTGTATGTTACAGTAAGAAGCAAGTTCTTAGGGAGCTTGAAGTGTTTGGAGCAGCCACAGCACACTTAAAGAGTTTGAAAATTCAAGTGAAAATTTGGATAAATTATTGAAAACGAAGGCATCTGAATTTACTTGGTTTACTGAGAAGTTTAGAACAACTGGAAATATTTTCATCTCTGATTTTGAGGATAGCAGGATAGCAGCAGGAGAACAAAGTGACACAATTGAAGTTTGCACAGTAATTTGCACAAGTGTTGAAGAATCCAAGGTAGCATAGTTTCATCCAAATGACTCGTGATCAAGACATTAGTACAAAACTAAAGATACTAATTTCAAGCAAGTCTGTTACAGACTTTGGGACAGATTCTGGAGATTGGCTAATTGGAACAAATTTTTGGCAAAGTAAGAAGTATTTATTTGGGCAGAAGACTTGACAGCCATAACAGTGAGCAAGATCTCAGGGGGAGTATGTAAATCTACTTGAATAACAATTGGTATTGGCAGCTACAGCAGATTGAAGCAGAGAAGATAGTTAAAGTTTTGTACACCCAGCAGCAGCAATATCCACAGATGTAAAGATATTCAGAAGTTTCCACAGGAAGAAGTATTCTTGATAGGGGGAGCATCTCTTAGCAAGTAAAATGACAAGGTGAAAAAGCAGAAAATCAAGTATTGTCTCAGGCAGAACATGACATAAATTCTTCATGCCAAGTAGAGCAAACATTTCAGGATGATCTCAAGATGTATTCAAGGATACAATTTTGGGGGGGGCATTGTGAAGTTGTTGATGGCTAGGTGATTGGCCCTTTGTCATTAATGTCAAAGGGGGAGAGAAATTTTGAGGAGGTTTCTATAAATGACAAAGGGGGAGATTGATGAGCATGGTTGTCATTGATGACACCACATTAATGACAAAGGTTGATGACATGGCAAAAGACTTGACAAAGATTGGTGACTTGGCAAGCATGGATAAGCATGACAAAGGTTGATGACATGGCAAAGGACAAAGCATGACAAAGTGGCAAAGCACAAAGACTTGAGAAAGGTTGATGGCATGGCAAAGGACAGCTTGCGGGAATCCAAAAGGGCATTTAAAGGACAGTCTGCGGGCATATGATGGACCAGCTGCGGGTATCTTCTAAGGCCCCTCGTGGACATTTCATTGGAGCTAGTGGGCATAGGAAGAGAGCCCTTGCGAGCATCTATTGTAGCCCCTTGCGGGCATTTCTAAAGAACTCTGCGGGCATTTCTTGGCATAGCTATGGACCAGTGCGGGCATGTTAAAAAGACCTTGCAGGCATCATTCTAAGGAGTAGCTACGGGCATATAAAAGAGCTTTTGTGGGCATATGATGGAGCAGCTTGAAGGGTTGTGGGCATATGGAAGGACAATCAATGACATGGCAAACAAACAATCACACCTTGATGACATGGCAAACATTTGTTGATGAATATGATGACAGGTGACGGGTTGGGTCTTGGACCCACACGTTGTTGACTAAAGCCCTTTCTCCTTCATTAAAGGATCAGCCACCTAAAATAAATAATAAATGATAATCTCTTTGACATGTCGGCCTAGCATAATTTATGGAGAAGTGTATAAATAAGAGACAAAGCTCTAATTTGATGTGTGGATTTCAGTGCAGTAAAAGTGTGAGGAGCTCTGATTTTCGGGGTTAACTGAGGTAGCTGCAGATGAAGATAAAAATGTTTAATCTCTGATTTTCGGGTAAAGAAGAGGTAGCCACAGATGAAAGTGAGACAGCCACTGAGATATGCATTTTGATGTGTGTCTGAAGCTGATCTGAGGAAAAACAGTACAAAGGAAGAAGTGCAGCAATGAAGGATCAGTGAAGAAGAGTAAACCGCAAAGGGAAGGCACAAATCTGAGAGAGTTTGTTGGAGCTCTGAGCTTCAATGATCTGACCAGCAAACAAGGGATTCTTGTTTGCTCATTTGATGATGTATGTGATTGCTTTGGTTTTTTAAGGAAAGTCTCTGTCTGATACATCTTTTGTAAATTTGTATTGTTGGGGTGTTGGTGCATCCTAGTTAGTTGCAGCTGACAGAATCATCTGGTGGGTGGTGCCACCTTTGGGTTGTAGCCCATTTTGGAGATTGAAGTCTCTAATCACAATATAAAAAGTTTACAATGCTTATCTTGTGATGTGTCTTATGACTAGCTTATCTTGTGATGTGTCTTAAGACTTATAGAGATGACATGTTTAATTTGATGAATGATGATGTATAGATTATGGTGAATGATGAACTCTTCCTAAATATCATTAATGATCTTTGATTAAGTTTTGAAGAAGTCGAAATTGTTATTAAGTGCTGGCCCACTGATTCACCGCCCCCCCCCCCCTCTCAGTGAGCCATTGTGTCCAACATCATTAGAGATGACATTTATAGACAGTTTGTGCAGGTTACTTGGATCAATCCTCAAGGGAGGTTACGTTCCAAGATGGCCTTCTACACTACACACTTCTTGGATATGAGGGACAGTCTCATCGTTCGGCTCCCTTACACATTCTGTCACTGGGCACATGCTCTTCGTATTCCTTTAGGCCAATTCAGAGTGGGCTCTCACCGTCTCTGGGAAGAGACAAATCACCAACTCATTGGTTAGACAGGATATGCCAGGTATGTCACCTTCGAGAGGTTGACACCGAGGAGCACTTCATCTTTCGTTGTTCTATTTATTACAAGATCCACGAACGATTTCATTGTCTTTTCAGGGACCTTCTTCTCACAAAGCTTCAGACTTTGACTAGATTCTTCAGATACTCCGATCACAGATGTTTGGCCTTATACTTGGAGGAGGCCCTCCAACTTTGCTCCTTCACCCTCCAGCGACATCCGCAGTCGGGAGTTGTCTCCACTCAAAGTATCATCTCCACCTTTCTAGTGCTTCTTTCCTTTAGAGGCACCAAGCAACAGGCAAATGGGGGCACTAACCTCGACCGCCAGTTAGGATACGATAGTCCACCCCCACCTTTGTCCAACACCAGCGACGGAGACAGTCTCGATCCCATCTTGATAGTCAAGCAACTTTATCTAGGATGTGGCAACAAGCTCCCTCCTCTTGACAACGACTCACTACCCATTGCAATTCCCCTTCTAGCTTCTAGCTCTTCCTCTAGCCAGAGTATTCGTCTAAGCTTCCTCCAGTCAACCTCGGATGGTAGGAGATATATTTTCGATGCTTCCAGGGTTTCCAGTGCCCCGACAGTCGGGAAACTTTATCCAGGATGCGACAACAAGCTCCCCCCTCTTGACAACGGCTCACTACCCATTGCAATTCCCCTTCTAACTCTTCTAGCTCTTCCTCTAGACAGAGTATTCGTCTGAGCTTCCTCCAGTCAACCTCGAATGGTAGGAGAGATACTTTCGATGATTCCAGGGTTTCCAGTGCCGTGTGATAGTGGCAGTTTCACCATTTTTGCAACACAACTCTCGAATCCACTCCCTTTAAACATTTTCCTGTCTTGGATGTGCTCTCTTCATATCTCTATTTGTATATTTTTCTACAAGAACGGCTCTCCAATTATGGAGTTAGAGATAGATTTGAGTTTTGCTTTTAGCTCTTTATAGGAGCTACTTTAGGTCTCCCACTTTGAATTGTTATCATGGTACTGCATAGTCCCATTGACCTACTTTTTGTGGTCATTTGTTGGACATTAATAAAATTATCTTATCTTATTTTATTTTGTTTTGGGCCTTGGCGTCTTTTTTTCCCTAATTAGGTCAAGTGCTAACATAACATAGGGTTTCTTAGCCTTGCCCTAATTGATTCAAATATTGTATTGCCAATTCTTAGGAGAAACACTATCCCCGATCTCTCATTGCCGGGTGGAATAAGACCTAGGTCCATTTCCCTCATCTTCGCCATTTCAATTTTAAAAAATTCCTTCTACTGTATTGGAAAAAAAACAGATATATGAAAAAACCCTAAAAATTGAATATTTTTAAAAAATCCCCCCAAAAAAATTGTCACTGTACTTGATTAGTATTAATTTTACTTGCAAAAATCCAAAGTTTACCACGGTTATTTATTTATGAATTATTTATCTTGAAAACCCATAAATAGTCAAAAATTCCCCCAAAAAGTGTGTTTTGCAGTTTGAAGAGGCCTTAAAGTAGGGTGACGTCAGCCCTAGAAGAGTGAAGCCAGCTCCTTGTGGCTGGTACAGCCCTAGCGCAGGTCTGGTTGATTGTTTAGCAGGCCCACATTTGACAAAGGACAAACCCCAAGGGGGTTGGAAAAGGTTCAATCATCATCCACAAGCATTGCTGGTTGCCCTAGGGGGGTTTTGAAGTAAAAAAATCAGAGATATTCATCATTTGCAAGCTGATATAGATCTGAAGTGTTTTAACAGCCATAGATTGCAGCAAGTATCACCAACCTTGAGGTACAACAAAAAGTACAAGACTTGTCATTGGTTGGTGAAAGATAAGAGACATCTATCGGTGACTTTTCAAGAGTTTGATTCAAGTTTCATTACAAGCTATTGGTGCTGATTTTTAAATCAGTTCCATTGATATATATTAGTGATCAAACAGTACCAAGTTGTATTGTTCCTAACCTCCTAGTCATCGAGTATTTACCGAATATCTTGTCGACTCCATCATGCACTAGTTGACTAATCTAAGAGGGGGGTTTTGTTAGAAATAGAATTGTTCTATTTTACAGGGCTACTTCTATCTTGTTTTGGGAAGCCTCCCGTGGCAAAAGGAGGACTAAAGAGAGAGGACAATGCATTGTGGAGACAATGGGTGCATCTGCTAAGAATTTGCCAATCTTAGCAACTGCTCTCGTGTCCTATCGGAAGGGTGTTAATTTATGCGGTAACAAGGCATAAACTATCAATCACTCTTGTGGGATAACAAGAGGTATAGTGGGATTGACACCTAAGTTTAGAGCCCAAAAAGTTCCCCAGTTTCCCTTGTGTGTTTCCCAAAAAGGGGTACATTCATGATTTTCAACTTATGGAAAAAGCAAAAGAAACACAAATGAATATACAACAGCAAAACCAAGGAAAGAATGTTACAAGGGAGCATCAAGATATCATGCTCAACAAACAGGTCAAAAGACTTCAGAATATGATGCAAACACTACAAAGGAACCTCACCTATAGTCACGCAACCAAGTCAAATCTCTACAACCAGATAAAGATGATGCCACCAACAAAACATGCTCAATTAAGGACAAAGCATATTTTAATGGGGCAGCAATGTAATAAAGATAATAATAATAATCAGGTTAATGAAAGATCAAAGGACACACATCCCTTCACCTTGAAATCAGTCAATGTATATTTATATACCGTCACAAGGTTCATTGTAATCATCAATTCATATCAATCAATCATTATTCATTACTCTAATATACAATTGCTGAAATACTACTGTCAATTTCAGTAATAAGCAGGGACTGTTTATTTCACATTTTATGTCCTGTTGCTGTTGCATTCATTTTCATTTTGTTTCATCTCATTATAGGGGGGTTCTTTTGCACCCAATTATTTTGGTTCAGCTATTATTGCGGTTTGTAATCACTAGTCCCATTTACCTACTTTGGTACATTAATAATAATTTCAATTTATGAATTTCAAGGGTCTACAGATCTAGAATTTGTGTCAAGAAATTCAAGGAACAATAATCACTATCAGAGGAGAAACAATTGAACTTGAAGAGATGGACTTAATGTGAAACTGATAAGGTGAATTATTAAAGCCAAACACACTATATTTTAGTCATATCGTGAAACAATCTGCTCAATAGCTTAAAAAGACCATTACTCTTATACATGACAAGGTAAGTGTAAATCAGGACAATTCCATCAAATATGTGAAATGAGGATTAGAATGTTTCCCATTTTAACAAAAATATATCTTCATGTCTGATTGACAACAGTGAGGTAATTGTACTCACCCATATGCATCAACGATTTCTTGGAAAGCCCCAGTGAACTTGTTGGTCCTAAAATATGTAGGTGGTGACTCAGTGGCATGCAGTGTATGGAATATGCTTGGAACTTGTGAGTTACTTGCAAAGGCTGCACGATGTAATGCATCTTGAATCTGTGGCACAGAAAGAGTGGCCCCTACTTGTATCATATTGTAGATCCTACCAAATAGCAAATAAAACATACAAATGACAAGAACATACATAGAAAAAACAAATCAATGGAAGTTGGCCATGGAATAAGCTTTAATCTCCATTTAAACCACAGGGCGAATAAAGCGGAAAAATCCCAAAAAACATTAGGAAAGAAAAGGAAACAAGAAAACTACCTCAGCTTTTGCGTAGACAGGGCACCAGCCCTCCCCAACAAGACACTTTGTGGTCACATCAACATTAAGCATGTTTAGTGTGTGATAAATAGCTTTCTCCTTTTTCACCTAGGCAATACAAACAAATCCGTTTTAGGAGTTTATCATTGATAATGGTTTCACTGTCCCACTGTTCTTGCTCCTTGTATTTGATCTCTCTCAATACTCCTCCTCTGGCATAGCTCAATTCAAGAGTGTCATTTCCATATTATATTCATAATGGCTTTTCAATGAGGATCTAAACTTTTAGTTTTGGTTCAACTGCCTAGTAAAATGAAAGTTTAAACAAGTCAAACCAAATAGTTCCATTAGAAAGAACATGATTACCAGCACAGTCCATTTTTCTAAGTGGTACCCAATCGTTGTAAGAACATTGTTTCGATGACGGATGCCAGCATCAACTGTTGTTTTAAGTTCAGAAATTCTTTCAAGTACCTGCATAAAATAAAAATATAAAACTAGTTTTGAGAACATATGATAGAGTTCCAACTTCAATCCACACTTCTAAGTAGACAATTTTAATGGTTTCTCCATTTTTATAAAGAAATAAAAAATTGTTAAACTTGTATATAGCATATCTAACTTAATTGTCCCATCAGATCAGTAAGATCTTTTTCAAGATGAAAACAACAAGAGCCTAATTACCCCTGTTGGAAATTACCAGATCATATTAGAACACAGCTCGAATGAATTCAAGGGGGTGGTGAGGGGGGAGTTAAAAGTTAAAAATAATGCACAGAAAAAATACCCAATAAAGAGACATATACAAACTATTAATGGTTAAATTGAGCTTTTCACATTCTACTTCTAAAGTCAAGGGCACACCATGACTACGCCATTATGTCAAATCAGTTACAATGGCACAAAGATCCCTCTAATGACCATGTAAATTAGAGGCCATTTATATCATGTTAATATTGAATTTGAGCTTCAAGGATTTCATTAATCTACACTAAGATTTCTAACTAATTCAACATGCTAAGTTTTAAAAACAAGACATGTTCCATGTTAGTTTGTTGCTCCAAATATCATCGCTGCATCATTTCTTTCATTTGTCATCATTTC
The DNA here is from genome assembly GCA_027924585.1 of Larix kaempferi. NCBI lineage: Eukaryota > Viridiplantae > Streptophyta > Pinopsida > Pinales > Pinaceae > Larix > Larix kaempferi. The sequence continues at coordinate 16,364,231 of BSBM01000017.1, read as the reverse complement.
CTAATAGGAATTCCTAAATTCTAGGGATTTCTATTTTTAGACTGTAGTTGGACTAGTGATTAGTCACCATTCTTGTGTTTGAATTATTTAGAGTAAGGGCACCTCATTTAGAAATAGGTTCATCTTTCCTTGTATGCCCCACTCATCTTGCAGAGTGTGCTCCACCAAGAAAGAAAATCTCAGATCTACTCAAGATCACTTGATGCATGTTGGTGAAAGTTTAGTATGCATATCTCATAAGTGCGGCGCCCCTCCTTCAATAGTCAGTGTGTCAGTTTAGAAGAGTTAAGGGTGAGTTATAGTGTCTTCTTTATCTGTTGATTTGTCTGTGTCATCCATGTGTCTTCTTGAGAGAAGAATTGGGAGAGTTACAGGCTGAATTGACAGTGGAGAAGCCAGGCACAGAGAGTACCCACCTATCTAAAATCACCTCCCTTGTATTGGGCATAGTAATCATTCTTTAGAAGCTAATTTGAATATTTATGTGTTGCTGCTGCAAACTAGTTCGGTGCTTTGTGATTTCAGGGATTGATCTCAATTTCAGAAATGTAGTGTCACTGTAATGAACATAATATATATGTACATTGTAAACATCAATTAATAAATAACAATAATAATAATAAATATAATACTAATTAAATAATTAATGAAGCGTCACATCCTAATGAAGGGACATGACCCATCAACCTCGTGACATGTCAATGTGTATATATACCGGCATGTAGGTCATTGTAATATATCATTCATCATTCATTTTAATATATATTTATTGTCCTCTATGGATTACTGTCATCTAGCCTATTTAAGGTGGATATTTACTGTATGAGCAGGAACTGTTCATCACAGTCACTTTCCCTGATCTATCACTCCACTACTTTTGTTTTTCATGAGAAGTTTTGAATGGTGTTTTCTGAGTATGTCAGTCTCACAAGAAGCCAAACTTCGACTACAAGATTGGTTTGACAACATAGATGCCAAAGTCTCCACCCAGTTGCTAACACAAACCTCAAGACCAACATTTTCTTGGCCTTGGAAGTTAAGAGAGTTATTGGGTGGCAATGCTACTGATTTAATGCTTTATTTGACGCCCACCACTAGATCCCTGCCCATATTTATGTATTTCACCTTTCTGGTGCTTCATCGTGAGGGTAATGAAATGAAATGAATGTGATGTTAAATTGTTAATGAAAGGTGAATTAACTGTAATGTTATGGAAAGGGGCTCGCAAATTAACTATCATGAGAGGTTACCTGAGTTCTAAATCTACCCCTTAGCTTTCAAGAGCTAGGTGTTAAAGATTTTTCTCCATATGTGTGCCTTAGAAGAAAGTCATTTTCTTCTTGAGTTATCATTTCCTTGCGCCATTTTTTACAATCTTTTATATATTTTTGTGTTCCCTTTTTTATGACAATTAGTCCATTTCTTTGCATTTAGCTTTTATAAGCTGGGACACAACGATCATGGCTTTTGCAAGGGGGCATAGCTCACATTCATCATTTAATCTCAAGTCCCTTAGAGTACTTTGACTCTTCTGACTTTGATTTAGGCACCATACATAGGAGTATTGTGTAAAAACCCTTTGAACATGACATGTAATAAACTAATTACAAAAGGCATGATGGAAATGGGTGAAAAGGCTAGTGAAATAACATGATATGAAAAATGCTAGATAAAATGTTGTAAATGACATGAAACAAGGGTCACACTTACTTAAATCCACAGGGACACACCTATCCCACAAGGTCATACACTTAATCTAATGAAGAATTATAACCACAACATGATGCTCCCTAAGCTAACACCTTTGAACTCCAATAGTCATGTCCACACATATGAAAGCATTTACCATGGGTCAAGTAGGGAGGATATGTTATAAAACTGGTGTCAACTAGACGTCCCCATCTGTCTCTGAGATATGGCATGGCAGACTAAACAAGCTGAATGTGCGATCTTTGTCAAGTGTCTATGGGCAAAACATAGATCTCATCTGTGAACTGTTGGATGTGAAGGAAGATCACATACATGTTAGGGGGTAACATGCCCCACATGAAAGGTCAACTCCATGAATATATGGATCAATATGTAACAAATAGAAGTCAAGCAACATTAATAATTGGAAGGGACGATTGGAATATGAATGGTGTCCAATGGAAAGGAGCTCAAACCCAACAATATGCCCAACGTGATAGCCACACAATCATGAGAGAAATGAATAAACAAATCCGTGTGAGAGCCACTTCATACTTGAGCTTGACTTTTATGAAGCTTGGGGTTGATCACACCTTAAGGAGGTAGCTTCATGTTATAATTTAGGAGGGGAGTTCATCCATAAGATTTGCATTTTAATCCATCTATGGCCTCCATTAAGTGTTCACATAACACCACATGAAACCTCCATAAAGTTTTCAAGGGGGGTGCTTCACCATAAAATAATGTTTTTATTTTCTCCTGCACATATGTGCCCATAAAAGGATCCCCATTTAGTGCGTAAATGTATTCTCATGATGTAGGCGTATAAACATAAGGAAGCCCCCTTTAAAATAAAATATCATGAATTTATGTGCCAAAATAGGAACCCTCCTAAAAAGTTGGTAATGTAGCTTTCATAAAAAAGAAAGAGTTTAGCTCCAAGGGTCCAAGATTAGACCATGTAAAACCATCCTCTAGCAATAAAATTCAACCTTGAACATGTGTGCCAACAAATGCCAAACTTGTCACAAGTGCTAGGGAACATCGTCAATACTCAATCCAAGTGTTAGACCATGTAAGTATGCTAGGGCTATCTCTAGGGAGCCCCAACAATGTATGACTCAAGAAAAATACATTCAAATATGTAAAACATTAACATGAAAAGGTTAGCAGATGCACTTTTCTAATTAACTCAATAAACTTTTGATTTATTATCCCATTAACCTTAGACTTTCCATGGTGTGACCATAATTAACCTTGTATTACATGCTTGACCCCTAAGACACAGTGCATTTCCTAAGTTTCCAAGGGAGGTGAGGGTGATGAAGTGAATGTGGTATGAGGGAGAAGGTGTTTGAGAATTCACTATCATAGAAATGTGACTAAGTGCTAGGTCTACCCATTAGCTTTCAAAAACTAGGGGTTAATGATTTTTATTCCGCTTGTGTGCATTAGAAGAGAGTGCTTTTTCTTGAGTTAACCTTTCCTTGTGCCTTTTTTTGCGATCCCTTTTTTATTTCTCTTTTATTTTTATTTTTTATACTAGCCCTTGTTTTGGCATAGCCCCTTTGCTTTAGATTTGTCTTTGATAACCTGGGATATCAGGTAGCTCAAAGAGAGTGAAACATATTCCTTGGGATTACAGGTTTTCCAAGAGATGTTGGAAGTATATTCAAGATCATCACTCAACTCTGTTTCAGGGGAAAGTTCATGGGTAAGCAAAACTGATGGGAGATTCCCATTACCTAGCAATGCACACTTACACTGCCACCCCCATTTAAAGTGCATTTAAAATGCCCACTTACATGCCTCATCCCCATCCTCATATTATATGAGGTTGGAGGTGTAAATTTATATGGAGTGGGGAGGGGGTGTAAGTGTGCATTTTACATGCCCTGCCCCCACCCTAGGGCACCATATAAGGTTGGGGATTGGGGGATGTAAGATCATATGTGGGTGGGGAGGGGGTGTAAGTGTGCATTTTACATGACCCACCCCAACCTTAAGGAACCATATGAGGTTGGGGATGGGGGTGTAAGATTATATGGAAGTGGGGATGGGTTGTAAGTGTCCATTTTACATGCCCTGCCACCACCCTAGGGCACCCTAGGAGTGGCATGTGTAAGTGTGAATTTAAACAACACTGCCAACTTTTACACCCCCCACCCCCATTATATGAGGGTGTGGGTGAGAGTGGACAGTGTATATGCATGAGTGAATTTAAAATGCACCCCCAACCTTTACACGCTTCACCCCCACACTCATATAATACAAGGGTGCACATGGGGGTAGGTAGGGGGGTGGGGCTGGGGGGTGCATTTTAAACCCCCAACCTTCACCCTCATATTATATGGCTTGCTCTGTAATCTGGCACTCTCATAGAATCACTGGTTTGTTCTCTATTTGGAGATATGCAGCAAATGTGTTTTCTAATGAGTTCAGTTTGTTTCAATCTTCTTGTCATGTTTGGAGGGAACATGTATATCCATAATTGTTAGCTAAAGGTTATAAGCTTATCAAAGATGATAAAGTGTTAGAGGCCACAGCCTTTCTGATTTAATCTTTGTTTCAGCTTTTGTAAATATTTCTCTGATAATACAAAATGTATTTTCCAAGAAAACAGAGTTTCAATGATAACTACTAGTTTTTTCATTGTCCATGCAAGAAAAAGGAAAGTAGAATGGAGTAAATAAAGGCAACTAGAAAAAATTACCTCTTCTATAATTCGCCTCTGTTTACTAGCATCCTCAGGGAAAGGATACCGACTAGCTCCAAATGCTTCACATATCTTCACTACTTTTGTTCTAGCTCGCTCTCCAGAAAAGAAAATGACAAACACAACTTTTTCAACCTGAACAAACTAGTGCTAATGAGTATAGAGCATATTTTTTGTTCCAAAATCAAATATGTAATATGCAAATTTACCAAACCTTTTGTAATATTTATTATGCATCTCTTCACCAATACAAACATAAAACTAAAATGCAAGTGTGCTCAAATCAAATTATAAGATAATGTGATGTAATACATCTAAATAATTTCAGAGTATCTTTGAAAAAAGATATAGAGGTAATGATACCAAGAACCTTTAATGTCTTTCATCCAGACAAAACAGTTGCAATTTCAGAAGCAAATAAACATAAGAAATGTGCCAAGTGATGGATCATGGCTTATAATTTGGAAAATGGATGTTCAACTTCTAACAGAAATGTTGGATTAGTACTTTGATCATATTAGTTAATGCATTAATTTATTATATTAATGTTGAAGAGCTGCATCCAAATGGATAACTCTTCAAATGTAGACTCTCTGAGTTGCCATTTAAACACTATAATCTATTTATTATTTACAATTCAGCAAATCATTTATCTCTTTATTTGGTAATCAAGGATCAACAATTCCTAATTTTTTCTTGTACATCAAAAATGAATTTAAACATTTCTCTATGAATGCATTGATACACAACAGAAAAAACAGTAGCATATCAACCAAATACTTCATTTAGTGGTATCACCAAGGTTACACGAAATGTGGGTGCGATCGGAATCAGCGGAAGAATCCGATACGTGTGCGCCACTCATCCCAAAATTAGGAATCGGGGATTTGGAACCCTAACCCTAATGATCCTACATTTATCCTACGTAAACAACTTTAGATTAGTCAAAACGAGGTGGAAGAATCCGAGAATCCAATTCAAGTGCGGTTAGGCCTAGGGCCGAATCAGGTAACTATGGGTATCACACATCAATAATATTAATTTATTCTCTAAGGCTAAATAAGTAATTACATCCCACAATTGCACATCCATCAACCTTATACAAAGATAACAAAACTCCTACCACTCTAAACTTTCATGTAATAATTTCACTTTAATCACCTCTACTGTATATACTATAGACCTTGCTAGGGCTACTTTATTCTAGTGTTCCACCAAGTTTCCAGGAGGTGGGAGCACGGGAGGGGGGAAACGCACATGGGGGACATGTGGAGACGCCCCCCAAATTTTAGGGAAATTCATCGAGGACAAAGGGACCTCGGGGTCCCGACTCCCTAGCATAGGAGGGCCCATCTCTAAAATTATGAAAAAATAAAAATTTCAACCTAACAATTCTTCATCCCATGTAAATTCATCATTGTGTAATGTAAATACTAAATTCACAATGGTGAAATGATACAAACACGATTCATCATCACCATTGTTATTATGATTTATCATTTATCATTATCATATTTGAATATTTGAATTTCACATTGAATCAATGATACATCACAAATGAAAGACATTGATTCAGATTCATCATTCAACTAAGTAAAATTTAAATACTAAAAGTAGCTTAGTCACAAATAGTAAAGAATGACGAGTCAAAGACTCGGTATAAGGTCATCAGTATCTTAAGTCAAAAGTTTGAAAACTAACAATGGAGAATGAACAATAAAAGACTTACTAAAAGAAATCAACATAAAATGAGCATCAAGGAAAAGTTCCATGGACTGGTCCTCTACATCCATCTGCTGCATGAAGTATGTGTCAAATGTAATTAGGTTTAGTTTTATTTAGTTTTTTTTAATGTTTTTCTTAATTTTTAGGGTTTTTAATTTTTTTTTAATGTTTTTCTTAATTTTTAGGGTTTTTAATTTTTTTTTTAATGTTTTTCTTAATTTTTAGGGTTTAGTAACCTTTAGGGTCCACCCCCCTTGGCTTCGTTAGGAGTTTGCCTAAACGGAGGAGTCAAGATTCAAGTGACAGTACTTGACTCGAGGCTTTCCCCCAAGGATACACTTAGTGGCTTGAAGATTTCTGCCACGCTAACCCCGAGTGTGTTTCCGGTGGCAACAGTCCCCATATGACATCTATCTAGTGCATGATCATACCTTTGAGTCAAGGTGTTTGGTATCCGTGGTATTTGTCTTTTCATCAAAGGATCGACCTCACCTTTGGTTAGATTCTCTCGCTCTAATGGAGGCATTGGTTATTATGTGGACGTCTTCAATGACTATTCATGCCATTACATTCAAAAGCTTCCACTTTATGTTTGATTATCGAAGCGACCTAGCATAGAGGTTGTCTTGTGAACATATGAGTAGGTAAGTTGAAATTTACAACATCATTTAATGGAGGCACTCCTTTATTCATGAGCTTGTGGGGCCTTGGAGATGGGTTATTTCCAAGGATGGACCTAACTACAAATCCCCTTTTGGAAAGTTTCTTACGAAGGTAGTTTCCTAAAATGTTATTTTATTATAGCAAAGAGGGGGCTATGTATCTTGAAAATGTACTTATGGGATTTGACTATCTTTTCTTATGAGTTGTTAGGAGTTGGTTAGAATTTAGTGGAGGTTGGTTATTTTTCACCCCACCCTAGGCTATCTCTAGGAGAATAATAATATTTTATTGTAATAGGTTGGGGAGCTATAAGCTCTATAAGGCTTTGCTTTCTCCCTCATTTGTCATGGTTGGATTGTGAGATCCCTCTCATTTTTGGAGCCTCGATAGTATATCTTTCCTGGAGTATACTGAAGTTGAAGGATTTTCTTCTCTTGGGTTTTAACTTGGTGCGTCTAATTGAGTAATTTTGTAATTTCCTATCATTGTCATGTTTAATTGCTTGTTCCTAAGAAGGGTTGTGTAACTCCATGGTTTATCATATTAAAATTTATGTTTCTTATTTGAGATATTAGGCATCCATAGGAGGGCTATCTGGAAAATAGCATAGGTTTGTTTATGAGATAAGCAAGTGAGGTGAAAGTGTATGTGAATGCTACCTTTCCTTGATAGGTGTTAAGATTATATGCTATCATAGACTAGATTGCAAATTCATTAGCATTCAATACATTATTCACAATAGCAGCATAATAAGGATCTCTGAAAGATGCACAATCACAAAGCACAAAACAATTTATCCAGGGAAACCCTCAAGGGGAAGAAAACCTAGCAAGAACTTCCTCAATATAGATGATCAAGTACAATGCCCCAAAAATATGTCTCACAAATAAGACAGACAAAAATACCAAACTCTGGACTCAAGCCACTCCTTCTCCTTCGCAAATCTCTCTCTTTCTCCTCTAATGTGAATTGCACAAGTGAGTGAGTGAATAAATGAGGGAAGCTCTCCCTCTATTTATACTTTACTTTTCACTTAACCTTTAACTCAGTTAGGTCGCCTCAATAACCCTAACTGGGCCGACTTCTCTAGGGAGACTCAATTGCCACTTATATTACATTCAATTGGGTGCTAACGAACCGACTTACAATGGAGGTTTAACCTCATGAACAAATATATTAATGACATCCCCGACGGAGTTACAATAATAAAGTACAAGTAGGATATTCTTTGAAGTTACATTAATTTAACACTCCCCCTTAACAGGAAGGGTATTCTACTGACAACAGCATCTGCATGTGCAACTCTACACAACATCGGAGGGAGGAGGGCATCAAGAATAACATCATTTGATACATCTATAAATCATTGGAAGTTCTTCAACATCATCATCAACAACTGGAACAGTTGCTGTAACATCATCTTTAGTACAGAGCTGAAGTATCATCATCTGCAGCACTGGAGTATTCTCATCTTCAGTACTAGAACATCATCATCTGCAGTACTGGAGCATCCTCATCTTCAGTACTGGAACATCATCATCTGCAGCACTGGAGCATATTGGAACCTCATCATCTGCAGCACTAGAGCATCCTCATCTACAGTACTGGGACATCATCAGAAGCATCAACATCTACAGCACACATATGATCCTTCCTTTCAGAAGTAGGGATCATGGACAATCCTTCCTTACGGAACTGGGATCATGGACAATCATTCCTTTCGGAACCAGGGATTAAATCCAACACTCATAAACAATCCTTCCTTTGGGAACTCGGGATTCAATCTAAGGATCAACATTTAAGACTATCCTTCCTTTCGAAACTCAGGATCTCTGTCTAGGGATGATCAATCATACCACAATCATTTAAGACATCTCTGTCTAGGGACGATTGATCCCAACACAATCATTTAAGACATCTATGTCTAGGGACGATCGATCCCAACACAATTATTTAAGACATCTATGTCTAAGGACAATCGATCCCAACACAATCATTTAAGACATCTATGTCTAGGGACGATCTATCCCAACACAATTATTTAAGACATCTCTGTCTAGGGACAATCGATCCCAACACAATCATTTAAGACATCTCTGTCTAGGGATGATCGATCCCAACACAATTATTTAAGACATCTCTGTCTAGGGACAATTGATCCCAACACAATCATTTAAGACATCTCTGTCTAGGGACGATCGATCCCAACACAATCATTTAAGACAACTCTGTCTAGGGACGATCAATCCCAACACAATGATTTAATACATCTCTGTCTAGGGACAATCGATCCCAACACAATCATTTAAGACATCTCCATCTAGGGACAATTGATCCCAACACAATCATTTAAGACATCTCTATCTAGGGATGATTAATCCCACTACACCACAGTATCATCAGCACTACTCCCCCTTTGGAGGGAAGTCCTTTCGGACTATACCAAGATTGTCACGGAAGTGCTCAAACTTCACTCGAGACAGAGGCTTAGTCAACACATCTGCAACCTGCTCATCCGTGCTCACGTACTGGAGCTTTATAGCTCCCTTCTGCACCATATCACATATGTAGAAATACCGTATTTCTATGTGTTTTGACTTCTCATGGAACACAGGGTTCTCTGTCATCTTTATACAACTCTGGTTATCACATAGAATCACGGTGGTATCCAACTCCAGATCAAACAGACCTGATAACAACTTCCGAAGCCATATAACTTTCACAACTCGCAAAACAGGCTGCAATATACTCTGCCTTCGCAGTGCTGATATCCACACTGGACTACTTCCTGCTTAGCCATGAGATCATGGATGACCCCAGACTGTAACAACCTCCTGAAGTGCTCTTCCTGTCCGAGACACTTCCTGCCTAATCTGAATCTGTATATCCAAACAGTCTGAACTCATGATCTTGAGTATAATTGAGACCATAATCTATTGTACCTTTTTGGTACCTCATCACATGCTTTGCAGCTATAATGTGAACACATCTGGTCTCAGCCAAATATTGACTCAAGGTGTTCACAGCAAAGCATATATCTGACCTCGTATTTGTCAGATACATTAGCGACCCAATAATCTACCTATATAGAGTCACATCCACTAATTCTGATGAAGTATCAGATAATAACTTCGAGTTGGTATCCATGGGTGTGGAAATGGCTTTGCACTCCAACATATCAAATCTTTTCAAGATTTCTACTGCATACTTCCCTTGATTAAGGAAGATTCCCTCTGGGCTCTGCCATACCTCGAGACCTAGAAAATAATGCATTAAGCCAAGGTCTTTCATCTTGTATTCTGCAGCGAGCTTCTCTTTGCACTCTGAGATTCTCTTCTCATTACCTGTCAGGAACAAGTCATCTACATATAGCAATAATATGACTGGTTCATCATCCATAACCTTGAAGTAAAGGTTAGGATCAACTTTACTCTTAGTAAAGCCCAAGCTCGTCAGAAAACTATCAATTCTTCCATACCAAGCTCTTGGACCTTGCTTCAACCCATACAGAGCCTTCTTCAATTTGCAGACATGAGTCTCTTTGTTTTCAACCTCAAAACCTTGTGGTTGTTCCATGTACACTTCCTCCTCAATAACACCATTCAGGAAAGTTGTTTTCACATCCATTTGGTGTAACTTCCACTTCATCGTGGCTGCAAGTGCCATGATGGTTCTAATTGCTACAGGAGCAAATGTTTCCTCATAATCGATTCCTTCCTTTTGAGAGAATCCTCGAGCCACAAACCTAGCTTTGTATTTCTCAATACTTCCATCCGCATGTTTTATCCTGTATATCCATTTGGAAGATACCACACGTTTACCTTTTGGTTTGGAAACTATGTCCCACACATCATTCTTCATTATTGACTAGTATTCTTCTGTCATAGCTCCTACCCATTCTTTCTTTTGAATGGCCTCTTCGAAGCAAGTAGGTTCTTTGTCTACAAGATCACACATCAAAGCCACATAACTGGAAAATGGCTTTGGCCTCTTGCTTTCTCTTGTGGAGCCTTTTGGAGATCCACACCTCTCTGCATCTTGAATGATTTCTCGAGCCCAAGCTGGTTTTCTCTTGCGAGAGATCGACAAGGATGGAGATTCTTGTGGCTCCAACATATCATGATCTTCCAGAGTCATCATCGGGAGAGGGTGCAACCTCTACAACTCTAGGAGGTACATCTTCTTCATGCTGGCACTTTCTGGATTTCTTAAGAGCTGCATCTTCATCAAATGTCACATCTCCGCTAATCTCCATGTGATGATAGCCTGGTATATAGAGCTTGAAGGCCTTGGAGACCTCACAGTATCCAACAAAGATTCCTTTCTTTCCGGAAGGATCCAACTTGGTCCTTTTCTCTTTTGGAATATGAACAAACACTAGACAACCAAATATTTTGAATTATGTTGCAAGTTCTCTCTTGCAACTATCTATGAGTTTCTCATCTTTAACCTTGTAGCAAAGGTTGATGTCTCATCACTCTAGGTGATCCTTGATCTCATCATTCTATCCCGTAGAAAGTTTTCTTCAATCTACACACATGTGGTTCTCTGAGTCTTGGAGGTTGCTCAATATCTTCTTCTACTTCAAGAGCAACATCTCACCATAGCCGACTTCCTCGACTTGATTTCATAAGTTATAGTTCAACCATTGTCAATTGTTCTATGGAACAAGTCTCATCATTCCTCATTTGTAGGTGATCGTTGTACGACACTTCCTTTGTTTGTTTGGTAGGATCTCTTTTGATCCTAGTCTTCTTGTTTGATGGTGAGCTTTATTTCATCATTAGAGTTCCTGTTATCACCAAACTTGTAGTTGCCCCTATAGATGGGTCCGTAAGGATGGTAGAGGGGATGGGCAACCAAAGAGGTGAACCAACATAGCCTCGATTCCCAAATGGATGGTTGTCACGCCAATCGAGGCAATCTTCACTTGATGTTGTCTTAGCCCAAGACAACAATGGGGGAGACCCAGATCCACTCCCGACAGGAGAGATCAAACCAAGAAACCAGATCAAATCAGACACAGTGAAGTACATAAAGTGTTAGGTATAGTAAACCCTAGATCTATGGATGAAGTCACAAGGTGAGTTATGGGTTGGATCAAGAGGCTTATGAGATATAAAATTGATCCAATATGATTATACAAGTGACTTATAGGATTAATTAACAGATCCAGGATCAAGGTACCAGCAAATGATATAAAAATCCACTGCCTTGGGAACCGTGTCCAATGCAGGGAGGTTAGGAACAGGATGGGGCTATCTAGTACCTCTTGATAGACTTGTTTGACAGGTATGACAGTATCAAAGCACACAAGTTTTAGACAAGGCATCAACTACAGGCAAAACAGCCTTCCCCAGAGAATGCGCATGAGTTAAGGAGATCAGTGCCTAGGGATTTGGGCCACTTAGAGTCCCCCAAGGATGACGCCTTGGAGAACGCACCTAGGGTTTGGCTTGAAACAGAAAACCCAGAAATGTTTTGCCAATTTGCCAAGAAATTAACACTGGGGAATTTTCTAATTATTTTAACTTAGGGTTTTAACAGTAAAATGGAGATGCCAATGGATTGGAACCAAGAAATAATGAACAAACCTATAGATCTTACTTGAAAAACCTTGTAGATACCTTGATGATGATGATCTATGCCTTCCCGATCAATTTGAGAAGATTTAAGTGAGTATTCTGTGTAAATCGATTTGCCCAAGGAAGCCAATGCGCCCTCTCTCCTGCACAACAAACGTCAACCATATCAGATTTGATGCATCAAGAGAAATAGACAAATGCAACAAGAGATATAACAAGATGAAATCATAGATCACAATGATACTAATGAAAACCCCCTGATACAAGCGATGCCAAGAGAATGAGTTGAGGAAGCCCTGCAAAAACGCCCAAGTGAAGTCGCCCTCCTGTAGACAAGACAAAGTCTTTCACGAAAAATATAGATATCACCACAAACTCTCAAATGCTAGGATGCAATAGACTTTCCAATCATCATCTAAGAATATCGATGCAAAGGAGGTCCAAGAAGTGTCTGCAAATAGTTTTTATTATCAAGATTCCAAGAGCCAAAGACCCTTTACAATGAGAAGCTCTCTCCTTTAAATAGGATGGAGAGATACCAAAACCCTAACCACCTTTTGAATGGATGGTTAAGATTAAAAGATCAAAATGTTCTATTCAATGGTTGAGATGAGCTCAACAATAAAGTACATGGATCAACTCAAAAATATAACATACATGGACAAAATCGCCCTAGGAGAGGGGGTCCCACTCAATGTGACAAAATAACATAAGATAAAGCTCATGGTGGGTCTAGGGGGCAATATCTAGCCTCCCTAGTCAATCCCCATGGCACAACAACATCAAAAGGCCAAGCTAAGCACCAAATCGTGCTCCTCTAGGAAAGTCATGAGCCTCCAAAGGCTCCAGGAAATCATAAAATGTGCCGGAGAGATGGGTGTGGGCCCCACTGAATACTGAAACTGCCGTGGAAAGGATGGAATACATCACACTCATCATCAAACTCATCCCATGCCATTCCCTTGCCTCAGTAGCCCAAATTGAATTCTTCAATAGCCAAATTAACCATTTTTTATCCTCTGGAAATCCTCTGGAAAGAATCAAAATGCCTATAACTCTCTGCCTGGTCACCTGGGGCCAAATCTAACTGCCACCAATGTGTCCAGGAACAAAACAATATAGTAAAAACAAGTAGCTACACTTCATGTCCCCTCTGTAGCGCCATAGGCAAACCAATCATACCATCACTCTGCTCTGACAGGCCATTTAACATGGCAAATATGCACCAGAATGATAAATTAAGGAAAATACTCACTGTAACTGCCCAGAACTGAAAACCAATTGTCCCATTGGACTCAGAGAACCCAAATCCACTAGTGGTGTGTACTCATACACCCTATGGATCTATGCATGATCATATAAAATATCCAATATATCCAGACAGATAAAATAATAATAATCTGTAAATGATCAAATATGCTGAAAATCACAAATCATCATCGTAAACCTATAACCAATGCATGGAACCATCTAGTGACCTGTATTAGACCATATATCATCCATCTACATCACCCGAGGTCTATCCACCTCATGTCCTATAGTTGACTTTGGTCAAACTAGGTTTGACCAAGTCAACATGACCAATAATATGACCCAAACTGAAAATAAGCTGCAGCAAGTGTTAGAGGCTAAGACATGCTCTACAATCATTCAAGTAGCAATTATAACAAATAGTAATCAATTCACTGGCGATCTAAAATCAAATACAAAGTGTTTTCAATATTAATTATGACTCAGACTAGACTTTCAAGACCATACTCACTTCATAGTTGTGACCAATTTGCTAGTGAAGGGTGAAGGATAAAAGATCAAAAGGCTAGGCTAATGGGTGACTACTGACTTGACACTGTTGTTAGATTGTGGTGACTTCGGGATGTCCTCCATGGTTCAGATGCCTTACATGGAGGTACATTAGTTGCATAGGCATCAGGATGGAGTAGAGGGTGAGATACACTCTACTCTGTGGCATGAGTCTAGTGGTGGTTGCATGCAGAACTTCCGGGGAGATTGACCTTTGCATGCATGAGTTTTGCATGACCTATCAGTGATCAGTCAATGCATGCAAAAGTAACCTTTTGCATGCACCGAGAATTAGGGTTTTGGAAAACCTAATTCATCGGTGAGATTATTTATAGAGGCAGGGGGTCCCCAGATGAGGTTACTCAGTTGCATTGTCAGAGAGAGATACTACAAGAGTGAGGAAGGCATAGTTGTACATGCAAGGCGACTTTCTAAGAGAGAGAGGAGCTGCTGCAGCAGCTAGGAAGGTCAGATCTGAGTTAGATCAATGACCTTCAGTTCCAAAGTTGCTAGTTACCCATTGCTGTGAGCTGAGATAGCTCATCAGTGTGATTTCTGATCAGTTTGGAGGAGGTCGAGTTCTCTTGGAGGAGGGTGCATTTCCCAAGGAGGGAGAAGCTCGTTTTGAGCTGGATTGACTGATTCGGAGTCTAAGACTTCCAAGATAGCCTTGCCTCAGCATTGGAGGAAGGTTGGGGACGATCAGAGCTCACAGATCTGCTGAGATCCGGACCGGTACAAGCCTTTGACATCCAGAGGAGAGGGCGCACTTGTGCATGAAAAGGAGGGAGAATTCATCAGAGGGCAGTCTTCAGAGCGAGCAGATCAGAGCAATTAGATACAGAGAGGGTAGATCAATCAGAGGCATCTTCAGAGCACTCAGATCCAATTTGGCAGTTAGGGCTTACTCTTTCAGTGCATGCATCAACTGGATGCATGCAAATCTAGAGTCTGTCCTATTTCAGAGAGGATTGAGTTACCTGCTGAGGTAATCCTGTATTGTATTGTCATTTACATCTATATGCTCTGGCAGTTAGCGCTTACTCTTTCAGTGCATGCATCAATTGGATGCATGCAAATCTAGAGTCTGTCCTATTTCAGAGAGGATTGAGTTACCTGCTGAGGTAATCCTGTATTGTATTGTCATTTACATCTATATGCTCTGGGCTCGAGAGAGAAGATAGCCCCACAGTTAGTTGGTTTTCTCAAAAGGGTTCCAAGGTATATCTATTGTTTATGTGTGTGATTGCATTTATATTTCAGTTGGTAAATGCAGATCTAGTTGTTTGAGTCTATTTTTATGAGCATATATTGATATCGAGACTCATACCGCTTGATATCTCAGGGCGATTCAGAGGGAGTAGTGATCTCTGAATCAAATAATTTCCTTGGTATCAAAGCCCTGTTGAGGGTCAGAATGGGCAGTCACACATAGATCTGTGGAGATAGAGACCAGATCTACCATATCTGAGCAGCACAATTCAGATCTGAGGTTGTAGAGGTCAGATCTATCAATACGGTGGGTTATGTGGTTAGATCTGTGATAGATCTACCAGATCTGTGATCGGGAGAGACTCTTATTCACTGTGGATTACAGTTTCTTCAGTTGGGTGAGTATGGCTACCAGTTTGAGGGTGGAGGACCAGTTGGATGGTGCCTCCAACTATAGTGCATGGAGGGCACGTATTACTCTCTTGCTGAAAGAGTGAGCTATGGGATGTTGTGAGCAGCACGACGACAAATCCTGTTACAGTTCCGTCTGATGCCACTGCCAAAGCAGTGTATGACAAGAAAAATGTGAAGGCTCAGAGGATCCTTCTTGATGCGATCAAGGATCACCTCATCCCACATGTCTCTACCAAGGACAATGTGTTTGAGATGTGGGATGCGTTGACTAGTCTGTACCAGAGCTCCAATGAAAATAGGAAGATGGTTCTCAGGGCGAAGTTGAGAAGCATCAAGATGGGGAAGGATGAGAGCATGATGACCTATCTCACCAAGATAACTCAAGTGAGAGATGAGTTGGGTGCAGTTGGTGAGAAGATAGAGGATTGTGAGCTGGTTCGACAGGCCTTGAATGGCGTGACTGTGCCATGGGCAGTGTTTGTTCAGTCTATCATAACTCGAGAGAACCTTCCCAAGTGGGATCGTTTGTGGGATGATTTCACACAGGAGGAGATCCGGAGAGGGTACATTCAGGGTTCAATTTCTACTACTCCGGAGGAGAAGGATGTGGCTCTCGCGACAGGCGGGAAACAAAGAGGCAGACAGAAGAAGGATCTGAGCAAGATCAAATGCTTCGCCTGCAACGATTATGGACATTATGCGGGACAATGTCCGCATAAGAAGAAGGGGAAGCAGGCGAAGGATGAGCAGGTGGTAGCAGCGGAGGAGATTGATGAGTTCTCTTCTCGGTTTGAGAAGGAGTTTTCACTGGCCTTAGTTCAGTCAGGACATGATAGTAGCCTACCAGAGGCTCAGGTTGATCAGAGGTGGAGAGTGGACAACACTCTCAGCAGTCATATGACAGGAGTGCAAGATGCATTCCTGATCCTAGAGCATACATCCATGCAGTTGACCCAAGATGTTCAGGGGGTTGATCATTTGGTTACTGGAGTGGGCAGAGTGAGATTTTTGCTTGACCGCGGGGAGCTCCTGGAGGTTTCAGGAGTGCTCTTTGTTCCAGGACTAAGAGGGAGTGTCCTCTCAGTGGCAGATTTGGCAGCAGCAGGCTACCCTGTAGTGTTTCACAGGGATCAGTTCTTCACCTATCCTAGAGGAGTAGACCCAGTCTTATTTGGTCACAGGATCGAGGGTGATTATTTGGTTCATGGACAGCCTACCTCGGGCACATCACGATGGTTGAGTGCATCCTCCTGAGAGTCACAGGGAGATGATGAGCGAGATGCTCATAGCAAAGATGAGGCCAAGAGGAGTGAGCCTAGATATTAGATGGGTGGGCATAATGCTCACCATGATGAGGATCAGGGGAGTGATTCTAGAGTTCCGATGGATGAGCGAGACGCTCTTGACAGTGATGAGTCTCAAGAGATTGAACCCTTGGGCTCATATCAGATGGATGAGCATGCTACTCATGCAGGCACCAGTCAAAGAGTGAGCTGGTATGACATGGTTGAGATGGACTTGGCTCAGGAGAGCTAAGTCAGTTCAAAGAGAGGGAGTTGACTTACAGAGTTGAGTCAACTCAGGGTCATAGGCAGATGATCT
Organism: Larix kaempferi; assembly: GCA_027924585.1. Taxonomy (NCBI): domain Eukaryota; kingdom Viridiplantae; phylum Streptophyta; class Pinopsida; order Pinales; family Pinaceae; genus Larix; species Larix kaempferi. The sequence continues at coordinate 16,346,825 of BSBM01000017.1, read as the reverse complement.
ACAAAGCAGTAGATCCACTTGATAGAGGTCTTCAGGACTGGTTACACTAGCAAAGACTCAGAGGGAGTTTGAGTCAAAGTGCAGTGGAAGAGTCAGCAGTGGTTGATCGGAGGGCTTCTTCTGAAGCCTCACTTATGGAGATTGATCAGAGTTCTTCAGGTCAGAGAGCAGTGATAAGCAGATCAGTTAGATCAGTGTCAGCAGCAGTGGACTTGATGGATCCAGGCATCAGTGTCAAGACTTCCCTCGTTAAGAGGGAGTGTTAGATTGTGGTAACTTCGGGATGTCCTCCATGGTTCAGATGCCTTACATGGAGGTACATTAGCTGCGTAGGCATCAGGATGGAGTAGAGGGTGAGATGCACTCTACTCAGTGGCATGAGTCCAATGGTGGCTGCATGCAGAACTTCCGAGGATATTGACCTTTGCATGCATGAGTTTTGCATGACCTGTCAGTGATCAGTCAATGCATGCAAAAGTGACTTTTGCATGCACCGAGAATTAGGGTTTCGACAAACCTAATTCATCGGTGAGATTATTTATACAGGCAAGGGGTCCCCAGATGAGGTTACTCAGTTGCATTGTCAAAGAGAGATACTGCTAGAGTAAGAAGGGCATAGCTGTACATGCAGGGCGACTTTCTAAGAGAGAAAGGAGCTGCTGCAGGAGCTTGGAAGGTCAGATCTGAGCTAGATCAGTGACCTTCAGTTCCAGAGTTGCTAGTTACCCATTGTTGTGAGTTGAGATAGCTCATCAGTGTGGTTTTTGATCAATTTGGAGGAGATCGAGTTCTCTTGGAGGAGGGCACATTTCCCAAGGAGGGAGAAGCTCGTTTTGAGCTGGATTGACTGATTCGGAGTCTGAGACTTCCAAGATAGCCTTGCCTCAGCATTGGAGGAAGGTTAGGGACGATCAAAGCTCAGATCTGCTGAGATCCGGACCGGTACGAGCCTTTGACATCCAGAGGAGAGGGCGCACTTGTGCATGCAAAGGAGGGAGAATTCATCAGAGGGCAGTCTTCAGAGCGAGCAGATCAGAGTAGTTAGATACAGAGAGGGCAGATAAGTCAGAGGCATCTTCAGAGCACTCAGATCCAGTTTGGCAGTTAGGGCTTACTCTTTCAGTGCATGCATCAACTAGATGCATGCAAATCTAGAGTCTGTCCTGTTTCAGAGAGGATTGAGTTACCTGCTGAGGTAATCCTGTATTGCATTGTCATTTACATCTATATGCTCTGGGCTCGAGAGAGAAGATAGCCCCACAGTTAGCTAGTTTTTCCCAAAAGGGTTCCAGGGTATATCTGTTGTTTATGTGTGTGATTGCATTTATATTTCAGTTGGTAAATGCAGATCTAGTTGTTTGAGTCTATATTTTTATGAGCATATATTGATATCGAGACTCATACCGCTTGAGATCTCAGGGCGATTCAGAGGGAGTAGTGATCTCTGAATCAAATATTTACAACTGTGACACTTTGGAAATGGAAACAGAATACACACTCTAGCATATGCTGGACAAGCAGAAACACAAGGGATGGCAATGTCTCACAAATGGCTAAGTTGTTCCAGAAGTGCTTATTCAACCTTGACAGATGCCTACAACTCACATCCAAGCTGATACAGCTCCGTGAGGATCTTTTCTAGAGCCGCCATGACTAAGTGCCCGGCAAACTGTAACTTGAGACTCTAGGGGGCATAACTCGAGCTGTCCCTTACTCCATCTCACATGATAACTCGCAAGCTAGTGAGGGATAAATCAATACAAGTGAGGCCAGCAATCATTTAGATATAACATTATTCAACCATTGCTTTTTGGACCTTTGAGTTTCCATAGCCTTGATCCATGTGTGTTCAGAAACATGATTCCATGGATTTACATTTATTAGGCTTTATGATCTATGTGTGTTCAGAAACACGATTCCATAGATTTTCATTTCACATTTAACTTTCAAAGCCAATTTCATTAGGCTTGCCTTTCATTCATGTGTGTTCAGAAACATGATTCCATGAACGGGCTTTCACATAAGATATACATTTCATTTCCATATACACTGTATTGATGGTAGCACTATCTGTTTCAGGTTTAGCCAACACAACTTAGGCAACTCAGAGCCAAGACACAATACAACAAGGGAAGCTTATCCAACGAAGAGGCTAAAGCGAGGGAAGGTCCTCCATGCCACTAGTCAAGTAGTAAGTCAGGGTAACAACATAACTGGAAGGTAATGGATGGGTGGAGAAAATGAATAATGAGACCAACACTAGCAAGCCAAAAGATGGTGGGAATGATCACCTCTATTCTCCCTAAGGAGGGTAAAACCAATGAGTATAGGTCAAGAACTTCTAAGTCTAAGTAGGGGCATATATATATATATATGTATAATCAAATACAACCAAGTCCACATATCTATATGATCGCCAGATAGTATACAAGCAATAATAACCATAACACAAGATAATACCTGCTGGGTCATATACCTGTGCATACACAATTTGAACCATCATTTGTCCACTGAAACCTGCTGCTGCAACTCTAGGCAATATCAACTACTCTATAAATGACTAAATGGCTACATCAGTCATCAAATCTGAGTTTCCTGAGACTCAGTCATGGCATGGGAATATACTGTTGTCCATAATCAAAATAGTGATCCATCATAGATGCTCATCTCAGCATGTCAATGTAAGGGAACTGGCTAAAAAATATACTAGAATCTGATAATAAAGATAGGGTAGCCCAGCTACTATATATGGAATCTGATAATAAAGTTTCTCCTATTCTTCTAGAGAAACTTTCTGAGGGGAGTCCTTTTCTTCTAAACTGGAGAGAGTCTTCTTCTGACCTGTCATGTGCTTTGAAGCACTACTATCACAAAACATATTCTTGAATTTCTTCCTTTGCTAGCTTCCTGGGAGGTCCTTCTTCTTCTTCTTCTTCTTCTTCTTCTTCTTCTTTGGCAAAATGAGAGCATGATGTCTTTTGTTGCTCTTCTTCTTGACTTCTTCTTTTCTCTCACAACAATTTTTGGCAATATGTCCCATCTTATCACAACGGAAACATTGAAAAGAAGTGTAGTCTCTTCGCTTGTAGTTTCCCTTCTTATTCTTTTGAAACTTCTTAGGAGGATGGAACTCCTTCTTGAAATGAGGTTTTCCCTTTCCTCTCTTAGTATGGGTGGCTAGAGCTTGATCATCATCTTTGAGTAATGCTTCTCGATTTGCCACTCTAGCCTCTTCTTGGACACATTCTTCCCATACAACTTCGAATAGTAGACTTTCTTTTCTTGCACACATTGTTTGGATAAAGGAGTCCCAAGGTCTAGTAAGACCATTGCGAGCAGTCATCACCAACTCATCTTCATCAATGGTGTCTCCAATAGCTTCTAGTTGTTCCTTGAATTGGGAAACCCTTGTAAAGTATTCCTAGATAGATTCTCCTTGGCTCACCTTTGTGTTTTTGCGTTGAGCTCTCAAATTCATCTTTCGATTTATGTTTCTTCCTTCATACATTCTTGTTAGGGCATCAAACATCTCCTTTTGAGTCTTCTTGGAGGAAACTTGAGGAATCAAGTGATCTTTTATGGAGTCTGCTATGATCCTCATAGCCCTAATCATATCCTTCTTATGCTTCTCCTTAGCTTCAGCTTCTTCGGGTTCAGGTACAACTTCTTTAACAAACTTGGTAAGATCATTCTCTTCCAGAATGAGTCCAATCCTATACTTCCAAGCACGGAGGTTCTCTATGCCTTCCAACTTGTCATCAAGCTTGGTGCTTGGTGCCATCTCAACCCGGGGAGTAGAGAATAACAAAAAAAAAAAATCTCAAAATAAAAAATTGAACTCACCAAAAGATGCGCTTGACTGAGGCGAGTATGCTGGTACATTTGGTTTCTGAAGATTCCAAAATTTCACCCTTGAAAGTTGACTTGCGAATTTCTAAACTGCAGTTTCTGGCTTTTTTCTGGTTTTCTGCAATTTCTAGTGGAAAGTCAAACTAGGGTTTGACTTTCCGAGAGTTTTACCCACTCAAAAATTTCGATCTTGGTACCAAAATTTCGATCATGGAGAGGCGCACCTTCCTATGCCAATTGCACTCCAAAATTCCAAATTTGTGAGAAGCCCTAATTTTTCACTTCCAGAGAGAGAGAGTTTTACCTTGTGAAAGTTGCTCTTTTCAGGCTAGCTTTGATACCATGTTAAGATTATATGCTACCATAGACTAAGATTATATGCTACCATAGACTAGATTGCAAATTCATTAGTATTCAATACATTATTCACAATACCAACATAATAAGGATCTCTGAAAGATGCACAATAACAAAGCACAAAACAATTTATCCAGGGAAACCCTCAAGGGGAAGAAAACCCAGCAAGAACTTCCTCAATATAGATGATCAAGTACAATGCCCCAAAAATATCTCACAAATAAGAGAGACAAAAATGCCAAACTCTGGACTCAAGCCACTCCTCCTTCTCCTTCGCAGAACTCTCTCTTTCTCCTCTAATGCAAATTGCACATGTGAGTGAGTGAATAAATGAGGGAAGCTCTCCCTCTATTTATACTTTACTTTTCACTTGAACTTTAACTCAGTTAGGTCGACCTCAATAACCCTAACTAGGCCGACTTCTCTAGGGAGACTCAATTACCACTTATATTACATTCACTTGGGTGCTAACGACCCGACTTACAATGGAGGTTTAACCTCATGACGTTTACATGACCAAATATAATAATGACATCCCCAACAGAGTTAGAATAATAAAGTACAAGTAGAATATTCTTTGAAGTTACATTAATTTAACAATAGGGATTATTGAATCAATCAACTGCTTGCATAGTAACTTAGTCATGCCATTTGCAGGGGTTTCCATCAAGCACATATGAACTGTTAGATTTTTTAAGTGAAATAACAATAAGGATCACTGAAAGAAAAACAAGCACAACATGAACTATAGCACACAACAAATTTATCCTGGGAATTCCCTCTTGGGGCATAATTAGATGAGTGAGTGAAGTGTACAAATGAGGGCAAGCCTACTATTTATACTAAACAAACCACTTGACCTTTTTACTAATTAGGTCGGCTTGACTCATCTAACTGGGACGACCTGTACTCTTTACAATAAAATATTCTTTTATAGATCTTTTCAAGCCGACCTAGCAGTTAGGGTTTACATTGACTCTTTCAATGACTTTTACATAATCAATTACATCAATAATAATCCCCGTAGGGTGTACAATACAAATGATACAAATGATCTAAATAATACAAATAAGAATATCTTCTGAAGTTACATTCTTCAACACTCCCTCTTAACACAGAAGGTATTCTTCAGTCATTGTCATCGTCGTCTTCCAGCTGCTGCACTTCTTGTACACGGACTATTGACATTTGTATCTCCCGAATCTATATGTCATAAGAAGTTTCGAAACAACATCATATATCTGGATCATCATCATCATCAATATGGAACTGCTAGATCATCATCATCATTAGCACATAACTGTTGGTACATCATCAATATCATCATCGTCATCATCAACAAGGAACTGCTAGGACAACATCGACATCATCATCGGCATATGAATACTTAAACAACATCATCATCATGTGAATGCTAGAACAACAACATCATCAGCAGCATGTGAATGTTGGAACAACATCATCAGCAGCAGCATGTGAATGCTGGAACAACATCAGTGTACATCTGGAACTGCTCTATAGTGGGCACTCTGGTAGATTAAACAGGCCTTGTCTGACTTGCTAATCCTTTCGGACCAAACAAGCGTAGTCAAACATACCAATCTACCTGGGGACCAAACAGGCTTGTCTGACTTGCTAATCCTTTCGCACCAAACAAGCCTAGTCAGACATACCAATCCCCCTAGTATCAAACAGGCCTTGTCAGACTGACATACCAATCTCTTTCGGGATCAAACAGGCCTTGTCAGACTAACATACCAATCTCTTTTGGGATCAAGCAGGCCTTGTCAGACTAACATACCAATCCTAGACTGAGCTGCCACACCACAGCTCCAGGAAACCACATCATCATCACTCCCTCTTTCGAGGGGGGTCCTTTCGGACCACACCAAGCTTTTCTCGAAAATATTCAAACTTTATTTGAGACAGAGGCTTTGTCAATACATCAGCAACAAGGTGAACATGTCTCAACTCTACCATATACGACTCAAAGTGTTCACCGCAAAGCATAATTATGGACTCGTGTTGGTCAAATACATCAACGAACCAATCATCTGCCGATACATCGTGGCATCCACGAGTTCTGAAGTAGTATCACTCCGCAACTTCAGAATCGATGCCATAGGTGTGACCATGGCCTTACAATCCATCATCTCGGATCTCTTTAGGATCTCTACCGCACACTTTCCTTGACCTAGGAAAAGTTCCTATGGATTCTGCCACACCTCAAGACCTAAAAAATAATGGATTTCTATCATTCTGCCATACTGAGGTCTTGCATCTCAAACTCTGGCACAAGCTTTCTCTTTGTTTCTATATGAGCTTCTCATCACCTGTCAAGAACGAGTCATCTACATACAACAGTAGAATCACAATATTTCCTTACTCAACCTTGCAGTAAAGGTTGGAATCCGCTTTACTCTTAGTAAATCCCAAGCTCGTCAGAAATTCGTTTATCCTACCGTACCATGTCCTAGGTGCTTGTTTTAAATTGCACCACACGTACTTCCTCTTCATGATGGGAGATATCTGATATCACTCTAAGCATATCCCTAAGATATTGAGGCAAACAACCTTTGCCACCGATAGAGGCTAAGTGATAATGTCTCTCAATCTATGTTGTAGTCACACCCTCTAAAGCAGAGCTTTCCTGCTCCCTCTGTAATTAAGCACCATCCTCCCTCAGCATCTTGTACTCTCTGTATCGGGACATTCTACACTGGAGTGACTTGTAGCCTTCTCTTATGATGATCTTCTATGTATCCATCTATGTCATCTTCCTAGGTCATTGGATACCAAGATCTCAAACTCTGTTGCAAGTTCTCTCTTGCACCCACTTATGAGCTTCTCATCTTCAACCTTGTAGCAAAGGTTGATGTCTCATCAATCTAGGTGATCCCCAAGCTCATCATCCTATCCCATGGGTGCCTTTTGAGCCCGTACAAAACCTTCTTCAATTTGTGCACATGTGGTTCTCTGTAGAGAATCCCGAGTCCTAGAGGTTGCTCGATATCCACTTCTACTTCGATTACACCATCTATCTAGTGTAATATCCACCGTTGAGGAAGTGTGTCTGGCCACTACAGCAACATCTTATTATAGTCAACTTCCTCTTTCAAAGAGAACCCTCGCTTTGTACTTCTGCAGTATGCTTGATTTCATAAATCTTTTTGAATGTCGCAGTTGAACCATCGCCAATTGTTCTTCAGAACAAGTCTCATCATTATTCTCTTGTAGGTACAAAATCTTTCCTACAAGTCAAATTTAGTTGGATGATTAGAAACATTTCATAATCTTCAAAACAAATTCTTATGCAACTATCTTAGCCAATGCTTCAACACAACATTCATCCATTTCCCGCATTCATATGCTAACTTTCTAGATGCCTTCCATCTCTACCAAAACATTATTAAGAGCGTGCACTACTCCCAACATGTCAGCAAAGAGGTTTCATTCTAGATAAGTAGCAATGGAATGTTGTATAGCACCATAGGCCACGTACCCATCACATGCATATTAGTAGTATTATGTTCATCAATGCAAACTCTCTAATATGCATAATACACATCCTAAATCTAGGAACATAAGTATGTACACAACTGAACAATATCATTTAAGTAATTGGATATAAAGGAAATGACAATTCAAATACTTATCTTTGTTTGTTTGGTAGGATCTCTCTTGATCCTTGTCTCCTTATACAAATTACTGGTGTCTCTTACAATGTGCTCTGCTTCATCATTTGATTCTGAGGACCTGTGCCTTTCTTGCTTATGATCGAAAAGTCTTCTAGATCACATGGAACTGTGTACTGGTGCTGAATCTATGTTTTCCTTCTTCATCACCAATCACAATTGCATCCCTTCTTATCCGATGTTGAAAAGGACAAGAGGTTCTTCCATCTTCCTGGTTTAGTTTAAAGTACATATTCCTCATCACTGGAGGAATCTTGTATAGTTTTCTTCCTAGCTGATTCATCATCCTCCACAGCATGAGCATGATGTATTTTCATGCTTCCTTTCGTGTTCCCTTTCATATTAGGACAACTCCTTGAATATATGACTCCCATGAACTTGGAAGACCAATTAGGGCAATCATCACTAGTTCTGCATTTTCAACCTTGTCTCCAATAGCACTTAACTGATCTCAAATGTTGGATACCCTTGTGAAGTAAGACTAGATACTTTCATTGTTCGCATCTTCACAGCCTTGAGTTGAGTCCTCGAGGTCATCTTCCTATTGATGTTGGTTCTTTCAAATAGTCCCTTCAATGCATCAAACATCTCTTTCGGAGTCTACATAGAAGAGATGTGTGGGATCAAGTGATCCTTAATGGAGTTAGCTATGATCCTCTTCACTTTGATTAGGTTCTATTTGTGCTTTTCCATCTCCCTCTAGATCAGCAACTATCTCTATAACATACTTGTCCAAATCAAGCTCTTCTAGGATGAGCATCACCCTATACTTCCATGCTCGGAAGTTCTCCGCCCCTTCAAGCTTATCTTCGAGCTTGGTATGATTTGTCATCTTGATAAACTTGATAAATGAGAACCTCAAATGGAAATAGAAAGAGTATAACTTACCAAATGAGATGCTTCAACCAAAGGTTGACTTCTGAGATCTGGCTGCAGGAGGTCCTAGGGTTTGTTAGAGAAACTCTAATTTATCAACTTCAGGATCTTGCAAATCTGATAGAATGAAAAGATGCGCCTCCCCAAGCCGAGCTAAGCAATGTACTCCTTTTCCCAATTCTGTAGATAGGACTGCAAAATATTTGATGCCCTAGTTTCTTCAATTTCTACTGCAAATTTGTCCGGTCTTAATTCTGATGTATCTCAAAAATTTCTACTCCTCAAGGTCTAAAACTTCGTTCTGTGATAGTTTGTTCTGTCCTCTATCCAACCCCACAGGTTAGAGTAGGATTAGATTCACCAAGTGGGACTTATGCTAAGTTTCCCAAGGTGACCTGTTTATGGATACTTTCAGTAAAGTGAACTTGTACAGACTGCCACGTATCGCTGTTTCAACTTCGGGTTCTGAAACTCGCACTAGAGAAACTACAGTCCGTACCCTTCTTGGAACATCTTACGAAATTCAATTTGGATCTTCCTAGCCTGTGATATAGCATTTGTCCATAGGTCACCTATTTAAAACTGAATTCTGGAAGAGCTTGGAACCCTAATTTGCATGGACCATATCTCCTAAAGTACAGCGAATCTGAGGCTGAAAATCGCACACAAGGTACATGGACATTTCATCTTCGGCCTATCCAAGTTTCAGATCTTGAACCTTCGCCAAAAATGATTTATAGAGAAAATACCAAAGACGACTAGTTTCCGTAAATGGAAACCCTAGTTCTGCAGTTGCATCAACTACACAATGTTCTCTTTCAGGCTAGCTCTGATACCATGTTAGATTTTTTAAGTGAAATAACAATAAGGATCACTGGAAGATAAACAAGCATAGCATGAACAATAGTACACAACAAATTTATCCTAGGAAAACCCTCTCGGGGCAGAAAAACCCAACAAACTTCTTCTATATAGATTCTGCGGAATGTACAATAGTATCCCTCGTGCAAAAACCCAAAACAAGAAGACTCCAAAAGAAGCTACTCTGAACGACTCTCTCTCTCTCTACTCATGTGAATTAGATGAGTGAGTGCAGTGTAGAAATGAGGAGGGAAATCCTCCTATTTATACTAAACAAACCACTTGACCTTTTTACTAATTAGGTCGGCTTGACTCATCTAACTGGGCCGACCTGTACTCTTTACAATAAAATATTATTTTCTAGATCTTTCCAAGCCGACCTTACAGTTAGGGTTTACATTGACTATTTCAATGACTTTTACATAATCAATTACATCAATAATAATCCCCGTAGGGTGTACAATACAAATGATACAAATGATCCAAATAATACAAATAAGAATATCTTCCGAAGTTACATCCTTCGACATGAACAAGGCCTAGGGAGAATCATCCAAAAACTCCATATGCCCTCAAGATTGGTACTAGTCTTTAACGTCCTCCCATCACCCATTTTAACTATATTATGAAGACCTCAAGTTTTGCTAGTGCTAACTCCTCAAATCACCTTTCATCCCTCATTGTTATAGCCTAGCAATCCTATCTAGGGAAGCCCCCCTCAAGTTGGAGAAGAGCCAACCGAAAGTGCAGGGAGGTAGTTATCGAGGTGACAATGTGTAACATCTCTAGGTTGCAGTTGGGCTAGTTGTGTTCTTTAGGGCTTTAACTACACCTGATGGTTCAAGCTGTAACACAATACTTGGGAAAGCAGCCTTAACATGCTTGTAGAGCGTGCACCCTCTACATGCACCCTTTTGCTCAATGCTAAACTTTGGAAGACCTGTGACAATCTCCCCCATAATAGGCAATGCTCGATAATGCAAGTGCCCCATCCTCTTGTGCCATATCTTGCACAAGTTACTTGTGTTATGTATTAGGGCTCGAACAAGTTCACCCTATAATATGTATAAATTGCCTTCCCTAACCCAAATCACCTGAGTCGATCCTTGGCTAGACTCCTTTGGTGTAATGAGTACTTGCGGGTTCCTAAACTCTACTGCCCTTATCCTCTATGACCAAACCTGAAAGCAAATTCTTCTTTAGACCTGGAACAAATAACACATCATCAAAGTCTAAAGAGTTACTCGACTGGAGTTGGAAAGGAATAGTACGATCTCTTGCTACTGGATACTTGGCATTATCACCAAGCTCGACCTAAACTCCTGAGACATGCTCCTTTAGACTTGAAAATAGATCTCACGCTAATGTCATATGCCTCGATGCTCCATTGTCCACATACCACGCATTCTTCGAAACTGTGTTCGAAGAAAGGCAAGATACCCATCGAGAAATCCTTCACAAATTTGGAGGCAAACTCAATCATCCAAGTTTCAGCTAAGGTTGCTACCTAATTCTATTGTCGCTTCCCTTTACATTTCTTCTTCTTTGGACAATGTGATGCATAATGGTCGTTCTTATGACATATGAAGCACTTGATTTTACTCATGTCCTTCTTCCCTGCTTGTGAGGCCTACTCTTCAGTGTTCACCTTACCCTTGCCGGTTTCTTTACCTCTACCCTTCTTTGTTTAACCAATGAGGGCATGGTCATTGTCACCTCCCTGTCTACTGGCCTTTGACTTCATCTGATTCTCCCCCTAGATAGAGTCATCCCACAGTCTTTCCTGATAGGGAAGGTTTTCCCAAGCACAAACACCCTGGACAAATGTTCCCCATTATGGTGGCACTGGGAACCCATTCAGTGCCCTGCTGACTAGCTCTCTGTCTCCAACCTTCTCCCCAACTATTGCAAGATGGTCACGAATCTATATGACCTTCATAAGGTAACTAGTGACGATGTATGATCTGGTCATCTCCACAGATCTGAGTTTGGTGTACAATATTATCTTCCTGTCATTGTTCTCACTCTAGTCAAGGCTAACTAGAGCATCGAACATATCCTTCGTCATCTTCTTCGCAGATATAAGAGGGATCAAATGATCCTTTATAGCATACATGATCATCCGCTCAACTTTCACTTCTTTCTTCTTGTGAGCTAGCAAAAGCTGTGGATCTATCGACGAAGCTAGCACATCCTTGACAATATCCTAGAGGTCATTCTCTTCTAATAAAGAGTTGCATTGACTTTCCATGCTAGAAAATTTGAGGCACCATCCAACCTATCCTCAAACCTGAGGTTAGCCGATGCCATCTCTGATCTTCTGAATCTGAGTAGTTCTAATACCATGTAAATTTTCTTAACCCAAGGTGAATGTTGTCCTCATGTTCTCAAATAAATCAGCTAATATTTGATTTGAAGAAATTAAATTTTCACATAGCAGTATTCACACATATAGCTAGAAAAAGAACAGCAGAAGCAGAACACAATACACAGATGATTTACTCCTTCAAATTAATGTTTCATTAATAGATCTAGGCTTACAAGAAAACCTCCACAACTGCAATAACTTACAATTGTACAATACAATAAAAAAGGAGCTATACAGACTTGCTGTAGGCCTGCACAGACATATCCCTACGGATCCATACGACTGTACGGATCTGCTACTTCCATTGCTTGGTTGTTTAACTGGGCTCCTCTCTAAATTGGCTAGAAAGTTTTATAAGTTGTTCCCCAGAAATTCCCCCCATGTTAGAAAAGTATTAGACTGAAACTGGCACATGAATGAGAACATTTGGTAACTCATATTTATGGTTGGCTTTATGATTGGATTCCATAAGAACCTAACTTTTACTAACTTAATAAGAGTGCGTACTTGCATTTCATAACCCATAGATGGCCATCTTAGGGTGGCAATTAGGCAATGCATTTCAAAATGGGATCTTGATGAAAGCTGTATATATTCTTCAGATTTCTGTGGTTTGTCATTATTCTCCATGCTATCTTCAGGATTATCCGCAATATTTATTTCTGTCAATTATAGCATGGAGGAAAGGTGTATATACTATATATGTCATATGGAATAAATGGCTGTTGCTAGTTACGCATGTTCTACCCCTAGATGGTGAGTGGAAGGCCCTACATACAATGGTATGTACACTCCTATAACACTTCTTGATTACATACTATATTAAACATGAACATTGCATAGAACTTCATTGATTACATTACACATGAGCATTGCATAGAAGTTATGTTATATCAATGTTTTAAAATCTATATGGATCAGACCATTATATATGCATGCATTAATTGAGCATGGACTCAAGGAACATACTTGAGGAGGATATAAAAAGTGTGCATTGGTAATTGTAAAATTCCAGCTAGCTGTGAAGAAGGGGCCCAAGAAACTGTTCATGTTTTCTTACAATCTGAAAAAAGGGATGCTAAGAGAAAATGAGAATAGCAACCATGTGCCTGTACTTATCATGTCACAAGAGGAGTAAAGAGACCATGTGCACTAATAAATAATAATAGCATAACAAAATATTGGATTATAGAGCTCTTACACTCTAAATTCTTGACCTGGTATAAGACAACCGGCTGCACAAACTTATCTCAATTCTTGCTTGAATACCTCCTTCTGATCCACTTGTTGAATCAATGAATATGCTATGATTCGTCATAGGTGAAAATGATCATATCATTTTTTATTTAAAAATAAATTAAGATAGTTCCCCATAAAAGTTAAACCATAGATTGGCTGAGAGCCATATAGATGAGTTCAGGAGTATTCTCCATGAACTATCAGAGCTTTCACATTGCTTGCATGCTCCTATAAAGGGTAGGATGTAATGCATGGGTATCGGACTAAAGCGCCTTTCATGACAACCTCATAACCAAGATGATGTATGACTTATAGAAATAACAGCCTATGGTTTTGGCTAAAAAGGTTTTCCAAATGAATATTCTGGTTGTGGTAAAAACAACATTTATATTCAGCAAGTATTTCATTCTTGACTCATCTCTTTTCATGCAATAAATAGAGCTTGTGCTAGCATCTTGTGAAGATATTGGTAATCAATATGTACAATTGACAAATTCACTGATAATTTTTCTACATGAAAAATAAGACTCTTCTGCATGTACTCTCTACTTTTAACATTGTTGCCCTAGCAGTTTTGGATGCAGTGAGTTAAATTACTCAACTTACAAAAGAAGAGACTAAAAATATCCGATATCATGAACCTTTCATATTGATGTGAAAGTATACATCATTTTCTTTCTATCAACGACTACCAAATCATGTGTAGTAAAAAAGAATATCAGAAAACATTCATTTTGACTTATGTTTATAAATGCATAATTATATTGTTGGCAACGATGTCACATCAATCAAATAGTCAGTACAAAAACTTTCCACTGTAACAGGAGTCTGAATGTACCATTTCGCCTAGTACTGGGTCCTTTACATGTTCCTCAACTGCTACATGCTTGAATAACATATTTCCCCTTGTAGCACGATAAAGAATCCTTTCAAATTGTATAACCTTGGCTTTGGGGACAAGTCCACAGATAAAACCTAGTCTTACTTGCTTTGAAAGCTCTGCCGGTGCTTCCTACAACATTATGAATTTGTCAGACGAAATCAGGAAAGGCAAACCTTTAAAGAATAGAATGGAGAGAGAATGAACTACCTGTTCTAATAACAATGAACTATCTGTAAATTCAGCTTCAACATAAGAAGTTTCATCTAGCTCTGTTTGATGGGCAACCACATTGGCAGATGTAGACAGTAAGAACCCAACCTGAAATGAAATAATAAAATTAAAGTACGGAAACCATACTAATCATATCTAACAAATCAGTATCAAAAGTACTCTTTTAGCCCCATTGACCTATTTTTGGTCATTTGTTGGAAATTAATGCACTTATTTTTATCTCATCTTACCTCATCAGCTAATTATTCCATAATGTTCTTGCCTAAATTCTGATGGTGACTCCAATGACATCCCAGGTATTGGAGGAGTCAGAAGAATAATCCAAAACAACAATGACAATTTAGTTATGACATATGCTTTGGAACTAAGCGATGGTTATGACTTATGCTTTGGAACATGGGAAATTTGGTTATGACTACACCTTTATTTGAGCTAGGGGGTTCAGAAATTATTGGTTATAAGGAAATTCAATGTGATAGTATTGCTAATGAAAGAAATGAAACCAGAGATCAAGATTACATTTCTGCATTTTTCAAAGAAAGGCTTTAAAGTGCATATCTAAGCAAGGATCTTCATCATCACCTTCACTTTTTTTATAAGGAAACCACAAGAATGATTTCCTTTCCTTGCAATATTTTAACTTTTAAAACAAAAACTAGACAATCAGCCTTCTCAGCATACAATTTAATTACCTCGCCTTTCATAAAACAGAGCATATGATCCTTAGATTACAAAAGAATGCCATGCTACCATATCCACTTACATCCTGAGATAACATCACACCTCCTACTCTTTGCCATTAACAATGTCACCGGAAACAGAACCAGCCAAGGGGGTCAGACTGGAACCAGCTGAGGGTTCGACCCAAACTGACTAGTGAACTGACTTTGTGAACTGGTCTAGTAAAAAAATATATAAAATGCCAAAATTTTAATAAAAAACACATATATTCATGTACAACAAGTAAATCCAAAACAATAGACACCAAAAAAGTTTTCTCATGTATATAGCATGTAAGGATGAATATATTAAAATGGCACTGAGTGCAATACATATTAGAAACAAAATACATAGATATCAAAATTCTAAATGGGATCTAGAGTCGAACAAAGGTCGAGCTACAGCCTACATCCTACAACAAATAACTACACATCAAACTCATCCACTATACTGGGTTCCTCATCATCAGTAGCACCCTTTGCCTCCTAATCCTTTGCATCCTCCTATGGACTGCATCGAGCCTCTAGGAACATCTATATTAGTGGTTGGTGCTAATTGAGCAACCAATTCCATCTACCCTGTTATGCCTCAGAGTGCCTGAAGCATTCCTTTCAAATATACAAGAGTAAGTTTTATCTCTTGTGTAACTGTATTGGGGGCATGTCACAGTTTTGATTATGAAGGCTAGGATAGGCTCGGAAGACTGTAATATGAACTTCGATCACAAGACAGGGTAGACAAATTTAACGCTTTAATTTTTTTATAAGTCAGTATGAGTCCAAAAGGACAGAACTATGTATATTCTGATTTCTTTCTCAGAAATATTGAATATAAGGATTTTTCCTATGGGAAAAAAAGAGATATTTACAGAAGAAAAACCATAAGTGGAAGGGTATATACTATATACAATGAAAACTATATACTATTCCTCAACATTGCCACAGCAGAAATAAAATCAGAATGTGCAGAAGCTTCCAGTTCTTTAGCTTCTTTCCAATTACAACAGAAAGACTTTAATTACAACAGAAAGACTTTATTGAACTGACCTCATTAGCAAAAACATCTAAATCTAATTTATTTGTAAAACTACAGGCAACAATTAACTAAATTGAAGTCACTGATTTCTTAATGAATTAATCGTTTTCTTTTTGAAAATGTCACTATGTCTTCATAAGCAATCATACCTTTTGCAGCACGAGCTTAAACTCTAAAAGTTCATTGTAAGTACGCTGCAATTTTTCACTGTTTTCATTTATTTCTTGGAGTTCAGCTTCATATTCACCAAATTGGACCTGCAAGCACAAAAAACTACAATGCAAATCAATTCTACAACTCATCTTCAGAGCTTCTCTCATATGAAGAAAATGAATCTCATTCCTAAAAGTTTTGAAACAAAGCATACACCTCAAGCTCGTCGAAATCAGTCACTAGATCATGAGGAGGCCCAGTTGGACTTAAGCCAGATTTATTTATTTGGTCTCTAAAGAAACGCAACTTCCGAGTCATCTCTGCGCATCTTTTAACCTGCAAAATGACCAAACTAATGAAATTTAAAGTAGAAATGTTGTTAGAGGTCTTTTTTAAAGAACTAAGTCAAACCTGTGGACCAGCATTTTCACAATCAAAATATCTACTAGAGCATTTCTATCGGAATTTCATGTCATTATGATTACCCCATCGACTTTCTCCTGCTTTTAAATCTCAAAAGCAATCAATGCTCTGTCTGTAGAGTCTATCCATAAGCAAGAAAATGTAGTAGATGCTGTTTTCTTATCTAGCAATAAGCCTATATTTGAAGAGATCCAATTGTTCAAATCCAACTTTAACTCCATTTCTTTTCTACACGTTTGCAGGGAAAGGAATGAAGAGGTGGATGGTCTCTCAAAGGCAGGGCTGCAGATGGAACCAGGTTTATGGCATGTATAAGAATACAGGGATAGCAAATCATCTGAATATCACCACACATCTTTCTTCTGATCTGGGCAAAATATGTTTACAGTCTTTCTAATATTATACACCATATGGGACCCAGGAGGGGATTTGTTTGTTCACTGTTTTAACAGCTCCGTATGGGACGGCATATAAGCACTTTATGTACATATTTGGATATATATGTGAAGAAGTCAGTGATCTTTTTTATGCTTTTGATGTAATAGCTGGTCTGTCAGTACAGTTTTTTACTGTGAAGGAATTTTCCAGTGTTACACGGGGACGCGTTCCCTAGGGTTGGGGGCGCGCCCCCCTCGCTCCCCGCGCCCCGGGGACTTGGGGGCTCGTAGCGAAACGTTTCCCCTCGTCCCCAATTTGGAGAAACTTCAGGAAACGCATGGGGGAGCTCGTCCCCTATTTTGAATCGCGCACCAATGAAGTGGGGGGCGCTTAGGCGCTCCTTCCTTACTAGAGTTGTTCAGTAGTAATGGTAATATTAAATTCTTAAAGTAAAAGGATAGAAAATGAAAGATAAGGAAAATACCAGTAAAAGGATAGAAAATGAAAGATAAGGAAAATACCACTTTTACTTAAATTTTTAACATTACCATTAATTGTTTCAGGATGTTTGAGAGTGGTTCCAACCTTATCGGAGTTCATATGCAAAAAGTAGAATTTTAGATTCCATTCATAATTCAACAGAGTTAACAGTTTTCAGGATTTCAGGATTGCGACGTTTCCAATGGATTCTATCATGTATGAGGTTAAGGGATTGGCATTTAATCAAGCGCATCAACCTCTCTATGTACCTTGATGTTGGTGGTGTTGATTGTTGAACTTCTCTATCATGAACTTAATCAAAATGTTCCCTTTAGTCAAGCAAAAATCACTTATTAAGCATGGGAATTTTTTTTCTAATTCTACCTTATTTTAATGCTTGATTTAGGAAGTTTCAGCAAAATTGTAGTGCATTGAGTAATTTCCCTCGAGGATCAACTTCGAAATTCAAGGTAGAGGCAAGGGCTAAGAGCATAGAGGAGGGGGGCACAGGGTGGTATTGATGAATAGGATCCCATTATAGGATTAATAGTTCACTCCTACATAATTGTATGTTGGACTTGAAAGCCTCAAATAATGTGATTTCCTGTAGAATCATGAAGAAATAGGATCCTCAAGTCACAGTTCCCCATTACAACATCTATGCCATGGATTCACACAATGTTGAAGTGTATTGAATCATTGAAGAATTAGACTGTATTTACAGGGAGCAGCTTAAATTGTATTTACACGCGATGAATTGTTGTTGTTGGTATTTAAAACCTCTATATTTTTTATAATTTTTATGACCTTAACGCCCCCACGTCCCCCCCGAATTTCCCTAAAATTTGGGGGTGGTCTCCACACGTCCCCAATGTGCGTTTCCCCGCTCCCACGCTCCCGCGTCCCGGAAACTTGGGGGAACATTGGAATTTTCACCCACAGTTTAAAGCTTTCTGAAATTCTTAACTGCATAAACCATGCATTTAGTTTCCTCCATCTTAATTTGCTCACAATGTGCCAGTCTGTATTTTTTTCATTTTTGAATAATACCTAGGGGAGCAATGAAAGAATGTATGTTATCATATGAACATTTAGGTCATTCTTTTATATGGTGGTATTTAATTTAAATGTTAATGTCCACTAATGGCCAATGGCACTATGTAATGAACAATAGTTTTTTACGGCAATATCCAGCATAAGGGCAAAGAGTTGAAATCCATATGGGATATAAATAATATATAACTGATAAATGAATGAATGAGACTGATTATAAAATGAGCCTTGTGACTGTATACTTACATGCATTGATTAGTCACAAAGGTGAAGGGTTGTGTCCCTTGGTAAGGTTGCGTCCTTTAGATTATTTATTTAATATTATTATTATTTATGTATTTAATAGTCATTACATTGCCTTCCCCTTCAAGGAGGCTTTGTCCTCGCAGCATAGAAGTTATGTCTTAGTTCCATGATACTCTATTCTTGATGTTGTCATAGTAATAGAAGCGAGGCAATATGATCTTCAAAGTGCTGAACAGAATAAAAAAGGCTTCATCAAGAATAAATAAGGCTTCTAACTTTCATTTGTAAACATGGACAAGGGTCCTAATATGTACTTTTTTCTTTTTATCTTGGTCTACTGGAGCTTTTGAGTGATGCAAACCTCTCTCTTTGGCATGTGGTGAAAGGTGCATGGTGAATTTTCTAAGGTTTCTACTATCTTGCAAAGTTGATCCCAAGAATGGTTGTAATAACTCGTGGCTAAGGAAGGACCTACGAAGTATCTCTTGCTCTCTTTCTTGATTGATGTTGGTAAGATCTCTCCATTTTCTTGTTCGGCATTGCTTTTGCACCTTGGGCAAGATAAATTAGGGTTTTTAATCTACATCTTGTCAATTTTGTTTGAGAACACTTTCCTCTTGAAGGAGCTCTCCACTGTGGGCCTTGGAATTCATCTTTTGCCCTAATTAGGGTTTGTGGTTACTTCAACCTAATATCAAGTTACTAGCCTCTTGCCCTAGTTGCTAAATCTTGAATAGCCAAATTGAGTAGGGACGTTGACCTCGATCTGTAAATGCCCTTGGCTTGAAAAGACTAAGGTCATAACCCCTTCCCATCACTCTTTTTTATCAAAATTCTCTTGTACATTTATTACAAAAAATCCAAAAAAAATAAATATTAGAAAAAATCTAAAAATTAGAAAAATTTGTATCACAAAAAATACTTGCAATTTGGAAATTTTGTATGAATAGAAAATACGCCCTAGTTGAATTAATGGCATATCTTTGAGGGCGTTTTGATCTTGTGGTTGAATTGTGTGATATCTCATTATTTGTGTCGGCAAGGGTTTTGTATTGCAGATCTGTTATTGCGGGTACAATAGGTATATCAAGGACTTTTGCTAAGTTTGAAGGCTTGAAAAGTGGCTTTTTAGCCCTGTTTAGGCCCCCAAGAGTTGGAGGTTCTGTTATTACACAACTTGTGGTTGTCCCAAAAGGTGATCCTATCCAGGATGGTAGAGGCATTGGACAACTAAAGAGGTGACCCAAGAGATGCCACGGTTCCCAATGCAATTGGGTGTCACGTTAACCGAGACACTCTTCACTTTAGATCTAGCCTAAGCAAAACCAAGGGGGGGACCCTAGCCAACCAGTGAAGGCTAGCGAACCTACTCAAGACCTCTTAAGGAAATGTGAAAGATAAAATAGGGAGAGATTAAGAGCGGATAGATTTAGATCTAGAATGGATAAGTGGACCCAAGAAGTTAGGGCTTGGTTGAAGAGGCTTATGAGATGGGCAAATATTCAACCAATGAAAGATTAGGCCACTTTAGGGGTTAAGACCAATGTTCCCCCAAGCTTCTGGGACGGGGGGACGCGGAAGCGCGGAAACGCACATTCAGGACGTGTGGAGACCACCCCCAAATTTTAGGGAAATTCGGGAGGGACGGGGGGATGTCTCTAAAATTATAAAAATAAAATAAAACACCAAAAATAAATTTTCATTTGACGTATATTCATGATTGTGCAATGTAAATACTAAATATATTGATTTATTTTCTAAGTAGTACTAAGTAGGGATTATAAAAAGTGAAAATAATGGAAAAACATAAAAAAAATATTCTCAGCGGCATGGGTGGGGGGAAACGTTTTGTTAGGC
This sequence comes from Larix kaempferi, assembly GCA_027924585.1. Lineage (NCBI taxonomy): Eukaryota > Viridiplantae > Streptophyta > Pinopsida > Pinales > Pinaceae > Larix > Larix kaempferi. The sequence goes on along the minus strand of BSBM01000017.1, from coordinate 16,326,121 downwards.
GTCCCTAGGACGTCGGGACGCAGGAAACGCATCCCCGGCCCTGCGGGACGTGCCTCCGTGGAACACTGGTTATGTTAGTTTTTATACCTAGGAAAGTGTTCCCCAAGTGACTTTAGCCTAAAGTCACTTAGAAAGGAGAAAAAGGTGACCCTCACATTAAATGCACTTAATGAGACTTTATAACATTAAAGTCTCTTTTTGATAAATTTAAGTGGGTGAGTGAAATTAATTATTTATGAGAAATAAATGGAGCATTTAATTTCAACCATTGATTTAAGTCAATCTCATCCATTGGATTTAGGGAAACCCTAGGGTTTGATCAAAAACCATGAGGGAGGCATTTTGAGCTCACTTTTGAGATATTCAAGTGAAGAGCTAGAGAGAGCAAGAGAAGAGAGACACAGAAATCGAGGGAGGCATTTTCAGCTGGCACGTTTTTCAAGGCAACTAGCTGAGCATTAAATGCACAGCACGGATTCCAAGATGGGGAGATAAATCCGTACAGCAGGTTTCTAGGCACATTTATCGAGGCAGCAGTATTTAATATTCAGCACAAGTTTCGAGGCATCCGTATAGCATTAAGTGGGCACAAAAATCGAGGCATCCGTACAGCTGAGAAAGGGGCACAAATTTTGAGGGTCGTACAACAGTTATTGTTGTACTGTATTGGCACAGATTTCGAGGGCCGTACACAGCATTCATTTGTTCTACCGTACAGCTGCACAGAAATCAAGAAATTTCTGTGGCACAGTTTTCTAGTTTTTGGGCACTGTTTTCGAGGTTCGTATAGTCTATACGAACTGTACCTATTGGCACAAAAATCGAGACAGTAAATGCTGCACAGAAATCGAGGTTAGGCACAGATTTCGAGGTGCTGGGATTTGGCACAGATTTCGAGACAGCAGCTTGACACAGAATTTGTGGCAGCCTCTATGTAATTTTTCTGGGTGGAGATAAGTACATTTTTACTAGAAAAATTATTGTACTGAAATTATTTGCTGAAGAAATAAAATCTCTCTCTCTCTCTTACTAGTTTTCCCTGTGGGGGTTTTTCCAGGGCACAGTTGCCAAAAATCCTGAGTCTGAAATTTTAATGGTGTGCATGTGATTTTAATTTTCTGACTGTTAGTATAAATTTTCAGCGTGTTTAATTATCTCAGAAAATTTCATAAGTAGTTTGCAGCCTATGCAAAACCGGCTGTAAATGAAAACCACTGAAATGTTGACATAAACCAACAAGCAGAAAACTCAGAAAAATTTACATGGTATCAGAGCTTGGGGGCAGAAAACAGTAGTATTTTGCAAACACACAGAAATTTCCAAAACTCAGTAATTTCAGTGATTTTCTTCTGTTAGTGAACAGCACCTTGTTGGGTTGAAGTAGAGATGGCTACAGGACTTAGGTTGGAGGATAGGCTGAATGGGACAGTGAACTTTGTGCCATGGAAGGCCATAATTTTACTGATATTAGAGGAGAATGAACTATGGGAGGAAGTGGTTAGGAATACTACAGCAAACCCCGTTCAGATTCCCGTTGCTACAGATGCAGCAACACTATCAGCCTTCAATAAGAAGGACTGTAAGGCTAGGAGGATAATCCTTGATGCAGTTAAAGACCACATAATCCCTCACATTTCAGGCAAGACTAGAGCACACTTGATGTGGACAGCTTTGACCAATTTTTATGAGAGTACCAATGAGAACCGGAAGATGGTTCTCAAGGTGAAACTCAAGAGTATAAAGATGAATGGAGGAGAGGGAGTGATAGCATACCTCACTAGGATATCTGCAATTCGGGATGAACTGGCAGTAGTTGGGGAGGTGGTATTTGCTACTGAGCTTGTACGTACAGCAGTGAATGGGGCTTCAAAGCCCCAGCGTGCATTTGTGCAGGCCATAGTGGGTAGAGAGAACCTACCTTCTTCAGAGAGACTATGGGATGACTTTGTGCAGGAGGAGACCAGGAGAGGTCTCGTACAAGGCAGTTCATCACAGAGTGGGGTAGATGAGGAGAACGTGGCATTGACAGCAAAGGGGAAGAAGAAGAAGGGTCCCAAGAAGGGTGGGGCCAAACAGCAGCAGGGTGGGCAGAAGGACTTGAGTAAAATCAAGTTCTATGGTTGTCAGACGTTTGGGCACTATGCTTCACAGTGTCCAAACAAGAAGAAGAAGAAGGGACAGCAGACTGCAGCCTCAGCGGAGGTCGATGACTTTGGAGACAAGTTCAGAGGGAGTTTTCCCTATATGCTGGACAGATTGAGAGAGAGAGAGTCTCTTTAGCCACCAACACAGATATGGATATGGAGATTGAGCATTCATTGTTGGCAGGCCATCAAACAGGTCCATCCACCACAAGTACTTGGTACATTGATAGCGGAGCCTCGAGCCACATGACAGGTACTCGAGAGTTGTTCTCTGAGCTATCACAGATAGGTAGAGATGTGGAGGTTGTACTTGGTGACAATACCACTGTTAGAGCAGTTGGTCAGGGGACCATTACATTTCAGAGGGAGTCTATGAGTCCCATGATTCTGAGGGATGTGTTGTATGTCCCTGGGCTGAAGAAGAACCTTGTTTCAGTTTCCACTATTGAGGACAGGGGTCTTGGGGTGTGTTTCTCAAATGGGAGTACAGGTGTTCCTCAGGACTACAGGTGTATCTACCCCCATGGACATTGGGGTTAGATGTGAAAGATTGTACAAGTTATTGTTTCAGCCGCAACACGCTCTAGCACACAGCAGCAGCAGTGAGCTATGTGAGCTATGGCATCGGAGGATGGCCCACCTACATCTCCCAGCTCTGAGATTGTTGAGGAGCATGGTTACAGGTTTACCCGAGTTCAGCACTGAGCAGAGTGATGTGTGCAGGGGGTGTGCTTTGGGAAAGTACACCAAGACTGTTTTTCCAAGCAGTGACACGAGAGCAGCTAGAGTGCTTGACTTTATCCATTCTGATATTTGCGGTCCTATGTCATCGGTCTCTTTGACTGGTTTTGAGTACTACATCATCTTCATTGATGACTACTCTAGGAAGACCTAGATCTACTTCTTGATGAGCAAAAAGTCTCCCTTAGTATTGAGTGTCTTCCAAGGGTTCAAAGCCCTTGTGGAGAAGCAGGCAGGGAGGAAGATTCGGATGTTGAGATTGGACAATGGGGGTGAGTATACCTCTAAGAAGTTCAATGCTTTTTGCAAACAGGAGGGTATACAGAGACAGCTAGCAGTTCCCTACACTCCTGAGCAGAATGGAGTAGCAGAGAGGAAGAACAGGTCGGTTGTGGGAGCAGCGAGAGCAATGCTTCATGATCAGGGGTTACCGTTCTTTCTATGGGCAAAGGCATGCAGCACTCCAGTATATCTGAAGAACAGGAGTCCTCACCATGCTTTGGGGAGGAAGACTCCAGAGGAGATGTATACAGGCAAGAAGCCTGAGGCGAGCCACTTTCGTATATTTGGTTCTTTGACTTACTCTCACGTCCCTTCTGAGAAGAGGACGAAGTTTGAGCCCACTGCTGAGAGAGGCATATTTGTGGGATATGACAAGACTTCGAAGGCCTATCAGCTTTACCTACCTGGCCAGAAGAGAGTTGTTGTTAGGCGGGAGGTGAAGTTTGATGAGGAGAGAGCCTTCAGAAAGTCGAGAGAGATAGAGCACCGGGAGCCACCAACTCCCAACCTCAGTTGACACAGGCTTCTTCAATACAGGTTTCTGGAGTGACTGGATCACAAAGTACAGGCACAGCTTCTATAGGTTCAGTGTTTCAGGTGACAGGTACTTCAGGGACAGGTTCAGGTTCTGGTTCGAGGTTACAGGTTCTTCAGGCGCTGGTTCATTGGTTACTGGTCCTCGGGGTGTTGGACCTTCTACTTCTGGGAGCTCCTCAGATGAGGATAGACCATTTTGGGAGGAGCCTTCAAGGAAGAGGAAGCCTAAGTGGCTTTAGGACACCTTGAAGAAAGCAGAGGCATTTGGTAGGCCCAAAGAGGAGGTCAGGACAGTTGTGATGCCAGACAGGTTGGGTATGGCTCTTGTTGCGAGTCTTCATGACTGAGCCTTCCACATTTGAGGAGGCTTCTCAGCATCAGGTATGGACAAATGCCATGATGGAAGAGTACCATTCCATCATGAAGAATGATGCTTGGGAGATAGTGCCAAGACCAAAGGGGAAGTCAATTGTGACTTCCAAGTGGCTTTACAAGATAAAGCATGCTGCAGATGGCAGTGTGGAGAAGTACAAGGCTCGGTTTGTGGCTCGGGGGTTTTCACAAGTTGAGGGAGTTGACTATGATGAGACTTTTGCGCCAGTTGCTCGGTATTCTTCCATCAAAGCAGTGATATCTATAGCAGCAGAGATGGGTTGGAAGATCCACCAGATAGATGTGAAGACTGCATTTCTCAATGGTCTTCTGCAGGAGGAGATGTACTTAGAGCAACCACAGGGATTCGAGATTCATGGGAGAGATTCTCATGTGTGCAGGCTAAGGAAAGCCTTGTACGGACTGAAGCAAGATCCTAGAGCTTGGTACTCCAGGATGGATGCATACTTGACTTCGATGGGCTTTCAGAAGAGTGAGGCTGATCCCAACCTTTACTACATTGTGGTTGGTGGAGATCCTCTCATTCTTCTATTATATGTACTTGTTTATTACTGGAGATGAGCATCTCATTGCGCATTGCAAGAGAAACCTTGCAACTGAGTATGAGAAGACTGATATTGGGCTGATGCATTACTATTTGGGGATGGAGGTTTGGCAGGAGCCTGGACATATTTGCCTAGGACAGGGGAAGTATGCAGTTGATATTCTAAAGAGATTTCGGATGGAGGACTGCAGGCCTATGTCTACACCTATGATCACCAACTGGAAGCAACTTCATGCTTCTAAGGGTAAGTTGGCGGATCCTGCACTTTACCGTCAGCTCGTTGGATCGTTGATGTATCTGGTCAACACCAGGTCAGACTTGTGTTTTGCGGTGAACACTCTTAGCTAGTTCATGGCGGAGCCAAGGAGTGTACATTGGACTGCCGCAAAACATGTACTGAGATACCTAGCAGGTACAGTGGATTATGGTTTGGACTACGGGGTTCGGGTCGAGTCATCTTGGTTGGTTTCACAGATTCAGACTGGGCAGGTTGTGTGAGGGATCGGAAGAGCACTTCTGGTTGTTGTTTCAGTTTGGGCTCGGAAACAGAAGTTCGTTGCATTGAGTTCTACCGAGGCTGAGTACATGGCAGCCATCCAGGCTACTTGCGAGGCACTGTGGCTTCGCAAGCTATTGGTAGATTTATTTGATCAGGAGCTTAGACCTACGGTGATCTATTGTGACAACCAGAGTTGCATTCAGCTCTTTGAGAATCTGATGTTCCATGACAGGTCAAAGCACATTGAGATTAGCTACCATTTCATCTGAGACTACGTCCAGAGAGGAGCAGTTGAGTTGTAGTATATTTCCACTGATGAGCAGGTAGCAGATATCCTAACGAAATCTTTGGGGAGGGGCAAGTTTGTCTTCTTCAGAGACAAGTTGGGAGTGGTGCAGAACACCTTCCTCGATAAGAGGGAGTGTTAGTTTTTGTACCTAGGGAAGTGTTCCCCAAGTGACTTTAGCCTAAAGTCACTTAGACAGGAGCAAAAGGTGACCCTCACATTAAATGCACTTAATGAGACTTTATAACATTAAAGTCACTTTCTGATAAATTTAAGTGGGTGAGTAAAATTAATTATTTATGAGAAATAAATAGAGCATTTAATTTCAACCATTGATTTAAGTCAATCTCATCCATTGGATTTAGGGAAACCCTGGGGTTTGATCAAAAAGCATGAGAGAGGCATTTTGAGCTCACTTTTGAGAGATTCAAGTGAAGAGCTAGAGAGAGCAAGAGAAGAGAGACACAGAAATCGAGGGAGGCATTTCCAGCTGGCATGTTTTTCAAGGCAACTAGCTGAGCATTAAATGCACAGCACGGATTCCAAGACAGGGAGATAAATCCGTATAGCAAGTTTCTGGGCACATTTATCGAGGCAGCAGTATTCAATATTCAGCACAGGTTTCGAGGCATCCATACAGCATTAAGTGGGCACAAAAATCGAGGCATCCGTATAGCTGAGAAATGGGGCACAAATTTCGAGGGTCGTACAGCAATTATTGCTGTACTGTATTGGCACAGATTTCGAGGGCCGTACACAGCATTCATTTGTTGTACCATACAGCTGCACAAAAATCGAGAAATTTCTATGGCGCGGTTTTCTAGTTTTTGGGCACTGTTTTCGAGGTCCGTACAGTCTGTACAAACTGTACCTGTTGGCACAAAAATCGAGACAGTAAATGCTGCACAAAAATCAAGGTTAGGCACAGATTTCGAGGTGTTGGGATTTGGCATAGATTTCGAGACAGCAGCTTGACACAGAATTTGAGGTAGCCTCTTTGTGATTTTTCTGGGTGGAGATAAGTACATTTTTACTAGAAAAAATATTGTACTGAAATTATTTGTTGAAGAAATCAAATCTCTCTCTCTTACTAGTTTTCCACGTGGGGTTTTTCCAGGGCACTGTTGTCGAAAATCCTGAGTCTGAAATTTTAACGGTGTGCATGTGATTTTAATTTTCTGTCTGTTAGTATGAATTTTCAACGTGTTTAATTGTCTCAGAAAATTTCATAAGTAGTTTGCAGCCTATGCAAAACCGGCTGTAAATGAAAACCACTGAAATGTTGACATAAACCAGCAAGCAGAAAACTCAGAAAAATTTACAGGTTAAGACTGATGTTGTCTGCCGAGATGCACAACAACAGCAGAAATCTTTCGAAAGTTGTTCCCTCACTACAAGTGGGGAAGGTGTGGCCTTGGGGGCATGTAATGAGCCAGGTACTGTCACCTGAATCCCAGCTCCTCCGTTTAGGCAAACTCCTAATAAAGCCAAGGGGGGTAGACCCTACAAAGAGTTTCTAAGGCTGTTGTGTTTTTTAGATGTTTTGAGGTGAGGTGATGCGGATGGGTGTTGTTTCAGAAGTTTTTATAATGATCACAGATTTACAATAATAAAATATATAATCAAAGATACAAATGCAAGATATTGAGATACACAACCACTTGATGAAATTAAGTACAAGACACTCACAATATAATATAGAATTTAAATGACAAGTGCTCCAGATAGATAATAAGCAAATAAAATGATGGTGTCAAGGACCAGTGCCTTATGGAGTCAAAAGTCTGAGTGCTTGGATTGCTTGATACAAGAGTTCAGAAAGTGGTAATGTTTGTGAGATCGTTTTGCAATTGTTTTTGGTTTAATTTATTGTAAATTTTATGTAATCTTGTTTTAAGTGTCTGTGGAAATCTAGCCAGAAATACTTTCAGTGGCTCTATTCGAAGACATGACGGACCTGCCTAGCTCACAAGCTAGGTGTTCAGACAATTTAACCAGCGAGTGTCCAAGTTGGGTTGCCCAACGCCCCCACTTGGAATTTGCCCACTACCTAAATATTTATCGAAACAACGTTGATTCGTTGGTTATGGGGTGAAAATTTTATTATGTTTGAATCTTGCAAGATTAATCAGTCCAATACCGTTTTTGAGTACTCCAATTTTTTTGGTTGGTCAGAGCATACTCCGGCAAGGAAACAACAAATAAATTCAAATTTTATTATGGGAAATGATGAGTTGCGAATTTTATTATAACACAAGAAAAACTCTCCAACAAAGCGCGCTCTTGACTTGTCTTATGACAGATGTTCAAGAGACTTATGATGCATGGAATTAAAGTATTGTACTAAAAGTAAAATCTAATCTACCCAAGAATCTCTTTCAGGTCAAAGACCGTACTCGGGAGAGCATGGGGGTAAGTAAAATAAAAGTAAAAAGCAACTCTTCGACAGAGAGCACTCCTGATCCACTATTGGTGAGATTCAAGAGATTTCTACTTTAAACAGTTTTATATCAAAAAATAAACTACTTAAGCAAATGATTAACAAACTCAGCTAGACAATTAGTATTCTAAGTGCAAAAATGGAAAACTAATCTAGGAAATCACTCCAAGAAAAAAGAAACTACAAACTTCCCCAAATGGGGGAAGTTGGGTGTGGGGACTTAAAAACCCCACTTGCTTTTTATTAATAAATTACAATGCATTTTGGTTTTTGGAATTTGTCAAAAAGGTTTTTTGCTTGCTTTGGTTCTTTTGGCCTTTTGGCTCCTTTCTTGTTTGGTTTACTTTTCGTTCACCTATAGATAAGAGCTTTAGACAGCAGCTAATTAGAGTGTTAGAAAACCAAAATTGACTTATGATTCAAAAAGATAAAAGTAAATGAGGTGAAAAAAGCCAAATGAGACAAACAAAGGCCCAAAACAGGAAAATAAAGCCAAAAATCGGACCTTGGAAAAGTTGAGAAATGTTCACTTTTCAAGGTGAAAAAAAGCACATTTTTCGAGAAAAAGACTAAAAAAAAATTTAAAATTTTATGTTAATTTCCAAAATTGAAAAATAGTTGAAAATTACCAAAAATCAGCAAGCTTTAAAAGGCACGCTTTTCGAGAAAATGATAAAAAATTGAAAAAATTTCGAAATTTTTTAATTTTTAGGCTAATTTCCATAATTGGAAAATAGCAGAAAAATGTCAAAAACAGCAAAAAACCAGCAGGCTGGAAAATGCCCAAAAATGGCACGTTTTTCGAGAAAAAGTGAAACTTGAAAAAAAATCGATTTTTTTTATGTTTTTTAATGAATTTCCCGAATTGAAAAATAATAAAAAACTCAGAAAAAAAAAACAACAAACAAAAAAGTGGAAAATTTGCACATTTTCCATGGCAAAAAAGGGGCAAAAAGTGACTTTTAAACACTAGTCTTGAAATTTCCAGCTAGCTGGAAATACACAAGAGATAGTGGAGAAAAAGAAGTGGAACGCAAAACAATGCGTCAACTGGGAGCAAATCCCAAAGTACTTCTCAAGGCAACACTTTGGTAAAAAGATTGAAAATCAAAGTTTAAAAAAGAGATCTAAGGTAAATAAACAACTAGATCTTTAAAAAAAAGGATTTACAAGCTTTGGAAATGAAACTAGATCTTCTAAAAATGAAACTTGAAGAGTAGATCTAGATTTAAAAAATAGATCTAAGGCTAGAAAGCCTAGATCTACCTTAGTAAAAGATAGACAAGCTTGAAATCAAACTCTTAATGACTTGAAAACTTTTACAAAAAGTGGAAATAGAGGAGATAAAAACCTTATGCTTGAGATCCACTTGTGGTAACCGGAGAGAAGATTGATTTAACTTTGATGGTGGAGATGAGAAGAATCCAAGCCCTTCTTTTTAGATCTTTGGATGAAGATGAGCTCAATTGAAAGCCATTGTGCATTCAAGGATGAGGATGCCTTTGAAGTCTTTGAAGAAGGGGGAGATGCAAACTAGCTCATCCCTTACTCCAAGATCTACCTGAAACTTGTTAGTAACACACTTAAAAAAGAGGAGGAAGATCTTAGTATGTTAGTATAAAAACAAATCCAAAGAGCATGTATTGAGTCCAACTAAAGCATGCTACTTCAAAAAATATTTAAATACCAATCATAAACAAGTAAATTGATCCCAAATACTTGCCCTATGTGCTTGAGAAAACAAGCCTTCTAAGCTAGATCCAATCTTCAATCAAGCATGCATAAAAATTGAATTATATTACCTCAACAAGGCACCATGAACCATGCATGCACCAATTGACCTCCAAAGTCTCAAACTTTATTCCAAGTTGCATAAAAGGCAAAAATATTACAATACAAATGGGCAAAGGTTTCTTGCACAAAGACTCCAGCCAAAGAGAGAGCAATGAAACTCTCTTTATACAAAAACTAGAAGCACCAGAGCCTAAATCGAATTGCCACATGGAGAGACAAAATCCAATCATAAGCAAATTGAATTCCAATCAATTAAGAGATTGGAGTGAAGCTCCAACTCATAACTCGAGTTAGTGGTGGTTGAGAGTGGGGAGGTGGCCTCCACCTCCCACATAGTAACTATCACCATCCAATAAACACCCTCCAACTAGATATGACGTGAGCAATTAGAGGAGGGCGTGATTCCCTCATGAGATAAACTTGGAATGCAATGGAGAGAGGTAACTCGAGTTGCTTTAAGTTGGACTTAAGATGAGCCCATAATTTGAGGAGGGCGCCCACCTTGCATTAAATGTAAATCCAACCACCCATTAAACATATGCCAAATCACAAAAACGTGAGCCACATGAAGGAGGGCGAATTTGCTCTTTGAAGATCTCTCGCAGTGACAGGATAGTTGACTGAAAGCTCTTGGAGTTGATTGGAATCATCATGAATGCTCAGTGCCATGTCATTTAGCCTTTTATTTTATTCAATTTGGTTTATTTTGGAGAGATTTGGATTATCTCCAAAATGTTCATTTTTATTATTTTAATTAATATTTTCTTTGTAAATGATTTTTTGAGAAAATATTAATTAATAGGCTGAATGACTTTCCGAAACTTACGCTAAGTGGGTTTGGGGTTCATATATGATTTTTGGCTCAGGAATTAAGCCTCCAATCTCTGAAATCCACCCCCAAACGACTGACATATTACAAATTTGATTTTTCCAATTAAATATTTGGAAAAATAATAATAAAAATAAAACTCAACCAACACGTCCGGTAAAAAAAATTCGGACATTGTTTTTAATGGATGAGGGACCTAGGAAATGACCATCTAAGACATACATGGTGTCTAGTAGGTTCATATACATCAGTTGGACTCTAATAACCCCCCAAGGCTCAAATCTCAAAATCGGGCATTCCAGCTTTGGAGGAAGCGGGAGAAAACCTCGTCGATTATTACTCGGCTAAGGCAAAGCATAATTGACAAGGGCAAAAAACTCCCTGGAATGCCTTAGTTGATAGTCAAGTCATGGGGGACCGAGTCACTCAAAACCCTACTAGCACACTTATTACAAACCCCATGGGCCCATGGTCATTTCAGCAGAAAAATAAAAATGGCTAGCCAAAATTGGCTAGGCACAACAACTGGAACTTCTGATACACTGGATATGAACATAAATCATGTTCATCAAATGGTGGCTTGTCGGAAGTTCAACTATTGTACAAAATAGTTGATAACAACTAGTAGATCTAGATACATCTAATTCCAAGTAGAAAGACCCAAGTGGGGCCCACCCTTAAAATATGGAAAATGGTCAAAATGGGGCCCACAAGGTAAAGATCAAAGTGAAATGGCACTAGGGGGTTTATTACTCAATGGATCTATGGATTTGAAAAGGAACGAACAATACCCACAATGTAGATCTAGCAAAATCCCACCTACCCAACAAGTGCGACCTCCCTTGGAGAGGCCCAGTGCCTTAGATGAGGGGGGTAAATGGAGTCGGATGCCCCTCAAACTTTAGATCCAAGGTTTATTAATTATTATCTATCTAGGTGGGTTTTAATTATTAAGCCCAAGAACTTGCTAGATCTCATCGGATCTAAAAGATTAAAAAAAATGAGGGTTTTGAGATATGAGGGTTTGAAGTGACCAATGGGTGAAATACATGAAAATGGATACGTACCTTGTAGAACTTACCTCAAATGCTTGTAGCTACCTTGTATATTGATGATCCTTGCATATAGTTACAATTCCAAGCTAGATCCAAGTGATTCCAAGCTAAACGTCCAAGCCCGATGAGGAAATACGTCCTACTTCACCTGTAAAACAAACTACGTAACGTGAGATTTGATTCACAAAAAAGCAAGATCTAAGCATGGCATATCAAAAGAAGTAAATCAATGGACAAAGCACAATTGAAAAACTCCCTTCAAGATGAAAATGTCTTGCCCAAGGGGGATGTGAGAAACCCCAACAATCTTCCCTTCAAGCAATTCGCACCCCTGCAACAATTCAATTCGACCTCCCTCTGTAACTGTCCAAATCACCTGTGAAAAGCAAAGATGTCTAAAGCAAAAGATGTATAATCATGTACAAGAGCATCCCATCAAAGCAAGAGAAGCAGATCCACAAAATATTATTTTATTCCGGTATTTCCAAAACCCCAAAGGTGCCTTACAATAAGGGGGTCTCTTCCTTAAATAGGAGGAGAGAGACCAAAACCCTAACCACTTTATGAATGAGTGGTTGAGACCAAAAGATAAAAATAATACAATCAACGGCTAAGATGAGCCGATACAATATAACATGGATCACTCACATGAGGGGGGTGCGCACTCACTAAAAGATGCCCTAGGAGGGTGCGCACCACATAAAAGTGACTAAAAGACAAGTGTGCCACATAAGATGACAAGGACAAGTGACTAGGAGCACATGGTGGAGCTAAGAGGCTTTATTATCCTTCACTAGCACCACCCCATGGCACAATAATATAACATATGACTCAATATCATGTCCAAGTGAACAAATGATCAAATCTTGCCCCCCTCAACTGAGAGAAGAATGCATCAAATGACAACCTAGAGACTGTGTGGACCCCACTGAATGCTGCAAGCTGATCTGGAAGGAGTGGGATACATCATAGGTGACCTCTGAACAGACCTCATGCCAAAACCTTGCCTCAATAGCCCAAATTGATTTACTTAACGACCTTTTTATTCCATTTTTATTCCACTTGAAAAACCATCAAAATGCCTGAAACCCACTACTGAATGCCCGAGCACAAAATCTGAGTGCACCATCATGTCTGGAGAGGGGGTAATATGGTAATAACAAGTGGTTGGACCACCCCTCTCCCTTGTAGCGCCATAGGCAGACAAGTAAACTCAAGCCAACTGCTGGGCAGGCCAATTCTGCATGGCAAAACTGGCCAAAAGTGGAAATATGCCAATATCATCTCTGGGAGTGCTTGAAACTGATAACTAAGTGTCTCAATAGACTCAAAAGGTCCAAATCTACTAGAGATGAGTACCCATACACACTGTGGTGACCTGTAAGATCATCTGTAACCTCAACCATATTCGGACATTAACAATATGATGGTCTGGAAATAATAATAATCAATAAAAAGGTGCATCAACCGTCATCTAAAACATGTGTCCACTGTATGGAGCCATCAAAGGTGTATCAAAGGACCATAAATCATCATCATACATCATCACTGGTCCAACTCATCACGGATCCCAAGGTTGACCAGGTCAAGACTGATCAAAATATGACCCAGGCTGAAAAAGCCTACTGCTGCAAGTGCAAATGGTTAAGACATGCTCTTTTAATCAATTTCATAGCAAGACTTAAAGCATCAAGCATCATTTCACTGGCAGTTAATTAATAATATTATAAAGCATAAGTTCAAATAATTATTTACTTTACTAAAGAACCTCGAGGATATACTCATTTTGTAGACATGATCAATCAGCTAGCAAAGGGTGAACGTGAAAAATACAGGCTAGGACAAGGGGATGACTCAACTGACTCAACACTGTGATACTTTGGATGAGCGAAAGGGAATACACACTTAAGCATATGTTGGATACAAATACACAGGGGATGGCAGTGTCTCACAAATGGAATAAGTTGTTTAGAGGAGTGTTTATTCAATCTTGGCAAAAGTTTACAAATCACATCATTTCATTTCATTTCCTTGGCTAGCAGACTTTGGATTTAGCATATATTTAACCACTACTTTCATTAAGCCTATACAACCCTTTTGGGGATTTCACCTGTTCTTAGAAGCACAACTACTAAAGCTTTCATCCAGGGTGCTTTAGTCTCCACAATATTTCAATTGACAACCCTTTTGGGGATTTCACCTATGCTTAGAAGCACAGCTACTCAAGCTTTCATCCAGGTTGTTTCATTAGTTTCATTTGACAACCCTTTTGAGGATTTCACCTGTGCTTAGAAGCACAACTACTAAAGCTTTCATCTAGGGTGTTTTAAGTTTCCAATTTATTCAAATTTACAACCCTTTTGGGGATCTTCCATGTGTTTAGCAACACAACTACTCAAGCTTTCATCCAGGGTGTTTATTCATTTTAGTTTCCATAAATGATGGTAGTATAATTTACTTCAGGTTTTAGCCAACACAACTCAGGCCACTATGGGGACTCTCTACAAGTCCAACTCACCAAAGGGTAAGTTTTGTTGCCAACTTAGAGCCGAGACACAAACTAACACGAATGTTATCCAACACAGAGGCAAAAGTGGGGAAGTCCTTCATATCATAGCCTGAGGTGAAAGTCAGGGTAAAACCCAAAAAGTGGGAAAGATAACAGATGGATGGGGAAAGTGAATGTGATGCCTAAGCTAGCAAGCCATAAAAGGTGGGAATGATCATGTCCACACTCCTAAGAGGGTAAAAAACAATGAGTATACAACAAGAGCTTCTATATGTAAGTAATACAATCATTTACATAATCAATAACAACCATTTCATTTTATATAGGTACACTGCCAAATCATGATCACTATATACTAAGTCAAGCTATCAAAATGACCAAAAGAGCAAGATAATAAAACCAATGCACATCATATACCTGTTGGGCCATATACCTGTATATGCTATATGGATCACCTGTAACCACTGAAACACTGTTGTTGATACTTTGGGCACTGCACAACTCTGTATAGAATAAAAGGTCATCTTGGTCATCAAATCTGTGCTGAGAGCAACACTAGACTGCTTCTTGCTAAACCATGAGATCATGGCGGATCCCAGACAATAACATCCACCTAAGGTGCTCTTCCTGTCTGAGACACTTCCATCCCAATCTGCATCTGTATAACCATACAATCTGTAGTCATGATCTCCAACATAATATAGACCAAAGTCTATCATACCTTTCAAGTTTCAGGTACCTCATCACATGCTTTGCAGCTACTAGGTGAACAGCAAAGCATATATCTGGCCTGGTATTCGTCAGATACATCAACGAACCAATCATCTGTTTGTAAATTGTAGAAACCACTGTCCATCATCCCAGATCTCTACTCACATTTTCCTTGGCTAAAGAAATATCTCATCTAATCTCAGCAACATATCTAATCACAAGAATCATGCCAAAATTCTTTAACTCTGAGATCTACACCCTCTGAAGTGGAGTCTTCTACATCTGAGTATTGTCCTCCCTTTGTGACTGAACATCATGCACACTCTGCATTGAGTGATCTTCTACATATATATCTGTGTCATCTCCTGTCAAATGGGTCTACTAATATGAGCCTCAAGATCACTCGAACTATGGTGAGTTCCTTCTTGCATCTGTATATAGCAACCATCTTCAACCTTGTAGCAAAGGTTGAAATCCGCATCACCCGTGGTGATCATCAACCTCGTCAAATGACTATCGATCCTGGTTACCTGTTGAACCGGTACAAAGCCTTCTTCAATCATGTGATTTTCTTTCAAATCTTGGGAGTTTGCTCGATATGCACTTCTTCTTCAATTACACCATTCCAGAGAACGGTCTTGTCATCCATGGGTGTAATCTATTTCCGGAAGTGTGTCTAGCCACTGGAGCAAACATCTCATCATGATCCTCTCCCTCTTTTTAAGAGAATCCTCTAGCCACGAGCCTTGCTTTGTACTTCTATAGTATGTTTGACTTGTAAGTCTTCTTGTTGAACAGTCATCACTTGTTCTTTGGAACAAGTGTTCATCATCTTTCTTTTGTAGATCATAGCACACGATCTTTCCTACAAATCAAATTCAATTACATGATTAGTAACACTTCATAATCATCAAATCATTTCAATGATAACCTTTTATGCATATTGATATGATTCACATAGTTATGCAACTATCTTGGCCAATGCTTTGGCACGACACTTTTCCATATCCCATATGCATACGGTGACTATCTAGATGCCTTCCATCTCTACCAGAACATACTATCAAGAGCGTGCAGTGCTCCCAACATGTTAGCAAAGAGGTTTCATTCTAGACAAGCAACAATGGAATGTTGTCCAACCCTATTGGCTACTTACCATGCATATTAGTAGTGCACTGTTCAATTCTATATGAATGCTTACCCTATGCATGATACATTTCTCGATTCTAGGAATACAAATATGCATACAACTATTAATATCATTAACTATTCAGAGATTCAAGAAGTAATTCAAATACTTATATTTTTATGTTTTGTGGGGTTGCCTCCATCTGGATCTTTGCTTCCTTGAGATTGCCTCCCTCTTGATCTCTACTTCCCTTCCATGTCATGATAGTATCATGAACTTGTGTCTTTGAGCTTTTATCCGTCTTGTAGCACTATACACCCTTAAATGTGCACTAGTTTCATCATTGTGTCATCCTCAAGATCTCATACATAATCACACATTCATTAGTATAATCTCAATAATATTAAAAACATTATAACCCTAAATAATCTTAAACACGTACGGTCATAATCATTTCATACAAAGGTAATTTATCACGAGCGTTAATATTCAAGGTTTCATGGAGTACGTCTTTCACTCATGCATATTCAGATTTGACCATAGGACTCTTCTAGTTTCTCATATCATTAATCAAACTAAGAAACACAATATAGATAAAGCCTCGATTAGCTAAACTCTATCTTCAGGAATA
Organism: Larix kaempferi; assembly: GCA_027924585.1. Classification (NCBI taxonomy): domain Eukaryota; kingdom Viridiplantae; phylum Streptophyta; class Pinopsida; order Pinales; family Pinaceae; genus Larix; species Larix kaempferi. The sequence continues at coordinate 16,309,597 of BSBM01000017.1, read as the reverse complement.
ATCATTATCAACCATATGAAAGTATACTTATCTAAAATCCTAACATAAAGTAGGATTCTAACTCGATATAGGAAAACATACCTGGATTAGCATGCTTGTTAGTTATGTCTAACATACTCAAACAATATTTTCTTTGTTCTCTTCAATGATTTAGAGACCTTGTGCTAGTAACCTGCATATCTCATAAGTTAAGCATAGTAGAACCAAATCATACATACCTCATAAGTAGAGCTTCTATGTGATCAAAGACTATGGATGAGTATTTGTCTTCATGTCATCATGCTCATATATTCTTGATCTAGAACTTGATTTGTCTTTCTTTAAGTACCTATCAAGATTGCATGTAGTCTTCTCTATAAGGGTAAAACCCTAATATTCCAAGGTAAATCACTTGTAAACATCTTATATAAATTCATGGTGATAGTATGATAGAATACCAGTGCCATTTAAACCTCCTTCAGTGCTGCCCTATGATTCTCCCAACTTTGCTAGGGTTTCTTCTTACTTTTAGAACCCAGAAACCCTAATTTTTAATTTCCTTCCTCCCGCAACATTTGATGGAAGATTAATATCTATGATGAAGGGATTCCAAATCCATTTTCAAAGTTTCTAATGTTGCATCAAGTGTTTCCAACATTGTATCAGGTCCTTCCATACCTAAAAAAACTAAAAACCCTAAGTGAGAACTTCTTCCTCCTCTTCTTTGATTTCCTCCGTTGAACTTGTTATCACCTAAACTGTAGTTGCCCCTATGGATGTATCCAGTAATGGATGGCAATAGGGAAGGGCAACTCAAAAGGTGCAACCACGATCACCTCGACCTCCAATGTATGGTTGTCACGCCAGTCGAGGCAACCTTCGCTTTATGTTATCTAGCCCAGACAACAAAGGGGGAGACCCGATCTACTCCCGACAGGAGAGATCAAAACCAAGACACCAAATCAAGTTGTTTCTAAGTGAAGTAAGGTCTATGGTTTATCCTAGACCTTAGGATGAAGTCACAAGCCAAGTGAAGGGTTCAAGTAGTATAGCTTTGGTCCATAGTTGATGTGAGAGTGACTTAAAATGTTTGAAAGGAGATCTAGGGTTAGAGTACTAGTTCAATGTTTGAAAATCCACTGCCTTGGGAACCGTGTCCAATGCAGGGTATTTTAGGGGTTCAATTGGGGCTAACTAGTACAAATGACAAGCTTGACCATGATACATGATAGCTTCAAGGGTTTAGTTCACCCTGCAAAAGTCAAAACACAAGTCAATCCAACAATCTAGGAAAGTGGAATTAACTTGGAGAGAAACCAGTGCCTTGGGAATTGGGAAGTGGAGTCAAAGTAGGGTTGACTTGTGGTTTAAGACTCCTAGTACATGAGATAAGTGGGCAATTTAAGTCTTGATGTATGGATAGATCTAGATCTAGGTTTTACCCAAGTGGACCACAATCCCTTAAAACAAGGAATGCTATCCCCAAGGCGAGATTTGACAAAGTGATACTCTAGACCTAGGTTTTGAATTATTTCGGTTCCAAATATGCAATAATCTCAAGTACCCACGTCCTAGAAGTGAGTCAACTCACTTCTCCAAGGTGGTGCAACTTTACCCAAGGAGGCTGAAAAGGTGGGTTAGGTGGGTCAAGACAAGTCAGATGGCATCCAAACTTTAGATCTGGGTAGGTTAGTCAATAGGAGTATGGATCTATAATTTTACGGTAATCCGACGGTTAGATCTTACTAGATCTGAGTTTAAATGTTCCAAGTGGTCCAAAATGGGGATTAAATCCCTTAAAACGTGGAATAGGGCCCACAAGGTGAATTTCAGGAAAGTAACAATCTGGGTGTATGTTATTGGATGTGTAGATGATGAATCAAGTGGAATCTCAAACACCCACCACCTAGATCTAGGTCAACTTGCTCAAACTAGGAAGTGCGCTTTGCTTGGGAGGAGCTAAGTTGGCATGGGAGGGGGGTCAAACGGAAGCCAATCCTCACCAAACTATAGATCCGGGATGCCGTGGATGCTATAGAGGTGGCTTTTCAATATTATGCCCAACAACCCAATAGATCTAAGTAGATCTGAGAAAATGTAAAATGGGGGTTTTAAGATATTTAGGGTTTTAACAATTTATGAGCTATGTCAATGGATTGGATAAAGGAAAGAGAAACAAACCTGTGGATCTTACCTGGGTAACCTTGTAGATGCCTTGATGATGATGATCTATGCAAACCCGATCAATTTGAGAAGCTTTGAGGTAATTTCTATGCAAATCGATTTGATCCAAGAAGCCAATGCGCCCTCTCTCCTGCACAACAAACGTCAACAATATCAGATTTGATGCATCAAGAGATAAGACTAATGCCACAAGAGAAGTAACAGAAAGATCGCATAGATCACAATGAAGCTAATGATAACCCCCTGATACAAGCGAATGCCAAGAAAGTCGATTTGAAGAAGCCTTGCAAAATCGCCCTTGTTGAAGTCGCCCTCCTGTAGACAAACAATGATTTCCAAAAAAGATAGATCTTACCACAATTTCCAAATGCTAGGTTGCAATAGACTTTCCAATCACCATCTAAGAACACCAGATGCAAAGGAGACCACAAGAATTTCCACAAGAATATTTTTCTATACCAATAATCCAAGAGCCAAAGACCCCTTACAATGAGAGGCTCTCTCCTTTAAATAGGAAGGAGAGGCACCAAAACCCTAACCACTTTTTGAATGAGTGGCTAAGATTAGAAGATACAAATGTCTAATCAATGGTTGAGATGAGCTCAACAATAAAATACATGGATCACTAATAAAATATAATGTAAGTGGACAAAATCGCCCTATAAGAGGGGAATCCCACCAAATCGTGATGACAAAATATCATAAGAGGCTTATGGTGGGTCCAAGGGGTAATTTTATCCCTCCTTGGTCAATCCCCATAGCACAATACATATAAAATAATCACCAAAGTACCAAATCGGGTCTCCATGGTCAAGTCGTGGGCCTCAAAAAGACCTCAGAAATCCACAAAAATGCCATAAGTGATGGATGCGGGCCCCGATGAAGCTGAAATTGCTGGAGAAGGTGTGGAGGACCCCGATCTATCATCACTGATCATCCCATGCCATAACATTGCCTCAGTAGCCCAAATCGATTTCCTCAATAGCCATTTCTACCAATCCTGAAATGCCTCGGGAAGCGTGAAACGTCCCCAAACAGCCTCCTGGAGTGCCTGCGCTGTCAAGGTGAGGGCACCAGTGTGTCCGGGAGGGGGGTAATATGGTAAAAACAAGTGGCTGGACCACCCCCTCCATCATCAGCGCCCTAGGTCAACCGGATAAAAATCACATCTGCTCCGACAGGGCCTCCGACATACCAAAACTGCACTGGGACAGCCTACTGAGGCTCAATCATCACTGTAAGTGCCCGGAACTGAAAACAAACTGTCCCATTGGACTCAGAAGGTCCAAATCCATCCAAGATGTGTACTCATACACCATATGAGTCTCTGCATGATCAAACTAAATATCCCATATACCGGAACAGGGCCAATAATAATAATCTGTAAATGTCCAAACACTGTTGTAAACCAAGAATCATCATCATAACCCTGTAGCTAATGCATAGAATCATCATGTATGTGTACATAGACCATATATCATCTATCCATATCATCATAAGGTCCAACATCTCATGTCCCATGGTCCTCCATGGTCAAACTAGGTCTAACCAAGACCAAATATAACTCAGACCATCATTCAAGGCTGCTGCAAAGTGTCAAGGTTAATACATGCTCTACAACTTATTCAAATAACAATTATAACACATAGTAATCATAACTGGCGATCTAAAACCAAATGTATAGTGTCGTTAATTATTATTATTACTCAGACTAGACTTTCAGGATCATACTCACTTCATAGTTGTGATCAATTTGCTAGTGAAGGGTGAAGGCTAAATTAACTGGCTAGGCTAAGGGATGACTTGACTGACTTGACTTTGTGACACTTTGGCAAGGGAAAGGGAATACACCATAGTATATACTGAATGAGCAATAACACAGGGAATGGCGGTGTCTCACAAATGGATGAGTTGTTTAAAGAGGGTTTATTCACCTTCACAGATGCGCACAATCCATAATACAAATAAGGCCAGCAATTGTTTAGATGTAGCATTTAAGATCCATTGCTTTTTGGGCCTGAAGTTTCCATAGCCTTGATCTATGTGTGTTTACAAACACATTGCATAGATTTACATTTTTTCTTTAGGCTTTCTGCTGCAGGTGTGTTTTTAAGGCACTTGTTTACCTGAGCACTTCTAGGTGTGTCAAGGACAGCTTGTTTACCTAGGTATTTATTTTCCAAAAGATATAACATTTTATTTTCATTGCCATGTTCATTTGGCATGCCTCTCATTCATGTGTGTTTAGAAACACATTGCATGAATGGGCTTTTCATACAAGATATAGCATTTCATTTTTCCAGATTTTGTATTCATGGCAGCACTAAAAGTTTCAGGTTTAGCCAACACAACTTTAGTGACTAGGGGGAATTCACAAGGAACTCCAACTCACCATAGGTAAGTTTTGTCACCAACTCAGAGCCGAGACACAATAAACAGGGAAGCTCATCCAATACAGAGGCTACAGTGGGGAAAAGTCCTCCATGCCACTAGTCAAGTAGTAAGTTAGGGTGATAATCTAAAAGGTAGGCCATGGATGGATGAAGACAATGAATAATGGAGCCAACACTAGCAAGCCAAGGTATGGTTGAATGATCACCTCTATTCTCCCTAAGGAGGGTAAAACCAATGAGTATGAATAGTGAACTTCTAAGTCTGAGTAGGGACAATGTAATATATATAATAGATCGACCAGGTCCAAATATCTATATGATCGCCAGATCATGACACTGAGTGCTAAGACATGCTATAAGAATAAGTATAAAAGCAATCTAACCATAACACCATGATATACCTGCTGAGTCATATACCTGAAAGCTCATCAACCTGTACCATCACCTGTCCTCTGGAACTGCTGCTGAAACTCTGAACACTACTGACTACTCTGTACAAATGGTATAATGGCTATATCGGTCATCTCTTTGAGTGTCCTGAGACTCAGTCATGGCATGGGGAATACAACTATTGTCCACAATCTGATAGTGATCCAATCTAGATGCTCATCTCAGCATCTCAAATGTAAGGGAACTGGCTGAATGGTGTACTAGAATGAGAAAAATAATGTATGGTAGCCCGGCTACTATATATGTGATAACAGAACTATTTCAGATGTGCCTTATTGTTTCTGATGTATCTCTGAAATTTCAGATCTTAAGGGTCTGAAACTTTGGCCGGTGGTATCCGGACCTGTCATCTTTCCAACCCCACAGATTTGAGCTTCATTGGATTCTCCATGAGATATATATGATAATTTTCCCAACATGACCTGTTTATGGGATGAAACAGCATAGCGAACTTGTATGGCGTGCCACGTGTCACTGTTTCAACTTCGGCCTCTGCAACTCGGACCTATGAAACTACAGTCTGTGCCCGAACTGTCACTTTACGAAATTCAATTTGGAGCTTCCTAGCCCGAGATATGACCTTTTTGCCTAGGTCACCTGTTTAGGGTTGCATTCTGGAAGAGGCAGAAACCCTATCTTGCACGAATCATATCTCACAAAGTACAACGAATATGGGGCTCATTTTTCGACACCAGGTACATATAAGTCTGATCGTCGTTCTGTAGAAGTTTCAGATCTTGAACCCTCGCAAAAATAGATTTATAGAGAAATTTCCACGATGACTAGGTTTTGCTATACAAAGCCCTAGCTTTCAAATTGTCGCAAGTGAAACAAGTGTCGTAAATGCCATACATTGCCTTCTTTCAAGATAGCTCTGATACCATGTTAAGATTCAATATGCTAATATAGATAACATCAGTATTCAATTCAATTTCACAACAATAGAATATATAGGATCACTGAAGGAATAACAAGCACAACATAAACACAGGAGACACAATTTTATCCTGGGAAACCCTCTAGGGGAAGAAAACCCAGCAAAACTTCCTCAATATAGATGATCAAAAGTACAAAGACAAAACCCCAAACAAGTGCTCCTTCTCCTTGCAAATATCTCTCTCTCTCACTCTCCATTGCAAATTACACAAGTGAGTGTGTGTGTCCAAATGAGGAGCACATCACTCCTATTTATACTTTGTCTTCCATTTGACTTTTTCCCTAACTAGGTCGGCCCCAACAACTTAACCACTCAACTTAATGCTGACTGGGCCGACTCCTCTAGGGGACTTAAACACCCCATTACATTTGACTCAAAGGGATCTATTGCCCCGACTTACAAGGGAGGATTTACCTCAATCACTTTACATAATCAAATACAATAATGACATCCCGACTGAGGAATAAAACATCTTTGAATAAATTACAACAATAAAATACAATAGAATATTCTTCAAAGTTACAATATTTCGACCAACGTTACAAAAACAGGACCGGTTCTGGCAAAACCGACCGGTTCAGAGGCCTCATCGGTTCAAACCGGTGTCTCAAACCGGAAATGACCGGTTCCGTATGGAACCGGCCGGTTACGGTTTCGCCCGGTTTTCCTAGTTCCGGCCGATTTTCCGGTTTCGGTTCCGGTTTTGACCAGTTCATAACAAAACAATACAATGATACTTAAGAGGCCATTTTTTAAACTTTAAAAAAAAACTAAAAATGTTGGTTGAGTGGGGAAGGTTCTAGATAACCCTAAACCCCTAAGAAAGTTATAAAAGCAACCCTAACCACTCTATTTCTCTCACACTATTCACTTGAGTATTTTGAGTTAAGAATCATTCTTGACATTCCTGGGAAGTGTAGCATCCTTGAAAGAGTATGTTAAGTACCTACAGCAGTCCTGGTTATATCATCATAAATAAAATACACCTAATAGTAGTTACCTACAGCGGTAAAGAGGCATTGAGTAGCCCTAACAACAACTCTGAGCTAACTGTGTGGTTCAAAGAAACTTTTGTGGGCACATTCCAAGGTGACAATCTGTTATAACAGCCTTGAAAGTTTGAAACAGCCTTTTCAACAACAACAGTTTCCTCAACATGTTAGACATATGATTCAAGTGAAATATGATTAGTATGGCACCTAGCAAAATACATACAGGAGCCCTTTTTGCAAATTTGTGTATAATGGTTTGAATTCACATGGATGCACATGAATATATAGATAATTTTTCAAAATTTGAATATTTTATGTATTTTTGGTGGACCGGTTTTATGGTCCGGTTTTGGTCTGGTTCCGGTTCACTGGGTCGGTCAGTTTGACCACCAGTTCGGTTTTTGTAACATTGATTTCGACACTCCCCCTTAACGAGAAGGGTATTCTACTGACAACAGCAACATCAACTACAAGAGCAAGGAGAGAGAGCATCATCAACAACATCATGGTGATACATCTATAAATCATTGGAAGTTTTCTTCAACAGCATCAGCAACTGGAACAATTACTGGAATCTTCAATATCTTCAACAGCTTCAGTACTGGAGCATCATCTTCTATAGCACTGAGTCTTCATCTTTGGTCTTCATCTTCTGCAGCACTCGATCACTCGATCATCTACAACAACACTTGATCTCTCGATCAGCAACATCATCTTGATCTTTCGATCAGCAACATCATCATCTTGATCTTTCGATCAGAATCAACATAACCTGCAATACACATGATCCAAGTACGGGATGATCAATCCCTTTCACTTTAGGACATACGTCCAAGGATAATGCAATCCTGATCCAATTACGGGATGATCAGTCCCTCTCACTTTAGGACATAAGTCCAAGGATGATGCAACCCTGATCTAGTTATGAGATGATCAGTCCCTCTCACTTTAGGACATAACTCCAAGGATGATACAATCCCACCACATTCTCAAGGACAGAAGTCAACGGATCAGTTCTGGACTGAAGTCCAAGGATAATACAACCCAACCACAATCTCGAGGACAGAAGTCACTGGATCCGTTCTGGACTGAAGTCCAAGGATGATACAACCCAACCACATTCTCGAGGACAAAAGTCACCGGATCCGTTCTGGACTGAAGTCCAAGGATGATACAATCCAACCATATTCTCGAGGACAGAAGTCACCGGATCCATTCTGGACTGAAGTCCAAGGATGATACAATCCAACCACATTCTCGAGGACAGAAGTCACTGGATCCATTCTGGACTGAAGTCCAAGGATGATACAATCCAACCACATTCTCGAGGACAGAAATCACCGGATCCGTTCTGGACTGAAGTCCAAGGATGATACAATCCAACCACATTCTCTAGGGCAGAAGTCACCGGATCCATTCTGGACCAAAGTCCAAGGATGATACAATCCAACCACATTCTCGAAGACAAGAGTCTACGGATCCCTTTAGGCCATGTGTCCAGGGATGATACAATCCCGCTACAACATCATCAACAGCAGCATCAGCACTGCTCCCCCTTTCAAGGAAGGTCCTTTCGAACCACACCATGCTTGTCACGGAAGTACTCAAAATTGTTTTGAGATCACTCCTTCACCCTATTGCACATCCCCCCTACTCTACCATACAAGGTACACTTCACATGGTAAAGTTGGTATTGTTTTGATTGATTTTTAGCAGGTTTTATGAAGCAAAATCACTGTTGCAATCCTATAACAGCAATAGCTATTGGATGTTATATTTCTTGGGATCCATGATAAAGCTCTTTAACTCTTCCCTCTTTTTCACTAATTATTATGCTTCATTGTTTTGACTCCATAAGGCACTTATCTTTTGTCGAAAGGTTTCTTGGGAAACGTGTTTGTGTATTGCCTAGGGAATCGCAAATATTGTTCACCAAGTTCTAGGGACCCCCCTTGGTCTTAAGAGTTGACTTAAAGCATTCAAAAAGCTAGGTTGAGGTGACAATGGGCTCTAGCTTCTCCCGTGCTTGCCACTCATCGCAACGTGATTTGTGACTTTATCGTGGATGTTATTTTATTTTGAGTGGTAACATTTTTGGCGCTATTGCTAAGGACTGGAAAAGTGACGACATTCCATTCGAGGTATTCTCGAGGTCTAATCCACTTATTTTCAACAAGCTTCACATTTTGGTACTGGAAAAGCTCAAGTGAGTTTTTATTTTACATTTTGATAAGATTATTGTTAAGGACTAAATTTGCAAGTCTTCTCTAACGACTACAATTGAAAAAAAAATCGTGAAGACCAGCAACACTAGTAACATTTTTTAGCGCCATTGTGAAGGAATCTTCAAGATTGTTGCATAACATTTAAGGCGTGTTGCTCAAGTCGAAGCTTTCATCCCTTGGCAAGAACAACAAATTCGGTAAGAGGGTTGAGTTAAGTTTTTTGTTTTGGTACTTTGATGAGATTGTTGTTTAATACTAACCTTGCAGGTTTTATCTTGCGACTCCACTGAAGAAAATTAGAAACAAAGAAGTAAATTTCAAGATAGAAGCCTCAAATACTGATGGCATTGTCGGGTGTAGAGGTGAGCACATCTGCGAGTTAAGAAGAAGAGCTCATCTTGGCGACCCCACACATATTGATATATTCAGGTTCAAGTTCCATGACCTCCTTGAAGAAGTTGAAAGTAAGGAAAAATGGCATGGCCTCCAAAGATGGATGATCATTCCGTTCCTCTTGATTGCTCGAACATCTTGAGTTATCCGAACAAGTTGCCAGAGCCGTTCTTGGATGATTTTTGTGACCATGATGATGATGTCGTGCACTATGTTGACAAATTCATGATAGTAGTTTCGGACCTCGATGTTAGGAATGAGGATGTCTATATGAGATCATTTGTGCTTTACCTAGAGGGAAAAGCACATGCTTGGTTTGAAGGCCTAGACAAAGGAAAAAAATCTTCTCTTGCAAAATTGATAGAGACATTTTGTAACCATTAGTGCCCAGAAGAGCATGAAGAATGGGTTCGCTATGTTGAATACATGAAGACTATGTTCAAGTGAGAAGATCATGCTGAAGGCTGAGTCCTTGAGAAAGTCCTAGAAGAAGTCCATGGTGAAGATAGTCAGATCAAGCAAGATGAACATTTCCAAGAAGAAACCCTTGAGGATTTTTTACTGGAGATTGTTGCGAAGCATGCGGAAATTTTTCTTGAAGAAATCTATGGAGACAAAGAAAATTATGAAGAAGCTCTTGTCAAAGAACCATCGTCAATTGAAGAGGGTGCCAAAGATATGGTTGACGGAGGGTTCCTTGTTGGTTTTGAGGATCATTTGGGGCAATAAATAGAGATCAATGAGGAGGCTTATGATGACAACAATTTGTGCTTGAGCCCTATCCAAGCTTGGATAGAGGGGGCTTGTGAAAGAGGCCCTACTTCTTGGAAAGAATTTAGAGGCATCCAGGTTCGTGAGCTTTTCCATTGTTCAACCCCATTCCGATAAAAGTAATGACATCTACTCAATTTGTCATTGATGTGATTTTGACTTGGACTATTGCCAAAGATGAAGAACCCCTAGCATGAATGATATGCTACGGTGGCTTCACTGGTGGTATGATTTCACTTGACTTATCTCTCTCACCATGCTTAGAATAGGTAAGTTGCATAATTTCTTACATTAGTTTCATTTCAGCATTTACTTTTACCCATGCATTGCACTTGTTATTCATTACATTTCATTTTGATTTGAATAAGGCAGGAAGGAAGTGTCTACCTCCAATGCTTTTGACATATTTGTTGTTAGATGTGCATGTAGGTCTATAGGTCCAAGATGATTTAGAGGTGCAACACACTCGAGAAGAGCCCATATCCCGTAGTTGGAGCCAAGTGTTAAAGCCTAAATCTTCCACAGCATGCTTGCAAAGATATACCAAAGTGAGGGGGCCTTTTTTACATTGTAAAAGGCCAAGTCTAGGCTTGTTTATGTAAAAGAGGTGGTCTAGAGAAGCTCAAGACCCATGGTCTGGATGAATCCAATTGCACCATTTTATCATTGTTTTTCGTGTTTTTGTGGTTTAGTTCCTGGCTTATGGGTGACAAACCCTAAAATTAAATCCTTTTACTTTTTAGTAAGGTAGGCTCTAAAGTTAAGTTTAGTCAAGGAAGTCTCATATAAATAAAGCTTCTAACTTTCATTTGCCAACATGGACAAAGGTTTTACTTCTAATATATACTTTTTTCTTTTATCGTGGTACTGGTCTATTGGAGATTTTGAGTGATGCACACCTCTCTCTTTGGCATGTGATGGATGGTGAATGGTGAATGGTGAATTTTCTAGGGTTTCTACCATCTTGTACAGTTGATCCTAAGAATGGTTGTAATAACTCACGGCTAAGGAGGGGCCTAATAAATATCTCTTGCTCTCTTTCTTGGTTGATGTTGGTAGGATGAAAGATCTCTGCATTTCCTTGTTTGGCGTTGCTTTTGCACCTTGGGCAAGGTAAATTAGGGTTTCTTATCTACATCTTGTCAATTTTGCTTGAGACTTTCCTCTTGAAGGAGCTCTCCAATGTGAGCCTTGGAGACTTTCCTTTTGCCTTAATTAGGATTTTTGGCTACTTCGACCTAGTATCGGGTTACTAGCCTCTTGCCCTAGTTGGTAAATTGTGAATAGCCAAATTGAGTAGGGACGTTGACCTCGATCTCTAATTGCACTTGGGATAAAAAGATTAAGGTCATAACCCATTCCCATCCCTCTTTTTAATCAAAATTCTCATGTACATTTATTACAAAAAATTCAAAAAAAATATAATATTAGAAAAACCCTAAAAATTAGAAAAAATTTATATCTCGAAAAATACTTGCAATTTGGAAATTCTATCTAGATAGAAAAATGCACCATAATTGAATTAATGGTAGACCTTTGAGTGCGTTTTGATCTTGTGGTTGAATTGTGTAACATCTTGTTATTTGTGTCAGCTAAGGTTTTGTATTGCAGATCTGTTATTGCAGGTACAACAGGTATATCAAGGACCTTTGCTAAGTTTGAAGGCGTAGAAAGTGGGTTTCTAGGCCTGTTTTGACCCCCAAGGGGTTAGAGGTTCATTGGAGAACGTGTTAAGCGGGGCTGCACTCTATTCAAAGGTTGTTACAAAGCTCATATCATATCTGATATCCTATTTTCAGAAATTTTTTAGGCCACTCCACCCTAATGCACATCCCCCCTACCCTACTATACAAGGTACACTTCACATGGTAAGGTCGGTATTGTTTTGACTGACTTTTATCAAGTTTTATGAAGCGAAAACATTGTTGCAATCCTGTAACAGCGTAGTAGATATTGGATGTTATATTTCAAGGGATCCATGATAAAGCTTTTTAACTACTCCCTCTCTTTCTTCGGAAATGTGTTTGTGTATTTTCTAGGGAATTGCAAATATTGTTCACCAAGTTCTAGGGACTCCCCCTTGGTCTTAGGAGTTGACCTAAAGGGTTCAAGAAGCTAGGTTGAGGTAGCATTGGGCTCTAGCTTCTCCCATGCTTGCCACCCATCGCATCGTGATCCATGACTTTATCATGGGTATTATTTTGGGTGGTAACACAAGCTATGCTCCTTACATGATGTCAAGACGGAAAAACACTTCCTCCTTCATTTCCATATTTATCTTTGTTGCAAATATCAGCTCCTTGAATTCATGGGAAGTAAGGGGCTGTTTAGAAGTGAAATATTGTATCCTTTCAGCTGCTATTTAGTATTTTGTACTTTAATTTACAGCAGTCCCAAGGTTGAAAATTCTAGGGCCAAGATCCAAGAAACCTTCAAGATTGAAGGTGAAATTTCTGAATTGCATTGAGTTGTCATGTCCGGGCAGAATTTCAACACCCATTTTGGAATGAATCATCATGAGTGCAATTGGCTTCATCCTGGAATGAATCATCATGAGTGCAATATCATTGTGCGCTGACTCACATCCCAATCTCCATTGATAACATGTATATATGTAAAGAAGCTATGACTCATTAGAAGAATAAGAGCTTGACGTCATCCTCTATGTTCTCATAAATGTTGTGATGATTGTTCCTTCTCTCTTATTTATTTAATTCCTGTGAACACCAATGTTTTCTCTTTACACTTTTTCACTGTAACTAACTTGAAACTTGCAAACTCAAACTCAATGAAATCCACGATCAACAATGTCCTCTTAATATAGCCTCAATACCTTATTAAAAAAAGGCATGTGAAATTGAATAACAGCATTATATGATGACAACGCTTGAAAGTCCTCACGAGAGGCTTGTGGATGGGATGAAGTCGGTTCATCACCATTGACTTTTAAGGACTCAAAGACCCTTCTGCCTGAAACAAGAGAAGCATCTATAACCCTCCATGAAAAGGCATGTTCTTATTGCAAAAGAGATTGAATTCACCCAACTTACAGTCTGATCAAGCTGGAGGCTTAGAGTCCAACTGGAAGTTGCTTGGCACAGAAAACATGTGCTCTGTGCTACAAACAACTATTCAGGGTTAGCCTGTTAGGTGCTGATAGTGCTACATATACCATCAGAGGTTTGTTCACTGACCAATTCCTTAGACAAGCTTTTCCTAGACCCAACTATAAGGATAGAATCACATATCATTGTCTCTTTGGTTAGTTCACTTGTATCATACACGAATGATAGGCATAGAAAATCAATAGAAATCAATAGTAAATGCAGAACAATATGCTGTTAACCACTGATTGCATATACAAGATGAAGAGTTCTAACAAGGTAGGTTGAGAAGCTGTTACAAATAACATGCTACACATACAGAAGCTATTTCTCTATAGTAAGTTAGAGAACCATATTTGACCCATACATACAATTGAACATGAACAAACCAAAAGGAAAATAAGTACAAAATATGCCAAACATAAGTCAGCATATTTTCCAATGTCTAGGCTAACCATGGAGTACATATAGTTAAGAAGATTTCACAAAAGTTTCAAAACTAGATATTGTTGAATGTATTTGCCTCTGATTATTGAGAAGAAAAGACAGACAAGTGTCATCTCCCATGATAAAATAGATCATAGAAAACCACAAGAGACTCCACCTAGAATTAATTAAGTGCATACCAGTGGGATCAGAATGAAAGAAGAGTAGGGTGAACGTTATTACTTTTCTCTATCCAATCAGATAAACTGATGAACCCCCATAAACACATGCAACTGTTTATCAGCACTGAGAATGAGCACAAGATAGGCTGCACATATCTTAGAGTATGCTCTATATATAGTTTACCTTTGCAGTATACCTTGTGAACTATATATCATCAAAATGTGTTTTATGCATGCCTCTAGAATGTGTGTTTGTAACTCATAGGAAGAATAAGCAGATGGAATATTCTTTATGAAAATAGTGAGAATTTCTTATGTAAAAGCCTTTCATGCACACATGCAGAATGTGCTCATTCAATGTTTATAGGAAGGAGAAATCAAAGCTATATTAGAATCCACAGGTGACGAAAATTATCAATAGGACAGACAAATCAGCATGTAAAGTAGAAGCAATGAGGAAGTGCTTGACACATCTCCTCATTGAAAAATATGAATATTTGAGCTGAATAAAACCATAAAACAGAACAAGAAAGGGAAGAGGAGAGAACCCAACTAAATTACATCAGTATAAAAAAGAGGTAAGAAACAACTATCTATTTTTAGGTGTAATCAATAATACCCAACTATCAAAAAAGGTCCAGCTGTGGAACACGACTAAGATGAACGGAAAAGATATGAGGTAGTACTAGCAAATAGTTCAACATCATCTATGACATAAAACTTAAAAGTGACAACAAACACTGGTGGAGAATATTCATGGTAGTAGAATAATCTATGACTGGGAAAAAATTACGGATGATTCTCTCCATTGGATCCTTGGCCATATATATCTCCATGTCTAAAGATATCTCTCTAGAGGACAGGCTGGATTTAGACTGGCACACCAGAATATTCACCACATTCTTACGCTTCAGGCCATCATCAAGGAGGCATGCCATTGCTCTTCGAAAAAGTTTACTGCTGCTTTGTAGACATTCGGAAAGCATTTGACTCCATCCCTAGGGAGGCACTGTTTCAGAGGCTGAGAGATGTTGCATTTTTTAGACCCTTCTGACCGCAATCATGCGATTATGTGTCGGTTCTTGGTCATTTTCGCACAACACACAGGGTATCACATTTCATCAGGAGCACCATTGGGGTGAAACAAGGGTGTCCCCTGTCCCCTACTTTATTTGGGATCTACATCGATGAGCTAGAGCCCTTCCTACAGCTAAATTTTACTCACATAGCAGTAGAAATAAAATTTTCAGATCTTGGTAATTACTTCCTAATGATTTCAAACATTCATTTCATCCCACTGTTTTCATTGAATAATTACACACTGAAAATTTCAACTTTATATTGCAGCAGAAACAAAAGATCATAGAAACACAGCAAAACACAGTAGACACAAAAAATTTACCCTGCGAAACCCATCCTTAGGAGAAAACCCAGCAATTTTTTTCTTAGAAGAAATCAATCCAATATTACAAGTACATCACCAACATGAAGGGAAACCCTAGCACATAGAATGCACCATTAATGAAGAAACCCAAGATCAACAAGTGCATCCTCTTTCATGACGAGTCCCTAGAAAGGGTAGCGAACCTCCTTCATGAGGAAACCCTAGTACATAGAGAAATACGCCCTTCATGAAGAAAGCCTAGATAGGGATAGCGAACCTCTAGAGAAGATAAGAACCCCAAAAATTAAATCCTTGAACCTTTACTAGGCCTTCTTGGGAAGTGCGCATTACCTAGAAGAGTTGTTGAGTTGTGTTAGTTGTTTTTTTATAATGAAATGTTAGCTGCTTATTTATGCACTTCAAGTCACTGATTTTTCTCTTATGGGGCCGACTTGTTTTTTTGTTTTCACTTTTCATTTTATCTTTAGGGTCAACTTGTACTTTCAATCTTCAATCTTCCATGGGGCTTGTTCAATGCTATCTAGGACTTCTTCAATGGTTTGACTTGTCTTCTTCATTATTTCCTCTTCACTAGAAAAGTTGTCCATTAGCTTTATTGATGATCATCTTCTCACATGCACGTCTATTCACACATAAAGCTCTAATGTTGAATAGACCCACTAAGAAGGCCCGAACACTTCTTAGTATGTAATTTCAACATTAGACTAGATTTGTATATTCCACAAGGGGATGAAAGCCCCTATCAAATAATCTAGTCAGACACTCTAATATGGAATAGATCACTCCCTCACGGAGCACTCCCTCACAGATTATGCAATGTGACCTTGAGCCTTATTCACACTTAGCCAATTCACATGACTAAGCACGGTTGTGCAAGCACCTCGAGCCTTATTCACAGCTAGCCAAATCACATGGCAAAGCAAGGCTACGCCAAGGCCATTCACCACTAGCCAAATCACATGGCCATTTCCCGTGAGTGAATGTATCATTCTCCTTGGTCAAATCTCATGACCAATGTGGTAGAATGTCTGCCAGATGCTGCACCCTAGAGAAACATCAACACTCACTCTCAACGAGGGAGACATTCTGCATCACACCAAGCTTGGTTGGTGAGAATGTCCTCAATCTGCATCTCGAGTCTTTCACTCCTAGCCAAATCAGTATGGCTATCTAGATAAGGACAGCACTTGGGCTATTCACCTCTCCTAAATGTATCATTTTCCCTTGGTCAAATCACATGACCAATCTATGAGAATGTCTGCCCGATGTTGCTCATCTGTAGAACCATCATGGTGTCTGGTCCATTCAATGTTGCTCATTTGTAGAACCATCACGATATATGGGCCATTCACCACTAGCCATATGACCCAGGCTCTGAGGCTGAATGTTTGCCCAATATTGGTCATTTGTGGATATGTATTGCAGCTTCACTGCTCCCTTCTGCATTATGTCTCGGATGAAGTGCTATTTGATGTTGATCAAATAGTCTTGCAAGGACCTTTCGAAGCCACACTACTTCACAACTTGTGACACTAGCTGCGATATACACTGCAACTACTTTACTGAATGCTACAGAAGTGTGCTTCGCGCTAAACCGGGATATCATAGTTGATCCCAAGTTGAAGCAGCACCCCAAGGTGCTCTTTCTGTCCACCGCACTCTCTTCCCATTCAGAATCTGTATATCCCTGCAGCCTCACTTCATCATATCTCAGACCATATCCACCTATACCACACAGGTACCTCAGCACATGCTTTGTGGCAACCCAATATACATGCATCTGCTCAAACATAAACTGGCTCAGGGTCCTCACTACAAAGCAAATATCTGGCCTAGGATCCATCAAATCTGAATCTGAAGCATGATCTCTCAGCTTCTTTAGATTTGCTTTCCTGCATATAGTAGGATGCATCAAATCTGAATCTAAAGCAAAATCACTCCATTTCTTTCGATTTGTCATCATAGGTGTAGCCATGGATTTGCAATCCATCATCTCGAATCTCTCAAGATCTCAACTGTGTACTTCCCCTGACTGAGGAAGATCTCTCATGGTCTCTGCCATAGCTCCAATCCCAAGAAATAATGCATCTGGCCAAGATCCTTCATTCTCAAACTCAGAGGCCAACTCCCTCTTGTACTCAACTATGAGCTTCTTTGCTCCATATCATCAACAAACTGTGTTGTAGCTACTCCCTTTGTGTTGCAGTACCCTGCTCCATCTGCACTTGAGTATCCTGCTCCCTCTACATCTGGACACTCTGCTCCCTCTACACCAAGTGGGTCCACTGAGACGAGCCTCCTACTCCCTCAAGAACATTGAATATCAACCATGACTTTCTCTGAGCCTGCAAAATTGCTAACTCCATAGCCTATAGATGCCAATTTTAACTGCATGCTTGATCTTATAGATCCACTTGGAATCCACCACTAACTTCCCCTCTAATCTCGAAACTCTCTCCCTGAAAGTACCACTGGGAGCTACATGCCCCTCTGCACCATGCAAAGTATCACGAAGCAAAGCTAGCTTCCTTCTGATCACCGCAACATCTCTAGGTAGTTCCACTGGCTCTGTTGTTTCTATTGACTCCTTCTGATAGTTTGAAGGATGAACAACTTGACTAGAGGGATTTGTACCCTCGTCCCTTAGAGCCTCCTACTCCTTACTATCAATCTCCATGTGAGATCCTCTAGACCTCCTGAAGGCTACCTCCTCATCAAAAGTAATAGCCCGAATAACCTCAATCTGACATTGTCCTAGAATGTAGATTTTGTAGGCCTTCGAAGTCTCATTGTATCCCATAAAAGTAACCTTCTTCCCAGAAGGTTCTAACTTCGGCACATGGGTGTATACTAGATAACCAAAGATCCTCGAATGACCAATCTATGAGAATGTTTGCCCGATGTTGCTCATCTGTAGAACCATCACAATGTTTGGGCCATTCAATGCTGCTCATCTTTAGAACCATCATGGTATCTAGGCCATTCACCACTAGCCATATGACCCAAGCTCCGAGGGTGAATCTCTACCCAATACTGCTCATCTATGGATATGTACTAGAGCTTCATTGCTCCCTTCTGCACCCTGTCTCGGATGAAGTGTTATTTTATCCTGATCAAATATTTCTACAAAGAACTTTCGAAGCCACACTGCTTCGCGACTTGCAACACTTTTGCGATATACTCTGCATTTGTTGTACTGAGTGCTACATAAGTCTGCTTCCTGCTAAACCAGGATATCATAGTTGATCCCGAGTTGAAGCAACACCCCAAGGTGCTCTTTCTGTCCACGGCACTCCATTCCCAGTCAGAATCTATATATCCATGTAGCCTCACTTCATCATATCTCAGACCATATCCACTTGTACCACACAAGTACCTCAGCACATGCTTTGCTGCAACCCAATATACATGCCTCTACTCAACCATAAACTGGCTCAGGGTCTTCACTGCAAAGCAAATATCTGGCTCGGGATCCACCAAATCTGAATCTAAAGCAAAATCACTCAGCTTCTTTAGATTTGTCTGCCTACATATGATGGGATCCATCAAATCTGAATCTGAAGCAGAATCACTCAACTTCTTTAAATTTTTCATCATAGGTGTAGCCATGGATTTGCAATCCCTCATCTCGAATCTCTCAAGATCTCAACAATGTACTTCCCTTGACTAAGGAAGATCTCTCCTGGTCTCTACCACAGCTCCAATCCCAAGAAATAATGCATCTAGCTAAGATCCTTCATTCTCGAACTCAGAGACCAACTCCCTCTTGTACACAACTATGAGCTTCTCTACTCCAGATCATCAACAAATTGTGTTGCAGCTACTCCCTTTGTGCTGGAGCACGAACACCTGAGTATCCTACTCCCTCTTAATCTAGACACTCTGCTCCCTCTACATCTAAGTATCATGCACTGAAGCAACCTACTGCCTTCTACATTATTGATCCCTGTGTATTCATCTATATAATCTCCCACCAAGTGGGTCCACTGAGGCGAGCCTCTTGCTCCCTCAAGAACACCGAATACCATCCATGACTTTCTTTGAGCCTACAAACTGGCTAACTCCATAGCCTATAGATGCCAATCTGGACTGCAAGCTTGTTCTTATAGATCCACTTGGAATCCACCACTGACTTCCCCTCTGATCTCGAAACTATCTCCCTGAAAGTACCATTGGCAGATACATGCCCCTCTGCATCCTGCAAAGTATCACGAAGCCATGTTGGCTTTTTCTGATCACCGCAACATCTCTAGGTAGATCCACTAGATTTGTTGGCTCTACTGACTCCTAATACTCTGAAGGATGAACAACTGGACTGAAGGTATTTGTACCCTCGTCCCTTGGAGCCTCCTACTCCTCACTATCAATCTCCATGTCAGATCCTCTAGACCTCCTGAAGGCTACCTCCTCATCAAATGTAACATCCCAACTAACCTCAATCTGACATTGTTCAGGAATGTATATACTGTAGGCTTTCGAAGTCTCGCTACATCTCACAAAAGTACTCTTCTTCCCATAGGGTTTCAACTTCGTCCTCTTCTGTTTCAGCACATGGGTGTATACTGGACAACCAAAGATCCTCGAATGACTAACCTCTAGCTTCACTCCTGCGAATGCTTCCTCAGGAGTCATGTCCCCCAATATCTGGTGAGGACTCCTGTTCGGAGCATAAATTGTAGTACTAGATGCCTTTGCCCATAAGAACATGGGTAGATCTTGATCATGGATCATCGTCTTGACAACTTCCACGATGGACCTGTCTTGTAATAGATGACAAAATTTGTCCACAAGAGTCAACTAGCACTAATCAAACAGTTATGTTATTCATCAACAAAATATCAATTCAATTTAAGTAAATAAAACTTATTGCTTAAAGCATTAAATACTTATCTTACTGTTGACTCCCTCTTGATCTTTGCCTCCTTGCAGAAATCACTGAAGTCCTTGGAGGTATACTTTCCTCCATTATCTGACTTGAAAACATTGATCTCCTTTCCTGTCAGGTTCTCTACCTAAGCCTTGAATGCTAGAACCTGCTGAAGACTTCGTCTTTGGTCTTCATGAAGTAGATCCATGTCTTCCGGGAGAAATCTTCAATGAATGTCACATAATACAAGAAGCCACCCAAAGATGATACTGTCATTGGTCCACATACATCTCTGAATGCACTAGATCCAAGATCCCCTTAGACCTACTATCATTGCTCAAAAAAGATCCCTTGGCATTCTTGCCAAGAGTACATCCCCTACAAACATCCTCATGCTCTACCTAGAGCTCTAGAAGACTTGTAACCATCCTCCTTAATGTTCTTTATGACTGTTCTTGCAACCACCTCTCTTTATGAAGTGCGTTGTGGTCTGCAAGTATCAATCTGTAATATCCCTCCAAAGGAAAATGATCGGTTCATTTTGTTTTGACTCTAGGGTTGTAGTTTACAACTGGTTCCAAACACTCCCAAATGCTTTCGAATTTGGGGAGGAAGGTCTTGATGGGGCATAGAACACATTAACACACCTATCAGACATCCAAACAAGCGATATACCCATCCATGGTCTGCAATTTGCAAGGAAAGAAGTTTCGGGACAAGACTAGTTAATTTGAGAAGTTGAAATCCCCCCTAGGTCTTCCATTAAATGCTTCTCCAAACACTGTACGGCCTTCACTAATTCTTGGTCTGAGACTTGTCTCTGTTAGAGGACATTAAGGGCAATATGTGTGCAGCATTAGATTTGGTTTTAGGGTCGAATAGGTAACCCAATGAACAGCAGCTTCTATAGACTAAGATTTGTGGTGAAAATGGTGGGTAAGGGGTCTCAAATTTAATCATAAACCATAGTAACACTTCAGGGGTCTGCAAATATCATTTGGAACAAAGTAGCTTCATATATAGCGCATAACATGGATAAATATCTCAGAAAACTCTGATACAAAACAGGTGCAACATCATTCCAATTTCACTATGCAAATGCTATGGGGAAAATGGCTCGAATCTCTTTCTTGATTGGTAATATCACTTGAAATACATGGTGTTTCAAGCTGTGGCTCTCATGATATGATTATTACAGAGATATGCAGCAACTAACATGCCCATGAAGTCAAAATAACAATCCTCCACTAACTATATGCAACAAGAAGTGCACCCTTGCACATTTACATGACATTGAGAGAAAGATAGTAGAATAGGCATAGAGAAGAATGAGAGAAGATGAACTCGAACCAAGTTGGGGTTTGAACCTGCATCAAAACATCTCCATGAAGCTATGTTGAGAGGTCTGAATGGCCTCTCCATCAACCAACTAGGATGGGAATCTTGCACCCTCGAAATTGGTTCTAAGGCAAGAAGGATAAGCGTCCACCTTTCAAGGACAAGCTAAGCTCTCCAATTTTTTCCAAATGAGAAATGATCAAAAGCTGCTCTCCTTCTTTCTTCTTGTCTTTTATTAACCACCCAAGGCTTCTATGGCTCGAATTCCCTCCAAGAGCTTCATCCCACTCATGGGAGAGATTCCCATGAGTGCCACTTGTCCAACATTTCCTAGTCTTCCTCTTCCATCAATTCGAATGGGGGGGAAATCTTGGCTGCCATAACTCCCCTTATGCACCCTTTTGGAGGCTATTTGTAGCCCTGACATGTCATATAGGTCAAATGTCAGCAATTAGGTTTGACCTTTGTCATAAGTGTCATAGAATCTTCATCATTGTTGTCATAGAGGTTAGGCAATCTAGCTCCAAGTGTCACAATACTTCTATGATGCCCCTTTCTTTTCCATGGGAGTTACTCTTCCACTCTAATTCGACTCTCCTTGATTCATGCCATGAATAATGCCTCTCCAACTCCCCCAATTACGTTAGACTCCACATTGGATTCGAATGGGTGAGAATAGGATGCCATGTGGCATGGAAAATCTTGCCTTGTGTGGGCCCCACACCACCTATGCACCCTCATGGCCAAGTGCCGCCTTATTTTCTTATTATTATTATTTATTTAGCCCCTTTAATGTATATTTATCAATCTAATGTCCATTTGGGGTCTTATAGCTCCCTTATTCCAAGTCTAAATGTTTCCACCCCAACCTAGGGAACTAGTAGATTGGTGGAAATTTCCCTTCATGTGATTTATTTGGATGGGGACATTACACAATCTTCAGATCGCCATGAAGATGTAACAATACAATCCTTAGATATGCTTCAAAAAATGTTCGATTTTACTCCTTGATTTTCTTGCTTGCTTGAACTCTTAGAAACCTTTATTTCGTAATTTGCAATTTCGGATCTGCCATTTTGGACATGCTTTTTGGGAGCTTGCTATTTCAAACCTAGTTTTTGGACCCTGCTTTTTTTCGGCCCTACTTTTTCAAACCTGCCTTTTCGGCAATTTTGTGCTACAGTTGTCTTCAACACTGCTCTAATACCATGTTGAATTTTTCTCTAATACCATTTTGAATATCTGGGACTTCTTCAATGGTTTGACTTGTCTTCTTGGTTATTTCTTCCTTGATAGAAATGTTGTCCATGAGCCTTGTTGATGATTATCTCCTCACATGCACGTCTATTCACACATAGAGCTCTAATATTGAATAGACCCACTAAGAAGTCCTGGACACTTCTTAGTATGTCAATTCAACATTAGACTAGACTTGTGTATTCTACAAGGGAATGAAAGCCCCTATCAAATAAACAAGTCCAACACTCTAATAGAGAATAGATCACTCCCTCATGTAGCACTCCCTCATAGAGTATGCAATGTGACCTCGAGCCTTATTCACACTTAGCCAAATCACATGACTAAGCAAGGGTATGCAAGCACCTCGTGCCTTATTCACACCTAGCCAAATCACATGGCTAAGCAAGGCTACGCCAGGGCCATTCACCACTAGCCAAATCGCATGGCCATTTCACATGAGTGAATGTAACATTCTAATTGGTCAAATCACATGACCAATCTAGTAGAATGTTTGCCCAATGTTGCACCCTAGAGAAACATCAACACCTACAGGAGCACATTTAGGACAAAGATGGGTGCCTTCTCCACCAGGTCTTGATCTCTATCTTGCTCTTCATTGACAATGTGGTCGTTTTGGCCTCATCTTTAGAGGGGTTGCAAAGACAACTAGAAGCCTTGGCCCTTTTCAGTAATTTTTGCTAGTTGACAGTCAACCTCGGTAAAACAAAGGTCATGATCTTTAACGTGTTGAAGAAGCTCCTCTCAGATCTCCATTTCTTTTTTCGAGGGAAGGAGATTGAGATCGCTGACACCTATACCTATTTGGCGGTAAAGTTCATCGGACCCCGTTTCAGTCTGTGACCTGCCCTTCAACCCCTAAGTCAACAATGGCTATGGATCCTTAGCCCTTCTCAAGAGAGTGTTTTAGACAGCATTTTTAAGACATCGTCCAAGTTGTCTCTCAAAGACGCTCTCATCTGGCCCATAGTCCTCTATGGCTCAGAGGTTTGGGGACCTTGTCTTCTAGACTCTGATTAGGCCTCAACAGAGAGAGTGCAGTTCCTCCTCCTCCGTCACATCATCATATGTAAGCAAACAGTACCTCAACCCATTATTCTTGTGGAGTTTGGTGCTCGACCCTTTCAACTTGAGATTGTGTTCAGCCTTGTCTCACTCTTACACCACACACGGAGCTTCACCGTCTCGGTGATGGGGCGGGACCAGTACCCATACTTGACCTACTACTCACCGGAGTCCATTGCCTTAGCTAACCCCCAAAGCTGCACTCAATGCTAGTATGCGGGGGTTTTGGATCTATTGGAGTCTGTTGACATTACGATGGATCGGCTTACGATGTTTAGGTACTCCCTGGATGCACCTAGACGCCTCTTACCTACCAAGCAGGAATTGAACAAAATTACCCAAGATGATATTTGTAGCCAATTCGTGCAGGTCACTTGGATCAACCGTTAGGGTGGGTGATGTCCAAAGATGACCTTTTATGTTGAGCACTTCATGGAGCTAAGGAAGGATCTCATTGTTCATCCCCATTACACACTCTGCTATTGGGCACAGGCTCTTTGTATTCCTTTAAGACAGTTCAGAGTGGGTTCTCATCGTCTTAGGGTGGAGACGGATCACCAAATTGACCAATCATAAAAAATATTCCAGGTATGCCAACTTCGAGAGGTCGAAACTGAGGAGCATCTCATCTTTCGCTATCCTATTTACTACAAGATTTCCAGGCTGCTTCTCCCTAGGGAGCTTTATAACCAGTTTCTTCAAATATCCTAACCAGAGATACCTAGCCCTTTACTTGTAGGATTCCCTTTGGCTTCGCTCCATTGTCCTTTAACCACGATCACATTCTGGGCAAGCCTCACCTTAGAAGATTACTTCCTTCTTTTTGGTGCTTCAATCTTTTAGGGGCTCCAAGAGACAAATAGATGGCAGCATTGTTTTCGAACCCAAACCAATTATGATGCGAAGGACCACCTCCACGTCCGTCAGACCTCAATGGCATGACCAATCTTGGCCCCATACTAGTAGGCAGATGACTTCATCTAGGTCACAGCAGCATGCCCCACACTTAAAGCAACGGCACATTACCCAGCATAGCTCCTCTTCCAGCTCTTCCTTTAAACAAAGTTCTATTTTGAGCTTCCTCCATTCAGCTCGGATGTTAGGAGAGATGGTTCCAAATAACCATGACAAACTTACACCTCTTGTATCACAAATCCTAGATCCATTTTCTTTGTACATCCCCTTCCTAGATCAGCTCTCAAATATTGGAGTTTGCCTTCTGGTATTTGGGTTAGAATCATACTTTTCTTTCTACATCTCGCTTTTATAGGAGCCGCCTTAGTGCCCCCATATTGTATTAACATCGTAGTACCAAACAGTCCCCTTTACCTATTTTTGTGGTCATTCATTGGACATTAATAAAATTATCTTATCCTATCTAGCTCTCTAGAATCCAATTTATTCAACCATGTGGCCCATACAAGTTTCCCATAGCTTTGGTCACACCGCACTATTCACCCAATCCACAAATTAGGCTCTTGTGCAGATCCCAATAAACACATATCGATTATGATTGGCCACACTTTATTAAAACTCTATGCTATGGTCTTCTATATGAAGCTTTACAAGAAGCTTGAGTGGAGGCACCTTAGAGCTAGAGGACAAGTTGAATCCAATCGACACACTAGCCCATTGATCACATTCTTACACTCCGGGCCATCATCATGGAGTCATGAGACTGCTCTTCAAAAGTCTATTGTTCCTTTGTAGACTTTCAGCAAGCATTTGACTATGTTCCTAGAGAGGCATGACTTTCGAAAAGTCTATTGTTCCTTTGGAGTACTTGCATGACCATATCTATGACTGCGATGAGTGTCTTCTCCACCAAGTCTTGATTTATATCATGCTTTTTGTTAACAATGTGGTCCTCCTGGCCTCATCTCCAAAGGGTTTGCAAAGACAATTGAATGCCTTGGCCCTTTTCTATGACCTTCGTCAATTGATCTTCAACCTGTGTAAATCCAAGGTTGTGATCTTCAATGAGTCAAAGACAACCCCCTTGGATAACCATTTCTTCTTCAAAGGGGAGAATATTGAGATCACCAACACCTATACTTACTTGGGGGTATAGTTCACAGGAACTCGTTTTAGTATGTGGCATGCCTTTCCACCCTGAGTCAACAAGAGCAATATATCCTTAGCCCTCCTTGAGATACAATGTTTTCAAAACCATTTACAAGACATCATCCAAGATGTCTCTCATAGACACCCTTGTGCGGCATACTGTTCTCTATTGTTTAGAGATTTGGGGGCCCTATTTGCCAGAGTCCAACAGGGCCAAGAGAGAGAGTGTGAATCATCCTCCTTCACCATATCATTAGATGCAAGCAAACAGTCCCTCAACCATTAATACTTGCAAAGTTTGGTGCTCGACCCTTTCAACTTGAGACCATATTCAACCTTCTCTCACTCCTACACTGCATTCGGAGCTTCATTGACTCGTCGGCAGGACAGGACCAATAGTTGTACTTGGCCTAATATTCATCAGAATCCATTGCCTCAATCATCTCTTTTGGTCACATTTAGTGTTGGTATGCAGGGGTCTCGAATCTTTTGGAGTCTGTTGGTATTGTGTTGGACCGGCTTCCCTCATTTAGATACTTCCTAGACACACCTTGCCACCTCTTACCTACTAGGCAGGATATGAACAGGATCATCCGAGATGATATCTACAGGTAGTTGTGTAGGTCACCTGCTTGGTCGAGTGTGGGCATGAAATTCATTTCCCAGCAGTGAAGGTTAATACAGGTGAGAATGATCATAATTATACATATTATAAAATCTGGATGGACAATAAGCCAGTAGCAAAATCAAAATATTATCGTGCTTCTAATTCTGATCCTATTGAACAGAAGGAGGAGGAGGAAGGTGATGAGTACATTAGCATTCCACGCTATGATCGTGCATAAGGATTGCTTTTTGGCTCTGCATATTTTACTCAAAAGATGAATGGATCGGTGGGATGCAGTAGCTAGTGGAATCCTCAAGATGCTTTAATTGTGATTTGCACGCTCATTCTCTGAAGGAATGCCCAAATTCCGTGGATAAAAAACACAGTAGCCATTGCTCGCAATGAGTATAATAAGTTGAAGCAAAAGATAACAACTACTCCCGTTCCGCATCAAAAGATATTTGATGATCATCGTGATCAAACTACGGTACTTGAAATATATCAAAGTGATAATAAGGAGATAGAGGAGAGAGAGAGAGTCTCCAAAAGTCACGAGCTACCGCATATGCTTTGAAAAAAAGGTTGAAGAATGGTTTATTTTCAGACAGAAGAGTTGTGCCGGTCCAAACAAAAGAGTCTTGCGACTATATATTATTTACGGCTTTATATTATAGTATACATACAAAACAATTATATATTAGAATCTAATAATTAGATAACTACTCACTACATTACGTGGAAGGATAAAAGTGAAATATTGTTTATTAATCACTATGTCATGTAGAAGGATGAAGTGAAACTATCATTTATTAGGTTCTCATATATGCGTGGAAGATAAATGTATATTCATATAACTGTGAAGGATTATTCTATAGGGAGATATAAAAGAATTTTATATTGTTAAGTTATTCAAGGATAAGTATTGAAGGAAAGTGGAAGTTAAAAAGACGTATTATCATTCAGTCCTTTTAGTAATACGAAAAAAAATCAATTTAAAAAAGAATTATTCAAATTTTGTTGGATGAGGAGACAACATCAAAGTCCTCAAGGAGACGACATTCAAAGTCCTCAAAAAGTCCTCATGTCGACTCATAACTTATCAAAAATAAAAAGTAATTAAAAATTTTCATGTCAGCTGATAATAAAAAAAAATAAAACCAGCATAGATCCATCTTAAACCCGGATCTATTAAGCATCGAGAGGGCTCCAATTTCTTAACGTGTAATATTTTTTATCTTAAATATTTTACACATCAAGAAAAATTTACACCTCAAGAAATTGGATCCCTCTCGTTGCTTAATAGATCCAGGTTTAACATGGATCTATGATGGTTATTATTTTATTTTAGAAGGAAGAGGAGTTGAAAGCTATATAAGGCTTTGCTCTCTCGATCATTTGTTGAACACTATTATTATTATTATTATACAAAGACAAAACTATTTTGCTAAGTTGTCTCTTCACATCACCTTGTCCTTCGTTGCCATAACCTTATCAATCCCAACTTAGAGAAGCCCTCCTTGTGTTGGAGAATAGTCAAACAAAAGTGTAAAGAGGGATTTATTGAGGTGACAGTGGGTAACCCCTCTAGGTAACAGATCGGCTAGCATTGTTCTTTTGGACTTTAATCACACATGCTAGTTTGAGCAGGAACAAGACCTACACTACATGGAACCATTGCATGGGTATTGGCAGGAGGGAGTTAAGATGCAACTATTGTGGGAAGGAAACAAAAGTGGGGGTATAAAGTTTAAACAAAATGAAATGCAACTTAGGGCATATTCAAGGGCAAGTTAGATCCTTCCCAAGTGTGTCGTATGATTTTAAAGCTCATATTGCAGCATTTGTTGGAGCCATTTGAACAAAGAAAGCCAGGCAAAAAGAATTGCATGATAAGGGAGAGTTCTAGATCCCTGGACACAATAGTGGAACTGAAAATCCTAGTTTTCAGCCTCCTCCATTCAGCCTGCATCTCTCCAGGAGACAGGGATCAGGATGCCAAACCCAATCCAAAGAGAAAAAGATTGACTCATTCTTTGTAACCAACACCTACCTGGCTCTCAGGCCAGCATTGATAGTCAATGGAAAAAGGATTGTAGGGAAGCTGCTTTCCAATCATTAGCTGATTTGGTATGATGCAGACATATCTTTCAATGCTGCTCAATCCCCTTATTATCAGACCATGATAGATGCTATAGCTACATGTGGTTCGATCTTCAAACCCTACTTATCATGATCATTAAATGGTCATTTATCCTAACAAACTATGGAGTCATTAGACTTTGGGAGTAGCAACGTTGGCATTCCTTGACTTCATGATAAACATTGTTGTCCAACAAGAAACAAGATAAATCTGCTATGATTTTTAATTTGCATGGTTTTCAGTTTCCACTTGAGTACAAAGATGACATGCAAACTAGACAAAGAGTAGAAGTCAGTTTATTAGTGATGCAGATCAAACTCAAAGGCTTTTATTTATCTTTGGCTTCACTAGTAGAATTATATCAAAAGGATGAGCATGACAAAGTGAAGGCATTTAAAAAAAGATTCAATTCATTTATAAAAGGCAATCCAAAAAAAATTTAAGGAAAGACAGCTATTAAGACCAACCCAATGCTTCCTTCCCAAAAAGGAAAAAAATTATAAGCAAACATGCAAAACAAAGAAAAAGAATGTAGACCAAGAGACAACAAGCATACCTGATTAGCATAAGTACGTTGGAATGGACTCTTCTCCGCATTTAACTGTCAAGGTAACAAAAAGGTTCTTTAGACTTTTAATTACAGATTTAAAATAAAGAGATAAAACAAGAGAGGTAAAATACAAGACACTAAAGTTGTTAGTGTTATAGAATCCTCATTTTTAAACATTAACAAAAGAACCTAGAGACTCCCTAATAAATGAACAAGACACGTGATATAAAATCTCAAAAACCCTAAATAATTAAAAGAGATGACGACAAGAAACAATATCATACTTTTCTGTATCTGGAAGAAAATCATATAAATGTTATATTATTTGTTTCTGTACATAATTATAGACTGGTTCGTCACAATATCTCATTTTATCATACTTTTTTGTATCTATCTACAAAGATGTCAGAAAAATGTATGCAGTGGTTGCTTCACAGTCAGTTTTAGAGACAAATTATGGGCTTCCGTCATTAAGGTTGTTAGCATCAAGGAGCCGTTTGTGAAGGTGTTAAGGTGTTAAGTATCATGGATGGAGAAAAACTGCCAATGGGATACATTTATGAGGGTATGGAACAGGCCAAAGAAGCCATCAAGACTTTGGATATGGGGGATGAAGGTAAATATTGTCCCATATGGGGAATTATGGATTCTGGGTGGACAGGGAGCGAGAGCATCTCTCAATCCTAGTATATTCTATAATGACGCCCGTAAAAATCAAAGAGATCCTAAGGTGATGAGAGGGAATGATAGTTTACACTGAGAGGATGTATCTGAATCCCACAATTTAACAAAAGATCAATATGCAATGGAATTTGCATAAGCAGCTGACATCTTTGAATTTAGTTCGGTAATTTGTCTCAAGGACAGGAAAATCCCAGGTAGAGATTTACTTTGTAAATTGTTCTACTTATAATTTTGTAGCTTTTTTTCAAGTTTCACATCACTATAATTTTAATCTTTTTTTTAAATAACAGCTTATTGGTGGATACTTTGTGGCCCTGAAAAACAAGAGTTACAAAAATTCACATTGGAGCTTCGAGCCAAATTTACTATGCTCAAGTTGTGAGCACAATGGGACTTTATTGGAGCACATCCACACACCAAGAGGTGCAACAGGTTGGAACATGAGCAACTAGACAAGTTGGTCTTCATTTAATACAACCTTCACCTGTGCACAAAATGTCAGAGTAAAGTTTTCTGCACAAAATTTCATGTATTTTGAGTTTTCTTTTATTTGCCAAGGTTTGTCATGTTTTGAAGCCAGGCTTTGTTGAGTCACTGAGTACTCCCAAATCGAAAGTTGGTCAATTTTTTGCGGAGTCCAAGTCTGACAACTTTTCTTGTAATGAATGTAAGAACCTTAAAAGAACAATGCAAAACGGGGTGTGGATATTCAACCGACTACAACCAGACTCAAAATATTGAATATTGTTCATCTCAACAATTTCTTATTTTGCTTCATTGTCTTGCGATTCGTGATAACATGCAACCTTCTTGATTTTCAGTATTAGTTTGTAGAACTTTAGGACAAATTAGAATGTCATATGATTCCCAATCTCATTGTTTCTGAATCTGTGTGTCACAAGAATCTAAGAGCATGTGATATAGAAGTGGTCCCCATGGTCACTTACATAAAATAAGGAAGATTGCACTATGCATTGTTATGAATCCTTACTCTTTCTAGTGAAAAGCAATTTGTTTAGATGGACGTACTATGAACTCTATTTTGTGTACAGCAGAAACAACTGACTAAAACAATTGCATAAATGTGGTCATTTTAATGCTTCAACGCAGTGCACTAATGTGTGGGGCACGCCAACTGAGATTTGAGCATGGGTGATCATGATGGTAAGTACCACCACTTACCACTAAACCACAACCTGGCCTACTCTAAAAATACAAAGCCTTAATGAGAATGCGACAATGGGCTTGGATCTATAATATGAACATGTGGCTGTAATCTCTAGGTGCAATATGTTCAATTCCTACCTACAGGTTACCCCATGACTACCTTAAGGTGTTGGATAAACCAGTGCAGTCAAACTCTTTTGATACTCGCGAGTCTTGCCGAGTCATGCCGAGCGGTAGGTGAAACAAGTACTCGCTGAAAACTTGTGGAGTGAACTCGGCACTCGTTGCACTCACCAAGAACTCGTTGCACTCGCTGGAACTCGTCGAACTCGCTGGAACTCGCGGATACTCGCCCAATCAGTCGCCGATTAGACAGTTGACTGCGGAGATTTTGTTTTGGAGGGAAAGTTCGGGCTCCAGAGGGAAACCCGTGCCATGTGCCTTTAAGAAGGCATTTCCACTGCTGCATTCACATTCCAGTTCACGGTTCAGAGTGAGCTGTGAGTCTGCGTTCGATACTAATCTGCCTTAAACTCTGAGTTATAATCTCATATGTTTATGTGCTAACTATTAGGGCTTGTTGCTTGCTCATCAGATCTATGGCTATGTTGATTTATGACAATTAAATATTGAGTTGGGGCTACCAATATATTTTGTTATAAGGGAATTTTGCCATCAATGTATTCGCTATTATATTGCTGCAAATACAACACTCTGCTCATCTTATGATACACCATGGATCTCTGTTGATGCAAGATTGATCATTGTCATACTAAAACCCAAACTCAATTTGATTAGTAATCATTTACTGAGGGACATTCAAGGTCAATGTTGTTATAGCTAGGACTGTTATATACTCCAAATCTGAGATACAATAAGGATATTTGTGGAGGATTTCACTGTTAACGTAATAGGCTCTATCTTCCATACCATGCTGGTCATTATCATTACCTTTTGGCTCTGTTTTGGTACTGCTGAATTGTGATGCATACTACATTCTTTTTGGGCAGCCATTGATGCAAATCAAATCACTTTATCTAATAGAATTGTTTTTATAACTTGTATGAATTAAAAATGTCATTATGTATGTTTTTTGTGCACAAAAGATACCATATTTTTAATTTTAATTTTTTTTCATATTTGCCAAGTCTTATCCGAGTCGCCGAGTCTGCCGAGTCCCAAGCCAGCCGAGTATTTGCCGAGTCCAAGTCTGACTACACTGGGATAAACCCTGTGGAAATGGAACCCTAGTCAATGGTGTGAAACTCCTTGGCTCCCCATCATTAGTCCTATGCGCAAATCCTATTTTGAATATATCTTGCCAAAAACCTTTTGAGTTAGTAGCTCAAGGTAGAGCTTCTATTTTGCATTCAAAAGGTAGGTTGTTCAAAGCCAATAAGAGCCACCATTGGATGGAAATTATGTGTTCCTCACAAATTAAACTGTGAAGTTGAGTTATTCAAAATCTTTGAAAATCAAAATATTACCTACAAATGAAAACTTAAAACAAACGAAATTGAAAATCTTATGAAAGAAAAAAATGACAATAATGATTATTTTCCTCATTTTTTTAGCATTGTAACATGAAAAAATTACAAAATTTCCTTTATGAAACCCAATTTTGTTTTACAAATACCTTAAGCCATGAATTTTGCTCAATTGGGTTTTGTTGCCGCCGAGATGAACACTTGGGGGGGGGGCGCAGCAAAAATCTTTCGAAGGTGCTCAGTGTGGCCTTTGTAAGAGATATGGATCTAACTAAACTAGCTTACCTATCTATGCAAAACAATAATATATCAACAATAAGTAAAGAAAAGAGAACAAGAGAAAAGAGCACACCAGATATACGTAGTTCACCCAATTGGGCTACGTCCGCAGGAAGGTAGTCTTCTATTATCTCCAGAATATCTCCCTCAAGCTTACAGAGAGCAATGCCAATAACCCCAATACAATATAGCAATACTTGTGAAAGTATAGATCATGATGAGTGATGTGACTCCCTTGACTCTATTATATACTAAGAGATGAGGAGGAATTACTCTCACATATTACATGTGGGATAATATAATTCTCCATAATAACATCTCTTTATATAATAAGGAATATCAAGAGTATATTTTACCATAATGAATATGGGATAAATGTATTACTCTTTTCCATAAGATTGTGGATATCTTCTGACATAATACAAAGACATTATTACCTTCCAAGGAATATAAAATATTTCAACAGCCTTGGGGGCAAGCAGAGAGTCAAGTGTTGTCACTTGATCCCGACTCCTCCGTTTAGGAAAACTCCTATCGAAGCCAAGGGCGGTAGACCCTACTAAAAGAAAAGGTTTCTAAGGCTTTTAGTTAATGTTGAGTGATTGGAAAGGATGTTGCTTTTAGGAGTTTTTTGAGTTGATGCAAATTTAAACCAAGTTTGTTCGCCAAATTAATCAAGATACATCCACAGCATGATACCATAAAATAACAACAATTTGTAAGATAGATAAAAAGGAAAAAATTGAAATATTGTTGTTGATGAATGAGACCAGTGCTAATGGAGTCACTGATCTTTGGATTGTTGAAAGGACTATTGTGCGAATGCTCTTGGTTTATTTTATTAAGTATTTTTATGGGATGAGTTGATTAATTATGGGATGAGGGGATTCCCGATATACATTGCAGTACAGGGAATATGTCCGGAATGTGATCTAAGTGGCTTTATACAAGGACATGTGGGCTAGAATAGAGTCTCGAGAGCGATGTTCAACACTACACCAACATGGGTGTAGCCTAACTATGCTCTGAGGTCACCTCCCAGTTGTTCCCGCTTCCTTAGTCAAAATTTCCCCACTTTCGATCACTATCGAGGCAACGTCGGATTTTCGTTGGTTAAAAGCAATGTTCCACAGGGACGCGTCTCGAAGGGTTGGGGACGCGTTTCGACATTTCTTACATCCCGGGGACTCCGAAACTCCATGTCAAACGTTTCGGGACATCTCGCTTTGGGTGAACTTGGCGAAACGCACAGCGAAACATTTCGGTGGGCAGTGAAACTCGACGAAACTTGGGGGGACTTCCTAGCGTCTCGCCCGAAACTCCGACGAGACTTGTGGGTGTCCCGCCCGAAACTCCGCCAAGACTCAAAACTGAAATATCAAATGACAAAGACTCAGAAGTGACAAACATGAAATATGATGTTCATGTTAATCATAGATTCATATATTAATATATTAATGATGAATCGTGTAATGTGTTTGAACTTTGCATTTACATTGCATGATTGCACAATGATGAATGTAGTGTTTAGTAATTCACTAATTTGCATGGGATGGTTTGTTCTTGTTGGGATTTATATTTTTCATATTTTTAAAAAATTTATGACTGTCACGTCCCATCGTCCCCCCCAAATATCTCTAAAATTTGGGGGTGGTCTCCACACGTCCCGAATGTGCGCCTCCCCGCACCCGCGTCCCGCCATCTCGAAACCTTGAGGGAACATTGGTTAAAAGGGACTTGAATTTATTAATGTGAATAAATTAATTAAATGTGAAGAAATTTAGCAATTGCAACACTACCGCTTTTGATATCCCAAAGCTCAGACTAGCCTGCGATGGGTAGAGCATACACGGAGTGAGTGAAACGTTCGTTCAAATTTGGTTAAACCCTCCGACAGAGAGCACTCTTGATCCGCTTAGAGCGAGATTCAAGAGATTTTGATGAGCAATAATTTAACTAACAGAAAAATATATAAAGTACTAAAATAAACAAAAGTTGCAAATTATCTAATTACTACCCAAGAGTCTCTTTCAGGTCAAAGACCGTACTCGGGAAAGCAAGGGGATTAGTAGTTCATTTAGCATGCAAATAAATCTAAAAAATTTGCAAAATTTAAACAACTTTAAGAAATTGCAAAATTTAACTTCTAAGTAAAGATGAATTTAAACTTTTTGCAAAATTTGAAAGCTAGCTTGACATAATACTACTCTAGTTCTATTGCGGGTAGAAAGCAAAATACATAGAAAGATATAGGCTCACCCCAAATGGGGGAAGAAGGGTGTGGGAGCCGTAATCCCACCTGCTCTTTATTTAGAAATTATTAGAGATTTAATTAATAACTCTCTGATAGAGAGCGCTCTTGATCAGCAAAAATTACGAGATTCAAGAGACTTTAAGCCTTCAAAGAAGGCTAAGGGAGAGAAAGGGATTGAAGAAAAGGGATTTTTATGTTTTTATGCTAAAAATTTCACTCATTTTCCTCGCTTCTCTGCAAAATAAACACTAAACCAGCAAACGAAAACTTGTATAAGTATCTGAATGGTTAGCTAAATCACATAAAAGTTACAAGACAATATTTGCGCATGATAGAAAACAAATAGTACTTCAAATATTGACGATTTGCAACTAGATCTAAGATCGAAATAAGGCTTTAAAAATACTTTAGATCTATAAATTTTGCATGACAAATCAGATTTAAAGATGAAACTATGTAGATCTAACTTTGCTTGCAAAATAAAAACAAGATAAAGGAAAGAGAGATTGTTTTAAAGATTTGAAGGATGGAAGAAGGAGTCACTGCCAAATCTCAAATCTCTTAGGGAGAAGGAGGTTCTTGTAGGACAAAAGAATATTAGATTCATGAAATATTTGCGAAGAGGAAGAAAATGCAACTGAGCTTAAAAACCTCCTTCGCTTTTGATCACCTGCAATGCTTAACAACTGAACACAACCCATGATCAAATCCAGTATATTTTAATAAAAGAAATTTTGGAGAGCCTAAGTATAACTGACTACTTTTGGCTACTCTTTGAATTCAAATATAAAACATAGATAAACAAGTTGAAACTACAAATGCTTACCCTATGGATTAACAATAATCTTCTAAGCTAGGATAGATCAATGAGATTGCAAAAAGAAGTAAAACACATAAAGATATCACCTCATATGTGGATCAAGCATTCCCAATCAAGACAATTGCACCGTATGGACCTCCAAAGCCTCCAAAGTACATCATTCACCCACAAGCTGAAGAACCAAGAGTAGAGAGTCCTCCTAGGAGAGTAGTTCGAGAAGTCCTGATTGGTAGGGTAGCCATACCTTTAGAACGTGGATCTCCCAGGTTTAATGCAATTCCTCCTAATGGGAATTCAAGGATAGTTATGCCTCAACCCCGATGCAATTTTGACATCCAACCTATGCCTGCTCATGTTGTTGAAGCCATCCCTCAATCTGTAAATCACCGAAGGTTTGAAATTGGTGATAGGGTCGTTATGCCTAATGATTTATTTTACATGCGATCCAGGGAATCTGGTGACTTTTGGGTTGGACCACTCACTGTTGAGCAGTGCATCGATAATTGGTGTTTCCTTGTTACTGGGACTAGCCAGCATATCTTACTCCCTATCAACCAGAGGGAGTTAAGGGATTATCATCCCTTACTCTATCTGCCTTGCCTTGCCTTGCATGCCTGTTTAGAGTAGATCGTCTTCTGAATAGGCTCACTTGAGCAGTAGGATTTGTGTGCTTTTTCTTTTTCTGTGTGCTGAGTAATGCCATTTCCTTTTCTTTTTGAATTTGTCTGCTTAATGGCTGCCTGTTGAGTTGTTGATTGAGTGAGTCTTGCTCCTTCCTAAGCTTGTTTCACCTCCTGCATGCATTGAAGAGTGGTTAGTTTGCTTGGTTTTTTTTCTTTTTGGCTTCCTATGCAAGTTGAGTTGAGTATGCCTGCTTGAAAAAGTTTTATTTTCCTCCTGCACAGTAAAATTGAATAAAGTTTATATGCCACGTTAGATTAGAATTTCTATTATGCGTTTTAATTTCTGTTTTAGAATAGATTTCATTTTCAATTTTATTTTATATATATCTCCCATACATGCTCCATGAGATATTCTAGTGTTTGTGAGCGCAGATACAGGTGCAAGATAAAAGCTGAAAGCAAGGAGGATACAGTGTTGGATTGAAGATTGATGCAGAGCAGTTTGAGACCGGAGATTCTGAGGTTCTCAAGCGCTCTCTCCCTTAGAGCACTTGTCCCAGCTGGAGCCAGATGTTATCACACCATAGTAGCAGGGCTACAATTCTTGCTTAGCAGATATCTGTACATTTCAGAGCTTGGATTATTCAGAGCTTGGCTATGATGAGTTTATAATTTGAGATCACTCATGATCAGAGCAGTGATTTTATCAGACTTATGTTAGACCTTGTGCCAAGGCTGAGCCTTGAGAGTTCAAATGTGATGACCGATGTGACCCTTTATTCCATACATTTTCAGTTCAGTGCCTAGAGATGTTATTGCAGCAGTGTTTCAGATGGTTTATGATGATTAGTATGATGATGTGATATGACCTATGGATTTATGATCATTGATTATAGATTATTATCTTGTTGCTTTAGTCATGCCCACAACATTAGCTTGGTGTAGGATTCATGATGTGGCAAACTTTATAAACTTAAAATGAACTATATTGATGATGTTACAATTTATAAAATGGACTTATTACTTGCACATTTAGGTTTCTTGACAAAACTCACTAGTTTACTACCTTACATAGATATGGTCTTCCTTGACATCATTTGTCTGCTAGCTTAGGCACCACCTTCATTTGTCTCCATCCATCCATGACCTTCCTTACTTGGCTTTTACCCTTGACTTGTCTTGCTTGACTTTTTGATACTGAGGACTTCCCTTTTTACTACCTCTGTGTTTGGATCGCATCCATGTTTGTTTAGTGTCTCGGCTCTGAGTTGTTGACAGAACTTGCCTTTGGCAAGTTGGATTGTAGTCCTAAATCATTCTTGTCGGTTGTCCCGATGTTTGGCACTGGCACAAAGTCCCCCTAGTCACTTGAGATGTTGTTGGCTAAAACTGAAAGTTCATGTACTACTTATGGAAACTTGTGTAAATTCGCCCATGGAAACTATAAACTCTAGAATGTGTTTCTGAACACACGTGAGTAAAGGGCAAGAGCAATGAAATGTTAAAAATACTCCTCAAAGAGTATAAGAAAGGTCCAAAAGCTATGGTTCTTAAACTCTATATCTAAACGATTGCTGACCTTATATATATATAAACATGCCCTGGATGCAAGCTGCAATTAGTTGTGCTTCTTAGCGAACCTGAGATCCGAAGGGTTATGTAGGCTAAAAAGGCCAAGAAATGAAATTGAATGATCCTAATGAACCTGGATCAACTTGATGTAGATATGATGCCTAAGTTGAATAAGCACTCTCTAAACAACTTATCCATTTGTGAGGCACAGCCCTTCCCCGTGTTATTTGTCCAGCACAGTGTGTAGCTTCCCCCTTCTCCCAGTCCAAAGTGTCTTTGAGTTGAGTTTAGACAAGTCACCCCTTTGCCCAGCCTTGTTCCTAGCCTTCATCCTTAGCTAGCAGTTAGACCATGTACAATGGGTGAGTCTGTCATTTAAGCTATTGTGCAAGTAATTATAAATAACAATGGAATATGCAAACATGATTTGTGCCACTAAATGATGTTTATGCTTTAAGTTAAGCTATGAGTATGATTCGAGGAACATGTCTTTGTCTATTGATGTGATTTATCCTTGGTTGTATATTGACCTAGTCAAACCCAGTTTCACTATGGTCATTTCTTGGGATCCATGATGATGTGGACCATGTATGCTTACTGATGATGATTGATGGTCCCACATACTCTTGATGATAATGTTATATGATGGACATATGATTTAGATGGTGATTGATGCAGTTCCGCAGGTTTTACTATTTACTTCAGATCATCAGATTATGCATTGTCCATATATGGTGGACCCTACAGTTGGCCCATCAGGGCAACCCATGTTGTATGAGTACACATTCTTAGTAGATTTGGGTCTTCTAGATCCAATGAGACACTTATCATTCAGTTCTGGGCACTTCTGACAGTGATAGATACAATTTTCCACTTGTTGACCAGATTTGGGGTTGTTTTCCTAGCTTATCCAGCAGGGGCCATGAGAGGCCAGTTCACCTAGGGCGTTGTATGAGGAGGGGGTGGTCCAACCACTTGATATTACCATTTTACGCCCCTTCTGGAGAGCCTGGTGGGCTCAGTTTGACAGCGCAGGTGCCCTAGGTGGCAGTTTCAGCAGCTTCACAGTTACCGAGGCAGATTAAAAATGGAATAAAAGGGTCACTGAGGAATTCGATTTGGGTAATTGAGACAATTTTTTGGCACTTGGTCTTCACAGAGGTCTTCCAGCCAGTTTTCATCAGTCAGTGGGGTCCACAGAGGCCACAAGAGGCCTTTTGCTGCATGTCTCTCACAGATTTTGATCATTTGTATTATTTGGACATTATTTTATATTATTGTGCCATGGGGATAAGCTAGCAAGGATTGATGCCTCCTAGCCCCACCATGAGCTTTATGAGTCATGTCCTAGTCATATGAGGTGGGCCCATGTACTTTTGCCCCCTCTAGAGGATGACGTCACCCTCACTTTGTATCTCCTAGCCATGACGTCACCTTAGTATTGAGTGATCCATGTGTTATATTGTTAGGCTCATGTTAGCCATTGATTATGTATTGAGATCTTTTAATCTCAACCACTCATCTTCATGTATTGTAAAGTGGTTTTGAGATCTAGGGTTTTGGTCTTTATTATCCTATATAAGGAGGAGACCCCCTATTGTATAGCTCACCTTTGGGCTCTGGAAAACTTGGAATGAAAATAATATTTTGGAGATCTACTTCTTGGCTTTGATTGGGTTGCTCTTGTATATGTTCTTGGATCTCTTACTTCTAGACATTGTTTGCTTTTCAGGTGAAATCGACATCAAGAGAGGGAGGTCGAATTGCTTGAAGCTAGCTCAACGATTTGCCTTGTGGGAAGATTATAGGGGTTGCTCACATCCCCCATGGGGAAGACATCTTCATAGAGAGGGAGTTTTTCAATTGTGCTTTGTCCATTGATTACTTTCTTGATATGACATGCTTAGATCTTATGGATTTGTGGATCAAATCTAACTTGTTGTAGTTTGATTTACATGTTTTCATGGGCCATCTCTCCTCCTAGGGCTTGGACGTTTTTGGTTGAAGACCCTTGGATCAAGCTTGGAATTGTAACTAGGGAAAGAATTCTCCATATGCTAAGAGGCCACAAGCTTTGAGGTAAGATCTACAAGGTATGTATTGATTTCGCTTGTTCTCCATCCTATTGGTCACAAACTCCATTAAAACTTAAAACCCTCATTTTTGTTTTTCTTAGATCTACTAAGATCTAGCTTGGTTTTGGGTATAATAAAAAGAACCCACCTCTATAGTATCCACGGCAATTCGGATCTATAGTTTTGTGGCATTTGGACTTCATTTGACCCTTCCCCCAAAGAACCTAGCCTTCCTTGAGTGAGGTCGCCCTCCTTGGGTAGGTGAGTTAAGCTAGTTCCAGCACATGGGTAGGTGAGATCCCACTTGATTTGCATAGATCTACCTTGATAACCTACCCCTAGTGCTTCACCTTGTTGATTTTCACCTTGTGGGCCCCATTCCTCATTTTGAGGGTTGTGCCCCACTTGGGTCACTTGGTGATGCATTTTGAATCTCAGATCTACTAAGATCTAGCCATTGGATGTTCTTGATCTTCAAAACCCACCTTGCTTTGCAACTTGACTATCCCGATCTACATTTTTGTGGACATCCGACTCCATTTGGCCTTTGATCTAAGGCACTAGTCCTCCTTGGGGCAATTCGCACTCCTTAGGGTTAGTGGCTTTTCCTAGATCCCACACTTGGGTGCTCTAAATTCTTGGTCAATCCATAGATCCATGTCATAGATCCCCTATAGTACCATCTCCCATTAATTTTGACCAAGTGGACCCATCTTGGACCATTTTCTCTATTTTAAGGAAGTGGGTCCCACTTGTGTATTTCATGGTACTAGATCTATCTTTTGATCCCCCTAGGTGACCCAACTCATACATTGGTTGAAGTAATTGTCACTTCTTAAGCCTCTTCAACCTCATACTTAAACCCTTGGGTCCACCTAAGCTTGCATTGGTTTCCGCAACTCAACTTTCACACTTCCCTAGGAACCATTGCTCTGGCTAGTCTTCTGTCGATTAGCTATAGGGTCTCCCCCTTGATCTTATCTTGTCCAGATCTAAAGCGAAGAGTGCCTCGGTTGTCGTGACTCCCAGCTTGCATTGGGAACTGTGGCATCTCTTGGGTCACCTCTTTAGTTGTCCATCTCCTCTACCATCCCGGATGGGATACCATTAGGGACAACTACAAGTTGTGTGATAACAGGTCTCCAGCAGCTTCTCTCTTCTTCACTTGTGCAAACTCCTCCTCTCTCTCACTAATGCGCAAATGAGTGAGTGAGTGAATGGGTAAATAGAGAGGAGCACCCTCTCTATTTATACTTTACTTTCACTTGATTTTAACCCTAACTGGGCCGACTTCTCCTAGGAGAGTCTAATAACCCCCTACCACTTAACTCAGGGCCGACCTCTCTAGGAGAGTCTAATAACCCTTCAAGTACAATAATAACTTTCCCAACTGGAGGAATAAACCTCTTCGTCGGAAGTACAATAGCGACATGTGAATACAATATAAAATATACAAGTGAATATATTCCGAAGTTACAAATACATTAACACGCCAAGCCTTTTACAAAATGACCATGCTTAGACCAACTTATTACAATTCCCCCATGGCGGTCTGGACATGAAATTATTACAAAGGGGCCAAAATTGGCCCTAAAAAGTCTTCTGAACTTCTGAACACTTATGATGAACACTTGATATGTTCATAAAACTGGCGGCTCACAAGAAGTCCACCTAATGTACAAATTAGGAGGTAACAGGTCCAAAACTTAAAAGCAAAGACAAGTATTTTGTTTTGTTTTTTATTATAATCAAGGAACAAAAACAAGGCAAATAAAACTTCCGTCTTTGAAATGCAAAAGGCCCAGCTCCCTTAGGTAGGTAATTGTTAGGTGAACAGACTTTACAAGGATGATTAACCGCACCATGCTCCTTTCCTCCAAGCAAAATTGACCCATTGGTGGATGATTTTTGAAAAAACCCATCACTCTTTTGTGGCTTATTCTTCCCATTACCTCACTAGCATAGATATCCATAACTTTGAATGCCATTATTTTCGTTCTATGCTCTTCAAAACATTAAACCCTTGAATTCTTGTGAAAAGTGCTCACATTATCAATTAAAATGAAAGAGTGGGGAAGAGGATTGAGGTGTTAGTAGATGTCAAATCACCTATGCAACAAGTTGCTGCTCGGAGTGTTCAGACTTGTCTTTCCTATTGTCTCTTTTGTTTTAGGTGAATTCCTTTCGTTGCTTGCAAAATCTAAGAGTGTCACTCATAGGATGTGTAGTTTTGGGGATTCTTCTAAGAGTATGGAAAATGCAAAAAGGTGGAGGCAAGTTGGCTTAATAGTCAAACTTAGGCTAGTTGCACTAAATTTTCACACACCTAGTTTATTAAACAAATTGATATTCTAATACCCACTAAACCATTGCAATAAAATCAAATACCCATTAGCGATAAACAAACAAAACACTAGCTTATAACTTAGAAGTTATTACTCTTATGGCATTGTTATATGTGCAAATGATAGTTATTTATAATTATTATGATATGGCTTTTTTATATTAACTAAGCGGTGTACTTAATAGTCATGTAATTCACAATGTAACATCTCCCATGAGCATCATTGGCTAATGACCAATTTCTCATAATAAGCCTGAATAATGAACAATTTCCATGAGCTTCATTCACTGATGCCCAATTTCTCATTAGTTTGAACTATTTTCTCATGACTTGAATAGCCCACGTGTCTTCTCATAAGTTTGAATAATCACCAATTTATCATAAGCTCATATAGCCCACTTGGCATGCATTCCGTGTTGAAAAACTGGAAACTAGAATACAGTAGTTTCGTCAAACACTTAGCATGCAACAGATCTCAGTCTTCTACAAGCACCCACATTAAATGCAATCCATATGCACGCATTCCCATGTAACTTGAAGGCTGAAATACAAGTACTAAGTGTAATTTGTAGCGGAATAACACTAGTAACAGCAGTTAATAAATACAAATAGACACCAAAATTTGGTTATTCAGCCCAAAAAAACCCCAAAAGGGGAAAACCCAACAAGAGAAATTTATTATCAGCTTCAGAGAGTACAAAAGCTACAGCAGTAGTCCATTTGGCATCAAAACAACAAGCAGAAAACTCACTTGCAGAACACCCAAAACAGTCCCAGTAATCTGCCTTGAAAAACATGACAGGTGACTGTATGCCTGTACGGCCCAACAGGTACAGCACCCTTGAAAAATGTGCCTAACCTCAGCTGTACGAACAGGTACAGAACAGTCTGCAGCAGAAAAAATCCACCTCGAACATCGTGCCCTAGGACAGCCTCAAAAATCGTGCCTAAGCTTCTGTTGTACGGCCTGTACGGATTCATACAGTACGGCCTCCTTCCTGCTGAACAGTCCAGCTCTTCTTCCTCACAGAAATTTTTGTCTTTGGATTTGTGCCCCAACTCTCTTGGGAAAAATGTCAAATCTGCTGCAAAACCACTTTCTCTTCTCAGCCTCTCTCAGGAATTTCTCTTGAAAACTGTGTCTTGCACACTACCCTAGGCTTTCTCTTATAATCTGAAAATGGTTTTTCACTTTCTCAATCCCTAAATTCAATGGCCAAGATCTAATCTTGCCTTGACATGATCAAGGGATGAGATTCATTCCCACCAAAATAAATCGGTTACAATTTTAATAAAGTAATTCTCACTTTATGAAATAAGTGTACTTTATCTCATAAAGTCACTTTATAAAAATAAACTAGGAACATTACAAAAATTCACTTTATAAAAAAGAGCCACTTTATTACAGCTTTATAAAAGAGTCAAAGACAAAGTCAAGTGCCTAGGTAATGTAACTTTATGGACACTTCCGCATACAAGACAAACATGCAGAGTGCCTCCTGAGCTAAAATGCTAACATTTCGTTGTTTCGGTGAAGAGATGGGAATGGAACTAGAGAATGAATCTCATCATATCAATAATGACCAAAATTGTCATGAACTTGAATAGGGCAAAGAGGTGGGATTGAACTAGCAAAATGATTCTCATAGTGTGATTTGCCACCTACATGGCTTGTAGTTGACTGTCGCTAACCAGGACCTCTCGAAAAGTTACCCATCCCAGTACCACTACAGCTCAAGCACACTTAACCATGGAGTTTTTCTCCACAATCAAGCCCACTTATCTTGCTATCCCCTTTGCTATCCTTTTTTGAATTTTTCCATGCGGCAACCTCCATCTTTAAATGGCAGAGTTGGAATTAGGGGTCTGATTTTGTTTTTGTATCCTGCAATGGTTGGCCTTTTGAGATGGTAATACCATGTAAATTTATCATTGTTGGCAAAGCATTGGGGTTTATAATGCACAGCCATATGGCCAATTTTGCCTCCTCTTTCTATGTGCTTGGCCTGCACTATGACACTGTGGTTGTCAAGCATTCAATGAAAA
The DNA here is from genome assembly GCA_027924585.1 of Larix kaempferi. Lineage (NCBI taxonomy): Eukaryota > Viridiplantae > Streptophyta > Pinopsida > Pinales > Pinaceae > Larix > Larix kaempferi. The sequence goes on along the minus strand of BSBM01000017.1, from coordinate 16,264,917 downwards.
CGTTGTGACTGGATAGGAACCTAACAGAACCCTGCTCATAGTACAAGAAGCTCCCCAAAGATAAAATTCCAGGAGTTGGTGAAGATGGTCAAGGTCCATCATCGCATGGTCAACTTTCACCAGGATGTTTTAATAATAAATTTGTAATTGTTGCATACAAAAATTATTAATGGTAGGCTGTTGTATATCCCACCAGAAATTCTGTTGTATGAAAACTATAGGTAAGTTTGTTAATTTTATCTTGTATGCCTCTCTCCCTCACAAGGTCCATCATCACATGATCAACTTTCGCCAGGATGGTTTAATCATAAAATTAGAATCATTGTATTTAAACATTGTTAATGATTGGCATTTGTATATCCCACTGGAAAATTCTGTTATACAAAAGCTATAGGGAAGTCTGTTGCTTTTGTCTTCTATGCCTCTCTCCCTCCACTGATTTTTTGGGGGGGTTAAATAAAACATCTATTTTAGATTTACCTCCCTGGAAATGTTTTTCACATTCTTTGAGACAGTCTCACATCCGGAAGCCTTTAATTTAGCTCTGACAGTCAAAAATCGAAAAAAGATCTCCCTGCCAGTGTTTGTCCAAAATACTGCAGTACATGAATTTGTCCAAAACACAACACAAACTATAATTTTTAATAACTTTCACATCATGGGCATTGTTATTCTCCTTATCCATTTCCCAATTCCTTCTTGTTCAAAATTAGATTTGTTTTCGGTAAAAGATACTTCTTATATATGACATGAATTATTTACATCGGCAGCTAAAAATAAAAGAAGAAAGGAATGGTCTATACAGAGAAACTCATATCCTCTTCCTGAGAGCAGTTAAAACAGCTATAATGTCTGAATAAGAGTACGGATCTAACAACTTGGCATCTTTAATCACCAAAACTCCTTTGGTTAGGAGTTGCATACACACCTCATCCATCTGACCATAATTGACAAAAAGCATTCGACGAACTAACCTTATTATCAAAAACATATTTGCAATGTAGCTTCCAAATGGTATATAAAGCAGAGACTCTCAAACAGTACCAAATACCAGATGGGGAATCCCAAATCACCAATCTAGAATCACCCAACAAAACCACCCGCCAATGAAAATGTCCCTGTAGAATATCTGCCAGTTGAAATTGAACCTAGGCCCACCAAGATCAAGCAAAGGAACATTACAATAAAATATGCTTCACTGACTCTGACCTCGAGCAAAACAGGCAAAGGCCATCAGAAAGACTGCTTTTGGCCAACCGGGCTTTGAAGGGAAGACCTTGATAGATCACCAACTGAGCAAAGACCCAGATCTTGTAGGAAAGTCTAATCGACCAAACACAATGCAGTCTTTGAATCTATTGCCTCTCAGCATCTGCAAAAACCCACCGGACATTAAGGATAGGACGAGCATCAAGGATAGGACCTAACTCATGCCGCTGAAGCAAGATGGAGTAGAGCTTAGAAGAATCATACTGGGTCAAAAGACGCTAGAAACTCCACTCCTAGTCTCTCCAAAAGGGACCTATTATATCAATATTCTTCTTCAAAAGAGCCTCCTGAGGAATGATCCCAATGATCTCCATAAAGGTGAGCCAATCCGCAAAAGACAAAGCAAACTCCCAAGCTACTGAACACCAGTTCTTCCAAGAACAAGTTCTTGAGTCCCAAAGATCCCTCTAGAGGAAAATGCTCTTTCTGCTAAGCCTCCTTGCTTGAAAACGAGGCAAGTCAGAGATATAAGTACCTTCCTGCTTCCAACTCTAGATCGACCTCTTGGCCAAATCCCAACCTGATCTACTACCTGACATCTGTCAACGAACCAAACCTACCACCCTCCTCCAGGTCGCCCAAATGCTCATGTAGATAAAAGGTCCTAAAATCTGGAAATTATGAGGAGCAGAAATGATATCGTATAAACCAAACGGAGTTGTCTAAAAATTCGACGATTTGGCTTGAACAGGGACTTTTCATCGGAATCCAGCATGTAAAATCTGAATTTAACTATTTTTCATGGTAATTTTGATGGTAGAAGTGGATTCAACACCATCAAAAACCTCTGAGGCACCCAAAATTTCAGAGTTTGAGAATTGTAACCAAGATTTTTAAATATTTATGTCATATTTTTTCAATATCATGCCGGAAAGATCAATTTTTTCCATTTGAAATCTTAGAACTTTTAGACTACGCGTAAACCAAACTGACCCTAGATTTTTCCAACATGAGGGGCTGAAAGCAATATGTGTCGTGTCAAAACCTAAAAAAGGGAAGATCCCTCTAGACATCTAACCACCCATTTAGCGACCAAAATGTTGCCTTGAGTCACCACGTCAATCAAATCAAGGCCTCACTCATCCTTGGGCATAATGCAAACATCCCAAGGGACCATGGGAAGGCCATGAGCTTCACCATAATTAGCCCATAAATAAGAACACAAAAGCTGCTCCAACCAACGAACCTTAGTCTTTTTAGGGATCCAAGAAGACACATAATAGATGTGGGAGGCTTGAACAATCCCATTCACCACAATCAACTTGCTAGCAAAGGGCAAATCCTTGCACTACCAAACAAGTAACTTATGTTGCAATCTATCCAAGCACCAATCCTACATGACAACCAAAGAGAGGTCAACCCCAAAAGGAATACCAAGATATCTCACAATAACCCCCAACCGAATAAACCTCCAAAAAGTTGGAATCCTCGTAAACACATCCTCAAGACCAATAAGCCAATAATCCATCTTGATGTCACTAACAACAACCACAAAAGCCTCACAGAACACAAAAAGACAATCCCTAGCAGCTACAATCGACTCTTGGTCTTCAGAAATCGACAAAAGAGAGTCATCCACAAAGTGATTATTAACCATCTCCTCGCCCTCCGGAAGAGAGATACCTTTAAGTCAATCCTGAAAGCGAGCCACTTCCAACAAATATCCAAGAGCATCTATTGTCAACACATAAAGATAAGGAGCCAATGGGCATCCTTGCTTGATGGACCTGTGAAGATGCATGTGGGAAGATAAAACATTATTCATGGAAACAAAGGCGGAGGCACATGAAAAGAGAGTGCTAATCATATTAACACATTGTTGTCCAAACCCAAGGCAAGTCAACATGTTCGCAATGAATGTCCAATCAATATGATCATAGGCTTTGTAGAAATCAATTTTCAAAAAGAAGGCCTGTTGATCGATCTCCCTAGCCCACTCCATGGCCTCCCAAGGTGACAAGACTATATCCAAAATAAACCATCCTAACACAACACCTGTTTGCTCCTGGCAAACAATTTTTCAAGCCACATCCTCAACTGTCATAGCTTAATCCTTTGCATAAATTTTGTATGCGACACACAACAAGGTAATCGGGCACCACCCACCGGTAGTGTCTCTGGACCAATTCTTTGGAATAATCTTGATGAGGCCCTAATTAAGAGAACTTGAAAGGCTCCTAGTAGAAAAAAATTCCTACGCAAGGTTACAAAAATCCTCCCCTACCATTTCCCACATCACCTTGTAAAACGCACAAGGTAAACCATCAATACCTAGGGACTTACCATTCTACATGGAAGAGAGGACAACAAACAATTCTTCTTTTGTGAATTCTCCATCCAACTTGTCTTGATCTCGAAGTGAGACCTTTTGCAGAACCACTCTATAGTAAGCATCCCTGGCAACCATAACCAAATCTGACAAAGGGTAAGTAGAGAAAATATTTTTGAAAATAATCACTAAACATAACTCAGATCTCAACTAGGTTCTCCTCAAGATCATGTCCATGTGACGTAGACCCAAAACCTTGTCAACTACCACTTTCTTCTTCAGGAAGTTGAAGAAGAACTTGGACCCCTCATCGCCCTCTTGAGTTCACTGCAATCTAGCACGAACCTGAGCCTCTATAGCAATATACTCCTCCATACGCACCATCATCTCACATCAGGCTACATCCTCCTAGAGGGCAATGTTATGTAGGTCCTCCTCCAAAAGAATACATACCTCCTCTAGTTGCCTTCAGACCTCCCAAAGTTTACTCCTGCACTTTTGGGGGATCATTCGACCCCACCCCCTCATGAACTTCACAAAACAATGAATAGACACTTCCCACCACAATATCCAACCTCTATCCCCTTGAGGCCGAGGAACAAAATTCCAAATGCTATGCACTAGCGCACGAAAGTTTGGAGACTCCAAATGGGAAACATTAAGCTTGAACAAAGACAAAGGTTTGGAATCTGCCAAATGCCCTACCGAAATAGAGGTCATAATGGATAGGTGATATGAACTTATAACTAAAATGAAAACATCAATTGGATGCATATGACCAAAAAAGAAATTTCATCTCTAAGGCCATAAATCCGATCCAATCCAGCATGAATTCTAGTAGAGCCTTGTCTAAAATTGGACCAAGGAAACCATCCATCATAGTCTAGTCCTTTCTTCCACCAATTCAAGTCAAAATGTTGAAGAGTGGCTTTATACTTAGACCAAGCATGCTTCTCTGAACCACTGATCAAAGAACCAACACCTCCTCCCCTATCACCATCCCATTCGACCATGTCAAATTCTCTACCAATAATCCATTCTGCATCTAGAAGAGAGGCTCCCTCCATGTCCAAAGATGAGTACACTCAAAGCTAAGGTTTGGTGCACATACAGAACAAAACCCAAGTAATCTCTCCTAAAACAAAATACAGATCCACAAACATCTGTTACTAGGGTCACTCCCTGAGGTAGTGACAAAACTCTACAAAGGTGAAATGGCTAACACCACCCCTCCTCCTCCCTAATCATGATCTGTGGCCTAGAAGGAGCCATTCCAAACATAACTCATGCGATCGAGAAGCTCAAACCCGACTGATTTGACCTCCTGTAAGAAAAAACTAGCTCTAGCTTGACTTTTTGAAGAACTCCTCGAACAACCTGCTTCCTACCTAGGATTGCCATCCCTCTGACATTCCATGAAAAAAGGGGAGCTTCATTCAAGGAACAAGGGATTGGCCAAGGTGTTAAACTTATTGGTCATTGCCAAGGAGGATGCCCCCTTTCAAGATAGTGGGTCATAACCTCCTTAAAGGATTTCTCTTTCAGAGCGGAGCTCGCAGCACTAACAAATCTCTCCTAAGCAGTGGGAGATGAATCCCCCTTATGCTTGTTAGAATTGACCTGCCAGCTCGCATCCACCTCCATACTCTAGATCGTAACATTACCACTCGCTCAAGCTGTCTGCATGATCTGATCCTGGGGATTGACTAGAGGAGCCCCAAAGCTACTGGGAACCAATTATTGCGACAAACCACCAACACCTTGTGGATCTCCTAAACCACTACTCCATCTGTCCTGGTACCAAATCCGGGTGTCATAGAGGTACATGCCCTCTAGCAGCAACCTGAGGGGTTTCCTTCCTTGGTGACCTAGACTGAACCAACTGATGAGCCAACCTTGTCAGGCTGAGCCACTATCGCTAAAACACCTACATCCCCTGCAGATTGGGAAGCCTCTGGAAGGGGATTTCGGTGGGGCAATCATGAATGAGATGATCCTACGCTTGGCAAGCAAAACAAGCATTCAACAAATTCAAATACTTCACCTTCTGTTGATGGACACCATCTACAGTTATCACTTAAATACATGGAGGCAACTTTTTTTTCAAATCAACCTCCACACATACTCTCGAATTAGGTTGAAAGGAATTACATTTGCCATCTGGGATAGAAACCTTGTTAAAACATTGAGCAAACAAATCTACAAAGGGCCTCAGATCGACGGGGAGCACAAGAAACTCGAGCCACAAAGGATAGTTGGCCTACTCTCTATCATTCAGATTGAAATCAACTCTCCAAGATTGCATATAAGCCAGGGAGCCAACAATATGCCATGTACCATATTAAAGAACTTGTCGAGCTGCCGCTTCAGTTTTAAACAGAAGACAAACATATTTATATCCCATACCCCAATATGAATTCAACGAGACTCCTTTCGCCTCCCAATTCAACAAACACCACTTGTTTAAGGTCACCTCAGGCAGCATGCGGCGAAAGAAATATAAGATCACTCCTTGACGTTCCAAGTTCTATCGTCCTTCTACGTACTCTTTGTTACTAGCTAAAAAAAATTGAAATCCCCTTCATCGACTTGGACATTGTTCTAAGGGATAGGGGTTTCAACTTTTCAACTATCAAGGTAGAAGAATCAGGTTGATTCAAAGCGAGGGCCTCACCATTCCCAATCAAAAACTTCCCATTTATTATAATCACATCTAGCTTAAATTCAAAAATCAAAATAGCTAACTGGAAAAAGGAGGGAGTCAACACTAAGGTGGATCCATCATTCAATGAATTAGAGTTTTCTTCAATCATTTGCAAATTAGAATCATCTGCCAAGTTTACCACCAGCTTAGGCTTGAGAGGAATGGAACCAATCAAATTGAGTTGAGGAAGTGGAGACCATAAATAGTCAACTATACCACAATTTGAGAGGAAATGGAGAAATGGGCATTCTGCCAAAACATACAGGAATTATCTCTCCAAGTAGAAGTGGTCAAGTTGGAGCATATTATTAGGTCAACAAACAACTACAGGGCAAGAGGTGCATGAATCAGGGCAAGAGATGCACAAATCAAGGAAACACTGCATTGGATAAAGGAGGGCAATGATAAGATAAGATAATTTTATTAATGTCCCACAAAAGACCACTAAAGTAGGTCAAAGGGACTATTGGGTACAATGATGTCAATACAAAGTGGAAGTGATAAAGCGACTCCCATAAGAAATAGTATGCATAAAGCAAAAGTACAAAACTAATCTAAACCATGTGGAAACAATCTCTAGACTCCAAAGTGGGAGACCACTCTTGGAGAAAGATGTACAATACAGGCAGATTTGGGGACTAGAGAATATGTGTCTCAAAGTCCGTTGAATTTGTTTCTCCTAACATCCGAGGCCAAATGGAAGAAGCCCAAGAAAGATGGTTGTATGGAGGAAGCATCAAAAGAGGGGTTGAACGGTGTACTATGTTGGTGTCTGGAGGAAGAGACCCACAACTGGAGCCTGGACAAGCTCCATTGACTGCTAGTGTGAGGTCCCGTGAGGTCTAGACAGGCCATACTGTTGAGGTTTCTATAACGCGTGAACAATCCTCTAAGGTTATACTAATATGGGGACAAAGTCGGAGCCACTATCTGTTTATCTCTTGGTGCCTTGAATAGAAGGGAGCACCGTAAAAAGGAAGTAATACGCTAGGTGGGAGCTAGTCTCGAAGGCGGTTGGAAGGAATGAGAGTGAAATGGAAGGTCCCCCTACATGAAAAGGGCCAAACATCTATGATCTGAAAATCTAGAGAAACTAGAGAGATTTTGGGATTCTCTGAATAAGCAATGAAATCTCCCTCAAATCTTGTAATAAACGAAGCAGCGGAAGATGAAATGCTCCACAAACCCAACCTCCTGAAGCCTGCTCTGAACTGGCCTAGTGGGATGCGAAAAACATGTATCCAATGGTAGAGAGTGTGTACTACGGTCGAACAATGAGCCCATCTCTCAACTCCAAAAAGTGCTCGGCATAGAAGGCCATCTTTGGGCGTAACCCACCCTGAGGGTTATCCTAAGTGGTCTGGATAAACTACTAGTATATGTCATCCCAGATGATCTAGTTCAACTCCTATCTGGTAAGAAGAAGGTGGCCAAGAGCATTCAAGGAATATCTGAACGAAGGGAGTCGATCCATCTAAATGCCGACAGACTCCAGAAGAGCCAAGACCCCTGTGAACCAACACCTAGCCCGACCTAGAGAACTAGAAGAGGCAATAGTCTCCAAGGAACAATAGGCCAAGTACAAGTACATGTCTTGCCCTTTCACTGAGTCAACAAAGCTTCGAACCTGGATCAACAAAGAAACCAGACTAAACATCATGTCAAATCGGAAGGGGCAGGTGCCAAACTCTGGCAAGATTATGTGTTGAGGAACTGTCTGTTTGCATCTGATGATGCGTCGGAGGAGAAGGGTCTAGACAGCTGAGGCCCAATCAGACTCAAGCAAACAAGGCCCCCAAAACTCTAAACCATATAGCACCATGGGTTGGATAAGAGGGTCCATGAGAGACATCTTGGACGAGATGTCTTGAAAATGATGTTGAAAGCACTATCTCTGAAGGAGGGCTAAGGATCCGTAGCCCTTGTTGACTCGAGGTTGGAAGGCCTACCGCAAACTCAAACAAAGTCCTAAGCCTTCTAGGTTTTATTTTGATTTCTTGAAATGGAAAATTTATTCTAAGAGTATCTTGGACCTGCAAAAGCCTGATATAGTGGTTGAAGAGAATGCAAGTGAAATTATGAACATGTTTGGCTTACATTTCAAAAACATTTTCTCTCCCTACCTTCTTTTGGATCATGAGTTGGAGGCCACAAGGGAATGCAGCAATATGAACCCTACCATGGCCAACGCCTTTGAAAGGGAAGTAATAAGTCAAGAAGTGTCTAAAAGGAGCTTTTCTCTGTTGTATCCAAGATAAAGAATTGCAAATCTCCTGGGCTTGGCTGGACTACCATGTGAATTTTATAAGATTACTGAGATACGCTTGGGGAGGACCATTCAAACATGGCTTTAGAATCATTTCGCTAGGACAAGCTATCCAAGTTTCGTAATCAATGTTTCAATTAAGTTCATTCCAAAGAATGTTGTCAAAGACTCCATCAACAGGTGGAAGCCTATTGCACTTTTGAATGTTGCTCACAAAATCGTTGTAAAGGCCTTCACCCTAATAATCCAAAAGGGTGTGGCATCACTAACTGTAACAGCAAAGAAAAACAGTTTCATTCAATAGGAATGGATACAGTGGGCCTAGAAGACCAATCAAGAGTCTTTCTTGAAGATTGATTTTAACAAGGCATATGATCGAGTTGACTGGAGTTTGTTTTTTAGATATGTTAGATTGGGTTGGTTTTAGGTCCACCTTCACAAGCATGGCACATACCATGTTCACAGATGCTTCAGTTTTTCTTGTGATTAATGGCATTCTATCAAATCACATCTAGCTCCATAGACCTATACAGCAAGGCTGCCCTTTGTTTCCTTAATGGTATGTTTTGGTTGCTAATGCATTAGATTTCTTAGAAACAAAAGGGAAGCAAGCGAGAATTTGGGGAACCCAAATCCCTAGTGACGAGGAGGTTCTAAAAAATCACGTTGTTGATGATTCTATGTTGTTTGTACACTTAGAACCTGCTAAATAATCACCAGGTTCACAGATGGTTCAGTTTTTCTTGTGATTAATGGCACTCTATCAAATCACATCTATCTCCAGACCTGTCCAGCAAGGTTGCCCTTTGTTTCCATATTTGTATGTTTTGGTTGCTGATGCACTTAGATTTCTTAGAAACAAAAGGATGCAAGCGAGAATTTGGGGAACCCAAATCCCTAGTGACGAGGAGGTTCTAAAAAATCACGTTGTTGATGATTCTATGTTGTTTGTACACTTAGAACCTGCTAAATAATCACCAGGTTCACAGATGGTTCAGTTTTTCTTGTGATTAATGGCACTCTATCAAATCACATCTATCTCCATATCAAGCACACAATGAGAGGTCGACCAAGGCAATGGACTCCAAAGAACAAAGTGCTAAGTAGGGATACCTTTCTTGCTTAGAGGTCGAGTCCCCAAAATCCCTGATTTTGTGAAGGAATGATACCAGATTGAAGATGGCTTCAAGGTGAAGAGGTTGGGCCACAAAATCCACCTAAACAATGGATTGAGTGACATTTGCTTGAATTGGATGATTAGTCTAAGAAGCAAGGTCTAGATTCTCTCTAACTTAGCCCAATCTACCTAAAGCAAAATCAATCCCATATCTCAAAACGATATATGACTGTGGGCCTAATGGTTGTGTTCGAGAGGTGCATCTTCGACAAGAGATCTTGCATTGTCTCTCAAGAAGGCCAAGGGAGCCATTCCTCTTGTTGAAACAAGGTTGCAGGGCATGTCACATGCTAAAATGAGTCCTCGTGAATTGAACACGCAGCTATGTGTCAATTGTAGTGATCTCAATCTCTTCCCCCCGAAAGTAGAAAAGGAAATCCAATAGAGCATGCTTCAATGCATTGAAGATCACAACCTTGGTTTTACACAAGTTAGCCATCACCTGTCGAAGGTTTAGAAACTGGACAAAGCATCGATCTATCTTTGTAGGGCCTTGGATGAGGAGGCAAGAAGGCTTCAACACATGCATGCTGATTCATCTCGAAAAGGCACCAAAAAGCTCCAAGAAGATTCTACATGTGTTCTTGTTTGTGTGAGACTTAAATCTTCAAGACCTGGAATCTTCAATATTGTTACAACTTACGCTCAAGTTCTCGACCACTTCTCAATCTACTTCGTTGTCTTGTAATTCGTGATAATATACAACCTTCTTGATTTTCAGTGTTAGTTTATAGAACCTTAGTACAAACTAGCATACCATATGGCTCCCAATCTAATTGTTTCCATGTGGTTGTGTAACAAAACTCTGAAGGCATGTGATATAAAAGTGGTCCCTGAGGTCGCTTCCATAAAAGAAGGACGTTTACAATCTGAATCATTTTTCCCTTTTCTAGTGAAATGCCTTTTGTATAGACGGAGGTACTATGAAACTTTGTTTTGTGTACAGCAGAAACAACCATAAACGCGGTTCTTTTGATGCTCTAATACGGCCCATTAATAGGTAGGCACACCCACCGCAATTTGAACATGGGTCATCGTGGTGGTAGGCGTCCCCAGTTACCGCTAGACCGAAGCCCAACAAACTCTGAAAATGCTAGGCGTTAAGAACATGGCAGTGGGCTTGGATCTGGAATGCTAACATGTGGTTCTGGTCTCCAGGTGCAGTAAGTTAGATCCCTACCTCCAGATTACCCGTGGCTACTTTGAGGTGGTAAAGCCTGAGAGAATGGAAAGTTGGTCGATGGTGTGAAACTTCTCGATCCCCGACAATTGTCATATCCCTGATGACCTGTTGCAAATCCTATTTTAATATGTTCTTCTATAAAAAATTATGTTGGTACCTCAATTGGTAGAGCATCGATTAGGTGGTCTGTTCAAAAGATGATAAGATCCACCACTGGATGTAAATTTTAAACTCATGTGCTCTGTACTAATAAAACTGTGAAGCTAAGTTATTGGAAATCTCTGAAAATTAAAATCATTTATCGCATATAAAAAATCAATGATAAAATAAACTGAAAGATCTTATTAAAGAAAAATTATATCAATGATTTGTTCTGCCCATTTTTGCAGTGTTGCCCAACATTCAAAATTAGTTGAACTATAGAACCCGATTTGTTTTGAAAATTTCCCAAGCGATCAATTTTGCTCAGTTGAGCTCAAAAAAAATAGCAGAGACGGGTATTGATTTTTCCGTTTGAATTTGCTTTGGGAAGGGAAAGAGCGGATGAAAACTTACGTCCTTGAATTGCAGAAGGCCGAGCTCCCCTAAGTACGTAATTGTTCGGTGGGCGGATTCTACGGGGATAATTAACTGCACCATGCTCATTTCCTCTGAACGCAGCTGCTCCATTGGCGGAAGGTTTTTTAAAAAATCCATCACTCTCCAGCGGCTTCTGCTGCCTCCCATTGCCCCAAGACCACGGGGATCCAGAATTTCGAATGCCATTATTCTCGATCCGCAATCTTCGAAACCTCTGAAACCTTGAAATCCTGAGGCCCGCTCAAATTATCAATTGAAATGGAAGAGCAGGGAAGAAGATTGAAGTGTTAGAAGAGGTCAGGTCAGTCTTTGCGACGAACTGGTGTTCGGAGCGTTGAGACCCGTCTTTCCCATTGTCCTTTTGTTTCAAGGGAACTCCTTGTACACGGGGTCCTAATCGTAGGGATCCCTTTGCGGGGATTTTCCAATCACGAGATACAGTGAAGTGAGGAAACGTATGAAAGCTCAAGAGTTAGGTTAGTTATGGTAAACTTTCACTACCTAAATAAATAAATAGGTTAGTTATGGTAAATTTTCATTTCGCATAGAAATTAGATGTAAGTATGGATGTTTTCACAATGGTTAAGTGGTTAAATCATAGTACAAATAATACGGATTATTGTTATAAAATTTATTTAGTTAGTTTATTAAAATTTTATTACATCGATAGGTGTTAGAAAAAATTTATTACATTGATAGATGTTAGAATAAAATTTATCGGTGTAATTTTCTCTACTTTTGATTCGAGACTAATTCTCTCTATTTTTTATATGAGATGGAGGTCGATCTCCATAGATCCTAGATTGCACAAGGATGAGACAAGTGTATTGTCCAGATTGATTTATGGTAGTCACTCCAAATTCAAAATAAACAAATAAATATATATCAAAAATAACGGGTAGTTGATGCATGGATAACGTGCAATTTGTAGCAGAAAGCCCACAACGGGTGATTACAACTACACATGGAGAACAAGTAACAGATTTAATTTGTTTGTGACACTTAACTTGTGGCCTGTCGGTGTTCACCGACCAGAAGTTAAGTGGTTGTGCTAGTTGATATCATGGCCAAGTTAGACATCAAATTGGTGTATGAGACATTAGGCCCATTTATAATTAAATAATTAATTTAATCATCTTATGTTATAATTGATGTAAAGGATGGTGTCTTGTCAGTTCTAATTATTAGTTTACAAATAGACCCAATCAACAATTGGTTTGTGAAGAGCAAATACGAGATAAGTGGAACTTAAATCATTGTGGGGAGGATAACATCCTATCCTTTTAATTACCCAAGTTAGACCCAATTGATGAATGATATTGGTTTATCATCATTATGGTTTTTTTAGAGGTTGATTATGTGAAGTATTTTACACAAGACATCACTATTTTATGTGGATCATTTAGTGACATATCAATTTTATGAGTATAATGAATCATTTTCATGATCATTACTCATTAATGTCATTGTTTCATAACTTTGAATTTGTATAAGATCCTTTGTTTTTAGCACAAGGGGCCCCTCTGCACACCGATGTAACCTCTTAGTCTATAGAGGTGTACATACTTTACCCCCTCTAGAGTAACACATGTGACCTCCAAGGGGATGTTAGGCCCATTCATAAAATAACATCAAGTGGTGGTCCTTGCATAGGTGAAACATAGATGAAAAGATTAATAATAATGCAACGAATTATATAATGTCAATTATCACCACTCAATTCCACACTAAATAACAATCAAGGTCACCGATCCCAGAGTAATTGTGGCTCAAACACACTTTACCATGCCCACGATTAGCCTACTTAACTTGCTATCTCATTTGCAATCATGGTTAGCTTTGTTTTGTGGGTTAACCAACATCTTTAAATGCCCTATTTGTATTTGAATTTAGCTTTGTTTTGTGGATCAACCAACATCTTTAAATGCCCTATTTGTATTTGAATTTATAGAGACCCATTTTGTTTGTGTATCATAGGATGGTGATTGGCCTTTTGAGATGGTAATGCGACATGAGCTTGTCATTATTGTGTAAGCATTGGAGTTTATAATGTATGGTGTAGAATTTGCCTACTCTTTTTATCACTTGTTCTTTACAGTGACAACATGGTTGTGATGGTGTTCATTGTGATTGTTGTGACTAGACAGTGCTTTGACAAAATGTGCTTGTAGAACAAGATGCTCCTATCCATAATTCTAGGAGTTAGCAATGGTGGTAAAGGTCCGTCACCACCTTATCAACTTTTGCCATTGTATTTAACAATAAATTTGTAATCATTGTTTTTCTTTTCTTTTTTTAAGCACAGGGGTTAACATAAAAGAAAGTTTATATCCATGAATAATCATTTTAAGGTTTTGATCTAGACACACTCAAACATTGTGTTTGATATACAATTTTAAACCTCTTTGCCTAAGTCTAAATAACTAATTACAACTAAGACCAAACACAACCACTTATCCAAAAAATAAAATCATGCTTCTCCAATTTTGCTATTTTGCTTAAATTCCTCATAATTCAAGTGCAATTAGCCTCTATATTGTTTATTATTGCCATGTTTATCATTGTCACATGCTTCCATGCATTTGTTAAAGACAATGGAGATCGACACCCTTCCAAATCCAAGGAATCTAATTTATGTTGCCTCTTCATCCTTTCAAAAGGACTAATCAATGGCAGGGTATTGCCTCTCGAGGTATAGCAATGATAGTGACTTCACCACTACTCTCAAACACTAGAGGACTTACACTTGTTGGAGGAGCAAAGATGGAGTCCCATGGAGTCTTATTTGGATCTACTTAAAGGTCGTCCAATTGTTAGCCTTTCCACCAAGAGGGATTATAAATTGTTCTTTTTGGTTTAGAACATAAGATGACTTTGCCTTCAAGTAGGGGGCACCACATGACCATGCTCAAAGCAAATTCTGCAACCAAAAACATATGTGTTCATGGTCTAGTGCAATGTTATCAAAACCGGATCGGGCGGAGCCCAAAAATATGAACCAAACTTAAACATGAAAAAACCGAAAAAAAAGGACAATAAAACCGGTCGACCAAAAAATACATAAAATATTCGACTTTTGAAAAAATATATATATTCATACCCCCATACTACTATAGATTTTGGAACCGACTTCGGGCTTGATCGCAAGACTGATCTAGTGTGCTGCTGCATTCTTGCTTTCACTACCATGACCCCAGGAGGGGACCCCGAGGTCCTCCCTCCTCCACCCCCAGAGATCACAGTCTCCAGGAAGCTAGTTGCGGCCAACAACAAACACCCTGCGTCAGTATCTCAGAAGAAATTTGTCAAGAAATTGGACAGTATACCTATGGTTTCCCTCCTTGTAGAGGAATCATGTCAGTCTGCGTTGAATCTAGCCGAAAGGGGGCTCATTGGGCAGTTTACAGGCCTATGGCCCTCCCCTAAAGCTGTGGAAGCATGGGTGCAGAGGAACTGGCATCCTCTAGTCACGGAAGGCATCAGAAGACATCTTGTTGGTAAAGGATTCTTTGTGTTCGTCTTTGATATCGTAGAAGATAGAAATATTATTTTTAAGAATGGCCTATATTTTATGGGTCCTCAGGGCCTATATTTAAATAGATGGACACCATATTTTGACCCGACTCAAGATGTGTCGTCGGCAGTTCCAGTATGGGTGCGCCTCCCACACTTTCCTTTGCATTGCTGGAACCCAAAGTCACTAGAAGCCATCGGCAACACCCTTGGAAAATATATTGACCGAGCAGAGAGAAAGGATTAGTATTCCTGCGCAAGAAAATGTGTTGAGGTAGATTTGGAAGTAGAGCTACCGGAAGCCATAAAAATAACGGTGGCAGATTGGTCTCACATCCAAGAATTGGACTATGAACAACTTCCATTCAAATGCATACATTGCCATGGTTACGGACACTTTGCAAGGCATTGAAAAAAGAAGGCTAAGGAAGATGTTGAGAATTCGAAAGGAGAACAATGGACTCAGGTTCAAAAAGCAGCTTCGTTAAAACAAAACAACAGATCTAAAGGAAAAGGGGTGCCAATGGGAATTAGAGCTTCCACATCAGGGCAAGTTCAAGGAGAATGGAGTTCAGCCCCTTTAATAGCAGACGCATCCAAAAATCCATTCAAATCCCTCAGCACACCTATAGAAAATCCAGAAACACTAATAGAGGAGATCGAGCAACAGAAACAAACCCCCGCAACGGAGAAAGACAATGTAGAGGCAGCCCAACCCGGTTCTCCTTTAGGAACCTCCTCCTCCACTTCCTATGTTGAAATGACAAGAAAGAAGCCTCCAGAAAACTCTGGTTCCTCGGAGGATGAGACTTTTGAGAGGCCCTCGAAGAGAACAGGGAGGAAATCACATAAGGAAGATAGAGAAGAAGAAGCGGAAAGGAAAAAAACGCAAGGAAGCCAATCCACTATTGAAATTTCCATCGGGAGAAATACCAGAAATAGGCCTCCCAAGGGAGGTTCTACCCACTCCAACCCAGTAAATAATGCGCGTAGTCTCTTGGAATTGTAGATGCTTGGGGAATCCATTGAAATCTGAAGCAGTCAAAGACCTCATGAAAATTGAATCTCCCGAGATCCTCATGCTCCAAGAGACTAAAGTTGTAGGGGGCACCCTCCTTGAAATCAACAAATTGAAATGGAAGAAAAATGCAGGGAAGGCCATTAGTGTAAGAGGCTCCTCGGGCGGTCTTGAAAGTCTATGGTTGGAGGACAAGTTTCGTTTAGAAATCTCCTTTGAGACTCAGCATTGGATTTTCACCAAGCTTCGGCACTCTCCAAGCAAATTTACCTTCTCACTTTTCAATCTTTATGTTCCTATCCTCTTCTTTGAGAAGAAAGAATGTTGGCAATCTCTTTCAAATTTTTAGAACTTTATACCCCTACGAACATCATTTTAGCCTGAGATCTTAACATAGTCCTTGATCAAAAAGAAAAGAGAGGAGGCAACAGCGGAAGGGACCAAATGCTTCCCTTTGTGGAGGAGCTAGTTCAGCAATGGGATCTCCTTGACTTCAAACCTTCGAAAGGACTTTATACATGGACAAACAATAGAGCTGGTGCTGATCACATTTCAGCATGCCTGCATAGGTTTCTTGTATAGAGCTCGCTCTTGATGGAAAAGATACTAATCTCCTCCCAAAGCTCACTTCTGATCATAAGCATATCCTCTTAATTTTGGAAGAGGAAGAAAACTTGGGCCCAATACCATTCCGCTACAACCCTCTTTGGACAGAAAAAGATGGGTTCATGGAAATTGTGCAAACGGCCTAGTCCACTCTAGTCACAGGATCACCTAGTTGCGTGTGGGAGCAAAAACTCAAGACAACGAAGTATGCTCTAAAAGATTGGATTAAAAGGCCCCATAATACCCCCTCTAGTCATAAAAGAGAGATTGTTCAGCGGTTAACAGATTTGCAAATGGAAATGGAAAGCAAAGATATTACCACTTTAGAAATAGAAAAGGAACATGTTTCCCAATTCAAATCCTTTTGTTCCTTTCGCCAAGAAGAAGAGTAATGGAGGCTTAAGTCCCGTAGCTTGTGGCTTAAAGCTGGAGAACGTAACTCCTCATTTTTTCATCGGCAATACAAAGCACGCCTTTCTCGAAATCATATCACAGAAATTATCTCTTCAGATGGGATGGTTTACATAGGTCTTGATCAACGCAAAGTGGTAGCAGAAATCCATTTTCAGAAACTTTACAAAGATGATGGTGATGGCTGTGAGGAGGTCACCTCCAATTTCCTCTCACACATCCCTTCTCTTGTAAGCAAGGAAGACAACACAACTCTCATGAAGTCATTTTCAGAAGAATAAATATGCAAAGTTATTTGGTCTATGGAGCCCGACAAAGCTCCAGGACCGGACGGATTTTCAATTCATTTTTATAGATCATGTTGGGAAATAATCAAGGCTAATTTGTTGAGAATGATTAAATATTTCCATCGAAAAGCTAAAGTGGGAGGTAGTACTAACTCCACTTTATTATCTTTAATACCCAAAGAAGTGAGTTCGGGCTCCTTCGACAGATTCAGGCCAATTTCACTGTGTAATGCCTCATACAAAATTCTTTCCAAGCTAATGGCAAACAGAATTAAGGGAAGACCAACTAATTATTTTCAAGCTACGAGGGGAATAAGGCAAGGTTTCCCTCTCTCCCCCTTCCTGTATATTCTAATGGCAGATTCATTAAGTAGAATGTTGATTGCAGTAAAGAAAGTTGGGATAGCTCCAGGTATTAGGGTGATGAAGGGCCTCGATCCATTAAATCATGCCTTATTTGCTAATGACTCTTTACTGATGGGCGAAGCCTCCACAAAGATTTCCAAGGTCTTCAATGAAATCCATCATAGTTTCTACAATATCTCTGGAGCCCTCATCAATAAAAGGAAAAGCGCAGTGTATGGGTGGAACATAGATCAACAAACTATTATGAGAATAGCCCATTTTTGGGGGCTCTCGGGCTACGCTTCTTGGGAAAAAATCAATTATCTTGGGCTACCCTTAACCCTGGGATCCAAAAAATCCTCATTGTGGAATGAAGTTTTAAGCAAATACAAGAGAAAAATTGCAGCATGGGGAGGTCATTGGCTCACTAATGTTGGGAAACTTTTTCTTATAAAAACAATGCTCTCTTCCTTACCAATCTACCAAGCATCCTTCCTTCTGGCCCAAATGCGTTCATGGAACAGGTCTCAAAAATGATTTGATATTTTATATGGCGAGGAGGAAAAGGCAATCAAAACAAATATCAGTTAGTTATTTGGGACACTGTCAAACGCCCAATTTCTGAAGGAGGTTTACAGGTCCATGATCCCGACCTTGCCAACATTGCTTTGGGTAGAAAAATTATGTGGAATCTATATTCAAATGGAAGACATCCTATAAGTCAAATCTTAAGGAAAAAATACCTCAAAGGAGCTCCTTTGAGAAATCTACAGGCAAAAAACACCCCAAAAGGAACGATGATTTGGAATCTCTGCCGACGTGGATTAGATTTCTTCCAAAAATATGTGTACCGCGTCCCTAGAAATGGGAACAACATCCTGTTGTGGCATGACAGTATTATGGGACACTCGCACCTCGCAAATTCTGAAAATTAAAAGACGTTCGGGTTTGGCTTTCACATCAAGCAATCCATAAACTTGCAGACATCTTCGTTTAGGATGCTACAGGGAACTGGAAGTTGTGGGCCTTCCCTAGAATTCCAGAGAACCTGCAAATTCAACAGAACCTCCTTATAACAGCTCTGACGGATTCAACACCTGTTTATCTGCAAGCAACAGAAAAATGGGGATGGGGAAAGACTGGGATCTATACCGCAGCGCAGGGCTACTCTTCCCTTCAAGCACATCAGGTGTCGATCCATTCAGCGTCTTTTTGGAAGCAGGTATGGGATCCTCTTGGTCTTCCCAAAGTTAATTTTTTCTTCTAGGTTTTAATGCATCAGAAAGTTTTGACAGGAGAGAACTTGTTAAAAAAAGGAATTATCGGTCCACATAGATGCTCATTGTGCAGTAATGCTTTAGAAACAATGGAACACTTATTTGTGGATTGTCCATTCGCCCAAGAAGTATGGAAACTCCTCCTTCACGGCCTCAATGCTACAAATCCAACTCATATTACAGTGGTAGCTGTATTCTCCTCCTGGAAGGCGCACTATCCCCATGCAATCCCAACCAAGTCTATTTGGAATCGAATTTGGCAAGCCATACCCAAATATGTGTGTTGGGAAATATGGCTGGCCAAAAATGATCAGATCTTCAACAGCTCTCTACGCTCCCCTTCGATGGTGGTTGTCAAAGCTAAAGCTCTCCTTCTTGAAACAAGGGCCCAACTAACCTTCAAGAAAGAAAACTCTCTACATCCTGAAGAAAAGAAATGGTTGGGAACCTTTATATTTAGGGACAAAAATAAACCCCTCCATCACTTTAGGATGGCGATTACGAGACACGGATGCAATTTTTCAAGCTTGGTGGAGGAAGCAGGGCAAAGCATCAATTTTCTTCGACAGAGCTTCCAAAGGATACATAGGGATTGCTGGAGCAGGCAGAGTAATATACTCCCCGAATGGCTCTAGAAAGGATAGCTTCTGTTGGGGTCTTGGTCAGAGAACTAAAAATCAGGCAGAAATTCATTGGATGCTAAAATCCTGTCAGATAGCACGTGAAAATGGCATTTGAGAAATACAAGTTTTTGGAGATTTTGAAATTTTGATAAAGATTTTAAATACGGAGGATCATTTCAACAATCTAGCTCTCAATAAGACTCTGCAAAGGTTGCGATATATGATGCAAGACTTCGCCTCCTCTCACTTTTTCCACATCCTTCATGGATTGAATAAGGAAGCAAACATGGGATGTCTCCTACCTCAAGGAGCATTCAGCAAAAATGATGAAGCACCTTCCAAGGTCCCTATACCCTGAAATCTATCTTTGTATGGAAAGGAACTCTGTAATATGGTTAAGTTGGCTTTTGAAATTTTGTAATCATGGTTTGGCTCCGGCCCAACCAGTTTCTAAATAAATAATATAATCGTTTTAGTTTATATATATATATATATATGTGCATCCATAAGAATCCAAACAATTATACACAAATATGCAAAGTTTCTCGTTTATATAGAAAGTAAGGGTGCATATAACTAAAATCGCATTCACCCCACAACGAGTGCTGAGTGTGGGCCAACCAAGTGAAACGACGGATAGACAGGCGGCTAGACACATGCCAGCCTGCACCAACCATGAGGATGGACACATGCCCGCCCATGTCATCCATGCGTCCCCGGAAGGCATCATAAATCGGACAAGGGATATCATCGATTAACCACTCCTGTGTGCGCTAGGTCTTGTCTCTGGGTTTTGGTCCGGATCTGAGTAATGGCCATTACTCCCATGAAGAGCTCTGAGTGGGGTGGTACACCCGCACTCATGGTAAGCGATGACAGAGAGAGGAAGCGGATCCATACATACCAAGGAGATAGGAGAAGCGGCAGAAGTTTAGACGGAGGCTGGATTACAGCCCTGTGATTCTCCCTCCGCAGCACTGTCATAGCTCGTGGAAGTTTGTCATCCGTTTCTCTTGCAGCCGCTGCAAAAATGTCTCCCGCCAAGAGAGGTTATATCATGCACAATTCCAAACCGACGAGCCCTTCTCTTGGCCTGCCAATGCGGTTCATGGGCGGCATAGTGGGGAAGGCTCATCGTTTTAAGGAAGAAATCCCAAAGCATGCTCAGGAGGAAATTCTGGAAGCGGAAGAGGACGCTCAGGTGTCTCAAGGCTGTCTTTCGGACACAGAAATCAAGAGTGAATTTGAAGCTATGGTTTCAGACCCGGGGAACACCAGAGGTCGCACCACCCTTTACCAACGGACCCTGGAATATCATTGGATGCAGAAATCGGTTCTGGGAAAAACCCTGGCAGAAAAAGGAGAAGCAAGATGAGATGGTTGGGTGTCTCATGCAGATTCTCCACAACCAACATCAAATTTACCACCATCTCGGCATCGAACTCGCCAAGGAGTCAGGTTCTCATGAAGGCCCGACCGGTCAAAACCTTTAACGCGGATTTTGTTTAGCCTATATCTTTATTTTGGTTTTGTTTTGTCACTGCAATCTCTACTGTTTTTTTTGGTTTCCTGGAAACCTACCTTTGTAGACTGGTAGCAATTCTCAAACTCTTTAGTACAATCTTGTTTCCTTTCGGGGAAGAATACTTAAATTTTGATTATGGGTCTGTTTTTCGAGTCTTGGGAGGGCCCTGCAAAATTCTGTATCTTTTTCTAAAGGCAATATAAGGAACTACCCTAACTTACAAAACAAAAACTAAAATCGCATCTGCAATCCATATTTGGCCCAAAATAAATAAACAAAGAGGTTCTAAATGGCCTATAGAGTCCAAAAAAATTCAAATTTCCGTGCTACAACAAATAACTACATATCATCAAAATCATTTCCTATATTGAGATTCTATTTGTCAATAACACCCTATGCCTCCACCTATAGGCTCTAGCCCTTGCCTCTATCTCAAACCTCAAAGTAGAGCTTCCAAGGACATTAGTCAACACCCTACAATTTATATGAAACCTCTTCATCCAAGCATTAAAAAAGGAAGAAAAAACTTTGCATGCCTAATAATTAATTTTGCTTGAGTAAAGGGTACATTTTTACTAAGGTCGTGACAAAGGAGTTAAACAATCAACGCCACCAACATCAAGGTACATAAAGGGGTTGATGCGGTTAATTAAATGCTAATCCCCTACCCCCGTACATGGTAGAATCCAGTGGAAACATTACAATCCTTAAACCGTCAAAACTGTTAAGTCTATTGAATTTTGAATGGGATCTAAAATTCTACATTTTGCATATGAGGTCTGATGAGGTTCGAACCACTCTCAAACATTCTAAGACAATTAAAAGTAATGTTAAAATTTTTAACTAAAATGATAGAAAATGAAAGATAAGGAGAATGTCACTTTTACTTTAAGAATTTAATGTTAACGATCATTATTCTTTAGACTAGGACACGTTTTTTATTATTACTGTACTTTTTTTTAATTTGAATTTTTTGGGCCCACAAATGATCCGAATTTGTGAGAACGAAATGAAAGAGCATATATAGAATCACATAAATAGATATAATGCAGGAAGCAGAGTGATATAGTAAAATCAAATTCTATTAATTGAATAAAATATAACAGATTGTAAAATAAAGCAGTTAGAATGGTGGTAAGTTTATCTCTGAGAAGAGATGTGGTGGCTACGCTCATTCATCACAAGTTGATTACAAAAGGAGGCTGAAGGGCCTTTTTATCATAAGCATGAGGTAGAAACCCTAAACATAAAAAAACCTAGCCCTGGGAGGTGAATTGTAAAAAGGTTTGTGGGCCTTGAGGTGCTTAGTTGAGGTGTCAACTTCTCGAGGGAATAACTTTTGTATACGATATTCGTTTAGTGTGCTCAGTAGCCCGTTGGAAATTTCTAGTCGAGAAGTACACATTTTTCTCGTTTAGACTTGCCTTTAGCTATGTTTAGACTGTGGCATCACCAAAAAACATTATTTAGGGCCTCAAAATGGCCCTTGAAGTTTTAGACACAAAAATCCGTAAAAATGCCAAACTAGAAATATTGTCTTGAGCTCGTGCAATAGGTGGGTGGCATCGATACCCATCTAGAGCAGTCCTTCGACCCGAAAAACTGTCAAATTAGAATGATTATTTTAAGCCAATGGAATAGGTGGGTGGCCACTGATACCCATCTGGATCAGTCCTACCCTCTTAAGCAACAATGGTCTCCATTGTGTCAAGTCCCCTATCCTAGTGAGGCATTTGCTAAGGTGAAAAGGTTGCCTTTTTTGACAGCTTGAGAGGGTTGTAATTTTTTTTGATGGATGTGTTGGACCCGTTCAACAATTTTGGTTTCGTTATTATGCTTGGTATGAAATAGTGTGGATGATTTATTTCTAGAGGAGCACCTCGAATGCGTGGCCTTGCACCATAGAGGTACGTTGATAGGTGAGGCAACAATGTATTTGTTGTTGGTTGTGGAGCCAGATCTTCCAGTATCATAGATGATATTGTCTTAGTTGTGCACCCCGGAGGATTGTACACCCATTCTGCATTTTTAGGGGTTCAGGGGCGGAGCCCCCGGGAACGGGGGTTCGAAAAAAAATTTGGGGTTGTTTTCGCCAGTTGTTTTGCGGGCCCATGGTTTTGCGTAACCCATGGTATTTTCCCATTGTATTTCCCCTATAAAAGAAAGACTTTGTAATACGGCTAGGGCAAGATGTATTAGGTATTATGCATTGTAAAGATCTCTAAGATCAAGAAGAGAGACTGTGAGACAGTGAAGAGGAAGTGCAACGGTTGTGCTGCAGGTTGTATCCCTTTAATTTGCTGGACGAAATAATAATAAGGACTGACAACTTCAGTGTGGACGTAGCCCAGGTTGGGGTGAACCATGATATATCTGTGTCTCTCTTGTAATGTGTGTGTGATTATATTTGCATTTTTGTTTATTGTTATTGCTCTGCGATCCTGTTTTTCTAACATTTGTGTTCTTCTTGTTTATGTTGAGAGGAGAGGGACCTTGTGCAGAGGTTGTGGAAGTCTCTATGATTTGATGTTCACCTTCAGAGGCAATTGTGAAGAGGGAAAATATCCCAATGTGGGAGATTATCTTGCTACACTGCTTGGTTGAGGTCAATGAAACTATGGTAGGTGCAATTGTCTTTGGTATCCAATAGAGTTGTCCTCCCAAAGTGACAATGACACTACAAGGTCATGACTCATGTACATCATGATTCTTCCACATATATATGGTTTCCCTAAAAGAACATCACAGACCTCAAGTGGGGCCATGGCACACAGTACCTCATCTTTGAAAGGCTTGATGTCGTATGGTAGATGGAACTGATGACTGACACAAATACCTTGTCCTTGGATTAGCCAACTGATGATGTATGGCTGCGGGTGCGGTGTTATCGACAACTCCAATCTCTTGATGAATTCTGTTGATATCAGGTTCTTTTAGTTTCCATTGTCGACAACAAAATGTAGGGGCATTCCCTTCATCCACATTTGTGAGTGAAAGAGGCACTCATCTACCTCTGATTCCTCTGGCTGAATCTGTGTGGTAGCGATGGTGACACTGGGGTTTGCATCAATGATCTGCTTTCCCATGTCTGCAACTATGATGTTGGGTTCTAAATCGGAGTCGAAACCGAGATCTGATTCTGAAGCTTTGATCTCCACCACTGATCACTGCTTTAAGCGACATTCACCAGTGTTGTGCCAAGGGATTTTGTGGAACTCACCCCACTTTCCAGTGTCCTTCTTAACCTTCCAATTGCCCTTCTTCGATGGGTTTCCTTGAGGTTGGTTATCCTTGTGTTGTCTTTTGTTTTGTGACTTTGGGCTTCCTTTTCCATGCTTCTTTTGCGGCGAATTTGCAGGCCCAAAATCATGCTTATTCTTTTGCTGATGTTTATGCTCTATTTAAACAACATACTGATAAGCGTTCCCAGTGAAGCGATGTCAAGGAATGTTAGGATATTCCTATACTCCATCTTAGTCCCACTAGTATTTTGATCATTTACATTTTCAGTCATGCATGCACTTTTAGGGTTTGCATGCATCATTTAGGGTTTGCATGCATTCTAGTCATCAGTCCTAGCACCTAGCCCTCAGTTAGCTATCCCCTGGAGCTTCCTTCCACACAATTTCATCCCTCCTAGCTTGTCATGCGCCCTCCTTTCACCTATTGCATGAGAAGGGTGCCTTTCTAACCTACCAGTCCAGTTTACTTCAATTATCCATCAGTCTTTCCTTGATTTGAGGCCAGACTGACTCCTCACTACTGTTATCACTTCAATTGACCTCCGATGAGACATGACTACCTATTCTAACTCCAGTTAGCTCCTCATGCGCCCTCCACTGAGCCTCCTTCATTCAGTTAGTGTCTCCATGTGCCAGTTACATTCAGTTACACCTACCACACTCAGTTAGACTCAGTTTGACTGACAGTTGATAGTTACTTGTGCATTGATGACTCCACCGATGATGAGATAGACTACTAGTTGTGCTCCGATGACACTCCAGTGATCTTTTGATCACTCCATGAAGGCTAATTCAAATTGCCACCTTATGCATTCAAATCCTCATGCATTGTACTATTTATTTGTCCATATTGTGATTAATTAATTAGTGTATGTGAAGTATTTTTGCTTCTATCCGAGTTCTACTGTATTATTATTCTGTTTCTCATTATACTGCATTGACCACTCTTCTTCTATTTTCTTGCTTAATCAATTACTTTCTTGTGAGGTATACATCATCTCTTAGACCTACTGTGAGGATTTTCACATGGTATCAGAGCATGTTGAGAGTATTGTTTATCTCCATTCCTGAGAGTTTTTTGCAGGTTATTATCCAGATTTCGAGTGCAGCAGTTTCTACATTTTTGCAGAAGTAGTAGTTGCAGATATTCTCTATTGTTTTTGCAAGTCTTCTACAGCTTCTATGTATCCATCAGGAATTACTCGTCCTTCTCCATTCAACTATGATGAATGGAAACAAAAAATGATAGCATATTTGAAGATCCATGATCTCTTTGATTGTTATTTTGAAAGAGAGTTCGAATCCTCTGAAGAGAAGATTGATTGGTTGAATAAAGGTGACGGAGCCTTTGGAGCAATGATGCTTTCTTTGCCTGAATACATGATTAACCAATATCTTGATGTTGTTGAAACTCCAAAAGAGCTATGGGACCATCTGGATGAAAGATTCGGTAGACAGAATGAAGGAATTGGTCCAAACCCTTTCGAGAACAAGCAAAGTGATGCATTCTCCCTCCTTGATGATCTCATTGATCATGAACCAGTATCAAACACATCTCATATTGAAGTTGTCCACAAAGAAGAAGAACTTGTAGATTCTACACTCATGCTCCAAATTTCTTCTAATTCGAATTCTGTGTCAGCTCACACCCTAGATATTGCAGAAGGTCCTAAATCCTCTCTTGCACCAAAGTTTGTTGGTTTGCATCATGATCACATGATTATTTCATAGGTAAAATCAGCTATTGGAGGTAATGCATTCGCTCTCCTCAAGCAATCACCTCTCATTTACTACTATATGATCATTATTCCATGCTTTCAGAAGGTTTTTGAAGAATATGGCCATTACCATCCGCTTGGGATAATTTCTCATGCATCTATTGGTCTTGATCTCACCTCTAATAGTTCAAAGGAGATCTCAAGAAACCATGATTCAAGCCTTGGATCTGATTTGGATTCCAAGCAATCACCTCTCATTTACTACTGTAAGATCATTCTTTCATGCTCTCAGAAGTTTATTGAAGATAATGGCCATTGCCATTCGCTTGGGATAATTTCTCATGCATATGATGGTTTTGATCTCACCCCTGCTGGTTCAAAGGAGATCTCAAGAAACCATTTATCAAGTCTTGGAGATGATTTGGATTCCAAGAAATCATTATTATTTGATGGTTCTTTTTGGCATAATCTCACCCATGATGGTTCGAAGGAGAAGACAAAAGACTATCTGCATATTCATGTTTTTTATCCTACCTCAACTAATTCGAATCACAGGTTCAAGGATCATACTTTTGGATTTGTTCTCATCACATTCGATCTGAAGAGCAAGTACAAGCACATGCTTTTTGAGCACGATCCACTTCTTCCCAAGAAGAAGATACCTCCAGACATATGACCAAGCATCACACCTGCTTGAGTTGGAGCATTTATTTTTTGTGTGTGCCTTATAGTCTGTTTTGAGGGGGGGGGGTATTTTTCCCATGAAATTTTCCCCACTTTCTTGGGTTATTGACTGTTATTATTCATTGTATTGGGTGACCTTTGGTCTTAGTTACCAGGGCCCAGGATGGATTAAGGGGGGGTGTTAGGATATTCCTATACTCCATCCTAGTCTCACCAGTATTTTGATCATTTACATTTTCAGTCATGCATGCACTTTTAGGGTTTGCATGCATCATTTAGGGTTTGCATGCATTCTAGTCATCAGTCCCAACACCTAGACCTCAGTTAGCTAGCCCCTGGAGCTTCCTTCCACACAGTTTCATCCCTCCTATCCTGTCATGCACCCTCCTTTCACCTACTGCATGAGAAGGGCGCCTTTCTCACCTACTAGTCCAGTTTACTTCAGTTATCCACCAATATTTCCTTGATTTGAGGCCAGACCGACTCCTCACTGCTGTTATCACTCCGATTGACCTCTGATGAGACATGACTACCTGTTCTGACTCGAGTTAGCTCCTCATTCGCCCTCCACTGAGCCTCTTTCATTCAGTTAGTGTCTCCATGTGCCAGTTACATTCAATTACACCTACCACACTCAGTTAGACTTAGTTTGACTAACGGT
Organism: Larix kaempferi; assembly: GCA_027924585.1. Lineage (NCBI taxonomy): Eukaryota > Viridiplantae > Streptophyta > Pinopsida > Pinales > Pinaceae > Larix > Larix kaempferi. The sequence goes on along the minus strand of BSBM01000017.1, from coordinate 16,237,560 downwards.
TGACAGTTACTTGTGCATTAATGACTCCACCGATGATGAGATAGACTACTAGTTGTGCTTCAATGACACTCCAGTGATCTTTTGATCACTCCATGATGGCTAATTCGAATTGCCACCTTAGGCATTTGAATCCTCATGCATTGTACTATTTATTTGTCCATATTGTGATTAATTAATTAGTGTGTGTGAAGTATTTTTGCTTCTATCCGAGTTCTATTGTATTATTATTTTGTTGCTCATTATACTGCATTGACCACTCTTCTTCTATTTTCTTGCTTAATCAATTACTTTCTTGTGAGGTATACATCATCTCTTAGATCTGTTGTGAGGATTTTAACAAGGAATTCCATCTTTGTTCGGATGTACCGATGTAGGCCACTGCGATATTTCAGAACCAGGTGCCACTCAGAGTCTCTGATACCCAACTTTGTGTGCAAGGTATCAAAGTTGTTGGTGTACTCCGACACCACTTGGTCCCCCTCTTGACGTATACTGGTCCATTTTGTGTACTTGTTGTTATAGTTTCCCATGGGGTAATATTGTTCCTTAACGACATTTATAAAAGAGGCCCAAGTGGGATCAAACTCAAACATTTCAAATCCTTTGTTAGATTTTGCTCACAATAAGTTTACCACCAACTTTTGACATGAAGGACAGCCTTAAGGAGTGCAAAGGTGACCTTTTCCCTGTCAAAAAAATTGTGGACAAAGAAATATCGTTATAGCAGACTCAACCGTTTAACTAGGGCATCAACATTGATCTAGCCTTCAAATAGAGGAATATCAAAGTTAGCTTGTACCTTGAAAGGTGTGGCCCCTCCAAAGTGACTTCTTGATGAGCCCTCTGTTGTTTTTAGCATTCGTCAAAGGATTTGGGGGAAATTGTCCATCATCTCATTCATTCGTCACGTGAGGGCTTCCTTGTTCAACGACCCTATAGGATCTCTTGCTTAATATTCTCTCTTTTCCTTGGTCATGGAAGGAGATGTGGGCCACCAAGGACGGTATTTCTCAAGCTCAACTAGTTCAAGACCCAACTGTCTATATCTCGACCTCATCAGGGACATGCATAGAGAAATAATGAAAGACAGGGCTACTCTGATACCATTGATCCAGATTTATGTGAGAACGAAATGAAAGACCACATATAGAATCACATCCATAACTATAATGCATGAAACACAACGATATAGTAAACTCAAATGCTATTAATTGAATAAAGTAGAATCGACTGTAAAATAAAGCAACTAGACTAGTAGTAACTTTATCTATGAGAAGAGATGTGGTGGCTACGCTCATTCGTCACAAGTTGATTGCAACAGGAGGCTGAAGGGACTTTTTATCATAAGCATGAGGGAAAAAACCTTAAACATTAAAAACCTAACCCTAGGAGATGAACTGTAAAAAGGTTTGCGGGCCCCAAGGTTGTTAGTTGAGGTGTCAACTTCTCGAGGGCTTAACTTTTGCATACGATCTTCTTTTAGGGTGCTCGGTAGCCCGTTGGAAAAGTCTAGCTGAGAAGTACACATTTTTTCCATCCAAAATTGCATTTGTTTATGTTTGGATTGTGGCATCGCCAAAATATGTCATTTAGGGCCTCAAAACAGCCCTAGAAGTTTTGGACACGAAAAACAGTAAAACTACCAAACTAGAAAATTTGTCTTGAGCTCATAGAATATGTGGCTGGCCACCGATACCCAGCTAGAGTAGTCCTCCAACATGAAAAAACTACCAAATTGGAAAAGTTGTTTTCAGCCAATGGAATAGGTGTGTGGCCACCAATACCCATCTAGATCAACAACCATGTTTGTACAACATCATATGGAACCTTTCAATCAGGTGAAAAAATGTCGGTTCTATACTGAACCAACCATTTCCGATTCAGGGTGGCGGTTCGGACCGGTTGCGAGGATAAATCGGTTGGATAGATTGCTTTTTCTAGAACATGACTAGTTCTGATAACACTGGTTTAGTGCTCGAGCCAAGTTTAGTTGCCACATTCTAAGATAACGTGGTCAAGAATACCTTTACTTAAATTTGCATAAATACATGTATTTTTGTAGGTAGTACAATTGTAATCACTAGCTCCCAAAGCCGCAAAGATGAAAGTACCCAAAAAAAGGTCACTAGTTGTTAAAATCGCAAAGCCCCATTATGCGAAAGGAAGAATGGGCAATCAAACCCACAACAATTCATTATTAGAGATTTTGTGTTGGCGTTAAAATTAGGCTATCATCATTTCATGAATAATTTAGCGTCGTATCGAAACTTAAGCCTATTATGAGTAACTGGTGTTTTATCCACTAAGAGATCAAAATCCAAAGTAAAAAGTCCTTAAGTTTTTGGGTGAATAAATTGATTTCCTTAGAAAATAACCCCACATTTGTATGTGTACATGGGGTTGCTCAAGGGAGGGCCATTGGTTATTGAAGCCATAAATCATGCCATGGGAAAAAAGAAAGTTGATTTTTACTCATTATGGATCAAGCTTTAAGGTTGCGATGAATGTCACCTTCTCCACACATAATGTTAGGGTAGGGCATTTATTTGTCACTTAGAAAAAGTTGGGTAGAAGGGAGTTGTTTTGAGCTTTACGGAATAAGGGAGAGTCTTTGAGGCTCCTTTGAATTATTGATTATTGAATTGTGATAAATTTGAAAAAAAAATTGAACTAAACCCTTTATTTGTCATTAATCATTTGATTTTAATTATCAATTATATAATGTAACAAAACTCCATAGGCAAGTTTGGGTTCGTTGGGATCTAAGGTTTACACGTTTGGTTTTGGGTTAGGAGGTTACATCTTTAATTTTCCAATGCATTTACTTTTCTTTCCTTGAATACAATAGTGCCCACATTTCTTTGGGAAAGTGGCGCAGACATTAATTTCCTAAAGCTTCCATAAATTATTTATGTCTTTGAAGTATGAAACCATGTTCAATTGCACTATTCAGGTTTACGAAAGGTTGGGAGGTCCCATAAATTATTTATGACTTTGGAGTTTGCAAGCATGTTCGATTGTACTATTATTGAGGTCTTCCATAAAGGTTCGATGGGAAGAAAATATAAAAAAGATTGTTATCTTCGATGACGTGTTTGTAGTGTTTAAGGAAGAGTAATGGTTTTTTAAAATATAAAAGTTCACTTTATATATATATACACTATTAATGTTTATTTGTGTTGATTTTATATGTTATAAAGTATTAATATTTGTACACTATTAATGTTTATTTAGGTTGATTTTATATGTTAGAAAGTATTAATATTTGTATAAATAATTTAAATTATTATTTACAAATATTTTATGGTGGTGATGATGATGGTAGTTAATGTTTACAGAGATCAATTTTGATTTAGCAAATTTTAAAAGAAAGATCACTTAGTTTGTTGTAAAACTTTATTTCTATGCTTAAAAAGCTTAGAAAGAAGTGTTCTTGGGTTGCCATAGTTTTGACATGTAAGAATGTTAGGGAGGTTTGTATTGTAGCAAAGATTATGAAACTACGATCTAATGTGGGCGTATGCAAGGCATTCTAAAAAAAAGTGACTGTCATCCTCAACATTCGTAATCTCACAGAGATGGCAAATCCTTTCCACCCACGATGTTTTAGGAATTGTCCACCATCTTGTTTCACTATGAGGCTTATGAGAGTTTGTTCTAATCTTGGCTATATTCTTCGAACTAGTTAAAACAAAGAGATAATTTTGATCTTTCAAATTAGGGTTAATGATCTCCTTACAATATCTTAATTTTCTTTTAACAGATAATTCTTTCTGACCCTACATTTTCTATTTAAACTTAGATGTGATAATATTTTTAATGTTATTGATATCTTGCAAAGTGACATTTTCGTCAATCTCCCAATGGTTTAACCAAGCCCTCGCATCTTTATACCAACCTCTCTTGAGACGAAGGTGGCCTTGACTGGATTTTAAAGCAATTTTAGGAAGTCTATGGTCTCCCATGTTATTTATCTTATGCTTGTACATAAGGTACCTAGTCATAGCTATTATCTCATTGGGGGGGAACCCATTTCTAGAAGGAGAATGTGGTAGGGTGTATTGCTTTTAATTTTTAGGTTACATTATGAAACACTTATGGATTTTCTTGATATTTCTCCACGATTCTCTAGAGATGTTGCAACCCCGGACTTCACAATCGTACAAGATAACAGGAGTAGCAAGAGTTTCAAAAATAAACCTTTTTTTATCCCACGTCACAAGGTTTGTTGAATTACAAATGTTTTCAAGACCAAAATAAGCTCTCAACCCTCCATTAATCCTTTTCTTAATGGTATAGTCCCAGTTGAGCTTGTGATGAATATCAATTATGAGATATTTGTAAGAAGACACTTCTTCCAAGTTGCTATTGTTATATACAAAATTAGCGTAAGTGACCTTCTTGGACTTGATAATCATAACTCTTTTTTTTGTCGGCGTTAACAATCATAACCATATTAGAGCAAAAATCCTTGAGAATTCTTAATTGCTTATCAAGATCAAAGGGGCACCTTGCCTGCTCATGGGGGGTAGAGCAAGTGGTAAATTTGAAAAGTTGTAAATGGAAGGTCTCATGTTCAAATCCCCCAAACTTACCCGTGTGACACGGTTCGGGCCCTGTGGATGCACCTAGGGTTATAGTGGTAGCGATATTGGATCCCTGGACCCCATGTCACGCGAGTACCAGGCCAATCCCTAGTTTTCGATTCCCTTAGTACAAAAAAAAAGGGACACCTTGCCATAAGAATGATATCATCAACATAGAGAAGGAGAATGATAAGTATTCCAGCTAAGGTCGTGCCAGCATTACCTTCTTCTTCTGAGCAACCTTCTAGCTTATCAATGTATATGTTGAAAAGGGTAGGGGAGAGGGGGAAACCTTGATTAACTCTAATATTACGATTAATATTTTTCAACTATCCCTCGATGCTCTTAAATTTTGCAATGACAATCTCGCACAACCTTATCGCAACAACTCTCAACTCAAAAGGAACATTTAACTCTTCTAATATATTCCACAAGTTATTTCTAAGCATCGTATCGAAAGCTTTCCTAAAGTCCACAAAGCAACAAAAGAGATTGGATTTACTATTACGAAATTCCTCTGCAATGATCATAAGTGTAACAAGGTGGTTCGTGGTAGAGTGATGTCTTTTAAACCCTGTATGGCCTTTAGCCTGCTTGCCTTCACTTTCTAGCCATACACTGATTTTCTTTTATAAAATGATACCGCAAAGCTTGGCTAAGAGATGACTAATCATAATGGTATGATAACTAGAGGGGTTATCTTCATCATAACTTTTAAAGATATGAATATTGAGGCTCTGAGTCCAAGGATTAGGGAAACCTTGCTTGACCACTACATTGAATAGTTTGTGGATGTGAGGAATGAGGATCGGCCCCCTAATTTTTAAGATTTCTTCTTGGTATCCTTCAATGCCATTATATTTTCCATTTGCAAGGCACTTAACCCCAAAATCAACGTCTTCTAGGAGAAAAATTCTTCCGCTGTAAGGAGGGTTTCAATGTTATCATTAACATCCAGGGATTCATAAAGCTTTTTAAGATAGACATTCTAATCTTCCAAAGAAATCCTATTATTATCTTTAATTTTACTAGTTAGAATTTGCCTCCATAATTTCTTAGGAGCTACCTTAGAGAGGTGTAAAATAATTTCCTTATTTTTATTATTTATATAATGTTTTATTTATTTTTAATTAGGGCTTTGTATTTACTTATCTTGACAATTTTTAGAGACTCATCGATAGCTTCTTTGATGGCTCTTCTTTCATTTTTACAATCTTTATTATACCAAGGGTTGGCCCTTCGATTTTTCGTTTTACTCAAAAATTCGATGGAGAACTTGTAAATGGAAGATGAGAGGACCGTAGTAAAATTATGATAGAGGTCTTCTATATTGTTTGTACTTGATAGAGGAAACAAGTCATTCTTTAACTCATTTATGAAAATAGCATCCTTATTTCTATCATATATCATTTTTTTTATTGTGAGAATTTTATTTTGTGGGATCTCTATGCATGGCAAAATTGAGGGTTACAATTAGAGGTCTATGATTTGAGCCAGGTTCTTGGTCATTTAAAATGTCCAAATTTATCATTCTATTGTATAAAGGGATATTATATATGACGTAATCCACCACACTGCTACCAAGCCCATGAATACAAGTCATTTGGCTACAATTTGGCCATTTCATTAGATCGTTACAAATTATAAGATCTGGAGCACTACAGAGCTTGACTAATTCGGAGCTGAAACAAATTTTCATGTAGATCTGTAGAACTTCTTTTGTACTGGCAATCTAGAGCAGGGTCTTCATCCAACTGAAGAGGATTAGGGATGGAATATTTGCTTAGAAGAATTGCTTGTTTACTCAAAGGTCGAGCATTAAAGCCACCCATTAAGAGGACATTTCCTTCATTCCTTAGACTCGAAATATCAGTTTCTCAGCCATTGTAAGGGCAATTTTTATCTATATTGCTTTTCTTATGAAATTTAGAATTAATAGAGGCAAAATAACATATTGGTATGTAGGTGTTTTAAGCATTAATGTCTGAAATCTCTATCCAGATATATTGGTTGCGAGGGTATGTCTTATAGAGCTTAGCATGAGGGGTGATGTTTCCCTAATGTAGCATGCTACACCTCCAATTCCCCTATGATAGGATCGTTTGTTCCGAATCGACCATATGACAATTCCTCCTATGGTAGGAACCTTAGACTCCCCATGCTCCCAGGTTTCAACAAGAAGAATAATATCAATTTCACTTGGGATCCAACTTAACTCAGGGCCTTTGTAATTCCATGGGAAGCCTTGAAAATTCAAAGAGAGGATCTAGATAATTTGAGTTGCTATTTATTATTATATTTTTTGGTTTTTGTCTCGAATAACAACTTTTCTATTTCTAATTAATGTCCATTTTCTTTCCTTCGTAGCTTCTTTTACCTTTTGAACCTCCTTTCTTAATACCGTTTGATTTTATGAAATGAGATCTTCATTTATGACTAGAGGTTTTTCTTAGTATGCCAAACTTATGGTCATTAGAGCTAACTTTGACCTAGATCAACCTTTATTTATTTCAATTAATTTATCTGTCCTTTTTGCTTTTGTGAGACAGGTTGTTTCAATTTGTAGGCTATTATGTAGTTTTGCATTGACTACTGCTAGCGTATCCTCTCATGCCTCTCTTTTTAAACCGAAAATTACGAGGTTCAAGGCTCGTTTGTTGCACTCATGTTCTAACTCTAACAACTTATTCATTTTCTCCTTAATATGTTTGATATCTAATTGACCTTCTAGATTATTTAGGGTCATATTTTTATTTACTTTTTCTTGTAGCTCTTTAATCGTGTCCTTCAATTTAAGCTTATGATGTATCAACATCTCTTTGTTGGGTTGATTGTTTGGTTTCTTGGCTTTGTTTTTCCATTATCTGTAATATAGTCTCCGTTATCTCGATCTTATTCTCCATCACTTTTATCTTATTGTCTATTCGTTTTTTAATCTTGTCTTCAAAGGATGAAAATTTATTATCGATCATGGCAACAAGTTTATTTTCCAACATGGTTGAAAATTTATTATCGAGCATGGAAGCAAAATTATTTTCAACCATGGATTCTAACGCTATTTGAATTTTAGCATCTCTTTCTTCTCTACTTTTCTCTAATAATTCTATACGATCACCGAGGCCTTGTAGGGTAGTTGTGCTAGGTTTCCCTTTCATCGTTCTTGGTATATGTGATGAATTGTTCACACACACATATTCCTTGAATAAGTCACAGGGAAACCCTTAGGTACTTCCCCTCATTTTGAAGATGGAAACCAAGGTAAACCGTTCGGGAGCAATTATGCGCACCCTAACCCAATGGCGACATCAAGTGAGGCCTCCTAATATATTTGCTATCAACAACCAACTGGGGGATTTTACCCCGAGGCCTCCCGTATGCAAGAACAACTCTCAACCACTTGAGTTAACCCACAGGACTCATATATGTGTGTATGTGAATGCAAATAAAAAAGGATGAAGAAAGGAACTTGTGCACCTAATTTGTAGTTTGTTGTAAAAATGATCAAAATATTTGTGTGCCTTAGGTATTCGTAGATTGCTTTAACTTTTCCCTAAATCAATAGACTTACAGTGCTTGAATTAAATTTGAGTAAGAGTGCCTCATGTCGCTTGGAATTGACTGCTCACCTTATCATTTGCCAAAGAAACACGATGAAGAATCACTATGGAAACCCTCAAATCATTGCGGGAATAACCTTTTAGCTGCGCTCCCTTAGATTGCTAATGAGCCTAGCTCAAGAGGATCTCTTGAAAGCTTAATTTGCAAATGCTTAGATCGCCATATTGATCCACATCATCGTTTCAGGTGTAAATGCTCAAATCGCCATATTACCTCCATATCGTTATTTCAGGCGCAAATGCTTAGAATCCCTAGACTAGGTCACAGGTTCATAGAATCAAAGGTTCAAAAGCTTAGGTCACCGGTTCAAATGGAAGACCATATTGCAGGTAAGATCAATCGCCTCAGATTGCTAATGAAACCCTAGCTTGAGTGGCTCTCTTGAAAGTTCATACCATAGTAATTTATCTATAAACCAGATCACAGGTTCATGAGGTTTAGTTCAAAATGGCACACCAGATCACCTCATATTGCTAATGAAACACTAGCTCGAGCGACTCTCTTGAAAGCTCATATTCTTGGTGCCCTAGCCGCAGAGATCGGTTCACTGTGCTCGGAGATCGTTTTTCTTCATTTCACTATGCCCTAGCCGTGGAGATCGTTTCACTGTATCAAGTTTCAATGAGATCTCTGCCATAGCCCCAAAGATCGTTTCAATGTATCATTTCAATGACAGCGCTTTGCTTCAATGAGATGGTAGACCAGATCATCGTTTCAGGTGCCAGTGCTCATAAGCCCCAGACTTGATTGTTTTGCTTAAATAATTATAAAAATATTAGTATTTAAAAACACATTAATCTTTATTATCATTTTTTAAAGACAATTTGTTAATTAACAACTTAATTTAATGTTTCCATAATGTATTAATAATATACTCTAAAAACTTACTTTCTTGTGTTAATTTTCTTGAGAAGGGTAGGACATTTTGCTATCAATTTTTTGGATTAGGAACATGTATTAAGGGAATTAGTATGAGGTTTTAATTGGCTAGCCTTGTTTCCATTTTTGGCAGGCTAACCAACGAAACTCGTGATTTATAACTCTGCTATTCCAGCTTTAAAAAAATCAATATTGTTAATTACATGTAGGAAATTTAATCAAGTCCTTGTTAATTACATGTAGGAAATTTAATCAAGTCCATAAGTTAGGTACTTCTATCATATTTTTTATATTTGTGAGCTTCAATAAATGTCACCATCCCCTTTACAGATAATAATGGAAAAAATATAATCTAAAAACATAATTTAACATCCACATTCTAATATCTTTATAACATATTTATAACATAATATAAAGAAATCATTAAAAAGTTCCAATAAATAGATTATTTGTTAGTCTCATTAGTACTTTCAAAGCAGGTACTATGACGCCTCTTACTTGAGGCACATTGGGTGGTGGCTAAGGCCCCACAGTTGTCGGGATCTATTCCAAGGATTCTTATGGAGAGGTCCTTGTTTCCGAGGGGGTGGAATATCATGGCCTGCTATAAAAAATAAAAATAAAAATATTAATTTGTTCACTCGCTGAGTTTTATGCAAGGTTTAATAAAAAAAATTATTAACATATATTGCTTGGAAAATAAAGTTTTTTCCTAATGTTCTAACTTGGTCATTCTAATTTATCGTTCATTTAAATATCATGATGGTTTGTTAGGATATTTTAGTTTTATTTGTGGAAATCACAAAATAGATTTTAAAAATTTACAATATAAATCATACAAGATACATGTTATTGTTAAATATTAAATGAAAACAATTTTCATTTATTGTCAAAATTTATGGAGATTAAATGTGTTGTAGTTTTTTACCTAAATTCAAGTGCCTTCAGCCAGGAGCACACCCTCCCCAATCCCCCATGACTCTCATCAACAGAATAGGTGGTCGTGGGGATGATCCATGTGTATTGGGTCTAGCTGGGGATTGTTATACAATGTTTAGCATTCATGGAAGATGTTTAAACTCGCAACAAACTTGGGCTTGGTTCCAGTGGAGGCAGCATAAAGAAATTACCTAACCATGAGAGATCATGCTTGATCAACCATGGTGACTCCTGGTGCACTAATGCTTGGAAGGTACACCAATCATTAGAGGATCCATGAGCACGACTGTGGGGATGAAGGAATGATGGGAGAAGATCGGGAGGATGGAGCCATCCTCAGCGGTGACTAGTATGAAGTGAATTTGGTGGCCTGCAAACCCAATACCAAAGTTATATGGATTCCTCTGTTGGTAGTAGGAGTTGAGGTGGCTAGTATTGGCAAATTATGTTGGATTTTAGGATCGACGAAGCTCTGGGCTTCTTGTTTTGCTCAATATATCGTTGGTAAAGACACCCTATCAAAGCTACAGATGGTCTAGTCCCTTTGCAACATGGGTCCTAGTTAGAGAGCTAGATGTCGTGGGGGTGAGGGGTAAGAACCGACCGATAGGTGGTGCTAAGGATCCGAGTCAATCCTTCAACGATAATGTTCCCTAGCATATCGAGTAGGCCATAGAAGCCATGGAAGCTTTGTCCATCGAGGAGTAGGAATAAGATTCAGAGCAATAGGAAGCAATCAACCCATATTGGACAGTCAATAAAATTTTAGGTCATGTTGTAATTGAAAAGCAATTCTTTTAGGTCGAGACTCTTGAAGTGATAAGAAGGATTGTAAAGACACCCTGTCAAATCTATGGACACTCTAGTCCCTTTGCAACATGGGCCCTAGTTAGAGAGCTAGATGTCGTGGGGGTCAAGGGTAGGAATCGACAGATAAGCAGAGCTGAGCATCTAAGTCAATCCTTCAAGGAAATGTTCCCTATCATATCGAGTAGGTCATAGAGGCCATGGAAGCTTTGTCCTTTGAGGAGTAGGTACAATATTTAGAGCGACAAGAAGTAATCAACCCATATTGGACAGTCAAGGACATTTTAGGTCATGTTGTAATTGAAAAGGGATTCTTTCATGCCGAGACTCTTAAAGTGATAAGAATGATTCGAGATGACTTGGATTGGATTCAGGGACATTTGGATGACCTTGCTGAAGCAACCAACTCCCCATACAAGATGGAAACTTACGAAGGTGAGAGCCTGTGGGAAAATCTCATCCTAATTTCTTCGAACGAGATTGTGCAAGGACAATACCGATAGTTTATGTTTTTGCTTGTTTTTAGATTTTAGTTAGATTTTGGTTCATTTTGCTTAATGGTCTTCAAAGCTTTATTTGTGTTTGTTTGTTTGAACCTTGTTTCCCTCTATAGGGAAAGTTTTAAAACATTTTTATTTAGATCCTATGTTGCTTGCAATAACTCTGTCAAACTCTATTCTGGCCTAGTTTCACTCTCATGGGTAAGCTTTGCGCTATTTTATTTTTGTTGTTAAAGATTGGCCTCTTAATCCAGATTGACCTAATGCTATTGGTTGGCCTGGTTTCCTAGGTGGCGGGACAACCACAATGTTTTTTGTACATTATGTAATTTCATAGTCACTAGAAGGTATTTCATCTTGCTTAAAAAAATGTGTTGTAGTTTTTTAAATGTCCGTCGTTTCGAGTGGACACTCCATCCATCGTCATAGAACCGAGAAGCTATAAAGATAAAAAGAACGAGCCAACGAGAATAGATAGATGAATACATTAGCCATTAAGGGTAAATGGGAGAAAATTAGTCATTGAGGGTAATTAGGAGAAAATTAGACATTGAAATTATGAAATTAAAAATGTAAAACTGTTGGAATATTTTTAATACTAAGAAGGGGGGTTGAATCAGTATTAACACAGTTATGAACAATTTTTATCTTCTTAACTGATTAATCTTGAACTTCAATTATGAATCCACCATAAATAAAACATCCTTCCACATATGTGCAAAAACACAGAACACACTAAATTTTTACGTGGAAACCCAAACAGGAGAAAACTACGAAATGTTATTTTATAATAAAAGATTACATTCGAGGAAGCACCAACTTCCTAAGTTCTCTAGCATCAATTGGAAGGAGGCACCAACCCCTTGGTTTTACAGGCACTGGACTAAATGAAGCATCAACTCCCTGATTTACCAGCACCAACTGGAAGGAGGCTAAGATCCCCTCCTCCTTGCTCCGTCCTGCCGCCCTAATATATAAGAATAAGATATTGCATTGCTTTACTTTTGATGCATAACAACTTATGATAATATGCTCTTCTTTATATTATGTGCACCTTCTACAACCTTGGGATATTACAACTGCAGTTCTGTATCATAAACTTCACTTGAACACTTCACACCTTTACAATTGAATTCACACTCCACGAACTATGTGCTACATACTCAACCTCTACAGTCTGCACTAAGATTCTGTATGTCGTTCTGTTTCTGTGCTACTGCACTTCAACTGATACTGTGCATCTACTGATATCCCGTTGTTCTGACTCTGCACATCAGTATCAGATGGAACTACGTATTTTCTGAAATGTGTTTGTTCTGTCTTGTTGCAATGGTATTTAGACAATCTGCGACCTTATGTGCATCATATGATTTGTCCTTTCTGTTTAACACACTTGTCTCAGATCATCCTTATCACACTACGCATCTCTCTCTGTGTTGCAATTATGTCTTTGCGCATCATATAAACTTCTTCACTTTGTGCATCACAAGATATACTTCAAATCTGTCTCTACAAGCCTTCTGTCTTAGATCATTTGTGACTGTCTACGTTACTGTCATTCAGTCTTCACGTACTTGTGCATCTTCTATAATTCTGCCTTTCTATCATCGCGCAACCGTCATAGATTCACAACATCATTCTGTGCCCATCAGCTATTCCATTACTCAGCTTGTGCGCACTCGATTCTCTGCTAGATCATCTTGTTCTAGTTCCAAGATCCCTTGATGCCCCAAGTATTAGAAGTTTGATAAATCTGTACCTTCCAGCTTTCCACTTCAAAGTATACTTCAATATAACCTAAAATCTCCAACTTGCTCCTTATTTATACTTGTCTTGCCCGTATTGTATGTCCACAAGTTAGTTGTGGCTTTCCTCCTTCTTTGCTTCACGGTTCATGCTTCCACCACCTGTCATGTTCTGCACCACTTGAGATGTCATCTCTTATGGGTCTTGCGCATACTCGGTCCTCTGCCCAATGGGAATTGCACCCTTGCGATGTGGTCTTGCGCCCTTGATGTATCATTGCTTGTGGGACTTGTGCACTTGACATCTTCAACCGCTACTACCTTCTCGGTGTTTGTGCACACTTCAAAAACTGAATGATTCTTCTGATTGTCAAGTCTTGCGTGCTTCCAGGATTTTCATAAGTTTTCGACCACTTCTTATTCCAAGTTGCTTGCGCACTCTCTGAACCTTGTCCAATCAACTCTTTGGCTCACTTGTGCACTCTTGAACTTTTTTCCAACCAACTCTTTAGTTTTTACCTTGAAGGAGTATGACTGGTTCGACTTGAGACCTCCACTTGTACCATATTTATTCAAACTGGATGCACTTCTGGATATACTTCTTCATACTGTAATCCATATACTTCTTTAAACAGTCTTTCATATGCTTCTTTAAAATGACACATAAATATACTTCTTCAAAGTGGATTCCATATATTTCTTCAAACTGGCACATGAATACTGAATCCTCTATGACATTAGTTGACATCAATGACAACCAAAGTTCAACAATGTTCCCCTTGGGCATTGATGTCAACACCTTATGAAGCTATGCATAATCATCTCCTGAACTTTGTATGCTTCATCTGTGCCTGTCGAAGTACTTGCCCTGTGTGTAGTCCCCCTGTGTTCTTTTCCAGTTTGAGCCTTTGACATCTGCGCATTATGATGTTAATGCTTTTTCTGCTTTCCATTACTTTTGCGCGGATCGCCCGCTTATGATCATTCTCATAATGTTGTTGCATGCTTCATGATCGGATTCATGCCCTTTCTTCTCCTTTGACATCAATGGAAAGGAGGTTCCTTTACTGTGCAATTATTGGCTCTCCTTTCTTCTGTTTTGCACGTGGATTCATTCATCTGCTTACTGGGATAACCCCCCTATCTCCATGCTTCATTCTTTTACTGAAGTTTTTGCGCTAATACCTTGCAATCTATACTATGATTTCATAGCCATTTTAGATGCTCCCCTTGTACAGTTTCTATATTCCTTCTTATCTTGATCTTCTGTTCCTGTCACAACAGTTCATAATACTTCATCATTCATTGCACAAATCTTCATGCAATCTTCTTGTTGTGCCAACTATGCAATACCAAATTCCAGTTGCTTTTTTTTTCATTGTATTTTCCAGTCAATTTCTTTTTTGCATCTGAATGTTCCTTAAGTCGCATTTACTGCACTATGACTACCTTTGTTACCTTTTTTTACGTCACATGCCTTTCCACGACAATCAAATATTTGACACGTTTTTCCACCTATTAGCCAGCTCGAAAATAAAATGATATGACAATCAATTCGTCTGGAAACTTTGACCTGTCACATTCGTAATTGAACCTTTTGGGCCACATCATTTCAGTCACACAGAACAATGAATTAGATTTCTGCTTTTTGTACTTTTTCCCAAATTCATTAACTCATGCATTTACTTTTGGAGACTCCATGACCATCTTTGGATCGCGCAGACTTGAATGTGATATACTACACATCTCTTCAACTTAATTTCACGCGTGCAAAAACTACCATCCGATTCTATAATAGAGTTGCGAAATTCCTGGTTCATCACCTTTGTTCTTCTGCCATCTTGCTTTGTGTCACATTGCCTCATAGTCTTTCATCTTCTTTGGTAATGGCTTCCTTCTTCAAGAAGTTCAATGATTATCTTGACAATGTGCGCCTTGTTGTTCAGTCGCAGCAATCAGAGTTTACTCGTATAAGAATCGCCATGGGAATTTGGTAGGGCCAACTAAAGGAGTCTGAATTTTATCATCTTTATTCTTAGTCGCAGGTGAACCTTATCCACACAGAAGGATTGACTAATCTGAGCAAACTGGTCGAATTCTTAGAGCATCAACAACAAGGA
The DNA here is from genome assembly GCA_027924585.1 of Larix kaempferi. Taxonomy (NCBI): domain Eukaryota; kingdom Viridiplantae; phylum Streptophyta; class Pinopsida; order Pinales; family Pinaceae; genus Larix; species Larix kaempferi. The sequence continues at coordinate 16,222,366 of BSBM01000017.1, read as the reverse complement.
ATTCTTGATGAACTGAATTCAATTCGGGATGAGCAATATGTTGAACAACCGTTGTCTGAAACTTTGCAGCTTTATCCCTTGCGTCCAACTTCTGGGTATAACGAGTTGGTTCCGAAGGATTTGGGGCTTCGTCTCGAACAACAACCAGACATGGAGTTAGACCTTCAATTGCGGCTTTGAATTTGGCTTATCACGGCCTTAATTGTTTTCTTGAACTCGCCTTTTGGCCTCAGAATGATGTCTCTTTTGTTCTTCAATTATGTTCTCATTCAACAGAAGACTCATGCATTTTGTAAAAGCACAAATTTTGAATATAATATAATATGTTCATGTATCTGTGCAAACTCATTTGTGTTCTTTTAGAAATGCTCATTTGAACTTTTCTTCATCTTGTAATGTGTATGTGGGAATTAATTATAATCATATCACATCAACTAAATGAATACACGTATCTTTTCTCATCAATAATACTGAAGATATTTTTCTGCAACAATCTAACTTGACACATATAACTTTTGCAACATTATCATTTATGCGACAAACACCTTTAATCTATAACCTTCACTAACATACTCCCTGAATTCTTAATATGCATCATGTTGAATTCAAGGGTCTCACTCAATCTCTTGGATATCAGCAAGAGGGGCAACAATTAGTTGTTGCTTTGGATGTACTAGGATTGTCAGATTCTTTTGCGCATTTTTTAGGAGATTTCCTTACCCAAGTTTTCATGTGCACACTTCCATTCTGATTTTGCGCATGATTGTCTCCTCTTTCGGTCCTTGTATTGCGATATCTATTAGGTATAATATATTAATCTAGACAATTCACTATTTTTTTACAATAAATAACCTTGTGTGCAAAGCCATCGCAAGCATAAAATCTCATAGTTTGACAGTACTTAGCAATATGACCAATAAAATTGCACCTTGCACACTTCATTCTATTAGTCCTTCTTCAAGTAGTCTAATAGAAAGAGTTGTAATCATTGAAGGAATTTTCATACCTAAAAGACTTCACTTAATTTGAACGATGTTCACTATTGCAGAGATTCCTAGATGTTCTTTCATTACCAAGTCTTGACTTATCTTCTAGTGATATCTGATCGTTCATAATTTTGTTCAGAATTGACGTGTTGCCTTTGAACTTGTTCTTCACTTCATCTTCAAGACCAATCTTGTCACTTCCTGGATGTGCACAATTTGGAGTATCACTTATGATGTGATCTTGGACTTGTTTCTTTCCCTTTATCTCGATCAACTTGTCTTCTAGGTGAGAGATCTCTCTATCCTTTAGTTCAATCTGACTTGTCAACATCTTATTTTTCTGTGCTAACTCTTCCAAAGATACCTTCAATATAGATTTCTCTTCTTCAATCACTTTGACTTTGTCGATTGTGCAATTCAATTATTTTTCATAGCTCATCACTTTTTCACAGACTTGTTTATCAAGAGACTCTTGAACCACTTTAGATTGCTTGATCTGTTCTTCATACTTTGACAGTTGATGCTACAAGAGTTAATTCTTCTTTCTTGACTTCTTCAATTCATCTAAGGCACTAACCAGTTCACCTTTCCAATCAACATCTGCAACTTCTTCTTCTCTAGATTGATTATCAGATTTAATTTTTGCGATAGGTTTTCAAGGTGTATTGAAGGACCCACTAAAGAAGTACTTATCCAGTGATCCTGGTTTGCTTTGCACAACTGGTGTATTCTTCTTGATTGGCGGGCAACTCTTCTTTTCATCACTGCTTTCTTCTTCCACAAAAGCCAGTAAATAGTACCTATTTTAGATTCTTTTCATAGTCACTTCCTTCAGACACATCGATGTTTTCCTTGGTATATAAACTCTTCCTCTGCTTTGGAACCTTCTTTCTAGTATCTGGTTTGTCCTGAGTGCGCGCCGTTCTTCGTTCATGGGAATTGGCTTCTTCCTCGCTATTGATATATCCATCTTCCCTGTATGGACACTGAGAATAAAAATGGCCTATTCCACCACATTTGAAACATTTGAAAGGTATTTTTTGTTTATACTTACCACGTCCTCTTTTCAACTTCCTCACGGAGTTTGGATCCTCTTCATTTGATTCATTACAAGAGTCCTTGTCATGCTCATGCTTAGGATTTCCAATGGATTTAAAGGCCACTTCTTTTCTAATGCAAGGATTTTCTTTCTCAGTTGTCATCTCATATGGAGTCAAGATCCCCTGAAGATTGTCCTTTTTCAATTCTGCAATATTGGCTCTATCTTCTAACATGGATGCCTTTGCATCAATTCTTGAAGGTAGAGTTCTCAACATCTTTCGTACTACTGATTCTTCTTCTAGAGTAACTCCAAGACTCTCGATAGCATTAACTATCTCATCAACTCGCAAGAAGTAAGAGGCAATATTCTCTTCATCTTTCATTTTCAAGGATTCATATAATCCAGAGTAATGATGCAACTTTGCCTTCCTTACTTTCTCGTCACCTTCATAGACACCTCTGATCTTATCCCATACATCCTTGGTTAAGGCGCAATGCATGACCTTAATAAATTAAATATTCGTTAACCCCCATAGCAGTGCGTTTCTGGCTCTTCCATTGCACTCGTATAGTCTCTTCTCAGTTGGTTCAACTAGTGCGACTACTGGTACATTATAACCATCCACAACGGACTGCCAGACATCAACTCCAAGAGATTGCAAATACACTTCCGTCCTAACCTTCCAGAAAGTATAGTTGGTACCATCAAACCTTGGTGCTATGTTGTTGGAGATACCTTCCTGCTTGTCCATTTCCTTGCACGGGTCTATCTTCTAGATGTTAAGTTGTTACCGAAGACACACATTTTGATACCAATTGTTGGAATCTATTTAATATTGAGAGGGGGGGGGTGAATCAGTATTAGCGCAGTTATGAACATTTTTTTTATCTTCTTAACTGATTAATCTTGAACTTTAATTATGCATCCACCGTAAATAAAAGATTCATCCACATATGCGCAAAAACACTGAACACACATAATTTTTACATGGAAACCCAAACGAGAGCAAACCATAGAATGATCTTTTATAATAAAATATTACATTCGAGGAAGCACCAACTTCCTAAGTTCTCCAACATCAAATGGAAGGAGGCATCGACCCCCTTGCTTTACAGGCACGAACTGAAGGAAGCACCAACTCCCTGATTTACCAGCACCAACTGGAATGAGTCTACGAACCCCTGCTCCTTGCCCCATCCTGCCGCCTTGATATATAAAAATAAGCTATTGCACTGGTTTACTTATGGTCCATGCACACTTCTGATAATCTGCTCTTCTTTTTACTATGCGCACCTTCTGCAACCTTGAGATATTGCAACTGTTGTTATGTGTCAAGAACTTCACTTGAACACTTCACACCTTTACAATTGACTTCGCACTCCACGAACTATGTGTTGCATACTCAACCTCTGCAATCAGTGCTCATATTTTGTATGTCGTTATGTTTCTGTGCTACTGCACTTCAACTGATATTTCCCATCTACGGATATCTTGTTGTTCTGACTTTGCACATCAGTATCAGATGGAACAACGCACCTTCTGAAATGTGTCTGTTATGTCTTGGTGCAACAATATTTAGACAATCCGCGGCCTTATGTGCATCATATGATTCGTCCTTTCTATTTAATGCACTTCTCTCAGATCATCCTTATCACAATGCACATCTTTCATTGTGTTGCAATTATGTCTTTGCGCATTAGATAAACTTCTTCCCTTTGCGCATCACACAATATACTCCAAATCTGTCTATGCGCTTATGTCTTAGATAATCTATGACTATCTGCGTGTTGTCTACAATATTGTCATTCAATCTTCGTGCACTTGTGCATATTCTGTAATTCTTCCCTTTTGACATCGCACAGCTGTCAGAGATTCACGACATCATTATGCGCACGTCAACTATTCCATTCATCTGCTTGTGCACACATGGCTCTCTACTAGATCATCCTGTTCTGGTTCCACGAGCCCTTGATTCCTCTACTACTAGAAGCTTGATAAGTTTGTATCTTCCATATTTCCACTTCAAATCATACTTCAAGCTTACCTCAAATCTCCAACTTGCTCCTTATTTATACTTGTCTTACATTGATTGTATGTCCACAAGTTGGTTGTGGCTTTCCTCCTTCTTTGCTTCACGGTTCATGCTTTCGCCACTTGTCATGTTCTGCGCCACTTGAGATGTCATCTCTTGTGGGTCTTACGCATATTCGGTTCTCTTCCTAGTGGGAATTGCACCCTTGCGGTGTGGTCTTGCGCCCTTGATGTATCATTCCTTGTGGGACTTGCGCACTTGACATCTTCAACCGCTATTACCTCCTTGGTGTCTGTGCGCATTTCAATAACTGAAAGATTCTTTCGATTGGTGAGTCTTGCGCGCTTCCAGGATTTACATAATTGTTTAACCACTTCTTGTTCTAAGCTGCTTGCGCACTCCCCAATACTTGTCCAATCAACTCTTTGGCTTTCTTGCACACTCCCGAACTTTTTTCCAACCAACACTTTAGCTTTTACCTTGAAGGAGTATGACTAGGTGGACTTGAGACCTGCACCTGTACCATATTTCTTCAGACTGGATGCACTTCTGGTTATACTTCTTTATACTGGCATCCATATACTTCTTCAAATAGTCTTTCATGTGCTTCTTTAAACTGGCACATAAATATACTTCTTCAAAGTGGCTTCCATATATTTTTTCAAACCGACACATGAATACTGAATCCTCTTTGACATCAATTGACATCAATGGCAACCAAAGTTCAACAAAAACAAGTTTGACTTAACTATTGAAGATTCGATAATAAATTAAATTTAGTAGAATAGAGAATTAATGATTACAGTTAGAAGGGAAATGGGTAAAATTTTTAATTGAAAACAGGGTTAAACAATGGAGGAGAGAAAGAAAAAAAATGGAGGAAAAGAAAGAGTTTAAAAGGTTAGATGGAGAAGACAGATGGGATGTAGGGACCCCCATTTCAGGGTCCCCAAGAAAAGACTATCTATGTAATACTAACATCATATAAAAAATTTAAATCTTGAAAATCAAATATGAAACAGTAATAAAAATGTGTAAACTCAACTTGTACATAAAAATGGAACATTTTACCTGATACCGATGGTTGTAGGTTGTTGTAGCTCACATCCCTTGCCGCTTTGATCCAGTCATCTGAACTCTTGATTTACCAAAGACCTCTCGGTTGACCTCCCTACCATATCGGGGGTACTCTTCTTTCCCCCGAACCCCTGGGCATTTTGGGGTCGTAAGAACATACAATGAAATATTTTCGCGAGGATCACCCAATCCCAGGAAAGCTCAACCCAACTCACAAGAATCACAAGATAAATTCTCAATTACCGTGCCCGTCCAGCACTAGGGAGCAAGAGAGTCTTTTCTCCTTCTCCTCCCTTCTTTTATAGCAAAATTTTGCATGCCAAGTGTCTCCTCATGCACATATATTATTAAATTTAATAATTTCTTAATATTTATTCTCAAATTACATGTGTCTCTCTCTATCTTAAATGTGCACCTAAATCCCTAAATCAGTGGAGGGTAGGTGCAGTGGTGTCCACTAGAGTCCTGATTATGTTTTGCTCACTCAATAGTTTATTCAATGATCTTTTGATTAACTTCTAGTAGATGGAAACAATGTTTTCCACATTCTTTTCTCTTCCAATAATAAATAAAAAATAAAATCAAATTTATTCCTTTTATTTAAAATTCTATCTACTTCAAGTTTCTTCTTTTAAAAAAAAAGAAAAATAATAAAATATAATAAAAATGGAGTAGAATATTTCTTTCATTAATATTTCATTATAATGCAAATCTTCTTCTTTTTCACAAATAATAAAATAAAATAAAATATGTAATAAAGTATTTCTTTTATCATGTTTCTTTAACTTATATGTGTAATTTCAATTTGTGCAATTTTAATGAATTCCTCTTGTTCCTGTCTGGGTACCCCTTCGGCAGGCCCTTCCGACAATTCCATTTCTTTCTTCTTATTCTTGTCTAGGTACCTCTTCGGCGGTACCTTCCGACAATTCCTTTTCTTTCTTCTTGTGAGGAGAACTGTGTAGTGATCATGGAGTCATTATCGTGATCTCTCGAATACACTTCTTGGAGACTAAGGGCTGCTGAGGGATAAGGTTCTCCTTTTCGCGCGCCCCTCAACTCTCGTATGCAACCAAGTCGGTATGGCCTCGCCCGTACGACACACGCTTCCCTGGGCCAACTCGCAAGCTTCCAGCCCGTGCGTGGAGTTCTGATTTAGGGTCGATAGTCTATCGTTGTACCCCTATGTGTTCTTTCCGTTCTTACGACCCCTATAATTCCATTGTGGGTCAGTCGGTAAATCGACTTACCTGCCTATACACACACACACTCAAGCACATATTAAATAATGTTGCACTATCAAATCATTTCATCGTTCATCATCATAATATCTCAGTCAATCGAGTATCTCTATTTCATTCAATCATTTTTATTTCGTAATTTCTCAATCTAGCATATATCATCTAATCACTTTGGTTTCCTAGTTTCTCAGTCATTCGAGCATATATTTCATTTAATCATCTCTATTTCATAATTCTCAATTCAACATATCTATCATTCATCATTCTATCTCAGTCAGTCGAGCATATCTATCATTCATCATTCTATCTCAGTCAGTCGAGCATTCATCATTCTATATAACATTCAGTCATCATTCATTTCATAAATTCGCTAATCATTTAACCAGAGCATTCATTATTAAGTAAGGTATCAATTTCTATAAGTGTCGTTCATTGCGTCGTTATGCAAATCATCATGCGTTCTTCAGTCGTTCAAGCATTTTTACTATTCAAAGGACCAATTACTAAAGTTTATTCGGTCGAGTCACTTGGAAAGTGTCCTGAAGTCTACTGTCAGTCAATGTACCGAGGCGGGCATTACATACACCCCCTCTTATTAGAACTTCGTCCCGAAGTTAACTTTTGTTCTTGTAATTTCGATGATAGGCTTTTCTTTAGTTTCCCATAATCATCTCCTTGTCATTCTTTTATATTTTCCTCCAACAATCATTTCCATAAGCATTAGTGGTTCTAATCATTAGTTTTCTTTCCAACATGGTTCCAATACCTCCTTAGGAACTCAATCGTAGTTTCGTATAATATCAATCCGATAATACCTTCAATAATTGTGAGTCCGAACTAGATTTTCTATGTCTCTTATTCATTCACGAAGGTCTACGATGTCCAAATTTCAACAAGTTGCATTGCATCAAAATCCACCCAAGGAAGGTTTCAAATTTATTTGGTTATCTTCCCTTCAAGATAAGAAGGTAACCATCATAAAAAATTCGGTAAAATATAATCACGGTTTTCAACAAATCAGGAGAGACCTTCAAATAACTAGAATATTAAACAAAAAACACCTTATGCAATGCCTTCTTCCTATGTCTAGCAGTATATACAAAGAGGATCATCAATGCTTGATAACAAAACTCAATTTTACAATGTTTATATGATTCATCTTATACTACCCTCCTAATTTCTTCATGATTCCTATTAAGAATACTATTTATGTTGCACTTAACAAAATAAGTAATGTACTAATTTCCTTATATATCATTCCAAATAATTCATCATTCCCAGCTTAAGTATTTCACATCCATATTACTTTTGTTCCTTAATTGTGCCTCCGTTTCATTGATAAAAACAACTAAGTCAATTCGATCCACGTTGATCTGATTTTAACCGGATCTGATAGTCCAAGGCGATTGCGGAAGTCTGGATCCGACGGTCTAAAGTGTTGTGGAAGGATCATTGCGGAAGATTCATTATGGAGGAGTGATTGCAGAAGGAGACTACGAAAGGGTGATTGCGGAAAGCAGTTGCTGGAAGGTAGTTCCAGAGGACAACTGTGGAAGAGAGTTGCAGAAAGGAATTGCGGAAGGCACACTTGCTCGACGCTCCGCATTCAGGTGAGACCCGAAATTGTTATGAAATCCAGCTTACCGCCAGTTTGAATTCCGCCCTTCAACGACCGTTGCGGAAAAAAGACTTAACTGTTTTGCTAAGATTGGAATCACACTAATACTGGGGAAAGCGGGTTGGATTGGTCCTTCTGATCCCACCTGCATCACACCTACACAACAGGATGAGGACATCGATGAGGTTGAGGAGGTGCCTCAGTTTCAAAGACCCATCCTGCAACCCCTGCCATATAGTATATTTTTCCAGGAGGTGGTGGATCATTTATCTACATTGTTGGCCCAAAAGGGAGTGCACTTTGTTCAGGTCAACTAGATCCTATGGGACCCAAACCTCTCAACGATATGGAGGACCCTCCCATGTGATGTGATGTCATTGGTGCATCATATTGTCGGTGCGACCAACCTAGGACGGTGGTGAAGGAATTCTCATAACTCTTTAGATTCCATTGAAGAGTGTGGTGGTACTCCACCACCTCATCCTCCTCCTAGTGAAGCCGACCAACCACCACCTCATCCTTCTCGTCCTCCTCCTGGTGGAGCCAACTAACCACCATCTCCTCTTCCATCGATCGAACGACCTCCTTATCCTCCTCATTGAGCTTACCCACCACCATCTCCTACTCTACAAGTCAATCAACCTCCCTCTCCTTCTCACTGATTTGGCCCACCACCATCTCCTCCATAGGTCGATCGACCACCCTCTCCTCCTTACCTAGCTGACCCACCATGATCTCCTACTCCACAGGTCGATCAACCACCCTCTCCTTCTCACCAAGCCAACCCACCACTGTATCCTCCACTAGTCTATCGACCACCCTCTCCTCCACGCCAAGTAGAATGACCGCCATCTCCTTCTCACCCAGTCAACCCAATATCACCTCCTGCAACATTGGTTAGTTTGATTGATACGATAGCTGCATTGAGTCATATAGATATTCACTGAGAGATGTTTCAACTGTTTTTTTCTACATTTTTATCTAGTGGAGGTACTTATGCCTTTGGATTTACTGCTAGATGCACTGATGCCTTTGGATCCAATGGTCTACCCACTAGCTCATAGTAGTTATTGAACACATGTATATTTTTGACTTGGAGTTGTATATTTGACATATATTATGATTTTAATATTATTGTTCAGATATATTATGCTTGTTTCATATCACGTTTGATATTGCTGTTGATATATATCATGTTCATGTCGTTCATGTATATTTATGTTTTTTCAAGTTATGTTGATGTTGTTTCACTTATAAAATGTATTGTGTGTCATGATATAAATTAGAGATGCAATATAATGTTTGACTATAGTGAAGATCATTTAATGTCATTTTTCTGTATTAATTATTTAATGTCATATTTATACAATTAAAAAATAAACCATTTAACTATTTGTTTTAGAAATACAATTTTTATTTGATTTATTTAGATGTCTAACTTATTAAAGTTAGATTTTACTATGTTAATAGTTTATTTCAACAAAATTATTATTTTTATTAAAAATAGTTTAATGAAATTTATATATTAAATTATATTTATTTAAAAAGAAATAGTATGAATATAAGTGTGAATTAACGACGACTTTTTCAACATATAAGAAGTAATAGTAATTCGAACAAACAAATATCTATTGATTTACATATATATTTTGATGTGCCTAATCAATAAATGTATAAAGCAAATGTCTATGTTAATGTGTTTGAGTACTACTTAAATGATGTAACCAATATATTAAAATTCGTACAAATATAAACGACAAGGAATAGTACAATATATAACTATTTTTTTTTGTAAGGCTCATATCCACGAAATTTCGAATCGACGACCTTATGAAAGAAGTGGCTTAACAATACACCCATTCATAATCTATTCTTCAACCTATGAGAAATATATAAGTAAAACTTATAGTAGTACTAAAATTTATATAAAATTTTAAATCCTAAGTTATTTTTTGTTCATGTCTTAAATGTATGTATTTTTTAAGGTTGATTAGGCATGGATTTAATGTTGATTTAAAAGATTGTGTGGAACAATTATGAACAAATTTGTTTAAAATGATTGATTCAAAATTTGTTTTTTCACGAGGATATAGTATGATTCTTTCATGATGAAGGTGCCATTACTTTTGTGCCCTTGCCAAATTTAATCCATGCCTTCTAAAATAATAAACACTATTTATCTAAAAATATTTACAAAATTTAAAATCAATATTAATTTAGCTTATAATTCATATCTTTATTAATATTTGTTAATTTAATATTTAAATTTTTAATGTTAGATTACATCTTCTTTTCTTCATTGATATTTAATCCATTAATATCAAATATCATTAACTTATTAACCTTTTAATTCATTCACCATATTTTATCACTAAGTTACTAAACTCTAACTCTTAACACATTAATCCTCTAAATCTAAGTTAAACACGAGTCATTAACCCATGTAATGAAATGGTTGAATCATATTTTGCGAATAAAATGGTTAACCCAAAATAACCCTAAACCCTAATTTACTAACCCCCTCACCATTGAAAAACTAACACATCCTCTAACTATTGATGTGCTAACTCACAAACCTTTAATCATTACCAACCAACTCACTAATGTGCCATAACCACTAGCCCTTTAACTTCCTAACTATTATGGATGATGAAAGTGGAACATGATAAACTATTATCCATGATTGATGCTACTAACCCACCAATACATATAGCTATATAGCTATATTTATTTCACCAAGTGTATACTACAAAAGATTAGCGTTTTTTTTGAAGTAGCCTAAACTTTATACATTCATGAGATTTGGCTATACAATATTTTAACAAATTGTAATTTTTCATTGTTGAAATTGCATTTTTGGCTGCATAAATGGATTCAATGCCTTCAAATACTCTATTTCATTTGTATTGTGTAGTCCCATGAAATTGTATTTACAATTCTTGTCAATTTTTGACGAGATTTCATAGAAAAATGGTTTGAAAAATATGACATAAAAGGCCCAAATCTTAGCATGTTGACTACTACATTTTTTTTTCAATCTTTGTTGTTCACTACGCTTGTTTTAGATAAGTGAACTATGTAAAGATGGAGATGGGTTTCTCTTAAATAAAATATTTTATTCCAGATTTAATTAAAATTAAGATTCACCATATTCTTATAAAATATTTGAAATGTGTTGGTGTAATTCAATATAATGGTCCTTTTCTTCTAGGATAAATATTGAAAAAAAGTGTAAAGAATGATCAATGATGTGTAGCGAGTGATGAAATTATTTAAAGTGCAACCATTTCCTAAGTTTTTGTACCATAAACATTATTACATTCAAAGAGATTTGATCCATTTTAGAAGCTATAGATTGGAGAATAAGGTGGACCTAGTGTGTTAAGAGTTGTGACATAATGTTAAAATTGATAGCGTGTGACCTTTCAATTGACATAATGGTTATGGCATATTTTACTAACCAATTGTCTAGACTTTAACATGGATGATGACGTAAAGACTAATAAAATGGCTTGCCTAAATGGCCATGGTGCTATTTGCTAGTAAAATGGCCCCACCTAGGGGCATGCTATCCATGTATGTGATCTTCGATCTTGACTTATGACCAATACAACTTTTGTTAAGCAAAAGACCCATTACAAAGCATACTAACGTTGTGTGACCTGGTAGCTAAACCTAAATTACATGATAGCTTTCGCTAATGAAACAACCCCCTTGCAAAGACACATAAACTTACATGCGACTTCCCAATTTGATTTAATGTGAGGACTTTATATATAATTTCTTAGCTAATCAAAATCCCTTTGTGTAGAAACGTGTTAGCTTTGTGTGTGAACTTGCAATTCAAATTAATGACCACAATGGTTTATGTTTATCAATCCACTACCTTGCAAGGGTAAGGTATACAAATTTACATGTGACTTGGTCACTTAACTTAAGCTACGAGGCCACATACAACCCCTTCACTCAATTTAATGTTCATAACCCACTGCCTTGCAATGGTAGGGTATCAAACTTTACATGTGACCTCCTCACTTAACTTAAGGTTTGAAGGCCACATACAACCCCTTCACTCAATTAGTCCATAAATACTTTGGTTAATTAGAAGTATTCCTTGCTAAGGTATCTTTATGATGATATGTTATCCCTTTGAATTCACTGAATAACCATATTAACTTTATTTTAATTAAGCATCCCCTTTGCTCGTTACACCGATAGGTGTTTATATCTTAGAATTTGAGGTGAATTAACACATATGTTTTTTCTGGATTACAAGGATGAGACAAGTGTACTCTCCAGATGGATTTTATGTCAGTCATTTAAAATAAACAATTAAAAAAAAAACTAGTATACGAATTTAAATTACAGTGGTCGGTGAATAATGATAGGCCACAAGTCAACTACATGATTGTATGCCAAGAAACACCTTATCCATGCATGAACTAAGACTTATCCATGCATCAACTACTAGTTATTTTTGATATTCTTTTTTCTTTTATAATTGTTTATTTCCAATTTTGAACGATCGCCATAAAATATTGATAGTACACTTTTCCCATCCTTGTGCAAACTAGGAAAAACATAGGTGCTAGTCCAACTCAAATTCTAAGATATAAACAACTATTGGTGTAAATATTAAAAATAGCTGGTAGTTGATGCATGATAAATTGTAGCTAATATTAAAAATAACTCGTAGTTGATGCATGTAAAATGTAGCTAGTAGTTGATGCATGATAAATTGTAGCTAATATTAAAAATAACTCGTAGTTGATGCATGTAAAATGTAGCTAGTAGTTCATGCAGGGATAACTATGCATGGATAACTAGTAGTTGATGCATGCATAACTCCTAGCTAATGCATGGATAATGTGCTTCCTGGCAGACACTCATTTAACATGTAGGTGAGGCATAGACAACATGTGATTACAACTACCAATGGAGAACAGGTAATAGATAACTTATTTGTGACACTTAACTAGGTAGGTGAGGCATAGACTCCATGTCATTACAACTACACATGGAGAACAAGTAACATATAACTTATTTGTGATACTTAACATGTAACTTCAAAGTTCACTAAACTTTTCATATAACCTCCAGCTAATCTTATACTCGCACTGTGTAGACACAGCAAAAACACTTTCATAAGAAGTACGGCTGATCAATGTAATTTTGTTCTCCAAGGATGAAATACAATTACTATTTTTTTTTCTGGGAAAAAAAAAAAAACCTCCCGCCCGTCTTCGTATTAACCTCGTATTCGTATTAACCTCGTGGACTTTAAAATAATTTCTTTCTTTCTAACCTCCAAAGAGTAGATACGTCGCTTACGAATTGAATCAAATCCGAAAGGAACTTTACGGAGTTAGGTCACATTGAAATATATTCAAATCCGAAAGGAGTTTTCACGCTGAGAGAGTGGTCACTAAGACATTCAAATAACTGAAGGGGTTTTAAAGTGCAGCCGTCTGGTTATTTGGAATCCAAGACTGATTGACGAAGTGATTTTTGGTATAAACAACTATAATAGACTGGCGAAGTGAATTATTGGTAACTGAGCACATAACAGCTTTCAAACATGAAGACGCATGAAGAAGGGTTGGAGGTTAGAGAGGAAGAAATGGAGGAACAGTCGGCTTCCCATGGCTCATCTGAGACATTCAATAAAGCAGGTATGTTAAATAGCTGCCACTGAGATTGTATTTGTATTGATTTCATTTGTTTAGGGTTGCATTTTGTGATTTTACTTGTTTGGCAGTGGAACCAGGAGGAGATTTACTGGTTGGACTTTCTGAGGAGCTTGTGTTGACAGAAATCATTCCTCGATTATCTCGCGATTTACCGTGGGATGAACGACCCCTCTTAACAAATTTGAATCGATCGTGGGCTAAAGCTATGGCCGAGGATTACCCAGAGTATGACCGTGTTTACAACCCAGACGCTGTCCTCTCCTCCTGGGATTTCATTATAATCTCTCACGGTTTTTCATTTACCTACACACCTACCAGACTGTGGGTTTGGAGTCCCTTTGATGGAGAGCTAAGCAGCCTTCAGACACCTCCGGTCCCTAAGAAAACAACAAGTTGCGAAGTATCTGTGCGACGGTGACCGTTTATATGCGCTCACCCCCAACCGAGATAAGAAAGAAGCACAACGTACGACACTTGTACAATGTGTGGGTGTTTTATTTTAAATGTGGGAGAATATGTCTTCGCTTCCACTTATTTGGGAGACAGCTACACATGGCTGCGACAAGACCTTAATTCCTCAGCAGACGCAGGCGCTTGGAAACTGACAGGCATTGGAGAAAAGATAAACGATTTTAAATCGCAGTGGGAATCTATTGATGTTAACATGCGGCCTCCCAAGAACATGATAATAATACAGAGTAGTTTCCATCATTTATTGAGGTCAATCTAGTGAATAAGAACGGGGATGTTTTTAAAATTCTTTACATAAGAAATTCCGTTCGCCAAAGCTCTTTGGGCAATCGAGAGTATATCCTTCAAGACGGTAAGCTTAAAAGTATAAGTCCTGTGACTCGTATTTTCTTGTCTCCGGATCTGGATAGAAAGAGTGGTAGTGAGCACCCGATAACGGACGGATGGTGGGCTTTGCATATGTAAGGCCATGGTTGATGATGAGAAAACAAGAAGTGTGGAAGACGGGGAATGGGACGGTTTTATGGAAGATTGGACTTCAATTAACGTACGACAAGATTATGAAAGGACCGCCATCAAATTTTTTGGGCCAATATATCCATGGAGAGTGCAACACAAAACAAAATTAGATAGTGGCAGGGCCTACTTGGACGAGGAGACGCTAAGTGTTTTGTCACTAATCGATGTGGTGCACAACAGGCCTATATGTGCATATGACAAGTGCGAATATGGTTATTTAGAAAATGACTAGATGTTTTTTTTATTCTTGTACTGATCTCAATTGGCCTGGATCACTGGCACTCAAATAGCCCTGCTTTTACGGCGATTTGTTTTTTAGATTTGGTTATAAGAATAGGTGGAATCGTAATTCCATCTCATTTATTGCTGAACTATGTTATGGAACTGTGTCTCTATGGTTTTGACCCATTTTAAGACGACCACAATTTAGATATATTTTAATTCTTACACTCATTTCAATTTAGAGTTTTAGAGTTTGAGTTTTTCAAGATTTTATGTTAAGTTAAGAATCAAAATAAAGTTTTAATGAAATACAACATTTTTTTTACATCTTTGGATATTCAGACAGTATTAAGGTTTTTAAACTAGTTTCGATTAAGTATTTTTTGGCAGAAAGATAAACTCTCGGTTTTTTTGGTTCAGATATATAATCTTTTTAAGTAACAAATTGCAGTTTTTTCTTTTGGAAAAAAAGTTTCTATCTACATAAAAAAAATTGAACCATGATCAAATAATCATGGAAGAGATTCTTCATAGAAATTTTAATAAGTGTTTATATGAGTGTCCAATTCCCAAAATGACACCAAAAAATTATAGTGTGAGGGTTATAAGTCTAATGTATTAAGTGATTTTTTACTCTACAAAATAGAAAAAGGTCAATTAAAATGATAACATAAATGTGTTGGAGCAAGATGATATTGTTGAACCACACTATGCCGTTATGTAAGATTTGAAAAATGGTGAAGATTTAGACATGTAAATTTGCTATTGATAAGTTGTTCAACGCTCTTCTAAAGACTTTGGAAGTTCTTCAAACAAGGCAAACAAGGGAAGTGATATTAGTAGATGTAAAAATAAATTGTTGTTAGGAGAGTGTATATTTTGAGTAATATACAAACTTCATATTATATTTAGTGGGCATTAAACCAGCATAGATCCATCTTAAACCTGTATCTATTAAGTATCAAGTATCGAGAGGGATCCAATTTCTTGAGGTGTATTTCTTTTTTTAAATTTAAACTCAAGAAATTTGATCTCTCTTGATTGATAGATCCGGATTTAAGTTTTAAGTTTTTATTTTATAAACGAACATTTATATTTTAATTACTTTTCATAATATTTTATTTTATGAACCAATAAGGATTTTTTTAATACTTTTCATAATTTTTTTTATGAGCCGACATGAATTTTTTTAATTATTTTGTTAGTAACAAACATTACATCACAAACCTTACAACATCTCTCCCATACTTTACTTTACTTCTTTTTACCTTACTTTACTTTATTTTACTTACTTCTTTTTACGCGCAATCACTTTTTACGTTTTATTAGATGTAACGCTCATTTTTACCTCGTTTCACTCATTGCAAAAAGAAACATTGATATGATGAAGTGATGAAAATTTACTTTTAAATACATATTTTTGTTATAAGTAAAGCCTTAAATGTTTCAATGATATGTAATAAAATGAAAAATATGTTATAGGTAAAACCATTAAATGTTTCAATGATATGTAATAAAATGAAAAATATTTTATGTGATGTATTGTCATTTCTACTATAAGATTTATAAGATTTAATCAGGGAGTAGTTTATTTATTCTAAATTTTGGATTTTCGGGTGGTTTTTGGTCAAAATCTCGTAATTTGTTTATGGTAAAATCCAAATTTGGAAGTATTTAAGTTGTGTTTTTTAATACATGTGTAAATGAGTTTAGCACCTTCAAATATTCTTATGACATTCAGATTATGCAATTTCCATAAATATATATATATATATATATATATAAGTCTAAGATTTTTTTTCATAATTCTAATCTGACTTTAAATAAAACAAAACAGATAATATACAAAAAAAAATGTTAAAAACCTAAAATATTTAAGAACTACACTTTATATGTTTTTGTTTTATATTTGTATTTCATTTGCTAGAGTGTGGGCCAGCATTTCCTTTCAACTCATGGTTCTCATTGCAGATATATTTCCTTATCACAATTTGACATATTAAATATTTAATATAGATAAATTATACATAACAAGCATACATTTATTTAGTGTTCAATGTTTACTCATTAACAACTTGATTTAATGAATATTAAATATAAATATAAATAAATATATATCAAATATAAATTTATTTATTTTTTTTAGCGGAAAAATCATCTTCCTACTATTCCGAAGGAATTAAGGAAAGCTAATCAAATATAAATTTACTTATTAAAACTATATTGATTTATTAATAATGTTTACTTAAAATAAAACAATTATATAATAATATTTCTAAAAATATAAACCTTAATTCAAAATATATTTTAATATAAATATAAAAATAAAAGAATAGTTAATATTTTAAAAAATAATATATATATATATATATTTTTAGATAATATTTTCTAAATATGAATATATAAAAAAAAAGTTAATATTTTAAAAAATAATATAAACTTTATAGATAATACTCTATAAATAAAAAGCAATATAAGTTTTGAATAAGAAAGTAATACAAATTTTAAATTATATATATATATATAAACTTTAGGTAAACAAAATAATATAAATTTTAAATAAAATTTATTTTTAAATAATATAAATTTTATTGTGAATATATCTAATAAAAAATAATATAAACTTTAAATAATAAAATAATATAAATTTATTAAGATATAAATGTATAAAATGATGATGATGATGATGAAAATAACGCGTACCTTAAGAAGAGAGAAATTGTTTGGATTTTCATAAAATTTGATAATTACGATTAAAAAGCTAAGAAAGAAGTGTTCCTAGGTGATCGTAGTTTTCACAAGTTAGAAGATCAAGGAGGTTAGAATTGTAGCAACGATTAAGAAACTGTGATTGAATGTGGGTATATGCAGGGCAGTCCAAAAGAAAGCTAGATTCATCATCAATGCTCATAGATGTACAAAGTTGACAAATCCTTTCCTCCCATGGTGTTTTAGGAATTGTCCAATGCCTTGAAACTGGTTAAGATAGAGAGATACTTTTGGTCTTCCATATTAGGATTAATGACTCCTTGCAATATCCTAATTTTCTTTTAATCACTAAATCTTTCCCGTCCCACATTCTCACTTTGAACTTAGATGTGATAGTATTTTTGAGGTTGTTGATGTTTTGCAAAGTGGTATTTTTCGTCAATTCCCCAATGATTTAACCAAGCCATGGTGTCCTTATACCATCATCTCTTGAGTAGAAGATGGCCTTGATTAGAATTGAAAGCAATTTTAGGGAGTCTTTGATATTCCATGTTATTTATCTTATTCATGTACATTAGGTACCTAGGCATAGCGATGCTTTCGATGGGAGGAAGACCCACTTCTATAAGAAGAATAGGATAGGGGATATTGTTCTTATTTTTGAGGTTATACGTGATAAAATGTTTTTGAATTTTCTCGATCTTTCTCTAGGTCCATTCTTAAGAGATGATGCAACCCCAAACTTCGTGCAAACTTCACAACTGTACAAGATAATCAGAGTGACCAGATTTTAAAAAATGAACTTCTTTTTATCCCACTTCACCATATATGTTGGTTTACAATTGCTTTCTAGGCCAAAATAAGATTTCCACCTTCCGTTAATCCTTTTCTCAATGCTATAGTTCCAATAGAGCTTGTGATGGATATCAATTTGGATATATTTGTAGGAGGACACTTTCTCCAAGTTGTTATTGTCATAAACAAAATTAGCAATAATGTCTTTCTTGAACTTGATAATCATAGCTTTAGTTTTTTTGGGGTTAACATACATACCCATGTTAGAGTAGAAATCCTTACGAGTCCTTAATTGTTTATCAAGGTCATAGGGGCTCGTTGCCATAAGAAAAATATCATCGGCATGGAGAAGGAGGATGATGACTATTCCATCTAAGGTCATTCCAGTACAACCTACTTCTTATAAACAACTTTCTAGCTTATCGATGTAAATGCCGAAAAATGGTAGGAAAGAGGGGGCACCCTTGTTTGACTCCAATATTACAATTAATATCTTTCGACCATCTCTCAATGCTCTTAAATTTGGCAATGATTTTCTCATAAACCTTATCCTTATCACAGTAACTCTCAACTCTAAAGGAACTCATAATACCTATTTTCTTGCTTGACCTAGAAGCAATAAAAATATAGTTTTGATTTTCTAACTTGTGGTGATTAATGATTTCATTGTCCTATTTAAAATTTCTATTCTTCTAAAAAACTCCTTATCACTCCATATTTTCTCTTTAGATATAGTCATGAAATTGCCTTTAACTATATTCATATCTTAGAGGACGTTGTCCTCCAGTACTCCCTAATAGTTTAACCAAAAATTACATATGTAGTTCATCCTCTTTTGACCTCTGAGTGGCATTTACTAATATTTGAAGCCATGCTACGAAGCCTTTCATTATTCATGTTAATTACCTTGTGCTTGTAAATTAAGTTCCTAGTCACAACCTTTCTCTCAATGGGTGAAACCCCAAACTCTAAAAGGATGATATAATAAGTGTATCCAGACTTAATTTTATGGTTATTTATTATAAATTGTTTCAACATTTATTTGAATCTCCTCTAGGTTTCTTGGAAATACTACCGCTCAAAACCTCACAACTATATAGAATCACTAGGGTAATAAGAGCATTGAAGAGTACCTTCTTTTTTACCCAAAACCATATTCTATAGGTTTACAATTTGTTCTCAAGAACAAAACAAGCCTCCTTTAGGTTTCTTGGAAATACTACCGCTCAAAACCTCACAACTATATAGAATCACTAGGGTAATAAGAGCATTGAAGAGTACCTTCTTTTTTACCCAAAACCATATTCTATAGGTTTACAATTTGTTCTCAAGAACAAAACAAGATTTCCAACCTCTATCGATTATGTTTTCAACACTATAACTCCATTTTAGCTTGTGACAAAAATCAATTCCAAGATACTTAGAAAAATGGAATTGTCCCAAGTTGCTACTATTGTAATTAAAATTTAAGGCTTGTAATTAAAGTTTTCAACACTATTGTAATTAGAGGGCTCCACTCTTTGAGCATGAAACTTGATTGTTTCTAGCTTCTGGTAGATGTAGGATATGCATTTCCAACTTTCTTATCTATGAATTAATGTCTTTCTTAAAGTTTTTATTTAGCTTATCATTTCAATTTGTAGTGTAGTTGTTGTTTGTATGTTTAGCTACATTTCCTTTCCACAATTGATTTCTTAGTTGATTATGTGTTTTCCTTCCATTATTGTTGTGAGTTAGTTTGTTTTATGTAAGACTCGGGAAATCAATAAGGGAAAAACACATGGGCTACCCTATACAGAGTTTGGAAAAGGAACCTTAGGAGGGTTGATTGTTTTATGTCGCTTAATCATTGTCACAAGACTTGTAGTGTTCAAAATGATATAACTTATGGGTTTCTGTAGATAAAACCGAGGCAATAACTGGTTAAGAAATTAGTTGTTGAGTTCCTTTATCATCTTGATTCTTGCAAGATTGTACATCAAGCTAAAGGAGCACGCTGGAGGTGAGCTATGAGGCATACTCTCCTGTAATATTTGATTCATCTTTAGGCCATTAGATTAGTAACATTAGTGGTAATTAATTTCATCTTCATTAATGTATTTAACTTTTCCATATTGGTGAAAAAGTGTGATTGCATATATGGTGCATGTGATTTTAAAGTTTTATGTTCTCTGATTGACAAGTTTAAAGTGTTCTCCTATAAATCTTAGGTGCATTAATCCCAAAGGTTGTCAGAAGGCATTAATAATGATACTTTCATAAAGACTTATTATTATAGACTTCAACACATAAGGAACCCCAATGAAAACAATAACTTCAAAAAACAACATACTGCTTAGCTTTCTTATCATAAATTTCAAGCCACAAGTTAATCTTGTTTTCCAATATTAACCCGTACAACTTAATGAGAATATGGCATACCATTATAGTTTTATAATTTGAAGATTGCATAATTTAATTTGAAGGTCACGATTTAGCTAGATGTCATATCTCCTTGTATGTGGGAGAAGAGATCCACTCTATACAATGTTTTGACTACTTAGTTTATAAAGGTGTACATATCCTGCCCATTTAGATTTGAATATGTCACCTCCAAAAAGGAAACACGAGTTTTTAACCATTAAAGAAACAAATTTTCTAAGAAAAACAAGGATAATCCCCTACATTTGTAAATGACATCCGTAGTAAAATTTACAATTAGCTTCTGTTTTTTCATCCATTTCTATACTACATATTAACACAATAAATTCTATTATTGAACACTAAATTGGACTTTAGTTTCCTCTAGGAACATAAAATTCTTGAATTTCCAAAAAGTCAAGTTCATAAGCTCCAACATACCTGTTTTCAATTCCACAATCAAACTTTGATCTCCATCGCCTTGTAGATAAATAAATAATACCTTAGAGCCAGCCATTATAGTGCATCTTAACATAATAAATTCCAATCTCAAACACTATAATGGACTATAGTTTCCTCCATGAACAAAAACTTCAATTTCGAAAAAGTCAATTTCATAAGTTCCAACATACCTGGTGTCAATTCCACATTGGAAGTTTTTTTTTTAAACTTAAAACGGTTATGTCAATTCCACATTGGAAGTTTTTTTTTTTAACTAAAACGGTTAGCTTTTATTGATAAGAGCTACGGTTGGGCAGTGGCCTGATAAGAGCTACGGTTGGGCAGTGGCCAAATCAAGTAGAATTACAAATAAAACTTAGTCTCTCATTCCTGAAAACAATCTATCCTATACGGGCTCTTACAAAAAACTGAAGCTACGGAATGGGACTGTATGAGGGTGCCTCATCGTTTTTTTTTTTCTGAGAGCTCCTAAAGGCAAGCTGCAGCCCTCGTTTTCCTTTTTGTCAGCATCTTTATTCAAATCGCGGAGTATGTGATAAAAATGGATGGAGGCAAAACATTGAAAAGTACCCGGAAGTCTGAAGAGTCTTGTTGAGCGTCGGATTGATGAAATGCTCCTCTGTGTTTAAGGTTTTTATCAAAATTTCTGAATCTCCAAAAACTTGTAGAGCTTTGTTTCCAAATTCCTGGGCAATCTTGCAGCCTTTTAACAACCCAAAGAGTTCAGCCTGGTTATTGGTGGCATGGCCTAATCCCCAGCTGAAGCTGTATTCACTGGAACCATCATGGGAATATATAACTCCATCTGCTCCAGCAATCCCGGGATTCACTTTAGAGGCACCGTCGAAGAGGACTGTAACCTTGCTTTGATTTCTCCACCAGAGTTGGAATTCTTCAGCCGGAAGTCGAATACGCCAAGTGGGATTGGAAGAAGGGCGAGCTATGTTTTTCATCCTGCCCTGAATCAAGAGATTCCCCAGCCAGTAACTTTCTTTTGGAGTGAAAGAGGTATCTAGCTTGGCAGAGTAATTACTCAAGACTTCCAGCAGAAACACCTTGGCTTTGGCCGCAATAGTCAAATGAGATGGCACAACATTGTTAAAGATAAGATCGTTTTGAGCAAGCCAGATCTGCCAACAAATAAACTTGGGGAGGGAAGACCAGACTCGGTTCCAAACAGAATTAACTTTAATCACCCTTGGATAGCGATCATGCCAGGAGCCAAAGAGAATGCCAACTGTGGTCTAGGAGGGTCTGTTCACATTGAGGCCATGAAGTGCTAATGCCCACACCGATTGGGCAAATGGACACTCCAGGAAGAGATGGTCAAAGCATTCCGTCGTCATACAACATAACATGCATCTGTGCGGGCCATGGATGCCACACTTTTCCAAGTTTTCTCCAGTCAGCACACGTCTGTGCAGGAGCAACCATGAGAAGACATTAATCTTTGGGAGACCGTAACTATCCCAGACGTGCTTCCAAACTGCAGGGTTAACATGGGGCTATTGGGATTGAAGAGCAATGAATCGTTGAGTAGTCGTGTATCTTCCCGTCTTCCCTCAGCTCCAAGAATCAACAACGTGGAGGCTAACAGGAGCAGCACCCTTCAACGCGTCAATTAGGAGGTGTTTCTGATGGAGAAGGTGCGTTGGAAGAATAGGAAAAACCTAATCCGTCCAGAATCCTTCGTTATCCCAGGCAGAAATATTAGCAAGGCTAAGCAAACCGAGCTGGGAAATCCAATCCTGGAGCTCAGCTATATCCACTGCACTGTCAAGAGCCGGATTTCCCATGATGTTGTCCGCCCAAAGCAGGGATTTGTTTCCATTCCCGGGGACTCGGTAGAGCTGTTTTTAAAAAAAATCAAGACTTTTCCTGCTTAAATTCCATAACTGAGTGCCTTTGGGGATACTCTCGATCTGAAGGTTTCTCAGAGAGACGCCTTTGAGATATTTCTTCCGGAGAAGCAAACTTACAGGATGTTTTCTGTTCGAGTACAATTGCCACAGAATTTTGCCTCCTAAGGCAAGATTGGCCAGGCAAGGGTCTCTAACTTGGAGCCCACCTTCAAGCTTCGGGCGTTTAACTATGTCTCAACTGACTAAATGAAACATTTTTTTGATTTCCTTTGCCACCACGCCATAGAAAATCTCTGATCAGCTTTGAAACCTGCTCAGTAATAGCCTTTGGGGCCAGGAGGAAAGAAGCCTAGTAGATAAGGAGGGAAGATAGGATTGCTTTGATGAGAATAAGCTTACCGGCATTATTAAGCCACTGTCCTCCCCAAGAAACGATCTTGGATTTAAATTTGCTAATTACTTCCATCCAAAGAGAGGATCTATTAACTCCCAGAGTTAGAGGTAAGCCAAGGTACTTAATTTTATCCTAGGAAGCAAACCCAGAGAATCCAAAGAGACGGGCAATTCTGAGAATGGACTGCTCATTCGTGTTCCACCCATACACTGCACTCTTGTTGTTGTTGACCAACGCTCCAGAGATGCAGCGGAAGTTTTGAATAATCTCGTTGAAGGCCCTGGCAATACGAAGAGAAGCGCCTCCCATAAGAAGAGAATCATCAACAAACAGAGCATGGTTAATCGATTCGATTTCTTGCGCCGGACGGATGCCCGGAATTACCCCAACATTATTTTCAGCAGTCAGCTTCCTGCTCAAAGTGTCGGCCATCAAAATGTACAAAAAAGGGGATAGCGGGCAGCCTTGCCTTATCCCTCTAGTTGCTTGAAAGTAATTGGCAGGACGACCGTTTACAAGAGGAGCTATCCAGGGTTTGTCTATGCAAGCTTTTATCAGATTCACAAATTCATAACTAAAACCATATGAGAGCAGAACCTTATACAGAAAGGACCTCTTAACCCGATCAAAGGCGTTGGTCATGTCCAGCTTTATTAGCATTCCATGCTCCTTACTCTGAAAGCTGGAGTGAATGGCTTCTTGGACAAGAATGACATTATCCAGAATATGCCTCCCTTTGATGAATCCACCTTGGTTGGGGGAGATTAGCTGCCCAAGCAAGGGTTTTAGTCTATTTGCCAGAAGTTTGGAAAGGATTTTGTAGGAGGCATTACAAAGCGAGATGGGTCTGAATCTGCTAAAAGAGGCTGGATTCACTTCTTTAGGGATTAAGGCGAGGAAATTGGAGTTGGTGCTGCCTCCCACTTTAGCCTTTTGCTGAAAACCTTCAACCATTCTCAATAAGTCAATCTTGGCAATCATCCAACAAGCTCTGTAGAAATGGATGGAAAATCCATCCGGGCTTGGGGATTTGTCTGGCTCCATGTCCCAAACCACATTGCTGATTTCCTCCTCAGAGAAGGGTTTCAAAAGACTTGCATTGATCTCATGATTGACAAGATGAGGCATATGGGAAAGGAATTCAGCAGAGAGCACTGCATTGCCTGTCCCATCCTCTATGAAGAGCTTCTGAAAATGAGTTTCAGTTGCAGCTTTAATAAGGTCAAAACCTTTGGAGACTGTCCCATCATCAGAGGAAATTTCGAAGATATGGTTTCAAGAGAGGCGAGCATGGTACTGATGGTGGAAAAAGGCTGTGTTGCAATCTCCAGATTCCAACCACGGGCTCCGTGACTTTCCAGTATTCTTCTTCAAGTCTGTAAGCTCTATAAGTGTCATACTGGGCAGCTTGTTCCTTCTCTAAAACCTGAGTGGTTATGTCCTGACTCTCTAGATCCAACCGGTGACCTGCTAACTGATGGACAACCTATTTCCTCTTTGCAGTGTAAGTGTTGGAGGGCGATTTGACCCACTCCTTAAGGGCTGATTTTGTAGCTTTTAGTTTCTGCTCCCAAACATAACTTGGAGAGCCAATGACCGGAGTGGACCAGGCTTGGACAACAACTTCCATGAACTACTCAATCCACTGAGGGCTGAATTTAAAAGGAATGGGGCCAAGATCTTCTTCCTCCTCTAGCTGCAAGAGAATGGGCTTGTGGTCCGAGGTAAATTTAGGAAGAATTTTAGTGGGCACTATCTTCTTATCCAATAGGAGGGTGCTCTGAACTAAAAACCTGTCGAGCCTGGCTAAAATATGGGCAGCCCCAGTTCTATTATTCGTCCAAGTGTATAATCCTTTCATGGGTTTAAGGACAAGGAGATCCCATTGATGTATCATGTCCTCTACTAGGGAAGCAGAAGGTCCCTACTGATGATGCCTCCTCTTTTTTCTTTAGGATCAGGCGCTATATTTAAGTCTCCAGCCACGATAATGTTATTAGGAGAATAGGCTTCGACAAAGTCAACAAGAGATTGCCAGCAATCTTTTTTATCAAGAAAATAAACCGGGACATATAGATTGAACAGAGCGATAGTAGTCTTACTTGCTTTATGTCGGAGCTCGGTAAAGATCCAGTGCTGAGTCTCGAAGGAGCTTACTAGCTGAAACAGATCTTCCAACCAGACCGTAGCTAGCCCTCTAGAAGTACCCCTAGCACTAACCGCCTTCCCGTCTTTACGATTCCAATTCATACTGCTTGGGTCAAGAAGGGATTCCCCTTCTATTTTGGTCTCTTGGAGCATGAGGACCTCAGGTGATTCAGCCTTCAAAAGATCTTTCACGGCTTCGATTTTTGTAGGATTCTCGAGGCCTCGACAGTTCCAAGAGATTATATGCATTATTTACAGGATGGAGAGGGGCCTCTCTTGGGTGGCCTTTCTCTAGTATTTCGTCCAATAGACATTTCGAGAGTGGATTGGCTTCCTTGCATTTTTTGCCTCTCCGCTTCTTCCTCTCTAGATTTCTTGAGGGATTTCCTCCCTACCCTTTTCGAAGGTTGTTCGAAGGTTTCATCTTCTGATGAACCTGACAAGTCTGGGGGTTTCTTCCTTGTCATGTCAACGTAGGAGGGGGACGAAGAGTTATCAATTTGGGTTGTTGATTGAGAGGGGAGAGCCCGTACGTTGATTCCTACAGTGACTAAGGGAAAGGCATGTTGATCCACATCCAAGGATGTCCTCAGAAGGTCTTCCTAAATGATGATAGGTTCAAAAGGGTTTGAGGATGAATCTGCCTGAGGAGGAGCTGTGTGTCCACCCACTTGAGGTTGCTCAGAATTAGGCGCACTGGAACCTGTAGGGACCCCTTTAGAACGAGGCTTATTTTGTGGCTTTGAGGGGGCCTGCTTCTGCACCTTCGTCCATTGCTCCCCTTTCATCTTCTATGTTTCCTCCTCGACTTTTTTTTTGCAGTTTCTTGCAAAGTGCCCATAGCCATGGCAGTGCCTGCACTTAAATGGCAGCTGCTCATAGTCCAGTTCTTGCACATGAGACCGGCTTGCCACTGTTATCTTAATGGCCTCCGGGAGCCCTATTTCAAGATCCACCTCCATGCAGATTCGCGCACAGGAGTATTGGTCTTTCCTTTCTGCTCTGTCAATGTATTTTCCTAGAGCATTCCCAATAGCTTCTAAGGATTTCGGGCTCTAGCAGTGCAGGGGCAGATGGGGGAGGCGCACCCAGACTGGGACCGTCGAAGGCACATCTTGAGCTGGATCAAAGTCCAGCGTCCACTGGTTCAGATACAGTCCTTGGGGGCCCATAAAATATGGTCTGTTTCTGAAAATAAGGTTTTTGTCTTCAACATTGTCAAAAATGAATACAAAGTAGCATTTCCCAACGAAATGGCTCTTGATGCCTTCCGAAACAAGCGGTCTCCAATTCCTCTGGACCCAGGCTTCGATGGCTTGAGGTGAAGGCCATAAACTCGTAAACTGACCAATCATGCCCCGATCAGCCAGGTTCAGAGCAGCACGGCAGGGCTCTTCAGCTGGGAGGGCAACCGAGGGGATGGAATCCATCTTCTTCACCAATTTTTGTTGTGAAGTTGTGGCTGGCCGCTTGCTATAAGCCTCAACTAGCTTTTTGAAGGTCGTGAGCTCGGGTGGAGGAGGAGGGGGAGGCTCAGAGTCCCCTCCTGAAGCCATGGCGACGGTGGAAAGAATGCAGAGGGAGGCTCGCTCAGGGGAGCGCGCGGGGCGGTCGGCTCAAAAAAATGTTCCCAACATTGGAAGTTTTATCTCCAACACCCTAAAGAGAAAAAAATAATATCTTAGAGCCAGTCATTCTAGTTTGTCCCCAAATTTTCCGCTACTGATGAGATGGATATAAAATAAATAGGATAATAAGATTACTATTTCTGTTATTTCCAGGGGATATGGTGAAAGATTTAAATTTCTTGCATTGTTCAACTGACCCATCTCTGCCTGAATGGCATTGGCCTCCTATAGTAGCTCAGGAGTATTTGCAAATAGTACAAACCTAACAATAAAATTTGGATAATATGTGAGAGTAGATTATACATATTCCCAATTTGTGTTCACCAAATCATAAAAATGACTCAGGAGTAAACATTTCTATAACATGTCTCAAATGTTCCTAATTTTTATTGAATTTAAGATCACGGCTGACCTTTCGACGATGCAACATTCTCGTTTTCTAACAATTCAAGCTTAAAGACACATCCATCTCCTTTCACTAGTTCTTGTGTTGTAGGAAAATGGCTAGGAAGCTTCTGAAGCCCAATATCAAGCTTCTTTGTTTCACCACCACCCAAAATGAATACTTCACACTTGTGGTGTAATAACACCACATTTGGAAGACGTCAAAAAATGACAATTTCGTACATTAAATCTAAAAGTGTTATGATCATCGGATAGAATGTAGGTATGGACAAAGGAATAAGAAATAAGTTGCACACTTTCTCATTAGAAGTCAATATACCTTCCGGCTCATTGCACTGAAAATCAATGGTCCTGCTTCTTGTATAACCTCCAAACTTTTAGCTGTCAAATCATATCGAAATCTAACAGACACTTACCAAGAGAAATTAAATATTGACATCAATATTAAATAAAAGTCAATATGTCTTTTGTTGGTTTCCAATTTGAGTTCTTTTTTCTTTTTCATGTTTCTTCTACCACTAATTTCCATATGTTGTATTCTTTTAGCTATTAGAAACCTTGCCTCATTTTCTTGTTTTGCTTATGTACCTACCTTCTTTATTGCAAGCGTTCCTATTGCATCTCTCTATATCATGGATAAGGTGAAAACTGTGCGTTCCCATGGCAACGAAGCAAAATCTCTATCAATAAAACATGAAGTTGTTGATGGAATTGATGTTGCATTGTCAACAAATCATTTGTTCCAGTTGAAATCTTTCCACTTTCAAAATGGAGATTGCCTCTTTGAAGCATTGGTTGTTCTATTGCATTTACGCTACACTTCCATAGAAATAAGAGAAGCAATTGTAAACCACTTTCATCTTTGCCTTGCATAAGGAGACCCTTGTGCAATAGCTTCACAGTCATATGAACAAAATGTGTATGGCCTATGGGGTGATATCTTCTGTATAAAGTGGTTTGCAGATTGGTTAAATGCCCCTGTTGTTGTTTGTTTTTTATCAACAAACAAGAAATACCTCCATTTCAATTATGGCCTTCCTCGCTATTGCTACAACATTTTATTCCATGATCACATACCATCTACTAGCCACTTTGAACCATTGCTACCCCGCAAGTCAAATGGATCTTCCTACTCTTCTCTTCATATACTGCCAAATGGCATTCTGACTAACTCTTGTTCCAACAACTTTTTTGAAATACGTGCTTATAGAGAAATGCTATTGCAACAGGGATTCAATATCCTCTCACCAATTGAAGGCCATTGTTGTGACTCTTTGTTTGAATCAATTTCAAAGTTGTCAAAGACATTTGATACGATGATACTTAGAAAGACAACAACACAAACTTTCTTCAATTGCATACAATGTAATGACAACAGAGCATTGCATTATTGTCTACATATCTATGTGCATCCATAGTACAAGATACTTGTCTTGTTTCTAACTGGGAAACCTTTGTCATGAATTGGATGAGCCTTTTAGCATTGGAAACATAGATGGTGGTCAATTTGCAATCCAATGGTTGTGCGAGATGTTGGAAGTTAACATTTTTTGAACACACATTTGTGCAAAATTGAACATCATTATTATTCAACAAAATCCTCTACTACAGCTATGTTTCTCTTGCACCATGAAATAGATGAAGGCCACTCACATTTCCATCCATTGTTCCAAACAAATCCTCAACCAAGATTCTTCAGCATGGGAAACTCCAAGTCAAAAATCTTGTACCCTCATCCAATGAAGAACAACAATATGAAGCAGCAACAATTGTCTACCATCAATTTTGTTGACAAAACAATTGCCATTGATCCATCGAGCCAGCCCATGCAAGAAAAACCTGCCAAAAGACAAAAAAATTGTCCAAGAAAAAAACCAAATAGGGAAAAAAGAAAAGTCTCTAACATGGACATAGTTACATCTATTTTCAACGAAAAATGTCTTCATAAAAACAACATGTTGCAAGAAAATTTCAAGCAAGCATTCAAAAAATTGCATTCAACAAAGAATACTATGCGCATTTGGAATACAAGAATGCTTACATATATGGAACTGTTCGTCCGAATATTGTCATGATTGTGTTCAAAACTCTTTATGGTATGGAGCTTTACAAATTAGAAAATGTTGATATCATTCAGATTGGGAAACAAAATTCAATGAATTGGCAAAGAAAGACTCCACCAAAATTTCAATTTCTAATTCAGTTGACACAAATGACAACTTTATAGCCTTAGAAGAAAGCAATGAGAACAATTCTGAAACGGAAATGGATCTAGTAACAAAAACATTGGTACATGGATATGGAGAAACACATCTAATTGATGATTTGGATATCAGGCCTATAGAAATTTCACCTTCTGAGAACTATCGACCATTAGGCATTTTCCACGACAGGTTCTCCGAAGAACTCAATTTCCCAACACTTTTCTACGGATGTAGCCGGCCTAGTGACATCTATAAACGATATAGATACCAACAATTAGTGCAATGGGAGCTTCAACATGAAAGCATGGACTTTAAAGCGCACCCTACAAACTTGTTCTTCAAAACAATGAAAGTATTGATAGGCCAAATTTCTAGTACTGCTTGGATATCTATTCGTATAGGAGAATTGAAAGGGAAACAATTAAAAGCAAAATATGTGAAATCACAAACCAATCTTGAAAAAATCATGAAATCTTCATTTGCATATCGAACACTAAAAGCTATCTGAACGTCTCCTGACTATTTCGATAACATGAAAAAATATATTTTTTCAATGATCCGACAACTAGGACCACCAATTTTTTTTGTTAGTTTTACGACCGATGAACATATTTGGAAACCTTTGTGCAATGTTTTGGAACATATCGAAAAGAAAGATCTTGATAACTCCATTGAATTGTTCTCCAATGATGACATTGACACTTTGATAAAACAACACCCGATGGTTTGCAGCCGATACTATAGACATAGGATGAATTCATTGAAATATTTGATATTGAAAATAGTTCTTTGTTTGGAAAAGTAAATGACTACTTCTTCACAACTGAATTTCAACAAAGAGGGAATGAACATGAACATGGCCTTCTTTGGATTGAAGATGCACTGGTCTATGGAAAGATCAATAAAAATGAAATAACATCTTTTTTCGATCATTATATTTCAACGGATTCATCTTTTCTGACTGAAGACTTGATAAATATTCAAACTCATCGACGCGGAAGGACATGTAAAAAACATTGTCAGACTAAATGCAGATTTCGATTTCCAATGTTCCCTATTGATACTACAATAGTTTTGGAGCCCATGGACAACAATTCAAACAACTTGGATGAAAAAAATAAAACTTCTCTCCTTTTTTCTTAAATGTAAACAATATCCAAAAACCATGACCTTTGATTCATTCCTCCAAGATTTGAATTTTAGAAGAGACAACTACATCATACTACTACATTGTTCAATTAATCAGCCTACATTGCTACTAAAAAGAGACCCTACAGATATTTGGATAAACCCATTTGCAAAAGGCATTCCAAACTTGTGGCAAGCAAATACTGATGCTCAATTCATTTTGGATGTCTATGCTACTGCAACATAAGTAAGCTCATATAGAACGAAACTAGACAGGCCTATGGCAACGACTCTAAAAAAAATCAAGGAAGAGTCCCTTTCAAATAAATCTGGACAACTTGAAACAATATGAAGACTTGGCAACACGCTATTGAACATGCAACAAATGTCCATTAGACAAGCATTCCATATTGTGATTTCCTTGCCTTTACATTCATCATCAAGGAGAACAATTTTTATCAATACTACACCGAACGATAGAAGAAATGTTGTTTTGAAAAAATCATCTTTGCTGGAAAAAGAACCTGATGGTTCTGAAGACATAATTTCTCCAACTATAAGAGACATACATTGAATGGCTCATGAACATGAAAATGTTCCTTTGTCTGAATATGCATCTTGCTATTGATCCATGAAAAGACAATCAAAATAAATAAGCCATGTATTATTGATATAATAAAGAGAAAGATCCATAAAAATTTGCAAGGGAAAGGATTTTGCTACTTGTCCCTTTCAGAAACCTCACCAGCTTATTGAGCCATCCCCTGCAAACATGGTCAGAAGCATATGAAAAATACAAAGAGAAAATATCAATTATTGAGGAAGATTGTCACCTAAAGCCACAACAAAATGGGGTGATATCGGCATTGCAAAAGAAACTGTTGAAACACATCTTGAAATAACAACTAAATCAATGGTGACGGACGAACATATGTTCCAAGCCACTTCTTTTTAACAATATGATATCCATAGTGACCTTCTACAAAAAAGAACTAGGTATTTGTCAAGAGAATTGAAGATGTCCAATATAATAGAAAAACCATTTGCCCCTAATATAGATGAATATATTGAAATAGGAAGAAATCTAAATGTCGAACAACAATCTATAGTGAAATAAATTATAACCCAAAAAAACAACAACCCTTCAAATCCAATTCATATGTTTCTCACAGGAAGCATTGGCACACGGAAAACGCATACTGTGAAAGCTCTTTACAACCCTCTTGAATTTTTCTATGACAAGGAGCTTGGTAGCGACCCATTCAAAAGAATAGGCCTCATTGCTGCATTGACTAGAAAAGCAACGTACCATGTTGATAGTGTCACTATTCACTCTACCTTCAAGCTTCCTTTGAATTCTAGAAACTTGCTCCCATTAAGTTTGAATACACTAGATCTTCTAACCAAAGACTTTGACCAACTACAAATACTCTTACTTGACGAAGTGTCTTTGATAGGATCTCGAATGCTCTATAACATAGATAAACGACTTCATGAAATCATGCATACTTCGACAAAACCATTTGGAAATGTTGATCTTATTTTTTGTGGTGATTTCTTCCAAGAAGAACCTATACACGATTCTTGGATATTTGAATTTCCAAGTTTTCAACAACAAAAATTCCTTATAGCTTTTGGAGTGAGTCTATAAAATATTATGAACTTAAAACCGTTGTAAGGCAAACAAATGAAACATTCATTTTGATTTTGAATAGAATAAGAACAGGAAAGCAAACATTTCATGATATCCAATATTTGAATGAACATTGTCATAGACAACCACCAATTGATCCATCGTTCCCCTTTATTTATTATTGCAACAAAAATGTTGATCAACAGAATTCCATAATTTTGTTGGTTGTAAAAACATAAGTATTTACTTTTGTCGTACATGACACCAATGTTGATCAAATTGAAAACAATTTTGATGGACAAAAAAAATCCAACTCCCCTTTACAATTACCTTGAAAAAAAACATTCTTGTTGAATTAGTGGGTGGAAAATAATCCATTGAAGATGGCATTGTCAATGGCGCAGAAGGTATCTTCAAATATCCCCAGACATTATCTGGATCGAGTTTGCAAATCCAAAGGTTGGTGCAATTTCACGAGCAAACATGCAACATCTCTACATTGATTCTATCATTTGCACTTGGACACCTATCAAAAGATTGGTAGCACAAATATCCCTCGGCAATAAAAGAAATTTCATTCGGATACAGTTTCCAGTTCAATTAGCATGTGCTCGAACAATTCATAGAGCACAAGGATTGACACTTGAAAAATTGGCATTTGACCCAAAAGGGGTCACAAAGCATGGCCTTGTTTACACTGCAATTTCTCATGTAAAGACCATTGAATCTATTTATCTTCTCAGTAAATTGGAACAATAAAACTTCTCGATTTCATCAAAAGTACTTGTAGAATTAAATAGGTTAGAAAAAAGTGCATCGCTGCAATTTTAATATGCCCTAAAGTCAATTCCTAATACTTAACACCTTGTCATATCTTCACATAACACACGTAGTTTGGTTTAGCACATCGATGAAATTTCAAATGACATTGAACTGTTGCAGACATACATTCTTCGTGTTCAAGAAACTCACATGCATGCACCTCCCAAAATCTAAACATTTACAAACCGTTACAATTGCATTGCAACTCATTCCATACATGGACTGCTTAAAATTGTAAAGAAAGATATCACAATCTTGCAAACAACAATTTATAACGAAGAATTGGTCGAGGCAATTGTCATCGATCTCAAACTTCCCAATAATATTCTAAAGGTCGTGAATATTTATAACAAACCAAATAGCGTTCCCAACAATCTGCTTCATGTCTTGAATTGCATTTTGTCAAAAAACAGAAACAAAACGCAAATTGTTATTGCTGGTGACTTCAACATTGATATGTTGAAACAAACATTGTCCAAAAAAAATTGGAAATCTTCATGCAAATGAAGCATCTAAAATTAAAAACAAATAAATCCACAGCAAATTATGGTTCCATGATCAACCACTTTTAGACAAATATAGACCTTGTTAACCTTTCTTTTGTTATTTTTGATGCCTGTTGATCTGACCATTTTATTAGTCTCTTGTCAATTCCTTTTACTTCCATGTGATTTGCTTCCTTTGCATTCCTTGTTTGCATTTGTTCATGTCATTGTTTTCGTTTTGTTTTGTTACAATTTCCTAATGTCATCGACACTTCTACACATTGATGTTTTCCTTGGTTTCAACACAGTTGAAGTAGAAATTTCTATATCAGATAGGGCACACTCGTTTGTACGAACATTACTTCAAAAAATTTGGTAAAAAAGGAAAAAGCAACAAAACATGTAACAATCATTTTTTAATGCTCTTATAAAATTGAACAACTGCTTTTCAATTGCCTTAGTGTTGCAACCTGCATTTTTTCCCTCTCCAGGAATGCATGACTTACCACCGCAACTATTTTTAGTGGAAAGAAAAATGTTAGGATATTTAGACACTTAGGAGTTAGTTAAGATCAACTTGTGTAATATATCCGTTAGGAAAAGTGTGTTTCTTTAGTATACATTTGTAAATATTTAATCCGACGGTCACGATATGTTTTAGAGATAGAGTGATCCGACAGCTCAACTTCTCTTAGATCATACCTAACCTTGATCTGTGGCTTAACACCCGATTGGTCCATGATCTCTATTTAAAGAGCATGGAGAGTCATTGTCTAGTTGATCGATTATGAGAAGCTCAATTGTAACTTTATTTCTTTGCATAATAAATTGCTCCGTAGAAGCTATTTGGCCAGGGTCGTGGAGTGTTTCCCTCTCGAGGGTTTAAACCACGTCAGAACATCGGTGTATTGATCTGTGATCTGTTTGTATGAAGTGGTTGTTCTAGGTGTTCGGTCTTTTAGGAGTACCCTGTGTAGCCTTCCTCCATCCCATATTTTACTTACCTTTTAATCTAGCTCAGTTGGTTAAAAGTTGTTTTATTCCTTAATAGGTCTTGAGTTCAAGTCTTAGGAAGTTACTTTTAAAAGAAAAAGTGCATGCAATTCCTATTTTCAAGTTACTTTATTGTAAAGTGCATCTCACTTAAATAATAAAAAATAAAAATAAAAAGTGACTTACTTAAGTTCTTTTTTATTGTTGCACTATTTAAAGTAACATCATTGTAAAAGTGAAATAACTTATTTTACAAAAGTGATTCACTTAAAGCAACTTTCTTGTAAAATGATTGTCAAAGGTTCATCTTGGGAAGAGGGGGGTCCTTTTTTTAGCTGGTCATTCTCTATCTGCCACGTCACTATTGGGAACATCTTCAACATTTTCTTTGATCAAACATAACTTCATTATACGGAGTCAATTTTCAATGCCGTTTTTTTTAAAACCGCCTATTTTTTCGAGATCTTCGTATCCAGACTATTGGTTTCTGCTTTTACAACCATTAATTTACAAATATGGCCGCCCCTTGTGATATTCTACTTACCAGTTCCAACTATTTATCATGGAAATCTCGTATGGAGGATGTTCTACGAAGTAGAGAACTTTTCAGAATTACCTCAGGGAAAGAAACATAACCCACTGGTGATGATAAGAAAATCAAATGGACAAATAGATGCGACGAAGCTCATGGATTGATTGAGATGTCAATCTCTACTGATTTGCGATTCCACATATCTAGAATTGATGAACCTGATGCTGCTTGGGACAAGTTGGAATCTGTGTTTGGTAAACACAATGAAATTCGAGGTCGCCAACTTGAAAATGAGTTGATTTCCTTAAATCCAAGTGATTTTTCATGCATTCAAAATTATTTATCTAAGTACAAAACTCTTAAACTCTTATGTGAAGAATGCAAGATTAAGAGGGAAGACAAACAATGCATGTATCATATTATTTCCAAACTTGGACCTGCATATTCTGTTTTTGTATCTACATTTTACTCCATGAAAAAATCCTTGAATGCAGCTAGCTATCAAGAGCCTAGTCTTGAATCCTTTTGTGACTCCTTGATTAGAGAGCAAGATAATCTCATCCATCTTGAAATAATTAACAATGCAGATACATCTGGGAAAGCCTTATTGTCCTGATAGAAAGAAAAGTCCAAGCCTCCCAAGAAACAAAATTTTTGCAATAATAAGTCAAACAAGGGTCCCAAACCCTCTCAGCCAGCTCCTTCTTTAAAAAATGACAAAGGATCCAAGGCAAAAGGCAAGAAGACTGGGCGTCATTGCAACTATTGCGGGAAAGATAATCATGATGAATCTGAGTGTTTCAAGAAGATGGTAGCCTTGGAAGCAGCAATGAAGAAGCACCACATCAGCCTAGATTCGCCTTCAGAATCTACCTCTCATGGACATGCACTTTGTACTTTTGGTTATTCTTATAATGCATCTTCTTCTTCTATTTCAAATGAATGGCTCATTGATTATGGAGCATCTTATCATATGGCTAAAGGATCAAGCCATCTTTTCTACTATGCATGAATGTAATACCACACAAATATTTGTTAGTGGTGATAGATCTCTAAGTGTTGTAGGAGTTGGAACAGTTCCAGTAGATTATGGTCATTTCAATGATGTACTATGTGTTCCAAGAATTTCCTGCAATTTGTTATCAGTCTATCAAATCACTCATTCTGGTGAAGGTAAAACTGTGACGTTTACACCTCACCAAGTTGTAATCAAGGATTTTAAAGATCCTCAACAGGTCATAGCTACCAAAATTGTTAATGATATTACCAGGTTGTACAAATTTAACAACTTTGGGTCATCACCTTTTCCTTCGGTTTTTGTTGCTCATAGTGATAACTTGAGCAAACTTTGGCATGAGCGATTTGGCCACTTAAATTATCGCTCATTGCAACAACTATGTAAAGACAATATGGTGACAGGTCTTCTGATGGTATCTTGCAGGGATGGTGTCTGTTCCGGTTGTGTACTCGGAAAACATCATCGAGATAGTTTTGACAAACGTGCCTCTTGGGACGCCTTGGTTCCCTTGGAGCTTGTGCATAGTGACTTGTGTGGTCTTCTTCCATCTGCTTCCTTTTTTGGTTTCAAATATTTCTTAACTTTCATTGATGATTACACCAGACGCACTTGGGTTTATTTCCTAAAACTTAAGAGCGAAGTATTTAACATGTTCTTGGCCTACAAGGCCCTTGTTGAAAAACAATCTGGTCATCAAATTATTAAGTTAAGATATGACAATGGAGGAGAATATGTTAACAAAAAGTTCACTACTTTCTGCACTGAACAAGGAATCCAACAACAACACACTGTTCCATATACACCACAACAAAATGGTGTAGCTAAACGGAAGAACCGCACTTTAAAAGAAATGGCAAATTTTATGATCCAATCTAAGGGACTAAGTCCTCAATTTTGGGCTGAAGCCATAAATTGTGCAAATTACATAGTTAATTACATCCCCACTAAAGCCTTACAAGGTATCACACCGGAAGAAGCATGGGGTAAAATTAAACCAGATATAAGCCACTTCCGTGTGTTTGGTAGTGAAACATGGGCTCACATTCCGGATGAAAAACGGAAAGCATTACAGCCTAAAAGTGAAAAGTGCATATTTGTTGGATATTCTGAAGATGTAAAAGGTTATAGACTTCTTCAACCACATTCTCATGATGTAATCATTAGAAGAGATGTTAAATTTGATGAAAATCTCTTGGCCTTCGAGCCTAACTCGGCGATTGTGCCATCTTTGGCCTGCAAGCCTGATTCGGCGATTGTGCCTTCTTCTTCTTCTTCCAACTTCCTTGACAGGTTTCCAACTCCAGTTTCTGATGATGATAGTGAGTATGAAAATCCACCTTCACTTGTTCATGTTCCTCCAGTTGCACCAGCACAAGTGCTTCCTCGATGGGTCCATTCAACATGTGAAGCAGCTGGTGATCTTTCCGGCGATCCTAGAGATCAATGTCGAACATGTTCTCAGTTTCAGCGAGCCTCTTCTCTTTTGGCTCAAGTTTCCAAGAATCATGATCCAGAAACCTTTGCAAAAGCTTCAGGAAATCCAGATTGGGATGCAGCTATGGATGAAGAATATAGTTCCTTAATGGCGAACGATACTTGGGATCTTGTACCTCTTCCAAAAGGAAGAAAACTTGTCAGATGTAAATGGGTCTACAGAACTAAGTATGCATCATATGGAAGTGTTGAAAGACTTAAGGCAAGGTTAGTTTCCAAAGTTTTTTCCCAAATTGAAGGGATTGACTACAATGAAAGCTTTGCTCCCATCACAAAAATGAACTCCATCCGCCTTGTTCTTTCCCTTGCAGCCCTACATAAGTGGGAAGTCCATCAAATGGATGTCAAGTCTGGCTTCTTACATGGTGATTTACAGGAGGAAATTTACATGGAACAAACTCTTGGATATGTTCGGAATAACTCTAGCCTTTCCTGCCTCCTTAAGAAATCCTTATATGGCCTTAAGCAAGATCCTAGAGCTTGGTATGCCAAAATGGATAGCTTTCTCCTTGACACTGGTTTTTCTAGA
The DNA here is from genome assembly GCA_027924585.1 of Larix kaempferi. Classification (NCBI taxonomy): domain Eukaryota; kingdom Viridiplantae; phylum Streptophyta; class Pinopsida; order Pinales; family Pinaceae; genus Larix; species Larix kaempferi. Next base: position 16,183,827 of record BSBM01000017.1, on the reverse strand, counting down.
TGCCATTCTGACCCCATTGTCTATACCAAGAAAGTAGGAAACCATCTCATCATACTTGTTCTATATGTTGATGACCTTATTCTTACTGGTAGTGACCCTAAGCTTATAACCCATGTGAAATCCAGTCTGAAGCAAAATTTTGAAATGTCAGACTTAGGACATTTGCATTATTGTATTGGTCTCCAAGTCCTGCAAACCAAAGAAGGAATCTTTCTTTCTCAGTCTAAGTATGCTTATGACCTTCTTCGTCGCTTTCACATGGAAGATTGTACACCTGCCCCTTTTCCCTTCCAGTCTGGAGTCAAACTTTCTTCCACTTGTACTTCACCTGAAGTAGATGCCACCTTGTAACGTCAGCGTGTTGGTAGTCTCTTATACTTGACTCATTCTCGTCCCGACCTTTCCTTTGCCATTGGTCATGTTGCTCACTATATGCAAACACCTCATGAAAGTCACTGGAAAGTAGCTAAAAGAATACTTTGATATATTCGAGGTACAATTCAGTTTGGGATTCATTACAGTACAGGGGGGAAACCTTTGTTGGTTGGTTTCACTGACTCAGATTGGGCCAGTGATCCTGATGATCGCAAGTCTACAATAGGTTATGTTTTTAGTTTGGGATCTGGACCTGTCACTTGGGCTTGTAAGAAACAACAAGCTCTTGCTCTTTCTTCAGCAGAGGAAAAATATCAAGCCGCAGTTAATGCCAGTTAGGAAGCTTTATGGCTTCGGCAGATCCTTTCATAGTTAGGATTCGAGCAACCGCAGCCTACTCCACTTTGGTGCGACAATCAACATGCCATCAAGCTTTCCAAAGATCCAGTCCTACATCAACGCAACAAACACATTGAGCTACATATGCACTTCATCAGAAATCTTGTTCATGATCGTGTTCTTGAAGTTTTGTTTTGTCCTACAGATGATCAAGTCGCAGACATCTTCACCAAGTCTCTTATAGAAGCGAAGTTTTCTAAACTTCGATCTATGTTAGGAGTTCAGGAATTTGTCATTAAGGGGGGGATAGGCTCTAATGCCTCCTTCCTTCTCCTAATAGTGTCACTTTTGTAAATCCTTCAATCCTATCCCAAGTTGTTCTTAAGGGGGGATTTTAGGATATTTAAACACTTAGGAGTTAGTTAAGATCAACTTGTGTAATATATCCTTTAGGAAAAGTGTGTTTCTTTAGTATGCATTTGTAAAAATTTAATCCGACGACCACGATATGTTTTAGACATAGAGTAATCCGATGGCTCAACTTCTCTTAGATCATACCTAACCTTGATCTGTGGCTTAACACCCGATTGGTCCATGATCTCTATTTAAAGAGCATGGAGGGTCATTGTCTAGTTGATCAATTATGAGAAGCTCATTTGTAACTTTCTTTCTTTGCATAATAAATTGCTCCGTAGAAGCTATTTGGCCGGGGCCGTGGAGTGTTTCCCTCTCGAGGGTTTAAACCAGGTAAAAACATCGGTGTATTGATCTGTGATCTGTTTGTGTGAAGTGGTTGCTCTAGGTTCGGTCTTTTGGGAGTACCTTGTGTACCCGAACAAAAAATACCTTTCTGTACTGCATGGATTTTTATATGGCAATGAAGCAAACAAAAAACAATAAACTCTACTTATAGAGGCATTAAAAAACATTTCTTTGTCTGGTCTTCCAATTCCTCATCAATGTTTCTTAGATGAGGTTGATTATCATTGCAATAACAATGCCCTTTCACTCGACATCTTCCAATGATACTTATATTTTCTTACCATAAAATGATTTCATTGTCAAAGTTCCTACAACAAGGTCTCACTGTAACCCTTTTCCAATGTTCCCAATCTGCATTTTATCGTTGTCACTTGCATTTGTCCTTGACTCTATTTGCCATATGCCAATGCAAAATCTCTTTTGCTACATCTTTAATGATTCAATTCACATCTAGTCTACAAAAAAAACTCATGTACATAATCTTCTCTTCACTATGTAGGTATTGATTTACTATACTATTGCTTTGTCTTCCTATGTGAAACAAAAAAAAGGGAATTCTATCCTTGTTTCAGGTTCAATTGCATTTGCAGCTTGAAAAAAAAACAAGCATCACTCTAAAGAAATATCAAAACAAAAATCAGATTTTTCTCAAATAAAACACGATTGCAATGGCATCGACATCGAACAACCCATCTGCTGAAAGAAGGCTCTCTTCTTCACAAGACGTTGCAGAGACAATTTCGATGGCAACTGCCTCAATGCCTATTACAAACATAGCAACAAACAGAACCAAGAGGTAATGCTCCTTTGTACTAATTCTATTGCTTTTTCCCCCCATTTGATGTTATGCTCTTCGATTTGGTTGAAGTTCTTATACATTGGTCTAAACTTCCCCCCCTGTAAAACTATCTCTATATAGGACTTATGCTACACGCTTTAAGCTTTAGAAACAAACTAATGCTTGCTCTATTTCATTTTGATATCATCATTTTTACATATTCAAGCAAGTAGCAGTTAAACCATCATCTGTCATAGAGCTATGCACTGCATCGCATAGCAATGTTTTTGAAGGAGATATTTTAGTTGTCTATGGTCCTGCACAGTATCGCAGTCAGAACTCACCTGTAAAGACAAATATTTTGTATGCAGACCTTGTTGGAAAAGATGGTTTAATGACAATTACAGCGACAATGAATGATAGTCTGATAAATTGATTTCGCAGCTTCCTCTTGCTAGGAAAAGACAATTGAGAAAGTGCGCAAAATGCGTTCTCTTCCTCCAGATATGACAATCAGTTAATTGGTATCATCAGTTGATACATATGTTGTTGGTTCTGTTGTATTCATAATGGTGGACTGCCAATACAACAATAAACAATTGGATTTTTACATCAAAGATGGCGAAACTACAAACAACTATGAGACTGTACGCCCATCTGAAAAAAGGAAAAAAAAATACTTCATTTTTTTATTCAACTTCTTTTGAAAATAAAAATATTTTTTAATGTTCTTTTCTAAAACAAAATAAAATTCTCAATTTGAAATAGTTTCTATCCATTTCACATGGTTTCCTTGGCTAATTTCTCTTTGTTTAATCTCTCAACAGTTTTAGGTTAATGAAAACTATAAAAGTTTGTTCCTTCGAGTGCAGCAACAACTTGCAAAAGATTAGCCACCTGTTTATCTAATGAAAGACATTGTCATACCAGGTCCAAAAGGTAGCCATCTAATGAAGACCTCCTAGGCCACATTTGTCGATCCTCTAAATGATGAATTCGCGATTCAGAGTTTGCTTCCCATAATTGAAGCAAAAACACAGGTCAGATATAAGCTATGTCTCCTGCTATGCAATTTGAAACAATATCTTCTATAGTTATTGAATAACCAGTCTTCTGCTATGTACTTCGCTCATTTATATACTTACGTAGATAGACCATGTAAATTGCAAAACATAGTTAAATTTCTTTCGCAATGTTCTTTCTAGAATTCTATTGTTACACAAGTTTTCCCATTTCAACATATATCATGTCTAAACCTTTTTTCTATTTTTCTACTAAACTAAACCAATATTGACTCAACTCATTCACTATCTCATAGCACAAACATATTTCTTTTGTTGCAAATTGTTTCAGTGGACTAATTTTCTTCCCATTTCAATTGATATAGTGAATTAAATTCTTTGAGCAGTCCAAACAATATGAATATGATCTTGCAACATGTCCACTAATTATTCTTCCTTGCAAAATTCATTTCACCTGTATCCTGTCACAACATTTAAAAAAAAAATCGTCTTGCACCTGCAACACTTTGAAAAATCTGATTTCCACATTCGAGTCCAGAACTTGATTCTCATATTTTTTTTTAATGACATAAAGTTTTTTCCTTGTCATAATTAATGTCACATTTTTCCTGTCTTCTGTGACACAATTTGAAACAGATATATGGGACGCTCAAAGTTAAAAATGCTTTTGCGCCACCTTTTCAATGCACGTTCACAAAATGCAAACTTCCAATGATTCAAAGTACCACATTTTGCTAATTTTGTAATCACGAAACACCGACAACATATGAACATATTTTGCATTGCAAGCTCGAAATGGAAGAGGGGGTCATCGAATGCACACTTCGAGGGACCTAGCTAAAAGAATATTTCCCACCCGTTGAAGCTATATCATATGAGCAATATTAAAAATAATGTTGTCAACAATTTACAATCTTCACAAATTTAGACATCAAGGACTTTTCACTTTGGAAATGAACAACATAATTATCAATTGTAAAAAATTCTGAGCGAAAGGTATGGATAAATTTTCTACTCTTGCAAAATTTTGACAACTTTTCGACTATTTCCACGTTTCATTTCAAACTTCTCTTTGCACATTTAATGTTCTCATAGGAAAATTGCAACTCCATTGAAGTCAAATACAAAAACTAGCATGATAAAAATAATCTCTTCTCTTGCAACATTGCTTTGGAATATTTTGATGACTATTCGTACTTTTGCAAGTCCATGGCTTTGATATTTTATCAAATTAGGTTAGTTGTTATACTCAATGCCATTGACTCATCATTGTCTCTAGATAGTTCACATTATATTCTACATAGTTTTTTGCTTATGTGGAAATGACATTTTCATAGACCTCTTTCTTGGTCAAGATATGCACTCTGACAACTAGCCTGATGTTGTACATGCTCCATGGATAAACCATTCAAATTTGATTCCCGCTCCTGTACCTAACCATATTTTTTATATTGTCATTTTGTAACAAAACTGAGCCAATCTTTGGTACAACTAACTGATATATTGTCTAGTATTCCCGGCTTCCATTTATGAAAGTTGGGTTGGTTACAAATGTTGGCTCAGTTTTATGTTATTTGGTTGGTGAGCACTAGAATGACTGCAACTGAAATTCTAGGAGTAGCATGGTCAAAAGTAAAAGGATCCAACAATTGCATCAAATTGTGAACCATCGAATCTACCCACTTTGGGTTGTTTAACTTGGTGCTTGGGATTTCCTGTCACATAGGCTAATGCATCCCTAGAACTCAATTTTTCCTACACTGTTTTAGGCTAAATGATAATCCATTGTTACCAACATTCAATCACTAGATATAAAGTTATGAGCAACCATCCTTGACAAAGACTTGATAAACTTGAATTCTTTAGTAAGTTGCTTAGAATAATTTTCTGTTCATTGCCATCCTAAATGCATGGATCATGCACTTTATACTTCCTAGAGACATATTTCTACAACATAATTATTTCCAGTTGACAATTTTGTTGATCTTCTAAAATTTGATAGAAGTTTGTTTTATGTTATAAAATCAACTACTCGAAACTTCTTTTTGACCCCGGAAATTTCCATGTCCTTGATTTCTAAGTGTTTGGCTACTTCACAAGGCCACTTTTTCCATCATAATTGTTCATATGACAACATTTTGTCCATGTTTCCTCGTCCTAAAATGTCATACCAAAATGTTAGTTGAGAGTTGAACTACAAAAATATTCAATTTCAATATACACATTCAACAATATAAACTCATAATACCATCATCTAACTACAATTTCTTCCACAAAAAAACTAAACTGAATGAACATGCTCATTGCAGACAATGGTATTAATCATGTATATTGCACAAAGACATTATTAGGCATTGAGCAAAATTCCAACAAGTTTTAACTGGAACTGGAAAAAATATAGTAAAATCTGCCATTCTGGAACAAAACTCAACAGTTCTTGTAACTATCAACCATAAATGTAACAAAATTGTCCCATGATGTTAGGATCAACGCTCTTTTTGCTTCCTAACACTTGATCCCATCGACATTTTGCATAGCTTTGTTCTAGTTAAATTTTCTTTCTTTGAAAAAATGAAATTGGGAAAAAAATCCTAGTTTTCGAACATGCAAATGTGTCAATCTACATTGCTTCAGACTCTTCCACATTGCAATTGGCCTTTCAATAATTGATATAAATTTTTTAAAATATTCATAGTCATAATTGTTGTCAATAAACACTTCCTTTACAAATGCATTAAAAACGTTTCCAACCTTGCTCATATCAATGAATAAACTATGGTGAATGCATACAAAGCATGTCTTACCAGTTCAATGTTTTTTCAAATTCCAGCTTTGAATTCAGCATCTCGATACACCTTGTACAATTAAAGTAGATGAGAATATATGGGAAATTTTTATTTTTTTAAATGTCTATGCTTGATAGAAAGCATTTGCAACATGCAACGTTTATGCTTCTGTATAGAAGTCAATTGTCAAAATGAATGAATTTCAAATCAACTTAAGTAGGACTTCACATACTTCATAAAAATCGTTGCATCATGGTTTCGAAACACAAAACAAGGTAACTTGAACTGCATATTAGTCAACATAGTTGATCATAAGATTAATCATGATTGCATACTTGTTTAAATAACATACCAATGTTTGTTGCAGAATATGTGAACAACTTCTTGAAGCAAAAAATGTAATGTTCCTTGCAAATTCATTTTTACAAACAATTGCAAAAATGATGAAAACAAAGTTGCTTAAAATTTGTTTACAATATGAAGGAAAGAATCCTACCCAATGTTTTTGCAACACCTTCTATGCTACTGTGAGGTGCAATTTTGAACATGGATTCCATTTTTGGGTGTTCAAATACATACCACCTATTCTAGACCAACAAGTTGTGGTTTAGTGATACACAACAACTTGCCTTAATGTTTTTGAAGTCATTGCAGCCACAACCTCTTGGTCATTTATTTTATTTTGTTTTGGCAGCAAAGCAGACTGAACTAAATTATTCTTAATGCTATATCATCTTTAAATAGCTCTTTGTTGCATGCACTGAATGTCTAAGACATCAATAGCCCAATTTTGTCATTGTTGTTTTCACACTCTACTTATTTGCAGTTGCACATCAATCTTAAGACTATGCAATTGCACATGAATTTTAAGACTAAGGCACATCATTGAAGTAATATGAAGGAAGTTTCAAATTTCAGGAATGTATGCTCTTCCAATTAGCAAATTGTTCTTTTATTACATGTTAAGTTTCTAACTATATTTTGAATTTAGAAAGTCTCTTTCAAAAAAGTGCAGTCAATACATATATGCAAATGCATATACATTTCTCTTCTCAATGGCTATATTCTAATTATTTGTTTAATGTTCACAACCAAACCGCCGAATTGAAAACCTTTTATAATTTTGTTTAAATATTGTTTTCTTCTTCTTCACTGTGTTATCTTCCTCTCCATACTATGTTGTCTTTCTATTTTTTCAAATATAACATGCAAATGTTGTTTTGCAATTGCAAACGAGCAACCACTGCATGTGCAATGTCGAGGACATTGCCACCTCGTGTCTCTTGTCTTAGTGCAAACGAAAGAATCCCATATTAAGATAGTGTTGCTTAGACTTTCTATACGATTTTGTACAACTCTACCTTCTCCTTTAGACCTGTCCATAGCGCAATAATGGTACGAAAACAAGTTGCATCTGAACATGTTTCAATTCCTACTAGTTCTAAAGTAATGAAATTAAAAACTTACGAAGTACAAACCTCGAAGTTATAATCAACCAACCAAAATCAATTTTAAATAACACAATTTTATAATTACAATAGAGAATAATCAACTTAAATTATTTAAAACTTTATCAAATAGTTAATAAATACTCTATTGAGTTCTCAAAACCCTTGCAAGTACTTACAAATAAAAAGCTTAGTTTCTTATTTTTGTGGGTCGGTGATAAGGACCATAATAAATTTTCCTGAGTGTCCTAGAAGTAGATTGTTGTGCCTGAATAATTTGGTGGCTAGGGAATAAAAAACATACATGTCTTTACCAAAGCTCTTGCAACAAAATGTGTTTGGAGGATTATTGAAGGGAAATGTCCTGGGTGTAAAGTGGTGTCTTGTAAATATATTCAACCACTTTCCATGGAAGATTGGATTAGATCACACAATAACTTATTTCACAATTCCTCTATTGTGTGTAAGGCTATAGTGATAGCTTTTCCTCTCATAGGGGATTGGCTTGTCTAGAATGTGGGAACTGCTTGAGGCTTAGGTTGGTGAAGACCCTTATGTTGGGTGCATATAAAATTATAGTCTACTCATGAATATGGTTAATGCTTTGAGGGACGATAGAGAACAACATTGTTGACATGGCAAATTCTACAATTTGGAGGCAAGAGTAGTTGTCCGCATAAATGGTGGATTTTTATGAGGACGAGGAAGGATATGGGATGATTTTATCTTTGCATCGAGAGCCATCCATGTCTAGATTAGGGAGACAGGGGATGAACTAATTTGGTCAAGAAATCCAATAACAAGGGGGTATTCACGAAAACTAGGTTAGAAAGTATTAAGGGAGGAAGGGTTTTTATAGGCCATGTTTGGTTGTGCAAGGATATTTGAAAATTTAATTGTCCTCACAAATCTAGGGTCTTCATGAGTGTGGTCCTCAATGATAAAATAACTACATGGGGTTAAATGTAGAAAAGATGTTGGAAGGTGCCCATTATGTAAGAATTGTGAGGAATGCCCCTCCCATTTGTTTATATTTTGTTCTTATTCAGTTGTTATAATGAAGGAGTTGGAAGTTTCACGTGGTTTAAAAAATGCTTGGGGAGGACAGACTGTGAATGAGTTCCTTCGTTCATGGTGAGGGAATACTGCACTAAATCCATTCAAAGCTCTCCCCCTCATTAGTGCATTGGAATGTGGCTCACTAAGAATTCTAGATTGTACAAGGACAAATTTCCTCTTGTTTGGGTTTGTATTTCTTCATATCCATACCTAGAAGTTTCAAACAACCTCACGAATACTAGAAATCCTAGAGTTATGACCCCATAAATCATAGACATGTCTAATAATATTCTTTTATGAAATTTAGTAAAGCTAGCTTGGGTGCAAGTACAATTAACAATTCGATATAACAACTCTTAGATTGGTCCTCTGTTTGGATTTCTAAAGAGGATTAGAGAAGGTACATGTTTTTTTGGATTCTATGGTTGTCATTAACTCGATGATACAGAGGAACAATGTCCAAAACTTTCTTCTAAGACCGTTGTATGAGGATATCCTCAATGCCAAAGTTGTGATTAACAATGTCTCTTTTGAGCATGTCCATAAGGAGAATAATACACTAGTTGACTCTTTATCAAAAGAGAGACTTCAAGTGGTATTGAGTATTGGGAAAATATGGGAACAAGTAGGCATTATTGAAGAACATCATCAGGCTCAATTCTACTAATTACTTATGTGTTGTATTATTAGTTTCAAAAGTAGTGGATTGTTGGAAAAATTACGTATTTATGCTTTAAATTTGGATATGGTAAAACATATCGAGGATGAGAATTCTGTTTTTGGAAAACTATACAAATATTTTTAAATTTTATGTCGAACAATAGGGAAGCCATAGATGGAGGACGAAGATGGCTCAAATGTTACTGTCCTCGATGCTCAATTCTGGAGGTCAGAGGAGATTCAAGTTATAATTGCTATTTTTTGGTCTAGCTAGGAGGATATACTTCATTTTTTTCTACATATGATGAGCAATGTAAATAAATGTTGTAATGTATTTGTAGATTGTAATTTTTTTAATTGTAATGTATTTGTAGATTGTAATTTTTTTAATTGTAATGTATTTGTAGATTGTAATTTGTTAATTGTAATAGAATTATGTTTTGTTTTGTTTTTTTTAAAGAGGAAGAAAAACACACACGATTAATTGTAAGGATTATTTTTTTATGTAAATGTGTTCTACTAGATCTTACGGGGTTCAACTTCCAACTTTGTATTCTATTACATCGAGAGTAATGAGATGGTTCAAATTGTGACATTGTACTCTTTGATTTTTTTATGGAGTGTAAGGGGGTGCATATACAACCCATGTAAATGTATTAGTATGTAACATTAATCAATAAAATCTTTAAAAATTGAAAATAAATAACTGTAATAATTAAAAAAATTAAAAAATGCTTATAAAATTATAATAATATAAACAAATATAATTCCATCCTAACTTCAATATTTTAAGTACTCCGGATGGGGTGGCAATGACATTTTATGATGCCCTTGGGCATCCTACGGATTACCCTTAGGACACTTGCCTCCCTACTTGACACACCCTCTCGCATACTCATAATCATGCGCTTCCACCAGGGATTTGACATAGATCTAGTGACTTCGACGACAAGCTTTGTGATTGATGCGATGGTTTCAGGGACAATCGTTATGGTTCAACAATATATAACGCAGGTGATAGATCCATTTAGTAATGTGATAGACAACCTCACAGTATGATGATGGCTCCTTCAAATCAAGGTGGTTTAGCACTCATATCAATGGCTCTTGATGATTTCATTGGTCGTGTGTTTCTCTTCAAGCAACTTCTTTACCCCTTCTAGTTTCATTGCCTGGTTTGCAAGCTCTTGAGATCTTAGGGTCATGTTTTTATGGTTAGAAATGGGATCCCAAAGACTTTTTGAGGACCTTCTATTTTGAGCACTAGAACGAGATTGTTCTTGCTCGGTTGATGCTCTGGTCCATTATTGCCACGAGTTTGAGTTGAGGGAGGGTTTGCATCTCGAATTAGTGTTGTGATCTATGAGAAAGGTATGTGCTCCTCAAAATTCTACTCATCATGGAATCTGCTCGCAAGGAAATAAGAGCCTATCTCTATGAAGTTCTACTTTTCGTGCTTTGTTTCTGTGGTGGAGACTCAGACTTTGCCCTTGATTTTCCCACATCCACCTATGTCGAAGGGAACTCATTTTCATGGAAGTTCGAGGTTGTGGTAGGTGTTGTTAGCATGGCTCTTACAATCATTCCCCGAGGGTATATCAAGAAATAAAGGATGCCAAGGCCTTGTACCTACACCATACTCCAACCTGCATCAAAAGGGAATTGGACAAGGTGGAAGACATTATCAATTTGGAGCAAGAATTTCTTAAACCAAAGGGAATAGAACAAGAGATGGCTCCATGGGTTAAGGTTGCAAAAACATCCTACTCTCAAGATACTAAATACTATAAAATTGGCACTTTATATTGGACAATTAAATCGCTCTTCAACAAGATTCTTCTCGATACCTATGAGGAAAGGAACGAGCTACTCCTGCAAATGGACGAACTATGTGAGCATCACATGAAAATGGACCAGAAGTTGAACATTATAGTCAAAGCATCTATAGGTGTGGATCTCAAGCCAACTATCTCTAAAGATTTTCCAAGTGTAAAGGTTCCTCTAGTCTCAAATTCTAATGACGAATCAGGCTCTTAGACATGTTACTTTTAGGTCTCTAATTTCTATTTTGGACGACCATAACTATGCTTGGTACACTATAGGATACAAAGATGATATTTATAAGCTCAGTAAGACATATAGACACATGAATTGTAACACTCTGTTTTACCTTTAGTTTAGTCTTCCCTAATACAAGCCTGAATGGCTAGTTTCCCTAGGGCATGCTTGTTTTGATATCCTTTATATAATTTTGATATCCTCTAAAAATTAATATAAACTCTAGCTTAAAAAAATTATTTTAAATATCCATATAATACATTTCTATTTTTAAAACAAAAAATTGATACTTAAAATATCCAAAATTAAAATAAATTTATACTAATAATATAAAATTTCAAAACTTTAATAAATACCTAAATATTCCTAAATTAAAACATTCACTAACCAAGAAAACTCATGCAAATATTTAAAATTACATGGTCAACACCTATGAGTATAATTCTCTCCACTTTTGATATAGGATTGAGGTCATCTCCACCCATCATAGATTGTACGAGGATGATACAAGTTTAATGTCCATATTAATTTTATGATCGTCTTTCCAATTCGAAATAAACAATTATAAAAAAAACTTGATAGTTCTTAAAAAAAATCTTATCCATCTACCACAAATTAAATCATTCTACTAATTATACTACACTACATTGATGTAAATAGTTTCAAATACATCATATTTACATGGAAATAAACAACATAGTCCTAACACATGACATTTATTAGTTTCACAATTTTAATTTTAACATGCGGTTCTAAAAATTATAATAATATAACGAAGTAAACTTTGTACACGTGTAATTGTTTTGTAAATACTATATGTGCATGGTGAAAAATTAGTTGTAGGTTATACAAGTAGGTGATGATTTTTATCTATTTTTTTAGAGTTTATAAGAAATTGAATTTGAATGGTATGTTAAATATAAATATTGATAAGGCGAGTGGAAAGTTTGGAATGATATAATAGCTTGATTGACTATAGTTCAAGATTTTTGTAACTTGATGACTTTTAAGGATGGTGTAAAGATTGTTACTCTGTAGGAGTTGTAGGAGTTGATAGTATTAAACAAATGATAAATTTACTAAAGTGTAAAGAAATGATAAACATACTAAAGCATATTTCATATCGAGGGTACAATGTATTTAGAGTTAGCATTTGTGTGCATTATTGACATTTTGTGGATACAATGTGAAGCTAGATAATATAATGAAAAACCACAGTGTGATACCTTAATAAAGCGACCATATTGAAGTTGACTTAGCAATAAAAGTAGGAAAATCTAGTATTGCATAAGATATTTCGTTAAAACAAGTGAAGGTGCAACAAAGCAAAGTTGAATTAATAGTTGCATAGGAAGTACAAAAAAGTATAAAAAACAAAGTGTGTAGAAATCAAAGATGGAATTATATATATTGTCTTCAATAATATGCTAATACAAAGAGTTGACACATGTTATAAGGTATGTTGATCGTAGAAACAGTGTGTACATTCAAAGTGCTATAAACATGGTAAATAAAAAAAACTGTACAAATGCATACAAGGATCCGCATAAGGGGGATGAAATCTAATGAGCATAGGAGTATAAGTTTGTTAGAAAACGCTACATCAAAAAAGAGTAGGAAAGTGTCTAGAAGACCAAATTCTAATCATGTAGTGCAAGTCAATCATATATACACCAAGATTGTTGGCAGCGGCAACACCAAGTATAGGAAATGCAGGGAGCAAGACGTGGATGTCGTAGTACCAAGTCTGCTTGTATTCGTCTGATTGCATCTCTTTCATACAGGTGAATAACACGTTGAAGCAAGGCCTTCAATTCAGAGAGCAATTTAATAGTTGGTTGAAGGCGAGTAAGTGGAACCAAATTTGGTGGTCGGAATCATGTTGATATTCGTTGCAAACCTTCTTGTTGTTCCTTTATTTGTTGAGAATAGTGGGCAAGTGTGATTAGGAAGTCCATATCCATTTCTGCTTTGCAATAGGCAAAAAAGACAATGTATGCAAAAAATGTTACATTCTTTGCATGTTATAAGCAAGAAACAAGATGAGCACATGTAAATTTGACTTGTTTGGAAAATATATTAAAACATGCTATATAGCTAATGTAACACGGACATGCTAAAACAATTGATGCTAGCATATTGAAGTATATATATGGGACATTTTATATTTGTTGGGAAAAAGAGTAATATGTCATGAAATGGTGAGTTTGCTTTTCCTTTTGAAACAATAAATGGCAGCACATTGAAGTAAATAAGTTTGGTGCTTGTGAATCCCATCAGAGATAGAGATTCGGAAGCAGGCGGTTGATGAGTTAAGAGAGCTTACTTGGTTGAGAGAAACAACTTGTAGAAGTGGGCAAAGGTCAACAACACCATGCAGTAGAAGTGAAACAACATTTGTGGTCAACAAAGTGTCCATAATGTAGTAGTGGCAAATAGATGGACTACAAATCTGAGCTGCAACAAAAGGGAAACAATTGGTAGTAAGTGTAAATAATAAAGAGATTGACTTGGAAATGTTTGCATCTCGAAAAGTACAAACCATGAAGAACTTGAATATTGCATAAGTTAAAGGAGACTACTAAAGGAATGAAGTATTTTTGGGTTTTGATCGATCTAGTTTGAGACAAATGGATGCATTTCAGTGAATGTAATCCAAATGCTTCACCATTTTGGAAAATTTCCAAGCTTTAATTTTAAGAAATGCAAACTTAAAATTATGAATAATGAGAGCAGTCACTTGTTGGATATCACTATGTGACAATGATTTTCATGCTTTAATTTTAAGAAATGCAAACTTAAAATTATGAATAAGGAGTGCAGTCACTTGTTGGAGATCAGTATGTGACAGTGATTTTTAAGTGGATCCTACTAAATCCTAAATTTTGGAAATTAACAACACTATATATATTGATTGAATGAGTGGTTGGTTTTGAGCAAGTTTTGGGCTCAAAACCACTCGTTCTCCATTGCCTCCATACTGGAGTTGGTTGCATTAAAACTAATGATGATGAATGCTATGACAGATTCTAAACTAATGATTGATTGGAAGAAAAAGAAGAGACCACCAAAAAACATACCATATTGTGGGTTTCTTCCAGGAGATGACCTTCCAACGCATCTATAGAGGAACTGAACCATATTGTGGGTTTCTTTCAGGAGATAACCTTCCAACACATCTATAGAGAGAGGAACATGTTGGCAGACAAATTATCCAAGAATGGTTTACATATGAGAGAAGGTACTTGGAAGCATTGAGAGATGGATAATCACAACCTAGAGGAGCTGGATCATGGTCCTTTCCCAATATAAAATCTTACATGTACCTACTTTAAAGGCAGAGTAGTCAATACAAATGGAGATGGAGTTCTGGAGAATTAAATCTTTTTGCTATATATCTGTACAGGTTCAATTTTGGATCTCAATCTTTATAGACCATAGTTATGGGTCGAATATGTAAAAGCCAACAATGGCCACATGAAAATGCTTTTATTTTTTGATGACCTTCGTGGTCCCTGAACAATGTAGTTTCTATTTATTTAATACAAACTATGACTTTTTTTCCAGGAGGAAAAAAATAAACTATATCTTAAAGGTTTTTTTCCATCAAATATATAGCAAAAGGTATTAAAAGCCATAAGAAATGTTACTGTAACAGAAGATATTAAAATCCCTAAGGAAATGTTGCAGTAATACCCATGAAGATATATATAGTGAATCGACCATTTATGGCAATTTCTTTGGATATTTGCTTAGCAGTAACTAAGCATAACTAAACTACAATAATGTTTAATGACTTTGCATCAGCAATATCCAACACAATTGAAGTAAAACCTTTAGGTAACAAATTCATATTCGCAGTCTATAGATAAAAACCAAAAATCTTGATCACGATGTCACAAACTAAATCTTAAAGCATGAAGAACCTTTTATAAACATCCAACATGAAGTACACTTTCACACACATTGGATTTAAACCATAGTTGTTGGAAACCCAAATTCCTCGTAACATTTTCCAAATAGGAACGATTTTATTAGTTGTTTGACTATGCTTGGTGCAATTACAAGACAAATATTGAAGTTGTACAAGTAGCTCTGGTTCATGCTATTCAATTGATGGAGATAAAATTGTGCAAAACATTTCAAAGAATATTTGCTAAAAGGCTCATATTAGAAATCCTTGCTGAAAGGCTCATATTAGAAATCCTGAACAAATTCGCAATTTCAGAAAAAGAAAGCCAACATCAGTGCTTACTACATTCAACACTACTACCTTTGAACAAAGTCGACAGTTTAATTCCATCTTTATCTGAAATGTGGGTATGGGCACATCCGTTCATGTATTTGTCCTCAGTTCCATCCAACTACATGCATGAACACAGAAAAGCCATGGCCATCAAATTACTTCCATTAAAGGACCTAATTCATATAATCTCGATACGCTCTCTTGTAGCACTACAATATCTGCTGCATACATTGTCAAACATCTAAATCGCATGCCTTAATGGCTGGAAGAGGCATGAATATAGTGTTCATTGCTTGGATTGACCTTTTGCCATGGCTGGCTTTTGCTGTAGCTTGGGTGATCCTCGAGTCTGTGATGGCTCTTGCCACTAAATTCAATAGACCTTGCAACCCCTCGCATTTCATGATCATGCTCTTTAAAATAGTCCCAGAAACGCTCTTCCATCTTTGAATCAATGTGAGGCCTCAGCTGAATTTTGTCATAGATATCTCTATCCTGTGCATACAATTGTAGTGCAAACCGAGTAAGTTCCACTGTTGCGAATACAATGAAAGCATAAGAATTCGAGGGCATCCGTACTTCAGTAACAATTTCATCATGCATAAGCCCTTGCCTATTTTGAAATAGAACACGTTCAAAAATTTGGTAAATCATTTTCGCAGTTGCATTTGGGGGGGAACTATAAGCAAATATTACACGTTATACTAGGACATGGCCCACGATATGGCTATTGCCGTCGACCACACACCAGGTATTAATTGACTTAACCCAACTGGGGAAGGAAATTCTGAATGGTAGTTGGAATCATGAATAAGCAATTGCAACTTTTCTACTCCCAAAAGCATGGACACTTGGCAAACATCTAGCTCTCGACTATCCTATTCTTACAGGCAACCCTACTCTTACCACCCACCTTTTAAGCTCTCTCGTTTGTTTATTAATGGTTATCCACCTCTCAACGTGACGAATGTGCACTCCCGAAGCTTCAGGATTCTATATCTTGTTCCCGATCAAGCATATTGATCACTCATTTATTTATTAGTGGTTATCCACCTCTGAACGCGACGAATGTGCATTCCCGAAGCTTCAAGACTCTCTATCTTGCTCCCAATTTCTTTCCTGACAAAAGTAGATCGATCACGTTTGAGGCCCCTGCAAGCACGGGATAGACAAGTCACAAGAAGTAGAAGAGAAGCGAGCGAGGGAAGGATATATAGGAGAAAGAGAAATGGAAAGTAATATGATACTTGATGGGTTGAAGCTCGAGCAATTTGTTGAAGACAATGTGGCTTTTGTCAAGTACATGGACGAGAGGTTCAAAGCGCTGGATAAAGATCGCAATGGTAGACTTTCTCTGCAAGAGCTTAGGCCGGCCGTGGCCGCCATTGGCATTGCCCTGGGACTACCTGCTCAAGGCTCCTCCCCCGACGCCGACATCATCTATGACCAGGTATGTATTCCTTTGTCAAATCTTCATCTGCCATTAATCATAAAAACAGTAAACAACGTCCTAAGAGTATTGTTGTCCAGGTCTTGAACAAATATTTCATAAGTGGTAAAACTGATGGGATCAACAAAGAGGATTTTCGCACAGTTCTGTCTGACATTCTTTTGGGTGTGGCCGACGGTTTGAAAAGAGACCCCGTTTCCCTTGTTACCATTGATGGCCACCTCCTTGACAACTATGCCCGCAGCCTGACTTTTGAGTTCGATGTGCTCACCATATTTACAGAAGTTGACAAATCTAAACTGTCTCTGGAAAAAGCTCTGGGCAAGCTTACGGTGGAGCAAGGCATGCCTCCCGCTTCTGATCCATGGGTCAGTCCATAATTGCTTCATTTCTTGGCTGTAACTTGATTTTGATCTTGATTTTGAATCATGGAACCTTGATCCTGATCCGATTGCAGGTGATGGAGACGATTGTAAAATCAGCAGCAGAGTCTTGCGGGTTCCAGCAGTTGATAAATCCGGAGCGAAATGTGAGTCAGGAGGAATTTGTGGAGGTGTTCCGTAATGTGGTGTTGGAAGTGGCATCGCAAACTCAGCCTGGGCCTCGATGAGCTCGAGCTAGAGCTGCTGAGCCTCCAAATCACAACGCCTCCACCTTTGCCTTTGTTCTCAACAGTAGTCGCGCTCTCCTTCATGACGACACCATCCACGTGGCAACATTCCATTCGCTCTATGAGTGAGGAATCTAGTTGACATTGATGGTTATGCTTCTACACAGTGAAACACCTACAGCGTAATTATAATAAAATTTAACCACCAACTTTCCAGGTTAGTTAAGAATAATTATCTTTTTATAAATTCAACTATCAAACTCCCTAGGTTGATCAAAGAATATTTATTTAATTTTTAATTTTGCCCCAACTATTTAAAGTGCTTCATCTGCACTTGTTTGTCATCCTCTGGCAGATTCTTCTTGGTATAATGTGACGGGAGTATTTGGTGTACTAACATAATCAACCTGCAGGTTTGGTTGCTGCAACCTCTGTCTTTACTGCTTCTTTGCGCCCACCAAATGTTGTATGATGGGCTTCTCTTTGCCACCTACATCTCCATACATCTCCATCGCTGAGAGACGATGGTGACGACGGCGATGATTGGTAGTGTTGGCAAGAATTATTAGAGAAGCTGAAATTGGACTTGAATTTGACGTTGATGAGTTCAATGGAAGGTAGGAAAATTAAGGAGTCGTCCCGGCTGTACCAGTGCGGTGTTGAGGAGATATGGCACCGCCAGACTGGGCAATTGCACCCAAGGGCCTTTGCCCGCCAGATGGGCGGTTGTCAGGTTTGTAACTTCAATTATGTTTCTTTTAATTGGAACACTTAATCGAATTCACATAAAATACAGTAGCTAATAGCTGTCAGCACAAAAGCCTTAATTTATCCAATGATATTCCAACATGGAACCGACTGGTGTTCACCCTTCAGATTAACCTTGGGATACCCATGTCACAATTCTCTTGTGACGGAGCGAGAATTTTAGTTTGGGGCAAGGTTGGTGGTGTAAGAGGTTTCGAGTTCCAACCCCACCTTGGGGTTTATACGCTGAAGCAACTCTATTAGCACGCTATTAGAAGGACAAACTATGGATAACGAGGATCTCGGAGAGGACCCGGTATGTACTTTTGGTTAAGGATTGCGAGTTCGATCTCTGAATCCAGTGAATCTCTTGGTATCACCCTTCGGATTAATCTTGGGATATCCAAATCTAAATATTCTTTTCACCGAGCCAGAATTTTAGTTTTTGGGATGATTGATTGTATAACAGGTTTCGAGTTGCACTCTACTCGGTGTAGTAAGTATATCAACAAGCTACTGGAATGGAAAACTAATGATAGTGGGACCTTGCATAGGGTACTCAGTTTGGTCTTTTGGTTAAGGATTGCGAGTTCAGAGCTCTGAATCAAGTTGTACTCACAGTGGATTTAGTTTTGCTTCTTTTTGGTAAGTGGCATTTCGTCGGCACACCAATTTGTCCACTTTTGCAGACTCAGGTGTCCACCAAGGGTTAACTGTCTCAAAAAGGTCAAAAGTTACATTCAGCTGAGATGCTAGACAGGGATAAACTGCCCCACCAAAGTCACCAAGGACATTAACCGGTAGTGGGAGGAACTTCAACTCCTCTAGATTGATTCCCTGACAAGCCATCTCCCTCAACATTGAACCAATACCACATTGGTACCACTTCATATTTACAACAGTACTCTAATTTTTTTTGTTTTCGTTGTTTAGAATTTTAGACCTTGGTTGTTCGTGTTAAAAATTATATTTGGTGTTCGCCTAGTTGGTGGTTATAGCACCGATGCCGAGGGATCACCATACTGATACGAATACACCTCTATGCCAAAAGGTGAATTGTACTGAGGTATTGAGAATCAGGGGCTGATTGACACAACAAACTTGTCTCTTCTTATGTTTTCTTCTAAAGGGACAATATTTATTTTGTGTATGGTTTCCAAGGAGCAGATGCGCTGTCCTATATCACAGTTTGTTGGATCCAGAATGAACTTGTGTGTGAATATACCGATCTGAATAAACACTTTATGCCGGAAGGTGAATTGTGCCCAGGTATTGATAAGCCGGGCTTGATTGCAGCAACAGGCTTGGCTTTTATTATGTTTCCTTCTTAAGGGGCAATGGCTATTTTGTATCTGATTTCCGAGGAGCAAGTGTGCTGTCCTAGATAACATTTTTTGGGTCAAGGACTTTTTGTGCTAATATACTGATATGAATACCCTCTCTATGCCAAAATGTGAATTATACCCACGTACCAAGAATCTGGGCCTAATTGACACAACAAGCTCGGCTTTTATTACGTTTCCTTTTTTTTCTTCACAGAAGCGGTTGAAGAGCTTTAATTAAAAAAAAGAGAAGCGAGGATTACATAGAAAGGCTGATGGATTGTTCCCATAACAGGAATGCATCCGTCACTCATTGTTCATCTTTGACAGGCTTGTAACTGTAATGAAATTTCCCTAACCTGTGGGTGCTATAGCACCTTACATATTGGCCAAGAAGAAATGAGCAAAAAATATACATATATCTGATCTATACTGTCACAAAAAATAGATATCTGGTGATTCCTATATGCCAAAAAAATTCCAGAAAATGCAGAGCTGTCCAAGGAACAATAACTGCAGAAAATATCAGAGTATTAATTCGGGTCTTCATCAGCACGAGCTTTCCATCCAATTTATCGCTGTGCATACCAGCTTGCACCGAGTCATTCTTGATCTTTGTATTGTTGTCCTCAAAGCACTGATTTGAGCTTTCCTTTTGAGAGTTAATCAAGCCAGAAGAGCGTGCCAAACTGAAGGTGAAAAAAACGCAGACACTACAGTAAAGGATAGACAGGGACTTCCAGCAGTTTTCAACATGATTGGGATGACATTCATATCCTGCGTTATTTGTGGCAACGTCCTCTCTGCACAATCCAGCCACCGAGCAATGAAAAATCCTGGCGTTTTTATTGAGCTTTGATAGAGTTCATAATTAAATCCTGTAGATGGTTTTGTTGGAATATCCCGAGGCCATTGATAGAGTGCTAGAAATCTGATAACACCTTAGAATTTTTAACTGATCTGATCCCACGTAGATCAAACTTAATAAACCAAAGAGTTTTCAATAGTGTCATGGTCACATTCCAAAGTTCCATAGCTTAGATGCACACCCCGATTTGCCATAGTATCAGCTTGTTCATTGAAATCTCTCAATATATGATAAAAATTGATATCTTTGAACTCATTGACGAGGCTGAGAAGCAGATATTGGATTTTGAAAGAGGTGCTCTTTTTTTTGTTGGTTAATAATCTTGCTTCCCTGATGATGATGAGGGAGTCTCCAACAACAGTCAATGAATCAATCTCCATATCTCTGGCAAGTTCTAGTCCTTTTATGAGTCCTAACCATTCAGCTTCATTATTTGTTTTCCTTCCAATTCCCCATGAGAATGTTCTTTGCTTATTACCCAAAGAATCAAGGATAACTCCGCCCGCACCGGCCATCAAGGGGTTGCCCTTCGAGGCTCCATCGAAGAAGAGGATTCTACAATCCAAATTAGCTCTCCAGTTCTGGAAATCATCCCCGCTCATTCTCAGCTGCCAGATCGTAGATCTCAAATTCTTTGTAGGATTGATCCTCATACTTGAATGGGAAGGAAAGAGAAAATCAGACATCCAAACTCATTCTTCAACTGTTAAAGGTTCTTTGTGAATATTCTGCATACCTCTGGAGGATAATGTTTCAATCCAAAGAGCTCTGGCTGAGGCAGAGACCCTTCCAGGAGTAAGGTGGATTCCTTCGAAAATATCTCTGTTTTTGCTAGTCCAGATTTTCCAGCATACAAATCTTGGGAGGGCTTCCCATGCTCTGGAGAAATCCGGCTTGTGATAAAATGTGCCATGGTAATAATTCTTCCAGTTCTTAAACAGATTGATCCAATTTGTGGGCATGATTATAGGAGAGTTAAGACTATGGAGGGCAAGATTCCAGACCTCCAGAGAAAACGGACATTTGAGAAATATGTAATCCATGGATTCCTCAGAATTTTTGCAGAGGGTACACCACATGGGGCCAATGTTCCCACACTTCCTCAAATTCTCAGCAGTTAGAATTTTCCTGTGTGTAAGAAGCCAATAAAAGGCATTAATCTTAGGCAGGCCATCCCTGTGCCAGACCTTTTTCCAAATGGAGTCTTTGACATTTCTATGCTTGCTGTTGTAGAGATGTTGATATCCTTCTTTAACTGTATAGCTGCCTGTCTTACCCCAGCCCCGACGATCTTTGAGATTTTTATGAATAGGACTCTTCTCCTGTAGCAGAGAGAGAAAGACTGAGAAGTCTAGAAGCAAATGATCCGGGGGTTTGAGGTTCTTCCATCCAATCCATCTTCCAGAAGAGTTCCACATCGATAAGTCATACAAAGTATAGATATTATTACTATCAAGCCAGTCCTTTAATTCTCTTAGTTCCATCTGAAAGTTTGCTGGGGAATTTATCCCAAAATTATCATACCAGATTTTAATTTGCTTGCCATTCCCGGCAATCCAATGGAGCTTCTCCTGGATTACGTGTATTGCTTTCTTGCAAAGATCCCAGATCGGAGACCCTTTTTATTGTTATCGATTCCCTCAATGCATCTAAGTTTGGAGCCAACCATGTATTTTTTCTGAAGAATTCTTTTCCACCAAGCGCTCTCCCCAGAAGAGACTCTCCATAATATCTTTGCTCCAAGAGCAAGATTCATGATTAAAGGGTCTCTCAAACCAGCTCCTCCATTGCATTTAGGGCTGCAAACGGTTTCCCAATTGATCATATGGTATTTCCTAGTGCTGTTAGTCTTCCCACCTTGCCAAAGAAAATTTCTAATTTCTCTTCTAATCTCATGGATGACATAAACAGGGGCCAACGAGATAGAGCAAGCATAAATCGGATAGGCTGCCAAGATAGACTTAATGAGGATCATCTTGCCAGCGGGGTTTAGCCACCTAAAACCCCAGTAGGAAATTTTCTTTTTTATTTTATCTATCAAGCCTTGCCAGTCAGACTTTTTCTTTTTTCCTTTGAAGATAGGGACCCCCAAATAAGAAAAGGAGTTCCGGCTTGTGACTCCCTCGAACCCAAGTATTCTTGCAATTTTGGCCATTAGGAGGACAGTTCCACCCATAGATCTTGATTTATTGTCATTGATCTTCCCATCCGTGGCTTTTTGGAAGGTGGAAAGAACTCCTTTGAATCTTCCAGCGATGATAGAAGATGCACCCCCCAATAGGATGGTATCATCAGCAAATTGAGCATTGTTTGCATCACGGACACCTCTGGCTATCGCCAAACCTTTAAGTTCCCCATTGTCTTGGAGAGACTGAAGCTTTCTGCTCAATGTGTCAGCGACCAGAATATACAGGAAGGGAGAGAGAGGGCAGCCCTGACTTATTCCCCTTGAAGTCTGAAAAAATTTAGTAGGTCTTCCATTGACCAAAGGAGCGATCCAAGGGCTGCTGATGCATGCCTTAATCCACCTTACAAATCTTTTAGAAAACCCAAATTTTGACATAACTTCAAACAGGAAGAAATGATTGACCCTATCAAAAGCATTTGCCATATCGAGTTTAATAGCCATACCTTGTTGCTTACGCTCCAAACTGGAATGAATGGCCTCTTGAACTATAATGATATTGTTTATGATATGGCGCCCGGCTATGAATCCACCTTGAGTTTCTGAGATGAGGTGACCCATAACTTTTTTCATTCTATTTGTTAGAATTTTAGAAAGAATTTTGTAAGATGTGTTGCAAAGCGAGATAGGTTTAAAGCGGTCAATAGCTCGGGGATTTTTTTCCTTAGGAATGAGAGCAAGGAAGGTGGAGTTGGTGGCCCCTCCGACTTTATCCTTTTTTCTCGTCCAATTGAGCATATTTTTCAGATCATCTTTGATGATATCCCACGCAGCCCTGTAAAAATTGATGGTAAATCCATCCGGTCTAGGAGCCTTGTCCACTTGCAAGGACCAAATGGCATTTTTAATTTTGAACTCCAGGATAGGTTTGGCAAGGTCTCTATTTTGAGAATCGGAAATGAGAGAAGGAATTCCATGCAGTAGATCGACTTGTGCTAAGGGATCAGTGTCCCCGGAATCATAAAAGAGCTCTTGGAAATGTTGAAAAATATGAGACTTAATCTCCTCCTGTTTAGTTATTCCCAAACCATAATTATTTTTTATTTCCTTTATCATATTATGACTGTTGCTGATTTTTGTTTGCTTGTGAAAGTAGCTTGAATTACTGTCCCCTTCTTTTAACCATAGCTGCCTCGATTTAATTCTCCATTCCGCTTCTTCATTTCTGCTAGCATTTAGAATTTTCCTGCTAAGGTCATGTTCTTGCCAAATGAGGGATGGGGAAATCTCAGAGGTTTCCATATTAGCTTGCAGATTCGAGAGATCAGATTGTAATTTCTTTCTCAAGTGACCTGGTTTTTTAAATTCCAGCTTTGCCCAACTTTTGAAGGAATATCTCACATTTTTGAGTTTGCATTCCCATCTATAGCTTGGCGAACCAAAACAGGGAATGCTCCAAGCAAATTTAATAAGGTCAATAACTTTGGCATCTAGAAGCCAGATGGGATTAAAGCGGAAGGGAATGGGGCCTAAATTTGTAGGTGGAGAGAGAGACAAGGTGACGGGTTTATGATCAGATATAGCCGAAGTGACAACGAAGACAGAAGGAATAAGGTCTTTCAACAGAAAAGAGGAACTGGCCAGAAAACGGTCAAGCCTGGCAACAATATGGCCAACGCCCATTCTCTGATTGTTCCACGTGTATTTCCCATTCTTACGAGCTGGATCCAGGAGATCTAAATCAGAGATCAGATCCATAAGATTCTCCTCGAAGGGATCCCTTACACTGGTGCCACCCCTTTTTTCATCTTGAGCCTTGGTGACATTAAAATCTCCAACGATAATGATGTCCTTTCCTTCTAGAGATTCTTTCAGAGCTGAAAGGCTATTCTAGAAAGCATGTTTGTCTTTGTAATGAGTTGGGCCATAGACATTACATATATAAAAGAGAGTCAGATCATCCTTTTCATGGAATTCAATCAGAGTCCAGTTTTGACATTCTTTAACAACTTTAGAATCATACTTACTTGAGAAAAATGTAGCAATTCCCCCAGAGGCTCCTCTTGAGCTAATCGCTGAGCCATGGCAGGTCTTCCAAAAGAGATGTGAGAGGGCCATGACATCCACATCACTCATTTTTGTCTCTTGGTTTAGAAGGATGTTCGGTCTGTCAGTTTTGACGGTGTCTTTCATAGCTTCAACTTTATGTGCTCCACCCAGACCCCTGTAGTTCCAAGAGACCAGTTTCATTACTTCTTGCCGGATTGAAGGGTTGCCCTAGCCCTGCCTTCTGCTTTCCTTGGATTCTTAGGGTTTTGAAGAAGTTTAGTCTCTTTGACACTTCTCTGTCTTCCTAGCTCCATTTCCCTTTCTGCTTCTTGTTCACGGTGGAATCTATGTGACTTTCTTCCTCTGGTATTTGGTGGGGGCTTGATATCAGGAGGTTCTTGGGATTCTTTGGAAGAATATTCAGGTGACGAGGAGCGGGAAGGAACTTTACTTTGCTTAACCATTTCTGCCCATGAGGAGCTTCCTGGGGGAGGGGAACCCATAAAAGCTATAACCGAGCTTCCTTCGCCGAAGGTTGGGGGAATGGGGTTGGGGATTAAAGTGATTTGGGGGTCTGAACCTGGGTCGGCCAGAGGGGGATCCGGTTCATTAATCTCACCTTCTTCCATAATCAAGGCAGAAAACTGATTGCTGGTGTAGGTTTCCTTTTCGGTTTGAGATTGAGCTTTACCTCGATCTTGTTGGGGTTCCTTTGGGTCCGGATTTGCAGTGTTCATTCTTCTTCCTTTTTTCACCTGTTGCCATTCCTCCTCTTGGGGTTTCTCCTGGGTCTCCTGGATTGCTTTAGGGCAATTTTTGACAAAGTGACTGTACTCGTGGCACTTCTTGCATTTGAAAGGTAACTGTTCGTAGTCGAATTTCTGAATATGTTCCCATCCGTCCATACATAGGTTGACTATCTCCGGTAACCCCTTCTCTAGATCAACCTCAACATGGATTCTGGCACATGAGAATAATGGGCCTTTTGGCTCGGCTTTATCAATATATTTCCCAAATGAATTCCCGATTGCTTGGAGGGATTCATCATTCCAACAATGCAAGGGAAGGTGGGGCAAACGGACCCAGATAGGAACAGTAGATGGGACGTCCCTTTCAGGGTCGAAAGAGAGCGTCCACCGGTTGAGATAAAGCCCCCTCAGACCCATGAAATAGGGGCCACTATGAAAAATCAGATCACGATCTTCTTTATTTTCAAATAGGAAGGTGAAAAATCCTTGTCCACAGAAGCAATGCTGCAACCCGCCTAAAATCAGTGGCATCCAATTCTTCTTTACCCAGTTGTCCATTGTCTTCGGTGATGGCCAAATCCCCGTGAACTGGCCGATTAAACCCTTTTCACTTAAAGCGAGAGCTTTTAGGCGAGAAGTAGCCTACATGATCTGGATCTTAGGAGCTTCAGCTCTTTTGATAAACCCATCGCCAGAGGAAGTCGTTGATTGTGGAGGAGGGGGTGAGGCAGCCACAAGGGCGCGGAATGCCTAGTCCAGCAGAAGCCTACAAGCCTCCGGACTCAGCTCTGGAGGGGGATCCATCTCTGGAGAAAACCGAGAGAGCCCTAGATGCGCAGAGGCACGCGAGCTCAGGCTCAGGCAGCTACAATATTCCTAGTTTCTTGCATCAAGTCTCAGCTGTTATTACGTTTCCTTCTTAAGGGGCAATCATTATTTTGTATTTGGTTTCAAGGAGCAGGTGTGCTGTCCCAGACTCAGCATTTTTGGGTCATGAACAAGTTTTTATCTTAATCATTTATTTTTGGGTCTGTTCAGTGGGCTGTATTTTCTTCATTAGTCGTGGAACTTTTCCTCTGAAACACACTTGTATTTTTCTATTAATAGAACATTATGTACAAAGCACACTACAAAAAAATTGTGGCGGGTAGGCTGCTACGAAGAGGCAAAAATCGGGTTAATTTAATAAACCCCCTTAGATGAGACCCTTAATTACTTCCCACATCAGTCAAAATTGGTAGAAGATTATTAATCAATCATATTCATAATGTCCAAAGTTGGCTTTGAGAGGCTAACCAGATTTTGGCGGGTAGGCTGCTACGAAGAGGCAAAAATCAGGTTAATTTAATAAGCCCCCTTAGATGAGATCCTTAATTACTTCCCACATCAGTCAAAATTGGTAGAAGATTATTAATCAATCATATTCATAATGTCCAAAGTTGGCTTTGAGAGGCTAACCAGATTTTGGCAGGTAGGCTGCTACGAAGAGGCAAAAATTGTGGCAGGTAGGCTGCTACGAAGAGGCAAAAATCGGGTTAATTTAATAAACCCCCTTAGATGAGATCCTTAATTACTTCCCACATCAGTCAAAATTGGTAGAAGATTATTAATCAATCATATTCATAATGTCCAAAGTTGGCTTTGAGAGGCTAACCAGATTGGTGAAAGTGGAGATTTACTTGGCCCTAACCAGGATTCAAATCTCACAAAAGGTAGTCCGCTCACCCCCGCAGGGGTGGCTGAAGGGGATAGAACCATCATGGTTGTTAAGTTGGGTTGGGGTGTCCTTATGCCCTCTCCAGATAAATACTGCAAATGGTGTCCCACCTTGGGGTGATGGCGGTGGGTTCAAGTATAATGGGTCTTGGAGGATTCTTCTGGAAGCATTCTGAATTCCATAATGTCCAAAGTTAAGGTCCAAAAGGGCAAACCATTGCAGTTAATAGTCCCTATCATGCATTAAACACTGCAATAAAAACAAACATGAAACAACCCATCAGCTCAGGCACTGGGTGCTACCATAGCCGCCGACATAGTGGAAAAAATTGCTGAGTCGTCCAAGTACTCCCAAGTCAAACTCTACTTGGCCCTATTTTCGAGCCAAGTTAACTCAGTCTGAGTTTGACTCTCTGCTGGCAAGTCAAACTTGCCAGAAAGAAGCAAGACCCACAACTACTCATGGATTAGAACATGACCTGCCAGTAACTTGCGGGTTAGTTGATGCCTGGAAGTCCAACTCATGATCAGATCACTGGCATCATGATCAAATATAAATGTCTAAAAGGAAAAGAAAATTCTCATTACAATTTCTGCTGTTGGGTTTTTACCGAGTCTGAGTGGAATTCTTATGCTCTGGCCTTGCCAAGCCAAATTCTCAACATTGGCCGCTAAGGGCAATGGCTCATCGTCATTTCTTTATATGGGCCAGACAGCATTTTTGGGAGGCTCATCTGGAATTGGGGGTTCCCAACTTGCTTCTGCATCCCGCTGTAGCTGCTCGTTCCCGAGATGGAAAGTGAAATACATGGGAAGTTGGAAACTTATCATTGCTGGGCAGGTTGCTGGGATTCATCATGGCCACCACATGGCCAACTCTGCCTTCTCTGTTTGTGTGCTCAGATTTTTCGGTGCACAGGAACTGGTAATTTGAAAACTAAGAGTTCTTCCAGATTTGTCTCGTTAGAAGCATTGTTCTGCTGCCCTTTTGTTGATCATCCCTTCATATTGCAATTTGGAATAATTGCATTCCAATAAATGTGTAAGAACTTTACTACGTGTTTTAACTTGTGTATTTTTTTCCCAAGGAAAGCCTTGTGGGGAAACCTAAGGGATGCTTCCCCACATTTATGGATGTCATCCCCAGTAAACCCGTCAGTGTAGACTAGTGCACCTCACCCAGGGGGGTTCAAATGAGTCAACTGCTTGCACAGAACTAGCCAAATGCCCGACAATCTTGTCATCCTCTAAGTTTGTTTCAAGATTTCAAGGTAATCAATGCAGTGAGATTAACATCTGCAGGAAAAGATCAATAATATATGCAAGCATATTTAATATACTATTTCTTATCCCTTTGTTCTAGATGGTTCTGGAAACTCTTTCATCCACGCAGTGTGTATTTTAATATACAATTTCTTATCCCTTCGTTCTAGATGTCCCTGGAAAGTCTTTTGGCTGTGCAGTGTCATAGGTTCAATAACTCAGAGCATGAACCTTTCTCTCCCAAAAAAATACTCCCAAGGATTTTAAATATTTTTGCTTTTTAAAATTGGTTCAGACTCCGAGGCTCAGACAGTCAGGACAGTTGCTGATCATAATTGAAGACCAACTTAAATTCACAAAATTGACATGGAGATGCATAGAGTCCTGTTGTATACAATTTGTACAGAGTGGGTATGGTTATGAGTATATAGCTTGTAACCTATGCTACTATCATAAAGAGAACAATACTATGCCAGTTTGTTTACATGTTTTTTGAAGCACACGCAGCTAAACATTGATCTTCAGGATATGATCATGAGCGTCTTGTTTCTGTTATTTCCTTTTGCAGGATCTTATTCGGCACCTGGAGCTCTATGCAAAGCTAGAAGCACACGAGGGTTGTGTAAATACTGTACAGTTCAATCCAACTGGCAATATACTTGTGTCGGGATCTGATGATAAACAGGTCATATTTTGGGATTGGGCTGCTAAAACTAAAGTATTTGCTTTTCCTTCTGGTCATGCAAGTAACGTATTTCAGGCCAGGATTATGCCTTTCACGGATGACCGCAGTGTTATTACATGTGCTGCAGATGGACAGGTATGTTTTCTTGTAGATCGACTAGTTTTTGTTTCATTGCATTTTTTCTGTCTATCAGGAAAACGAGAAAATAAGTACTCAATGGTTATTCCATGTATGTTATGAAGTTCCTAGCTTATTATTATGGGATGGAGGAGAAGTTAAGCAGTCATTAAGAGTTGGAAGGAAAGTAGCATATCTTTAGTAAGAACATTCTGTTTTTGTCTTCATCTAAAAGTTTAAAACATGTTAAGGAATAATGCGGACACGAAAAGTAAAGAAGAGTCGGATAAACACAATCTTGTAAGACATGAGAACTTACTTAGAGTCCTATTTGTAATTTGCAAAAGAACCCAATTCCGGAACTCCCAGAAATGTGCATGGAATATTAATACCTAAAGAATTTTGTCAAAATTGTAATGACCTTACTCTTTATACACAGGAGAACATATTTAAGTGGATATTGTTCTTGCTTTGGTATCCATGCAGTAGACTCTTTGCCATTTCTTGTAAGTTGCTTTTGCATGTATTTGCCATTTTATCAACCGAATATGTTGTAGAGGTGCTTCTCTCTTTCTTGCCTATTGTCCTAGAGTTGTTTCAATATTACATCATCTTTTACACATTATTTAGTCCTCAAATATTCATAAATATTCATTGTCTTAGTTGAGGGATGGGTGTTGATGGGATTGTTTGTATAATTCTCTTCATTCATGTGAAATTTGATGTGAAGTAATGTGATTTTTTGTCTTAATTGAGAATGCGAAATATTTGAGTCACTGAATCAGTGGACTAGATATTGGTATAATTTTGTAATATTTTCGTAAGGGCAATAAAGTTTAACTTTGCAGGAAGTCCAAACAAGACAGAATTTGCTATGTTGGGTATTATACTAATGGTTTGGGTCAATGCCTAGTATGGAAATCTTCTAAGGGACATACCTATTGGTAATGTGTTTTTGTTGGGGAAATGGAACTTCTTTTTGTTGTTGGATATATTGTTTGACTTTGTAGCCTGCAAGTGTGCATACATCAATATTTGTACAATAAAAAACCTTAAAAAATGTTTATAACCCTTGGCAAAGATGAATGAATGATTATGTAAATATATGTTAATATTTTGTGGTAATCATCATTATCAATTGTTTACAATCTAGATTATGTACTGTACTTTTTGTCTTTAGACTTGCGTATGTTACTATATACTTTTGACCAAAGTTATCATAGTTGGATCTGGCGAGGGTAAAAATTATGACTCGATTTATCTACATAATACATTCAAAATCTATTTAAAAAATATATATTCATGTATATCAATGTGACAGTTCATGTGATTCCCCCTCTTGGAGGTCACAGTTTTGAATTTGGAGGGGGGTAGAGTATGTACACCTCCATAGACCGAGCAGTCGAATTGCTGCATGGAAAGGGTTCCATGTCCCACAAATAAGGGTGTCTCATACATCAATTTGGTGTCTGGCTAGGCCGTGACCTTCAAATTATATGTTTATTATTATTAATTTTTCCATGTTGCCACACACCCACCCTCCGGCTTGTAGGCAAGAATTAGATTGCGTGTACCTTGTGAGCCCCAATCAACAATTAGTTCAGAAGGAGCCCCAATCTGCAATCGGCTCACAAAGAGCTAACATGTCATGTGGGATTTGAACTTGGGTGGGGAGGATAACAACTTCTCCTTTCTACCACTTGAGCTAGACTCAACTAACTTCAAAATGGGTGTAATCAAGTACCCCACCCTCCAGCCCATATGTAAAGGTGAGATATTCCTCATGGCTTATAAAGAACATCAACCAACAAGAGTCTCACAAAGAGTGAACATTTCACAATCAGGATTTGAACCTGGGTAGGGAGGATTACAATTTTTCCTTTAACCACCAAATATGCAAGTTTGTTGGTTTATATGGCATGTGCGGGTGCAAACAGATAAAATTACATTGAGAATTTGAGATACATAACTATTTCCTTAGGCCTGGAACAATTTATTATATAAATTTAGGAATTGGAACATTTGGTAACAATAAGTCTTCCCAATTGGATTAGAAGTATTATCATCGAGTCAATGAGAATATTCTGCTTCCATCTTTAGAATATTATGATTGTGTGCTAAGCGTGTTATGATAGATAGTAGAACACATAAGATTTAGCATGCTTACATACATGACATGTATGACCACCGTGTTAGATTTTTAATTATAGCAATATAATTTTTATCTCTTTCAACTTATAAACAATATAGGATCACTGAAAGAATAACTATGCACAGAAACAATAGAGACACACAAACTCGGGAAAAACCCAGCAAGCCTTTCTTACTCAGAGATTCAGTACAATAACGATAAAAATCATAAGAAAAATAGATGCCAACGAAACAGCTTCACAAATGTCTTCTGCAGCCCAAAAGGTCCAACTTCCTTGCTTGAGCGAACTTGCTTGATGTGAGTGACAAATGAGGAGGGCGACTCCTCTATTTATACAACACTTTTGAGTGATTTTTCAACTGGGCCGACTTGTCATTTTACTGGGCAGTGTTACCAATTCTTTGGGGCAGACTGCCCATTGTTTGGGGCAGTTTTACCCACTGATTACTATGGGGCCGACTTGTCTCTTTTGTAAATGCAAAAATACATTTTATTGTTTATTTATTATGTAGGTTGGCTTGGCTAGCGAGGATACCTCACATAGCTACATCAACAACACTCCCTCTTAGCTAGAGAGGTATCATCACACTGGAACACATTTGAGCATCATCTGATCATCACGGCTGGACTAGTACATCTGAGCATCATCTGATCGTCACGGCTGGACTCTTACATCTGAGCATCATCTGATCGTCACGGCTGGACTCTTACATCTGAGCATCATCTGATCGTCACGGCTGGACTTGTACATCTAAGCATCATCTGATCGTCACGACTGGACTCGTACATCTGAGCATCATCTAATCGCATGACTGGACTCGTACATCTCGTCATCATAAGAAAGGTCAGCATAGTCCATACAAGACAACATCCCACACAGGGATCCAAGTATACTCTACAGGACCACTTGTCCTAACTAGACTGAGCTCTTTTCGGTCTACATAGGGCTACCTGGCCTCATGGACTAAGCTCATCTCGGTCTACACAGGACCGCTTGTCCTAACTGAAACGAGCTCTTCTCGGTCTACACAGGACCACTTGTCCTCACTGGATTGAGCCCTTTTTGGTCTACACAAGACCGCCTGTCCTAACTGGACTGATCTCTTCTCGGTCTACACAGGACCGCCTGTCCTAATTGGACTAAGCTCATCTTGGTCTACATAGGACCACCTATCCTAACTGGACTAAGCTCATCCCGGTCTACACAGGGCCGCCTGCCCTAACTGGGCTGAGCTCTTCTCGGTCTACATAGGCTCATCTTGGTCTACACAGGACCGCCTGTCCTAACTGGACTTCGCTCTTCTCGGTCTACACAGATCGCCTGTCCTAATTGGACTAAGAGCACTCCCTCTCACTGAGGGAAGCATTCTCCAATACTCCAAGTCTTTCATGGAAGTATGCAAACTTCACTCTGGAAAGAGGCTTGGTGAGAATGTTGGCAATTTGATCATCAGTTGAAATATACTGGAGTCGAACTGCCCCTCTCTGTACCATGTCTCTAATATAGTGGTACTTGATCACATGCTGCAACTGCTCCCTCTGTGCTGGAATCTTCCTCTCCCTCTGCAGTAGAGCACACCACTGTATACTACGAGACATTGTTGCTTATCCATTAGTGTCATGTCTCATTAAGTGAGTCTACTGAGATGAACTTCCCGTTCTCTCAATAATACTGGATGGCAATCTAGACTCCCTCTGGATCTCTGCTGTAGATTCTTTCTGCAACTTTGCATCATACTCTCCCTCTAGAGCTGCTCACTGGCTAGTACATCGATATGTATGTGGTGTCATCCTTGATGCCAACTTGAACTGCATCCTAAACATCAGCTCTCATAGAGCAAATAAGCACAGCTCCTCATGAAAGTATAAGTATATCATAGATTCAATCAACTGTTACCAAATCTGAATCAGAAGCATACTCAATTTCTTCAAATTTGTGTAGCCATGAACTTATGGTCCTGTTATCACACCATAGTAGCAGGGCTACTATTCTTGTTGAGCAGATATCTGCACATTTCAGAGCCTGGATTTTACAGAGATCAGCTATGATGATTTGTATTTTGAGATCACTCATGATCAGAGCAGTATATTATATTAGACTTTTGGTAGACCTTGTGCTAAGGCTGAGCCTTGGGACCTCAGATTTGATGACCGATGTGACCCTTTGTTCCGTACAGTTTCAGTTTAGTGCCCAGTGATATTATTGCAGCAGTGTTTCAGATGATTTTGATGATTATCATTATGATGTGATATAACCTATGGACTTCTGATTATTGACTATGGATTATTATCTTATTGTTTTAGTCATCTTCACAACATTAGCTTGGTATATGATTCAGGACATGGCAATACTATTTAAAACTAAAATTGAATATCTTGGATGATGTTATAACTATTAATGGATGTATTACTTGCACACTTAGGTTTTTTGACAAAACCCACCGGTTTTATCACCCTCCTATGAGCATAGATATGGTCTTCCTTGACATTCTTGTTTGCTAACTTAGGCACCACATTCATTTGACTCCATCCATCCATGACCTTCCTGATTTTGGCTTTCACCTTTGACTTGCCTTTCTTGACCTTTTGATATTGAGGACTTCCCCATTACTACCTCTGTGTTGGATCGCATCCATGTTTGTTTAGTGTCTCGACTCTAAATTGGTGACAGAACTTCCCTTTGGTGAGTTGGATTGTAGGCCTAAATCATTCTGGTCGATTGTCCCGATGTTTGGCACTGGCAGAAGTCCCCCTAGTGACTTGAGATGTTGTTGGCTAAAACTGAAATCTCATGTACTACCTATATTGGAAATTTTTATAAATACTCTCATGGAAACTGTAAACTCTAGAATGTGTTTCCTAACACATGTGAGTAAAGGGCAAGAGCAATGAACTGCTAAAAATACTCCTCGAAGAGTATAGAAAGGTCCAAAAAGCAAATGTTACTCAAAAGTTATATCTATTATTGCTGACCTTGTATATGTAAAAACATGCCTTGGATGCAAGCTGCAACTAGTTGTGCTTCTTAGCACATCTGAAATCCGAAGGGTTATGTAGGCCAAAAAGGCCATGAAATGAAATGAATGATCCTAATGAACCAGGATCAACTTGATGTAGACATGATGCCTAAGTTAAATAAACACTCTCTAAACAACTTATCCATTTGTGAGGCACATCCCTTCCCCCTGTTATTTGTCTGGCACAGAGTGTAGCTTCCCCTTTTCCCCGTCCAAAGTGTCACCTAGTTGAGTTTGGTCAAGTCATCCCCTTTGCCCAACCTTGTCTTAGCCTTCACCCTTAGTTAGCAGTTAGACCATGTCCAATGGGTGAGTCTGTCACTAAAGCTCTTGTGCAAGTAAAGTATAAATAACATTAAATATCTATATTTACTGCCATGGAATGATGATGTACTTTAAGTTAAGCTGTGAGTATGATTAGAGGAACATGTCTTAGTCTATTAATATATTTTTTGTCCTTGGTTATATTTTGACCTAGTCAAAGTTAGTTTGACTATGGTCATTCTTGGGATCCGTGATGATGTGGACCATGTATGCCTATGGATGATGATTGCTGGTCCCACATACTCCTGTTGATGATACCATATGGTGGACATATGATTCAGATGATGGTTGATGCAGTTCAACAGATTTATTATTATTTCCAGATCACCAGATTATGCATTGTCCGGATATGGTGGACCCTATTGTTGACCCCTCAGGTCAATCCATGGTGTATGAGTACACATTTCTAATAGATTTGGGTCTTCTGGATCAGCTGAGACACTTCTCATTCAGTTCCGGGCACTTCTGACAGGGCTAGATGCAATTATCCACTTGTTGACCAGTTTTGGGTCTCTTTTCCCAGCTTGACTAGCAGAGGCATGAGATGCCAGTTTCACCTAGGGCGCTGTATAGGAAGGGGGTGGTCCAGCCACTTGTTTTTACCATTATATCCCTCTTCCAGACAGCATGGTGGGCTCAGTTTGACAGCACAAGCACTCTGGGTGTCAGTTTGGGCAGCTTCACAGTTCTCGAGGCGGATTAAAAATGGAATAAAAGGGTCACTGAGGAATTCGATTTGGGCAACTGAGGCAAGGTTTTGGCATTTGGTCTTCATAGAGGTCTTCCAGGGTGAACCCCTCATCTTCCAGCCAGATATCATCAATCAGTGGGGTCTCAGAGGCCACAGGAGGCCTTTTACTACATGTCTCTATCAGTTTTGGAGACAAGATTTGATCATTTGTATTATTTTGGACATATTTTATATTATTGTGCCATGGGGATGAGCTAGTAAGGATTGATGCCTCCTAGCCCCACCATGAGCTTCTTGAGTTATGTCCATGTCATATGAGGTGGGCCCATATGTTTTAGCTCCCTCCTAGTGATGACGTCACCCTCCATGAGTCTTTTTTAGGGATGACATCACCCTCTCTTTGAGTGATCCATGTGATATATTGTAGGCTCATCTTAATCTCAACCACCCATTTCAAAAAGTGGTTTTGAGAGCTCGGGTTTTGGTCTTTATTATCCTATATATTGATTATAGTTGTTGATCTTTTAATCTCAACCACCCATTTCGAAAAGTGGTTTTGAGAGCTCGGGTTTTGGTCTTTATTATCCTATATAAGGAGGAGACCCCCTTCATTGTAAAATTCATCTAGAGATTTTTGGCTCTTGGCTATTGGAATAAAAATACTTTCTTGGGCATCTTGGATCTTGGAGTTGGAATGCTTGTGGTGATTGTAAATGCTTCTTCCTCTGCACTGACAGACATTGGTGGCCATCTTTATTCATATCTTCAACTAACATTGTTTTGTAGGCAAAGAAGGGGATTTTCAAGGAGTGCGAATTGGTGGGGAGGCCTACTCTTCAAGCTTCAAGAGGACGTTTTGGGTGACAGGGAGTTGTTTTGTCTTTGTACCAACAATTCATGTTTCTCATCTCTTTGTTTGCATCTCCTCCCATTCTTGATTGATTGATTGATCTTTGTGTCTTGATTGACAGGAATAGGGAAATTGATTTGGTTGAAGGAGGCAAAACGTTGGTAGGAAGGGCTCATCAAAGTTTGGCATTTGATCTTTGTGGGAAGTAATCTTCATCTCAAGCCTCTTCCATCTTCATTTTCCAGGTATGTTCCATGAGGTATGAATTTCTTCTATCCTATCCATCTACTCTCTTAGATCACAAAACCCTCATTGATTAAATCCCTCATTTTTATATTTTTCTAGATCTACTTGGATCTAGCTTGGCTTTGGGGAAAATGTTGAAAACCCACCTCTATAGCATGCACGACAATTCGGATCTATAGTTTGGTATGGATTGGCCTCCATTTGACACATTTTCCAAGGCACTTTAGCCTCCTTGAGGGAAGCTATTGGGGCTAGTTCCAAGTTGTGGGTAGGTGAGATCCCACTTGATTTGCATAGATCTACCTTGATATCCTACCCCTAGTGCTTCACCTTGTGGGCCCTGTTATCACATCCATGTTAGCTGGAGCTACCATGCTGCAGATTGTGTGGTTAGGGACCATACTACTTTTTTTTTTCCAGATCAGAGATCAGATGCCTTCAGAGGGGGCATGCATTGTATTCAGATTGCCCCGAGCAGAGATATCAGAGGGGACAGATGGTTCTGTATTGGTCCAGACATGTTATACAACATTGCTTGCAGGGTCACCCTTCCTTGCCAGACTTTGCATGATCCCATTTGAGATAGTTACTTAGCCATATTGTGATGAGAGCACTACAGAGTATTGTTGGTTTGTCACTTATTGCCCGGATTCAGTAGAGATCCAGTTTCAGAGACAGCTTCAGCAACAGGTATATGGTATGGCAGGTATAGCACTCTATGGTTTATTGCACATGTTGTTGTTTAGACTTGTTTATTTATGATAGTACACGAACTTGACATATGATGTTTGATTATGGTGATCTCGTTGTTTATTATGACATGTATAGCCCTTGGTGATGTTAGTCCACCTCATTTAGTAGGCTCGTGTATATGCACACTGGTTTCCATCCCCGTTATTGGTACAGACTTGGTCATTTCGTCCTCCTAGGCAGCTAACTTTGGATGCACCTGTCACTCCCTTCCATCCATCCGACTCATTCATGTTGATCTCTCCCGACTTGGACCTTGATTTGTGACCTTGAGGATCCCTTTCCCCATTGACCTCTGAGTATGCCATGATTCCTTGTCTTTTGTGCCTCGACTCTTTAGTGTGTGAGATGCATTCTCAAACCTGGGATTTGTTCCTGTCGGTTGCCCCCGATGTTGCAATGCAATATAGGATTGTGTAGACTCACCGGGTGTCCCCATTGGTCATCGAAGCGTGTTCACTTGCCCCCATTACTTTGCAGTATGACCACCTTGATTATATCTTTTGAGATATGTATGTAGCCCAAAAAGGGCCATGAAATGTAATGAAATGAAGAAATGTAAAAGAAGCCAAAAAAGCTATGTGAAATGTAAAATCAAGCCAAAAAGGCTAAGTATGAAAGTCAATGTAAAAGTCCAAGCAATGTGTTTTTGAACACACACGGACACAGGTCAGCCATATGTATCAGCTTTGTAGTGGTTATTTCCTCACCTAGTCCTGCGGGGCAAGGAGGTGAGATGGAGTAAGGGACAACTAATTCTAAGTGTCCCCTAGAGTCTCAAGTTACGGTTTGCCGGATACCCAGTCATGGCGGCTCTAGAAAAGATCCTCATAGAGTCTTCTGAAGGCATGGATGTGAGTTGCAAGGTTCATGTTAGATGATCAATGGTGGTTTCCCTGCACTATACCCATTTGTGAGGCACCGCTCTTCCCTGTGTTTTATCATGGTATGCTTATGTCAGTGGGTCCTGCTCTCCCTGTTTACCCGAGGGGTCACATGGTCTTGGTCCTCGTCCTCCCTTATCCTTCCCTTATCCTTCACCTCATTTATCCACCTCACCCAAAGTTAGCTAAGTGGTCAAGTCTGTAGGTTGTGCGTAGCATTGAGTCTTTGTTAGAGGTGGTGGGCCCACCTCACCTGGGGCTTGTATTTATTGAGATATTTATGTTTTGATCACCATATCGACATTATATTGTTATAAGTAATGTACTAATGTAAATAAGGAAGCCTTGATGCTTCATGTTGCTTACAGGTTTTCAGCCATTGCCATTTTGACCAGATTTGACTTGGTCAAACCAGGTTGACTAGGCCAAAAATGGGCTCGAAAAAATATTGCGATCAAGATTTCGATTTTGGTCATTTGTTATCTCTTGGGGTCCCATATGAGCCTCCAAGTATCAGAATTTGAAAAAGTTGAAGCGTTGAGGAGATTTTTAATTATTATGGGCCACCAGGGACCTGTTTTAATTAAAAATCATGGATTTTGGGCAAACAATGCCTAATTGATGGATCGGAGTCGTTCAAGTGACCATGTCTACCATATTTGGGGCCTACGATCACATTGCAGCAGATGGTTCGTCAATCCGGGCAATATAAGTGGGTCAAAAGCCCAAATTACATCTTCAACAATAAAAACCAGCGATTAATTAAATGGAAAATCAAATATGGCAAAGGTAACCATGGAAAAATGGCAAATGCAAAGGTTGGCTAGTACAAGGGTGACTTCTAAGGTATTTTTACTATGTTTTGACATTATATTTGTGTGGTGGGGCCCTCACTTTGGCCAGCTCACCATGTGGGACGAATTTGCCCATGAGGGGCATTTTTCCACTTAGCAAAAATCGATTTTTTGTGGGTTTGTTGTATTTGGACCATGGTTTAGTGGTATGGGGGGCTAAAACAGCCCATAGGCACCCCCTAACCACCATTTTTATGCATTGTATGGGCCCCACGAAGTGGCCCCATCTCCACTTGGGCGCTATAGAGGGTAATTCACCCCCCTCTTGAGAATTGATCTCCTCCATCGATTTGGGTATTGAGAGAGTTAATCTCATCCCTTAGGTTTGGAGGGAGTTAGGGTTGAGAGAGGTCTTTCTCTATAAGAGAAGACACTCACCCATTTTGTACTTCTTCTTGGCATTTTTTAGACTTGAGATTGAGGAATCTAGAGACATTGTTCCCATTTTTGCTTGTGATATGGTCGTGAATACTTATGGTGGTGATTGTTAGCTTATTGCTGGTGCATTGCTGAGTTGTTTTGTGGTGTCCCTATCTATCCTTGGCCATTTCGATTTGCAGGTGAAGCTGACCACTTGAGGAAAATGCAGCACTTGAGCTAGCAGCTCCATGCTAGCGTTTCTCTTCGGGATTTCAACAGGGAAGTGAATTTACATCTTTGTTATTTGCTTTTTTCATCATTAGTCATTCATTTGCTGGTTTGTTTTTGCTATTTGCTGCAGATACTGACTTTGTCCCTCTCTGGCAGGCACAAAAACGCATTGGTCAACTGGTTGCACTAAAACGCTAGGGGAAAACACACTGTTGCTTGGGATTTGGTCTCCAGGGTTTGTCTTCAGCATCAAAACGCTTTCATCTTCATCATCCAGGTACAATCCTTGCTTGTCTGCTGCATTTCATTCTCATTTGCAAATGTTAAGCTGGAAATTGTTAATATAATCCATAAAATTAAAAAACTAAAAATTCAACCGTTAAAACTTATTTTTCTTTCTAAACCCGCTTATGAAATGTTCTTAAAAGCTTAGATCCAAAGTTTCAGTTTGATTGGACTCCATTTTCCCATAGAACTAGCACTCGTCCACTTGGCAAAAATGCCCCCCTAGGGCGTTTTTCTCTTTCTGTCTATCTGGGTCGATTTGGGGTTGTGGGTAGTTTTGATTTGGGTTTAAATCATCATTTTATCAAAACAAATAGAGCTCTCATTTGCTGGAAGTGCGTTTTAATGTTAATTTATCACTGCCCTAGGTCCACTAATGCACTGTTTACACCTCTTCCTTGGGTGGAATCATCTCATCTCTTCACTTCCAGTTTACTGTGTATCCTTAGCTTATTTTCAGCCACACAATCACTGATCTAATCTCGCTATCTCATCACGTTTGATTGCTGGCCACTATTTATTCATACACTCATTTTGTACTTTTGTCCAACCAGTGGCTGAAATCCAACTTAGGATCTCACCAACACTCATCTTTTGTTTCTATCTCTTTATCTTTTGGGATTTGGGTGTCTTTTTGTCTCTCAACCATCACTGGTTGAGAAGGGTCTCCCCCTGGATTAGGCTACGTGCCTTATTCGAAGTGACAAACGCCTTGTCTGGTGTGACTACCGCTCTTCGGACGGTGGACTTGGCATTTGCTGGTTACACCTACTTGGCTGCTCACCCTCTACCATCTCGGACGAGATACCTTTCATTAGCAGCTAGAGTTTGTGTGATAACAGGCCCCATTCCTCATTTTGAGGGATTGAGCCCCACTTGGGTTACTTGGTGATGCATTTTGCATCTTAGATCTATGGAGATCTAGGCCATATTTGGGCATGCCATCCTAAACCCACCTTGATAATTGCCTTAACTACTCCGATCTACATTTTGGCATCATTTGGACTCCATTTGCCCCTCCATCTAAAGGCACTAGTCTCCCTTGGGCAATTCCCACTCCTTGGGTTAGTGGCCTTTTCCTAGATCCCATATGTGGGTGTTGACTATCTTGCCTTAGATCCATAGATCTACTTTGTCTCATCAACTTAGTACCATCTTACCCCTAATTTGACCAGGTGGGCCCTCTTGGGACCATTTTCCACTTTTTGAGGAGTGGACCCCACTTGTGTATTTTCATGGTGCTAGATCTATTCATTAGGCTTCAATAAGTGGCCTAAATCATACATTGGTTGAACACTTGTCACATCCTAAGCCTCTTCAACCACACTTAACTCTTGGGTCCACTTAATCTAACTCACGCATTCGTAACCTCACTTACACATTTCCCTAGGAACCATTGTGTTAGCTAATCTTCATTGGTTGGCTAGGGTCTCCCCCTTGGTCTTGATTTTTCATGATCTAAAGTGAAGAGTGCCTCGGTTATCGTGACAACCATCTTGCATTGGGAACCGTTGCACTTCTTGGGTCATCTCTTTAGTTGCCCATCTCCTTTACCGTCCCGGATGGGATACCTTTAGGGACAACTACAAGTTGTGTGATAACAAATCCATCATCCCAAATCTCTCAACTGTGTACTCCCTCTAACTGAGGGATATCTCATCTGGTCTCGGCCATACTTCTAATATCAAGAAGTAATGCATCAGGCTAAGACTCTTCATCATGGACTCAGAGGACAACTTCCTTTGTACTTGTCAATAGATCTCTCTGTCTCGGTGGGGAACTGATCATTAGTATACAAAATCCAATCAAGAAATCATCATCAACAACCTATGTTATTTGCACATGCTGAATCCTGGGCCACTGCTCTAACTGGATGTATATTGCACCTCCTCTGAGTTCAATTGAGTGGTTCTTGTCCTAGAGCATGCTAATTCTTCACTCAGGCATAAGTAATGTTCTATTGGAAGCCAACTGCTATTCATGTAGTCCCCACATTTCAGGTAGCATATTGTAGTAACTGATGAACTTTAGAGAACTTATTTGCTGTTACTAACTACGACTCCTTATGTTCGTTGGAAGGATGAATATATATGTCTGTTGTTACTGTTGAATAGTGATCACATCCACTGTAGCTACTCCCTTTGTCATGGAAGCCATCCTGCTATGTGATCTTGAGAGTCATTTTTGAGCATCCTACTCCCTCCCAAATACTGAATATCAACGGGATCTTAATTTGGTTGACTACACATCCATCACTTGCTCTTTAGAACAAGTCCCATCATCCTTCTCTTGTAGGTCATAGCATATGGTCTTTCCCTACTATTCAGATTTAGTCAAATAGTTAGCAACACTGCATAATCACGAAAATTAAATCTTATTTCAATGACAATAGTTCACACAGTCATGTAAGCATCTTAGCCAATGCTCCAGCACAACATCCATCCATATCGCAAACATACTTGGTGACTATCTAGATGCCTTCCATCTCTACTAGAGCATACTGTCAGGAGCATGCATTGCTCCAGTATGCTAGCAAAGATGTTTCATCCTAGACTAGTTCCATCTAGGGTTCATGGAAAGTTGTGCAACAATACAGGCTGCTTACTCAACATGTACATAACATGTACTATAAGAGCCTACTGCTCGTCAATCTCAGTCATATATAAATATGCTATATCATAACATGCATAACACACTTCCTGATTCTAAGAATACATATATGCATACAACTGTTATGAACATTTAGATTTGATCTACAAGAGCAATAATGACAAAGGATAATCCAAATATAAATACTTATCTTTTATTGTTTTGTGTGGGATCTCTCTTGATCTCTGCCTCCTTGCAAGGATCATTGGAGTCCTTATATCTTTATCTTCTTTCTTGTCGGAAGCCCATTGAGGAAATTGCATCCTGGATATACATTACCAATGACAATCTCCTCATCTATAGATAATTCAATCATTGGTGTACTAGAAGAAAAATTCCTTTCGACGGTCATCATCTTCTGTATTACTTGACCTCTTTGGTGGAGTCTC
This sequence comes from Larix kaempferi, assembly GCA_027924585.1. NCBI lineage: Eukaryota > Viridiplantae > Streptophyta > Pinopsida > Pinales > Pinaceae > Larix > Larix kaempferi. The sequence continues at coordinate 16,140,911 of BSBM01000017.1, read as the reverse complement.
TTCATCAACATTAGCTGTGGAGGCATGTTCCTTTCTCTTCTTTGATTTGCATTGATTCTTGTAGTGATCGAACTTTCTGCAATTGAAGCATTGGATTTGTGAAAGATCTTTCTTCTTCCTTTGTTCTGGTACTGGACTTGATCTTCCACCTTTGTCTTTTCTACCAAAGGTCCTCTTTCCTCTTTTCTTGGTGTGTGTAGCAAGAGCTTGATTTTCTTCATGAGAGGCATGATCATTGCCTTTAGCCACAAGTCCGGTCTCTTCTTGTGTACAGTCTGCCCACAATCTTTCAAACTTTGGTAGCTTAGATCTTCCAATTACACTTTGAATGAATGGTTCCCAAGATTGAGGGAGGCCATTCAAAGTCATCATGACTAATTCTCTAGTGCAATAATTTCACCAATTATGCCCAATTGATCCTAGATCTCTGTGATCTTCATGAAATATGATGAAATAGAATCAGATCTAGACATCTTGATATTTGAGAGTTGTTGTCTTAGGGCAAGAGCCCTATTAATATTTGTGTTCTCCAACAACTTCTTCAAGGTGTCAAACATTGCCTTAGCTTTCTTCTTCTAAGAAATTTGAGGAATCAAATGGTCCTTGATTGAGTCTATTAGGTTTCTTCTTGTCTTGGCATCATTCTTTTTCCACTGAGTCTTCTCTACTTCTTCTTTAGGTTCTGATGCTCCATTCACAACAAAATTTAGGTCATTTTCTTCTAGAGCAATGAGCACTCTAGATTTCCATGAATGGAAATTTGAAGCTCCATCAAGCCTATCTTCAACCTTGATGCTTGACATTTTGACTGAGAAGCAGAATTGCAGCCTGGTTCATAAACCCTAGTAGAAGATAGGTCAAAAATGAACTTTGGATTCTTGGAAAACTACTTCCATAGATGAATTCGCCCTCCCAAGGCGAGTTGAATTAACCTCCTTTTCTTCCTAATTTGTGGTGGTCAGAACAATCAGAAACAACAAACCCTAATTCTTGACCACCTACAGTAATTAGGTCAAAATTGAAAATTTTTAGAATGAAAATCTACTTCCACAGGAAAATTCGCCTTCCTAGGGTGAGCTCAATGATGCTAAGAGTGAGCCAAATTAGCGGTTGAAGGTTGAAGAAACAACAAACCCTAGTTTCGAAAATAGTCTCCTTCAGTACTACTTTGATCCCATGTTAGATTTTTAATTATAGCAATATAATTTTTATCTCTTTCAATTTATAAACAATATAGGATCATTGAAAGAATAAATATGCACATAAACAATAGAGACACAATAGTTTATCCTAGGAAAACCTAAACTCGGGAAAAACCCAGCAAGCCTTTCTTATCCAAAGATTCAGTACAGTAAAGATAGAAATCATAAGAAGAATAGATGCGAACGAAACAACTCCACAAATGTCTTCTGCAGCCCAAAAAGTCGAACTTCCTTGCTTGAGCGAACTTGCTTGAGGTGAGTGACAAATGAGGAGGGTGACTCCTCTATTTATACAACACTTTTGAGTGATTTTTCAACTGGGCCTACTTGACTCTTTTACTGGGCCGACTTGTCATTTTACTGCGTAGTGTTACCCATTGTTTCGGGCAGTTTTATCCACTGATTTTTGTGGGGTCGACTTGTCTTTTTTGTAAATATAAAAATACCTAAGTTACCAGGATACGGATACGGATTTGCCAGATTTTTTAAAACCCAGGATCCAGATACGGCAGGTACAAAAAATATAAAAATATTTAAATAATAAATAAAAATATAGAGTGAAGAATCAAACTATTCATGAAACTCAAGAGTAGAACTATAATTTATTGACAAAAAAGAGAGTTCATGTACCATAACTGATAATTTGATGAGTTGTAACCATGATTGATATTGATAATTTAAAAGCCATTTCAGCATGAACTTGAAGCAGGTCATAATATTGTTTTTGTGAGCCACATCCACATGTCCCTATCGGCAGGGAATAAAGTGGTTTTCTTGAAGACTATGGCAAGACTACAAAACAGTGTAGGTGAAGCGAGCAACAACATAGCATGTAAAGATAGATCATCCCTTGACCATAAAGATAAATCAAATAAAAATATTGAGGGCAGAACTTGATATTGATATATCAAAGTTCAGGAGCAGATCTTGACATAAGGATAGATCAGACCTTGAGCAGGAATGGGTTTTACACATTTAGCCATTAGTTGTAGGGTTTTTAAAGTTTTTCATTAAAAAACATTTTTTGGGGGGGGATCAATGGGTCATAGAAGCACTGGAAGTTTCAGGATCCGTTTGAAAATTTCAGGAAATGTTTGATTTTTCATAGGATCCATTTCATAGGACCAGGATACGTTTCCTTCTGTAGGGGATACGTTTCCATGATGGATCCTAGGTGGATCCAATGCGGATACGTATCGGACCCGTGGATCCTAGACATTGGGGTGGTGGATCCGGTAACTTGGGGCTGAGGCACCTGGTCAGTTACCAGGATACCTCACGTAGCTACATCAACAACTCACCGAACTACTTTTACTATTTACATAGGTGTGCATAGCCAACAAATTTCACTCTATTTCCCTTTACTTATGCAACTGTGTATAAGTAGCTATATGCCTTGACGAGCTATGCTATTTGCATCCTGCCAGTTTTCAAAATTGTTGATCTGCTGCAAAACTGCAGAGAATATCTATGGTGTAACAACAGAGAGCTAGTTCATTCTAGCTAGCTTCTTCTCACTCGGGGCTAGTACATAGTACAAATTAGCCTGCGGAGGTATCCTTAGAAAAATTAGCATAAAAAATTCAATGATTTAAGTAAAAGATGGTTGGTGCCTTGGTTGATTGGGTGAATGGAGGAAAAAAAGGAAAAATCTGCCAGATAGATTTATTACTCCTAATCTCGCTGATCAAGAAAATTGCCATAGTGAAACATTAATGTGTGAGAAAGCCATCTAATTTATCGAACATTCCATATAGAAGAGTAACTAGGATGGTCAAAAGAGATCCTTGCATTACCAACTTTGAAAGCACAATTCATAAGTTGATAGATACTCAGATCGACTTTTGAAGTTCAGCAAAGTCAACCTCCTTTTTTTTTCTAGAGAGTTATAGTCCGTCACTCACTTGCATATTAGGCATTCCAAGTGAGGATGTTGGTACCTTGCCAGCGCTCTTCGGATTTCTCACCTTTTGGTTTTTTGGATGGAGACCAATAGTAACTGCTAGCCAAATTACCAGCTGGTAACTAGAAGGGACTCAATGAGATTTAATCCCAAGACCTCCATGAACATTTGTACAAGAGCATCTATCAATTGAGCTAACCCTTAGGGCTTACCGAAATCAAACTCATATTCTGCTGCAATCCAACATGGCAAGAGAGAGAGAGAGGAAAATGTGAAAAGATTCGTGGACAACCAATCCAATCTTCACCTCACTCATCTTTCCATATATTATAGAATGAGAATGGGAGGGTACAATACTACAATCAATGTCCCTCAAAAAGAGATCTATTCTAATGGGAAATGGCAAATGTAACTCCAAGGGAATCTCCTCCACCTAGGGCGCATTCCTTCATGCTTAGAACAGAACAAGTAACTCCCAAATGAGGTGCCCTCTTTGTGTGGTATAACTCTGGCATCAAGTGTTGTTAAATTTTTAACATAGATCTGATTTGATAGCAGTAACAGTCTTTTTAAAAATTAGCAGACTTCTAGCAATTAATTATGAGCAGTAAATAATTCAGCAGTAAGTAAAACAATCATCCACAATAACCATACACAAGAACACAAAGATTTTACCCTAGGGAAACCTTTTCAGGAAAAACCCCAGCAAAGAATATCTTCCTTAATATGAGATGACTGAATTTACAAGAGTAGATTGGAGCAGACTTTTACATCAAAAATAAACTTGCCTTTTAGGGCACATATACCAAGAGAACCTGAATAAGCAGATGCCAGGCTGATGTAAGCCCTAATATATGATGACATCAGCCTGTAGCAGCCCCTTAGGGCTTGTAGTAACCCTGTAACAGCCTGTAGCAGCCTGCTGTCTTTGAACTGAGCCCTCTAGGGCCACGGCAGTCTCCTTGAGACACTTGGCAGCCTCAAAGAACCCTCGGCTACCCTCCTTGAACCCTCGGCTGCCCTCCTTAGGTCTTTCTTCAGTGGTCCGAGCCTGCTATAGATAGACCGAGCCCTTTCTAGGGCTGCTGTGGATAGTAGACCGAGCCCCTGCTAGGGCTGCTGTGTGTAGTCCGAGCCCTATATGGGCTTGCTGTGGGAAGTCCGAGCCTCTCTAGGCCCCGATGAAGATAGACCGAGCCCTACTGTAGGTAAACCGAGCCCCAACAGGGCCTGCTTTAGGTGGACCGAGCCCTATCAGGGCATGTGTTAGCCTAATTTGCCTTGCACTGTCAGCACTGAGCCCTAACAGGCTTGCCAATCGCTGAAGATGACTGTGATGGCCTCAAGGATGAATAACACTGTCTTGTAGATGAAGATGACAAACCACTAAAAGAGAAGACAGCCCTGTAGATGATCCCTTAGAGAAAAATGCTGAGATGAAGAAGATGAACAGCTGCTGCAAAATACCCCAACGATTTCCTTGGACAGAGATGAGGAATGAAATTTGTGTGTTAACTTTCACTTGAGAGGGTTCTTCTTTTATATCTCATCATTGGGTGACTTCCATAAGTCAAGGAGTCCAAAATAATAATATAAAATACATTGGTTGGGGCTTTTTAATTCCATTGTGGGCTTTTAACACTTTGGTACATTAGTTGGGGTCTTTTTAAGTTCACTGTGGGCCTTTACCCCAACCTTCTTGGGTAAGTCACCCTTGGACAATTCCTTAGCCCCTTCTCTTGGTATCCATGGTCCATACATGCCAACTCAAGTACATTCTCATGTATAAGGAAGATATTCTTTGGTTGTCTTGTTCTCCCCACTAACACCAAGATCATGTGCTAGGTACTTCAACAAGGGGTGGCCAGTCCCTTGAGAAGGTCCCATAGCCCACAGACCAAGGAGAGGAGTACATCACTTGCCTAGACCCAGTGTAGGGCTTCTAGTGATGATCTGGTAACTGACCAGGTGCCTCAGCCCTAGGCTGAATCAAGTTGACCAAAGTCAACAACTTGGTAACTAACCAAGTGCCTCAGTCCCAGACTGCATCATCTTCCTGGTAACTGACCAGGTGCCTCAGCCCCAAGTTGAATCATGTTGACTAAAGTCAACAACTTGGCAACTGACCAGGTGCCTCCATTCTCCCAGAGAATGGCTCTCGATGCTGCTCAAAAATCAACAAGTGTCCTCCATGTGGGGTAACTTTCTCCTTGAGTGTCCTCTCATGAATAAGAGTGTGACTCCTGTATTAAATCAAATGTAACTCCCACAAGTGAGGTGCCCTTCATGAGGCTGATTTAGTATAGGAGTGTAACCCCTATAGCAGTGTCACTGGACTGAATACTGTATTGAAGTTGTCAAAACTGGACTGAATAATGTATTGAGAGCTGTGGAGCTGCAAAACTAATATGAAGTGGGATGGTTGGCATGTGGAGCCGAGGAGCAAAGTCCAATTGAACTGAGTGACTTCTGCTACAAAACTATCTTCAAAATTGAAACTTGCTGGAAGTTAGATGAGGAGCTCTGTTTATCTAGTTATGTTTTTGTTGATTCATAATTGTACTGAAATCATTCTTTAACAATTGTCAGGCTTGGTAAGTGGGGGACTGTTGCATGAAGAAGAGCACGAGTCATTTGTTTCTTGCAGAAATTTCAACATGTCTGAGCTGGCTTCTGAAAATGATCTTCAGATCCTATTTTTGAAGTACTGAGATCACAGTTGAGAGGGTTGACCTCTGCAAGGTTAGGCTGAAAGCCTGTATCTTCACAAGTCCTTCGCATGGAGCTTGGATCAACTGACTGAACCCTATTTGCACTAACCACTGAATTGAAGTGTTGCTCTGAGCATGGGCAGTGGAACTGTCGTTCGAAGTCATTGGTGGCACTGGAAGTATGATGCTGATCATCTTTTTGGTCTTTATGCATTAATTATCTGTAGGTGGGGCTTTCTTGGATAAGTTTAGCATATGTTGCCAGTACTCTGTTTCTGTTTAAGGGTTGTAGTGTCTAGTGTTTGCTGTTGTAACTTCTGTGCAACTGAAGTTATGTTGGAGAGGTTCTGGATCAGGGTAGCTGGTTGTTGCTCTTGACAGATCTCAGTGGTCTGCAGCATGGCAAAATCATTTTGTGCTATCATCTCTCTACTGGAGGCTGGCAGGATAGGCAAGTGGAGTTGTTTCCTAGTTTCTTTGAAACCTGTCAAAATCCCATTGACTTGTACAATCCATTCATCTTTCTATCACAGTTCACTGTCTAAGGCATTTTGAGTAGTTGTTAGGGCATTTTGTGCAGTTGTTAGCCTCATGTGATTTGCCATGATGAGCCCGTTGTCAGGTGAGGTGTTCATCTGTTATTCCCACTGATATTTCTGGTCCTATTTGTGTTGTTAATGGTTCTGGAAAGAAGAGGCCACGGCTGTAAAGGAGGTGTGGATCTTGTTCACTGCTACAATCTTCTGCCATAGTTTGGCAAGTTTGCGTGTATATGTGTCGAGTGCGTGATCGGTCAGTGACTTGAAGTGCTCAGACTATGGAATTTGTGTGGCCTATGTGGTTTGGAGTATAGTTGAGAGGGCCTGTTTATCGACCCAGGCATTCTATATGAGCTTCCAAGTCCTTAAGATGCACATTGAGGCATAGTAGCCTGTGCCTGAGTCTCTGCTACAATGCAGTTTTTTTCCATCTTCACAAGCTCATCATTTTTGCTTCTAAATCACGCTTTAAATACTGAGAGCTCAACCAAATCACAGTTTTCTTCAATCTACTGTTGTGCATTTGCAAGTGCTGTTTGAGCGATTGTGAGAAGGTTGGCCTTATGTTTGAGTGAGGTTGTAGTCTCTATGAGGAGTGAGGCCTGCCCTGCTATCTTCTTTCTCAAATTTGCATTTCTTCTTCAATTGGTCATCTGCAAATAGTAGGCCTATAACTTGTCCATCTTGCCAATGGGATCTTCATTGTCTGGAATAAAAAATTTAATGTGTCTGCAATTGCATTCAGGCTGAGATCATGGTTCTCGAGAGGCTTCCCACACCAAGCATGAGTGGCTCTGTTTCTGATTTGATTTCACTGTTTGCTTTACTTGCTTGCATCACCCGGATGGATGCCCGACCATGGAGCAGGTCCAGGATGGTTGTAATGCCAATTAAATAAAAATTCTGTTTATCTAAATGTCATACCCAGTGCTCAAATCAACCATACCTCTTCCCATTAAAGAACTGTATACATATGTATTCGATTTCAAACAATATCTCATTTGCAATCACAAATCATTAACCCATCTGCAGATGCAATATACATTCTGTTATGCACCAAATTCCCCAAAACAGCATAAAATAACCAAGAAGAGTAGTCTACGCCTTAATAATGAAAAAAAGAGATGAATAGTAGGCCTCTTCGAGGGGGAAACCTCCTTATACGATGCACTCATCATAGTAGAAAAAATCGGCATCGGCAAAAAATAAGCGAGGGTCCAGAAAACATCTTCTTGGCAACATCGGCGAAAAAATCGGCAAAAATTGGGAAGCATTAAAAAATGCAAAATTTGTACTTTAATAGGGTCAAAATTTGCTTACTGATTTTTTCACCAATTTGCCAATTTTCCCAAATTTTTCTGATTTTTTCCTGATTTTTCTCAATCTTTCCCGATTTTTTCCTGATATTTGCCGATTTTTGCCGATTTTTGCCGATGTCAGATTTTTTTAAAAATTGCGATTTTCTAGGCCGAAAAATCGGCAACCTGAAAAAATCGGCAACCTGAAAAAATCATGATTTTTCTGGACATCGCCATTTTTTCGCCGATTTTTTCCACTATGGTACTAATTACTAATTACTCAAGACAAGACAAGATGATTATACAAATGAATCTCCTTTATTATAAATAGGAGATGAAGTGGTCATTATGTAACCTAATATTGAGCCGACCTAATCATAACTAATATAATAATAATAAATGATTGTTTGGGTCTTAACATAGCCCCCCTCTTAAAAAGGCTTTGCCCTCAAAGCTTGTAATTGAAGGTGTTTTTTCATGAATTGTTCATCTTCCCATGTAGCTTCTTCTGGAAGCATATTCTTCCACTTGATTAAGTACTCCATAATAGTTCTATTCCGAAGAGATAGATAAGATAAGATAATTATATTAATGTCCAACTAATGACGACAAAGTAGGTTAAAGGGACTACTGATTACAATGATGTCCATACAAAGCGGGAGAACCAAACGGTCTCCTATAAAAAGGTACAATGCATGAAGAAAGAAAGAAAAAGTGAACAAAAGTGAACAACACTGAAGCAAGAGAGCTTTGACTATAGACGCGAATCCATAAAACCCACAATGGGGCGGAGAATTCCTAGCGGAAAAGATCCAGGAGCAAAAGGGTTTGAGGATCCGATCCATCTCTCCTAACATTCGAGGCTGAAAGAAGAGGACTGAAGAAAACTCAACAAAGTCTGTTGTCCTGATGACGGGCTAGTAGAGAGTGTGGACTGCCCACAAACTCGTTGCCTGGGGGGGTTCGTACGTTGCAGAGGTCGGGAGGATCTAGCCTGTCTCTCAGGACGACTGCTGAGATTTCGTGGGTCGGGGTGAGGTCCCACGGATCCTCACTGATCTAGAGCCTGGGTATGTACTGATATTGGTCAATCTCTTGGTGCCCCTATCTGATGGTAATACCTTGAAAAATGACGTGATCTTCTGCGTGGGGTCTGGTCTGATGGGAGGCTGAAGGATATGCGCTCGAAATCTGAGAGCCTCCTGCATGTAGAGAGCCAAACATCTCTGATCGGGGTACCTGAAAAACTCGGCGAGTTTGAGAGTCTCTAAACAAACAATAGAACCGTCCTTTGATCTCGTAGTAACTGGGGCATCTAAAAATGAGGTGTGCCTCGGTCTCCATTTCCTGTAGGTGACATACTTGACAAATTCTATCTGGTCTATCAATCTGGTGGTCCGTCTCAACCTGAAGTCTATGAGAACCGACTCTGAACTGGCCTAGAGGGATGCGAAGAGCATGCATCCAGTGACGAAACGTACATTGGGGTCGGACAATGAGCCCGTCTCTCAGCTCCAGGAAATGCTCTGCGTAAAAGGCCATCTTTGGGCGTAACCCTCCCAGAGGATTGGACCTAGGTGACCTGGACGAACTACCTGTAGATGTCTTCCTGGATGGTCTTGTTCAGTTTCTGTCTAGTAGGTAAAAGGTGTCCAGGAGCATCCAATGAATATCGAAAAGGGGAGAGACGATCCACTTGAATACCCACTGCCTCTAGGAGATCTGAAACCCCTGTAAACCAACATCGGGTCCGACCCGAATGGGTAGAATGGGCAATAGCCTCAGAAGAGCAGTATGCAAGGTAAGGGTACCGGTCTCTACCCTCCACCGAGTCTGCAAAGCCTCGGACACGGTGTAAGAATGAGATCAAACTGAAAACCGTCTCGAGCCTGAAGGGTTGAGCTCCGAACTCGGCAAGGATGATGTGCTGAGGTACTGTCTGTTTACATCTTAATAATGCGGCGAAGAAGAAGGGTTTGGACTCTCTCAATCGAGGCCCAGTCTGACTCAAGTAAAGATGGCCCCCAAATCTCTGAGCCATATAGAACAGTGGGACGGATCAAGGTGTCCAAGAGGCTCATCTTGGACGAGATGTCCTGGAAGTGATGTCGAAAGCACTGTCTCTCAAGAAGGGCTAATGATCCATAACCTTTGTTGATCCGAGGCTGAAGAGCAGGTCTCAAACTGAAACGAGGGCCTGCGAATTGCACCCCCAAGTAAGTATAGGCGCTGGTGATCTCAATCTCCTTTCCTCTGAATAGGAAGTGAAGGTACGAAGTTTTCTTCACTCCATTGAAGATCATAACCTTGGTTTTACCCAGGTTGACTGTCAACTGTCGAAGATCACAAAACAAAGCTAAGGCATCCAGCTGCCTCTGTAATCCCCTTCTGGGGATGAGGAGAGGAGGACCACATCGTCAGCAAAGAGTAGAATAGATGTCAAAACCTGGTGAAGAAGACAACCATCCGTGTCCTGGATATGCTCGTGTAGAAATGCCTCCAACTCATCAATGTTAATCCCGAACAGGGGTGGGAGATAGTGGACATCCCTGTTTGACCCCAATAGTACTCCGAATGAAATCAGACATCCCATGGGCTGTGCGAAGACGACCGAGAACAGACTCATATAGGCGCATAATAGCTGTCAATAGGGCTGCAGAGATGCCAATATCTCTGAGTCTCTGGAATAGGGCTTCCCTAGGAACAGAGTCAAAAGCTTTCCGAAAATCTACAAAGCAACAGTAGACCTTCGAAGAGCGGTGTCGGGCTTCCTCAATCACGACGCGCAGAGTGAAGATGTGGTCAATGGTCTGGTGAGTCGGTCGGAAGCCTGCTTGCCCCCTAGCCCTGAGGTGTCTCTGCTTAAGGTCACTGGAGAGCATCCTATGGAGAATGGTAGCGTACAACTTCGAGAACGTGTGGCCCACCATGATCGTTCTGTAGTTATTGGGATCTGAACGGGGACCTGATTATGAATCAGATGGATGATGTGATGTGACCATGCCGGTGGGAAACCCTCACGGGCTACATGGTTATCAATAACCCTTTTTGGTTCCAGAATCAACTTCCCTTCATCTAATTCTAGTAGTTTTGTTTGCACTGGCATAGTATGTCCCAAAACCTTTTCTAAGAAAGATACATGAAAAACCTTATGAATGCGGGAGGAAGGCAAATCTAACTTATAGGCCACTTCTTCAATCTCGCGAATAATCTTGTAGGATCCGTAAAATTTTGGAGCTAATTTTTTATTCTTCTTTTGTTTGAGAGTAGATTGCTTATAAGCTATGTCACAAGGTTCGAGTTCGGGTTTGGCAACCATTAAATTTGACTCGGGTTTGAATTTTCCATTGGAGTTCTGTTACCAGCTATTTTGTACAATAGCTAAATTTGTTGTGAGCCGCCAGTTTAATGAACATGTTCAATGTTCGTCACCAGTGTTCAGAAGTTCAGAAGTCATTTTCAGGGCAATTTTGCCCCATTTGTAATAACTGCATGTTCATACCCCCATGGGGAATTTGTAAAAAGTTGGTCTAAACGGTGTCCTTTTATAAAAGACTCGGCTATCCTTAGGTTTAGCCATTTGGGGGATACTCTAGAGTGTTTTTTCTTTAGGAATTATGCGCTACTCATTAGTGGCGTATAATCCTTGAGTTTTTCACTCAAACCTCCAAAGCTGGAGTATTTTCCATGGTGGTCAAAACCTAAGGTGGTTATTAGAGTCTTGTGTCTAGGATTTTTTACGTGTTAGCCATCTCGATTGAGTCGTATGAACATGCACTAGGTCCCCTAGGAGTTTCGTTTGATTCCGAGAAAAATATATTTTTTCGTAATTTAGACCATTTTTTTAATGGTTTAAATGGTTTTTTTCAAGTTGTGATAAAAATGTCATCCGAAGGAGAAATTTGGCGTGGGGAGGCTCGTTTTGACGCTCAGAGCGATTACATCGCCTCTGGGAGCAGTTTTTCATTATTTTGGCATTTAGTGGGCATAAAATGACAAAAGCACATAAAGACAAAAATAAAAAAATCAAAAAGGTTGATTTTTAAACTGTGGAAAAGGCATGGAAAATTTTTGGGAGTTCTTCTTTCCCTTGGAGCTTAATAGAAAAAATACCATGCTGGGTTTTTAGGATCTTTCATAGTTGCGGGTTTCATTATAAGCTGTAGAGTAAATCTAGCATAGAAGGCTATAATCTAGTCCATTGGGCAAGCATTTGCAGTTGTCAAGTTGTTTGTTGACTTTATGTTTTCAAAAGATCATAGGAGTAATAGACTGTAGTCAGTTATACTTACAATCTCCTCGTCTTTGGTTATGGAACGTACTAGACTAATTTCACTTGTATGAAGCACAAGGCTCCCTTGAGTCCTCTTTTGACTCCATTCTTCCTTCTGGTACTGACACTGGTCTATCCCTGAGGATTGATCCTCTGTTATGAATATAAAATAAGATAATAATTAAATAATTAATAATTAGGTTAACTAAAGTTAGGTTATGAAATGAGGTGTCTCTTCAACATTAAATGCCCGAGCCATATTTAAGGCAGGGCCATCATTGTAACATATTATCTTTTATCATCAATACAAATATATTATTATTATTGCTTATCTGGTTTACCAAGTCTTTTGGTGAATTATTTGTGTGAAGGAACTATTGTTCGCTTCATTTGGTATTAGAGCCCTTCTTGGGCATATCTGGTTCAGGCCTTTGGCTTTCATCTCGGAGATTCTCTGACATCGAGGTTTTTAATCTCACCTTGGCTCTTAGCCATTAATTCAAGGTTTTCCGACACTCTTCCATTCGCTGCATATTCACCAACCCCACTCCATTTACATCCACTCCAAGTGTTCGTCCTCTCCCCCATTCTGCCCATTCCCTTGCACCACCTACTCAGCCATCCCCTCTACAATACGCTTCCTCCACTCCCCACGCTTCCTTTCATCACGCCCTCCATTGTGCCCTACTCCTGCACTGCTGCTCCCTCACGCCCAACACTTCCCTCTTCTCCTCTACGCCCCTTCAACTCTCGCCTTTCCCCCTTCGCATCCACCTCTACACACACCTGCGTGCGCTCTCCCTCGCCCCACTCTCCACCTCCTCCGCTCTTCCTGCCCTCCCACCCACCTCTTCCTCCGCTCCGGCGTCCATCCTCCCTCCACTCCCGTGCATGCACGCCTCCAGCTAGCGCGCCTGCAACTTTGGCCACACTTCCATTCCCTCCCCTCACACGCTCCACCCCTCCTCTCTACTCGAACGCCATACTCCACTCTGCGCTGATCGCCTTTCCATCGCTGCACCCATCCATCATCCCTCCCTTCCTCCTACACGTCTTGCACACAACTCCCCATACGACCACCCCTGCAAATTCCCATTCGCCAACGCCTTCACCCTTCACCATTGCGCACTACCCCATACACCGATGACTCCTCCATTGCCCTACAGCTCGCTCCCATCATTCATCACGTTGCTTCTTCCCTCTCCTCTGCAATCTCTGCTCCAACACTCCCTCCATTTGTTTCTATCGACACCTATTACTCCTCTCTCAGTCCCTCCTCCTTCACAATCAACGTAAACCCTAACTCGAGTCGCTTCCACGCTAGCCCTAAATCCAACTCAAAAAATAGTTAAAATCGATTATTTTTTGTTAACAATTCTTTAACTCTATTCCTTTTTTCTATGTAATAATAATTGAAATAAATTATTATTATTATAGACCTACAACCCAAAAAAATTATATATATATATAATAATTTAAAAAAAAAAGAAATTATTTTATTGACATAACAATTATTTTGGAAAAAGGATAAGAAAAATTGAGCAAAAATAAAAAGAGTCAAAGAAAAATAAAAATAAAAATAATAGTAATTATTATTATTTTTGGGAAAAAAAAATTTATTTAAACCTAATACTAAGAGAACAAAACCCAAGAAAACAAAATCAAAGAAAAAGACGAAACCATTGCCAAAGGAACATTCGCCAAGTCAGAAGAAGACCCTTATCGTCAAGAAATCAAAGGGACATTCGTTAAGTCAAAAAAAGACCCTTATCGTCAAGAAATCAAGTTAAAGAAAGAGACTATCTATCATTGAAGCAGCCAAAAATCAAAGAAAGACTCGTCAAAGAAATCAAAGACCATCCATCTCCAAAGAAGTCGAGACCATGGAAGACGATTTGCGATTACAAAGAGAAAAATTAGAAGCCAAGTTAAAACGTTATCGAAAAGACAATTAAGAATTGCGCGACATAAATAACAGTTCAGAAATAAGAATTGAATTACAAGAAAGGTGCAATGAAATAAAAATCTCTAACCAGGAAAGCCAAAAATGAATTCAATCAGAGGTTAGGAAATCAAGATATAAAGAAGGAAATAAATAATTACGAAGCAGAAATAATACGCTTGAACAAAATCATTAGTGACAAAGATGAGGAACTAACGCAGATACGACATAAATTAAAAAGTCAAGAATCAAAGGTCGGCCAATGTCGACAACAGATAAAAGTTCTTCAACAACAAAATGATGACTCTAAAAAGACACATAAGTCAGAGATCGCAAAGAGTAATAAAGCATTATCCAACAATGCTGAAGAAATTTCCAGACTAAGAAATCATAACAAGATACTAGTCACAAAAATTAAGAAGTTGAAAAATAGCCGGAAGATAGAACAATCTACAGAAGACATTGAAGGAAAACTTCTACAGAAGCAAGAAGAAAATAATTGCATCAGAAGTCATAATGAAGATCTTAAGGAACAATTTAAGAAGTCTGAAAATGACAGAAAATCGCATGTAGAAGTGATTAAGAAGTTTCAAAATGATGACATGCAGTTAAAAAACAAGTTGGAAAAAATACAGAACAAAACCTTAAAACCTCAAGGGACGAAAATACAACTTCCAACTCAGATCAATGCTCAAAAGATGACACTCGTAAAAGGAAATGACATTGTGAAAATTCCCTATCAACACCCCAACCATAAAACCGATATTCTGAAAAGTGGGAAATGTCGAAAGACGATGGTACTAATGTGATCAAAGCTCTCGACGACAGATCAATGGGGAATCCCAACAGTCAGCAACAAATCAATTTGGGATGGATTGACCCATCCACATATCGGAAGTTATGCTCTACACTTAGCGGTTCGTATAGACATGTTTCGTCAACTACGACACCACGTAAAATGATGCAAAAACATTATAAGGCTTTGAGGACAAAGCCTTTCTAAGAGAGTGGCAATTCTATGAATATAAAATAAGATAATAATTAAATAATTAATAATTAGGTTAACTAAAGTTAGGTTATGAAATGAGGCATCTCCTCAACATCAAATGCCCGAGCCATATTTAAGGTAGGGCCATCATTGTAACATATTATCTTTTATCATCAATACAAATATATTATTATTATGGCTTATCTGGTTTACCAAGTCTTTTGGTGAATTATTTGTGTGAAGGAACTATTGTTCGCTTCATCCTCCCTTCTTTCCCATTGCTTATTCAAAATACCTTTTTCTGTGTCAATTGTTTCTCTAAGGCAGCCTCTTCGATTCACCTTGCCCTCTGTTGCACCTGCCTTAGCGATCCTTCCTTAGGGAAACCCCCTTGAGTTGGAGAAGAGCCAACCTGAAGTGAGAAGAGAGGAGTGTGGTGACATTGGCTTCTCTCTTGAGAGTTGTCATCGAGCTGGTGTGCTTACATTTTGGGCTTCAGCACACGCATGTCAGTTTTGGGTGACAAGAAGTTCGATGAGGCTTGGCATTAGGTTCATCCATATACATATTTTTCAAATATAAATATTTTATAGCATATTATTATAATATAATTTATGATGTTTATTATATATATTGTTCATTGACAGGTTTTAATGGTATTGTAGATCTTCAATAATTTTGAAATAGTGATTATTTTTTGAAACAAAAACGAGGTTGCGTCATGCGTGGAAATGGTATCCTGACAATGCATGATTCTGTGCGAAAAGAAATGAATTAGAGAGCATGAGTGTTGCCGTTGGAAGCAGAGCTACTCGACGCGACCAAGGTAGAGAGATCCAACGTGGGAGAAGAGTTCTGGAAGTAGAGAGACTTAGAGCCAACAAAAGCAGAGAGATCCGTTCGAAAAAAGAGACCCGATGCCATTGTGGAACCTGTGAACTGTTAGTTTTTGTAGCTTGGATAGGTAGTTTTGCATAGGCCAGGCATCATGCATACATGAGTCGTCCATAAGACCTCTCTAGGAGCTTGCTTGAGAGGGCAAGTGACTTTTATGTTATAATGGCTAAGATTAAGTCTTAGATGTATATCTCAAGTGATCTAAAATCACTTAGGAGATCTAGAGGACCCATGGTTTTTGGTAGTCCATGGTATTTTAGTCATTCTAATGATATAAAAGGAAGCCTAAGGAGAGGAGGACACACACATCAGTCACACAGAAAGAGTGGGTGAGATCTCATTGAGTGGGTGGAGAAGGACTTCCATCCCAGTATGTAGGTGTTGGGGCAAGGTCAGAGGAAAATAACAAGGGGTAGCCGAGGGTTAACAACCAACAAGTTCAAAGGACTAATCTTGAGGTGTGAAGGCTAGCATTATGTCATTGTATTCCTCAGTGGGCCATTATCCTAGTACGAGAGCCCACAATTTTTATAGTTAATAAAAATCATTATTTGCTGGTCGACCCACTTAGGGAAAGTTAGGTCGACGCAGTTAGGGAAAGTTAGGTCAGCCCAGTAAGGGAAAAAGTCACCTTTTGATGTGTATACATAGAGAGTTCGACCTCTCATTTGGTCATTCACTCAAGTAAGTTTGCTCTAGCCAAGAGAGGTTCTCATCTGAAACACTGCTGCAATACATCTCTAAGCACTGAACTGAAACTGTATGGGATAAAGGGTCACATCGGTCATCAAATCTGAACTCTCAAGGCTCAGCCTTGACACAAGGTCTAACATAAGTCTGAATAATACACTGCTCTGATTATGAGTGATCTCAAAATATACAATCATCATAGCCAAGCTCTGAATAATGGAAGCTCTGGAATGTGCAGATATTTGCTAAGCAAGAATAGTAGCCTTGCTACTATGGTGTGATAACAAAGACCATACTCACTTCATAGTTGTGATCAATTTGCTAGTGAAGGGTGAAGGCTTAGAAATAAAGTGGCTAGGCCAAGGGATGACTTACTGATTCAACACTGTGACACTTTGGATATGGAAAGGGAATACACACCATAGCATATAATGGACAAGCAATAACACAGGGAATGGCGGTGTCTCACAAATCGGTAAGTTGTTCAAAGAGTGTTTATTCACCTTAGCAGATGCGCACAATCCATAATACAAAGAAGGCCGACAATCTTTTTGATATAGAATTTAAGTTCCATTGCTTTTTGGGCCTTTAGTTTTCCATAGCCTTTGATCTATGTGTGTTTATAAACACATTGCATAGATTTACATTTATTTAGGCTTCTTGCTGCAGGTGTGTTGTTAAGGCACTTGTTTACCTGAGCACTTCTAGGTGTGTCTTTAGACAACTTGTTTACCTGGGTATTACATTTCACAATAGATATAACATTTGATATTTCTTTGTCAGATTCATTTGGCTTTTTCACAATAGATATAACATTTGATATTTCTTTGCCAGGTTCATTTGGCTTTTCACAATATTTCATTTGCATTCATGGTAGTACTATCTGTTTCAGGTTTAGCCAACAACATCTTTAGTGACTAGGGGGACTAAGCCAACTCACCAATGGTAAGTTCTGTCACCAACTCAGAGTCGAGACACAACAAACAGGGAAGCTTATCCAATACAGAGGCTACAGTGGGGGAAGGTCCTCCATGCCACTAGTCAAATAGTAAGTCAAGATAATGAACAAACTGGGTAGGTAATGGATGGATGAAGACAATGAATAATGAGACCAACACTAGCAAGCCAAAGTATGGTGGGAATGATCACCTCTAATCTCCCTAGGGAGGGTAAAACCGATGAGTATAGGTCAAGAACTTCTAAATCTGAGTAGGGACAATATGATATATATATAAAGTACAACCAGGTCCAGATATCTATATGATCGCCAGATCATGATACTAAATGCTAAGACATGCTATAAGAATGGATATAAAAGCAATATAACCATAACACCAAAGTATACCTGCTGAGTCATATACCTGAATGCTCAATCATCCGAACCAACATCTGTCCTCTGAAACTGCTGCTGTAACTTTGGGCACTACTGATTGCTCCGTAAAAATGGCTAGATGGCTACATCAGTCCTCTCTCTGAGTGTCCTGAAACTCAGTCATGGCATGGGGAATATATCTGCTGTCCACAATCTGATAGTGATCCATAATAGATGCTCATCTCAGCATCTCAAATGCAAAGGAATTGGCTGAATAGGTGCTCTGGAATCTGAAAAAGAATGTATGGTAGCCCGACTACTACATGTATGATAACAGGGACCTTGCATACCTTTAGCATTGTGCATGTGGCATTGACCACTTATTTTGGAAAGTTTGTTAGAACTTGGTTAGATGATAGTTTATATTATTCATTGTTTACTCCACCGTAGGCTAGATCTTGGAAATTTATGATTATTTCATTGTAGGAGGTCGAGGAGCTTAAAACTGTATAAGACTTTGTTCTCTCTCACATTTGTAAGGTTGGATTTTGAGAGCACTCCCTCTTTTTGGAGCTTAATTGACATATCCTTATGGAGTATCTTGAATTGTGAAAGGGTTTCTTCTCCATTGTAAGTGTGGTTCCTGGTTCTCATATTTAATGTTGCAAATAAATAGTATAATAACCTAGAAGTTGTTAATTAGAGCCATATATAGGCAAATTTGTCTCATTGGAAGGGTTTTATGTGAATTGTTTTCCTCTATCTCCCTTTGATGTTTTTTGCATGGACATTACATTGCTCCAAATCATCTTTATAGAGTAATGAACTTGTGATACTTCATTGTATAAGGCACACCTTAGTAGCCTTGTTTTGAGTTGGCACTGTATGGGAGCTCCTAGGTGATTTCTACATTTATTTTTCAGCATCCCGGGGTTTATAAGTTGGCACCGCAAGGGATCTAATCTACCATAACTCTTAATGAACTTACCCATTCATTGGTCTTGCTTGCTTTGACTCCATTTTCCCTGGGGATTGGCACTAGTCTTCATGGTCCACCCATCACCTGTTTATATACTACAAAAGACCCAAAATTGTTTTGCTAAGGCTATCTTTTCAAATCACCTTGTTCCCTTATTGCCATAGCCTAGCAATCCTAATCCTAGGGAAGCCCCCCTTGAGTTGGAGAAGAGCCAATCTAAAGTGTAGGGAGGTGGTTATCAGGGTGACAATGGGTAACACCTCTACATTATAGTTGGGCTAGCCTTATTTTTTGGGGCCTTAATCACACATGCTAGTTCAAGCTATAACACAATGGATGGCCATGACAGACTGGGAAGAGATCTTCAACTCTAGGACTAACAAAGAACCTTTTTAGTGGAATGAAAGGCAAATTTGACTAAAAGGTTTGCTCCATATGCAATAGAATGGTCAAATTTCCTCCACAATTCATGGATTTTGCTAAAATTAAGAAAACAAGCTTGGATCTTCAAGAGCTAATTATGGAGCTTCGTAGGTCCACTTGAGAATCAAAAGGAAGGATTTGATTCTCTTCAAACGATCAACACAACTATTGGGCTTGATTGTGAAAATAACAAACATGGTTCAAAATGACAACAAACACCTTATAATTGTTGTGAGGTAACTCGATCTTGAACAAAAACGAAGTTAACCCCATAAGCGCTTTGATACCATATTGGAAATCAACAATTGGGCAACCATAGGGACACACATCATAGAGAATTAACTCACATCGATCAAAGATAGAGACTCCAAGATTTACATGGTAAAACCATCCAGGAGGGAAACATCCTTAGAGCTCCAAAAAGGTTGTATCATTGCTCAAGAATGTTGACAATTTGGTACAATGCTCTACTCAAATGTCATGCAGCATCACATCGACGCCATTTGACAAATGATCTTCCATGATCCTTAAATGTAGATCATGACTAATATGATGAAATGACACATACCAATCATTGATAATTCCAGTGATATGAGGAACATCAGATCACTAATGCACAAGATAAGAATGGTGATTGTTGAATAATTGAAGTACAAAAGCACACTAAAGAAAGACACCAAAAGCACACATTGTTAGTTTTTCAGAATTTACTTCAATCTGATCTAGGATCTTAACTGAGAGAACAACATATACAACATATCTATAGCATATCAATCATGGACATAATAATGCAAGCACACAAGAGACAATAGACACACAGAGTTTCATTAGGGAAAACCATAAAGGTGAAAAACCCCACAACTTCCTCAAAGATAGATAGAGCAAATGATACAACCCAAGGATAAGAGATAGTCTTCTCCTAGCAGCAGCTTCTCCTCCTCCACAAGTGCGCCACTCTCCAATGAGAGTATGAGTGAGAAAGTGAATGAATAAATAGAGTGCCTCCCACACTCTATTTATACATGACTTGACTTGCCTAATAACCTTTACTAGGTCGGCTTCAACTTAACCACATAACATAATGCTGACAGGGCCGACCCCTACTAGGGTGGTCTAATAACCCTTTTACCCACATGACTCATACAGGGCCGACCCCATCAAGGTGGTCTAATAACCCATCAAGTATAAGTTACGACACTTACAACATAAATGACAACACTCCGTATAGAGGAATAATAACATCTCTATAGGAATACAATATACATATATGAAATACATTCCGAAGTTACAAATACATCTACACACATGGCTAGTACATTATACTAAGTTGGTCTTCAATAACCTCCTAATGCTTAAACTCTAATATCATAACCTTTGGGACTAAGGATATGAAGAATGTTGTTTTAGGTATGCAAACAAAACATGAATGAAATCTTCATGATCATTTGCTATCTGGATTTCAGAAAGTAGTTGTGGATAGAATAATGATAATGACTTAATGTCTAATGAGCTAGTTGTTGTGACCAGTGTTATCAGAACCGGGTCGGTTTTGACAAAGCTGGCCGATTTGGTCGGTTTACAAGCCTGAGTGGTTTGAACCGCTGCACAAAACCGAAAATGGCCAAGTCCGTATGAAACTGGCCTCCCTGCTCAAAATCGACCAGTTTCGTATGGAGTCGACCGGTTCAATACAAGCCATACAAGGGCATGTTTTTTTCAATTAAAAAAAACTAAAAAATTAAGTGAGGGTGGGAACTAACATTAGGCTCCTACTATTGCTATATAAAGGTAGAGAACAAAGGTAAACCCTAGACCTAGTTATCAACGACAATATTAAATGGTAATATTAAATTCTTAAAGTAAAACTTTTACTTAAATTTTTAACATTACCATTAATTGTTTTAGGATGTTTGAGAGTGGTTCCAACCTCATCAGACTTCAAATGTAAAAAGTAGAATTTTTGATCCCATTCAAAATTCAACAGGCTTAATAGTTTTTAGGATTTCAGGATTGCAATGTTTCCTCTGGATTCTATGGGATTGGCATTTTATCAAGCACATCAACCCCTCTATGTACCTTGATGTTGGTGGTGCTGATTGTTTAGATTGATGTTAGTGGCCTCAAACTAAGTTTTGAAGAATCCCTAGTTTATAACCTATTTACTAATGTACTTTGGTTCACATATGGATTTCACTTGGTGCTATTTTTGTTGTATGCACTCTTACTTGCTATATACATGAGAAACTATTTGTGTATAATGGTTTAAATTCTGATGGATGCACATGAATATATATTTGTTTTTCAAATTTCGAATATTTTATGTATAATTTGGTGGACCGATTTTGTGGTTCACATTTTTTTTAGTTTTTATTCGGTTTCGGTTTGGTTTTGGTTCCTGAGGTTGGTCGATTCAATGATCGGTCCGGTTTTGATAACTATGGTTGTGATTGATGTATATGTCTGTTTTTTACAATGATACAAAAAATCACATACTTGTTATCACACCATAGTAGCAGGGCTACTATTCTTGCTTAGCAGATATTTGCACTTTTCAGAGCTTGGATTATTCAGAGCTTGGCTATGATGAGTTTATATTTTGGGATCACTCATGATCATAGCAGTGTATTTTATCTGACTTATGTTAGGCCTTGTGTCAAGGCTGAGCCTTGAGAGTTCAGATTTGATGACCGATGTGACCCTTTATTCCATACAGTTTCAGTTCAGTACCTAGAGATGTTATTGCAATAGTGTTTCAGATGGTTTATGATGGTTATTATTATGATGTGATATGACCTATGGATTTCTTATCATTGATTATGGATTATTATCTTGTTGCTTTAGTCATGTTCACAGCATTAGCTTGGTATATGATTCATGATGTGGCAAACTTTGTAAAATGAAAATGAATTATCTTAATGATGTTATAAATTGTAAAATGGACATATTACTTGCGCATTTAGGTTTCTTGACAAAACTCATTGGTTTACTACCTTGCATAGATATGGTCTTTCTTGACATTATTTGTCTGCTAGCTTAGGCACCACATTCATTTGACTCCATCCATCCATGACCTTCCTTATTTGGCTCTCACCTTTGACTTGTCTTGCTTGACTTTCTGATACTGAGGACTTCCCTATTACTACCTCTGTGTTGGATCGCATCCATGTTTGTTTAGTGTCTTGGCTCTGAGTTGGTGACAGAATTTGCCTTTGGTGAGTTGGATTCTAGGCCTAAATCATTCTGGTCGGTTGTCCCGATGTTTGGCACTGGTCGAAGTCCCCTTAGTCACTTGAGATGTTGTTGGCTAAAACTGAAAGCTCATGCACTACTTGGAAATCTTTATAAATTCGCCCATGGAAACTGTAAACTCTAGAATGTGTTTCTTAACACTCGTGAGTAAAGGGCAAGAGCGATGAACTGCTAAAAATACTCCTCGAAGAGTTTAAAAAGGTCCAAAAAAAGCAAATGTTACTCAAAAGTTATATCTATTATTGTTGACCTTATATATATATATATAAACATGCCCTAGATGCAAGCTGCAATTAGTTGTGCTTATTAGCACATCTGAAATCCGAAGGGTTATGTAGGACAAAAAGGCCATGAAATGAAATTGAATGATCCTAATGAACTTGGACCAACTTGATGTAGACATGATGCCTAAGTTGAATAAGCACTCTCTAAACAACTTATCCATTTGTGGGGCACAACCCTTCCCCATGTTATTTGTCCAGCACAGAGTGTAGCTTCCCCCTCTCCCAGTCCAAAGTGTCTTTTAGTTAAAGTTTAGGCAAGTCATTCCCTTTGCCCAACCTTGTTCCTAGCCTTCATCCTTAGCTAGTAGTTAGACCATGTCCAACGGGTGAGTTTGTCATTTAAGCTATTGTGCAAGTAAATATAAATAACAATGGAATATGCAAACATGATCAATGCCACTGAATGATGTTTATACTTTAAATTAAGCTGTGAATATGATTAGAGGAACATGTCTTAGTCTATTGATATGATTTATCCTTGGTTGTATATTGACCTAGTCAAACCTAGTTTGACTATGGTCATTCCTGGGATCCGTGATGTTGTGGGCCATGAATGCTTATTGATGATGATTGATGGTCCCACATACTCTTGATGATGATACCATATGGTGGACATATGATTCAGATGGTGATTGATGTAGTTCAACAGGTTTTATTATCATTCCAGATCATCAGATTATGCACTGTCCGGATATGGTGGACCTTATTGTTGACCCCCCTTGGTCAACCCATGGTGTATGAGTACACACTCTTAGTAGATTTGGGTCTTCTGGATCCAATGAAACACTTATCATTCAGTTCCGGGCACTTCTAACAGTGATAGATGCAGTTTTCCACTTGTTGACCAGATCTGGGGTTGTTTTCCCAGCGTGTCCAGCAGGGGCCATGAGAGGCCAGTTCACCTAGGGTGTTGTATGAGGAGGGGGTGGTCCAGCCACTTGATGTTACCATATTACCCCCCTTCTCGAAAGCCTGGTGGGCTCAGTTTGATAGCGCAGGTGCCCTAGGTGGCAGTTTCAGCAGCTTCACAGTTACTGAGGTAGATAAAAAATGGGATAAAAGGGCCATTGAGGAATTCGATTTGGGCAATTGAGGCAAGGTTTTGGCACTTGGTCTTCATAGAGGTCTTCCAGGGTGAACCCCCTATCTTCCAACCAGTTTTCATCAGTCAGTGGGGTCCACAGAGGCCACAAGAGGCCTTTTACTGCATGTCTCTCACAGATTTTGAGGACAAGATTTGATCATTTGTATTATTTTGGACATATTATTTTATATTGTTGTGGCATGGGGATGAGCTAGTAAGGATTGATGCCTCCTAGCCCCACCATGAGCTTTATGAGTCTTGTCCATGTCAAATGAGGTGGGCCCATGTACTTTTGCCCCCTCTAGAGGATGGCGTCACCCTCACTTAGTCTCTCCTAGCTATGACGTCACCTTTGTATTGAGTGATCCATGTGATATTATGTGTTGGCTCATCTTAGCCATTGATTAGATTATGAGATCTTTTAATCTCAACCACTCATCTTGTTGTATTGTAAAGTGGTTTTGAGATCTAGGGTTTTGGTCTTTATTATCCTATATAAGGAGGAGACCCCCTATTGTATAGCTCACCTTTGGGCTGTGGAAAACTTGGAATGAAAATAATATTTTGGAGATCTAGTTCTTGGTTTTGATTGGGTTACTCTTGTATATGTTCTTGCATCTTGTTTCTAGACATTCTTTGCTTCTATAGGTGAAATCAACATCAATTGAAGGGAGGGTGAATTGCTTGAAGCTAGCTCAACGACTTGCTTTGTGGGAAGATTGTAGGGGTTGCTCACATCCCCCATGGGCAAGACGTCTTCATCTTGAGGGAGTTTTTCAATTGTGCTTTGTCCATTGATTGCTTTCTTGATATGACATGCTTAGATCTTATGGACTTGTGTATCAAATCTAACTTGATGTAGTTTGATTTACAGGTTCTCATGGGACATCTCTCCTCCTAGGGCTTGGACGTTTTTGGTTGAAGACACTTGGATCAAGCTTGGAATTGTAACTAGGGCAAGATTTCTCCATATGCTAAGAGGTCACAAGCTTTTGAGGTAAGATCTACAAGGTACGTATTGATTTTGCTTGCTATCCATCCTATTGGTCAAAAACTCCATTAAAATCAAAACCCTCATTTTTGCTTTTCTTAGATCTACTTGGATCTAGCTTGGCTTTTGGAAAGATATTGAAAACCCACCTCTATAGTATCCATGGCAATTCGGATTATAGTTTGGTGGTGATTGGGTTCCATTTGACACACTTTCCAAGGCACCTAGCCCTCTTGAAAGGAATTCGCACCCCTTGGGAGAAGCTAGTTGGGTTAGTTCCAAGACATGGGTAGGTGAGATCCCACTTGATTTGAACTCCTCTCACTTGATAACCTACCCCTAGTGCTTCACTTCTTTGATTTTTGCCTTGTGGGCCCCATTCCTCATTTTGAGGGTTGTGCCCCACTTGGGTCATTGAGTGATGCATTTTCAACCTTAGATCTATGGAGATGTAGCCTACCTTGGGGCATGCCACGTAAAACCGACTTTGATATTTGCCTTAACTACCCCGATCTACAATTTGGCATAATTTGGACTCCATTTGCCCCTCCATCTAAAGGCACTAGTCTCCTTGGGTCAATTCGCACTCCTTGGGGATTGTGTCTTTTGCTAGATCCCATATGTGGGTGTGTCTAAATCCAACTTGGATCCATAGATCCACATCTTCAAACACCTCTTAGTGCCATTTCACCCCTAACTTCACCTTGTGGGTCCCATTTGGGTCATTTCCATACTTTAAGGAAGTGGGCCCCACTTGTGTATTTTATGGTACTAGATCTATCCCTTTGATCTCCCTAGGTGGCCTAACTCATTCATTGGTTGAAACAGTTGTCACTTCTTAAGCCTCTTCAACCACATCATAACTCTAGGGTCCATCTAAGCTTGCATTGGTTTCTGTAACGCAACTTTCACATCCCCCTAGGAACCATTGCTTTGGCTAATCTTCTGTCGATTGGCTATAGGGTCTCCGCCTTGATCTTATCCTATCTAGATCTAGAGTGAAGAGTGCCTCTATTGTCGTGACTCCCAGCTTGCATTGGGGGAACCGTGGCATCTCTTGGGTCACCTCTTTAGTTGTCCATCTCCTCTACCATCCCGGATGGGATACCATTAGGGACAACTACAAGTTGTGTGATAACAATACTGATGGGAGAATTTTTACCTTCTACACATTGGCATAAGGATTCTGAAAAGGAAAAATGTTGGAAGTTGTTGATGTCATTGAAAAAGTAAGAAACTGTTGATGAAATTGTCATTGATGCCAACATGGACTTGCAGCGGCCCCACAGATTGTCATTGATGCCACCAAGTCCCTTGTAGTGCACAGGTATGAATCCAGTACCTTGGAGCCCTTACAGAGATGGGTTGTGCCTTGAAGCACCTTGTATCCAGTTGACAAGGTCTTTGTACCCACAAGGTTGGATCTTGGAGCCACCACCTTGCTGACGATGCTGAAGACCCTAGAGATGGTGTTGAAGCACTTGTGGATGATGGAGAACCCCTAGATGGGTTGGAGAAGCATTAATGACCCATTCTGTGGTCATTCATGCTTTGATGGTGTCATGGTACCCCAGGAGAAGACCTAGCAACCCCATAGGTGATGTCATGATGGATCCTGACCCTTGGAGGTCCCCTTGCGTGGCTAAGGTGGTTGAAGAAGCTCATGCAGTCTCCTGCTTGATGAAGAAGCTCTAGAAGAAGTCCTTGGAACCACACTTGGTGGTTTGATGGTCCTTGCACCCTTGAAGGAATGGTGAAGGTAATGTGGGTCACTTGTGTAGTGATGGGGTACTAAAACCCTTGAAGATGGTATGATGAAGAACATGATGACCATTGAAGATGATGGCACCCACTTGGACACTTAGACATACTTGATGGCTTGTGGATAAACCCTAAACCCCTTTCAAATGGTGGTACAATGTCTTGTGGACATTAAAAACATTTTATTTGAATGTTATATGATTCCAATTCAAATTTCAAATACAAAATAAATGAAACTTTAAATTCAAATGAAAATACAAAATAATATACACCTTCCTTATAATGATACACACTTGGAGATCATCCACAGACTGTTTTTGCAAGTTTTGAAGAGTGAACAATCCATCCCTTGACTGCTGATATAGTCCGAGTTTGCATGATATCTTGGGTAGTCAACAGTTGACCTTTGATATGCTACTGCTGCTTATATCAGAGCTCGAGCTTGTGAACAGTCCCGAAATTTCACAAGCATGCACAGACCTGATATTGGTGATAAAACCGTGATTTTCTTAGGGTGAAAAACAGAGAACAATTTGAACTTGAATGCACAGTCAAAATCTTGTTTGATCTTCTATAGTGTCAAGGTATGTTGGCATGACAATATTGTACAGTATTTATATGAACAGTGAGTTATGTGTCTATATGTATAGTGAGGTGTACATATGTTGAAGTATACAAGTTGAACAAGTAGTGTACAAGTGTGTGAATGAATATAGTGAAGTGTGCAAGTATGTGTGAACAGTGATGCATACAATGGTGTATGAACAGTAATGAGGATGCACACTATGATGATGATTTATGATGAAGTTGTATGCCTTATGATGATATGATGATGAACACCTTGATGAAGATGATGATGTTGCTATGGTAGATGAACAGTGATACACATCCATTAGAGTATGTACAGTGACATATATATACAGTTACATGTTTACAGTGATGTCTACAGTGATGAAGAATATTGACACATACAGTGGCATGCATACAGCAGTGCATGTACAATGGTGAAGAATACAGTGTGTATAACAGTGATGTATACACTATGATAATGCAAACTCCTTGATGATGTAGCCTAATTGATACTTCATGATTGATGATTGTTGATGGTGATCTTGATACCCTATGATGATGTACACCCTATGTTACAGACCTTGATGATGATCACACCTTGATGTTTGACAGACCTTGTTGATGATGATGATGATCTCAGCCAAGACATGACAAGTTGAGGACAGCAGTAGTGCATTGAACAGACCTTGATGACTTAGCAGTGTATTGAGCAGAGAGGATTGACCACCTGTGATTAATGGTTGATGTGCAGAGATACTTTAGCAGAGATTGAGAAGAGTGTTGCAGCAGTGTTGATGAGAGTGATGAGCAGATGACCAGCAACATCGATGAGCAGATTGAGTGATGAGCAGCAGATTGATGACAATCAAAGATTGGCATCAATCTTGCAAGTGGAATCTTGCACTTGAGGATTAGACTCCTCAAACCCTTCTTAGTTGGAGCTAAGAAAACCAGGCTGGGTTCTGTTACAAGAGTTGGTGCTCTTTTCATCAATTGGTGCTGATTGTAATCGCGAAGATTGAAGTCTTCCATTACCATAAATAAAGCTTAGATTACTTATATTGCTGTGTCTCTCTTTGATGTGATTATTGTGCTTATGATGAATATGATGTTGTAATTGATAACATAATGCTAGATAAACTCTGATTGATTAATTGAAGTTGAAAAAGTTTAAATTGCTCTCACACTGATTCACCCCCCCTCTCAGTGTGGCCATTGTGTCCAACAGAAACTACCGTTATGCATTGAGTCTATGTAGTGCTCATTTGGAAGTCAATCAGTGTAATAGCAAAGCAGGAAATTGGCAGTTTAACCCTTAAACCATAAATGTCACTTTTGAATCTACAACCAAAGTTACCAAACTCAGAATTGGCAAAAACTAGGCAAGGAAAAAGTGTAAAGAGTTTGAATTGGATCGGGAAAAAATTTAAATACAAAAAATTATAGATATATTTTGAATTAATAGAAATTTTTTCCATTGGTATTCAATAAAGCATGTCCATTCCATAAAAAATATCAATAAATGTCCAAAATTTTAAAGATGAGATATCTCATATACAATGTGAGTCTACCTACACTCCTAATTGAGATTTGGAAGCATCTTATAGAAGTTAACAAAATAGTAAATATTAAAGTCTGATACTAAATAACAAAAAAACTGAGAAGCAAATTCTCCCATGTTTTCAACCGCATGACCACCCCCAAGGTTCTCCAACTTATCAAGGTGAAAAAGAGGAGTCTCCAATCAACGTCAATTGGATGTAGGCTCTAGCTCTGCCTCTTCTGTGTTCAGGTCAATAGGAGAATGATCCAAACCTATCATTATCATGATACATTGTAATGCGAATTAAAATTTGAACTTTAGTTCAATCCTTCAAAATTAAATTTCAAATGGTTAAGTTGTAGAATCTAGAATTTAGATAAATTGAGCTAAGTAAGTCTTTTGCTTCTTAGTGTTTTAACTCTCACCAAGTAATTTTCTATTGCGAAGCGGAAGATTGTAATGAATAAAAACAAGGTCATTTGATTGCTTTTGTGTTAATGAGTTGCACTTCTTGGATTGTATATTCTCAAACATGCTCCAATTGTGTTTTCAACTTGAAGCATTGCAGGACTGATTTAAGATTTTAATAGCAAATCTGTTTAGTTTTGGCCTATCATTGCCAAAGTTTTGACACCAATGACCTTGGCAATGTTTCAAGAGTCAAGATTGGAGACAATAAATATTAAAAGTTAAGAACTTAAAAGAATCAAAATAATAAAATTTAATAAAACATTTAACAAACAAAATCAATAAAATTTAATGAATTTTGATCAAGCCTTTAAGGCTACTTGGCAACATTCTAGTCCTTTCATGTACAGCACTAGCATAGGCAAACAATTTTATAGGTTTATTTTAATCTTGTAGTTGGGTAATTATGCGGCTTTGGGTATTTGGATTAGGGATGCACCTTTCAATGCATTTCTTAAATTCTCTACCAACCTCCCCATTCTCATTAAATTTGCTCGTCATAAAAATATGCCAGTTTTAAAAACTAACCAACAACATGTAGGGGGGAATGCAATTGCCTATCTCAACGCTCATCAATAATATCCCAAAAGGCGTATACCTGGTCTCCTCATCCCTTTATCTTCTTTTGATAGCCTCCTTGGCGAGATCCATTGCCTCATAAATGTAACCCATAGTGGGTTTGTCATCATTAACCATCCTGAATATCAAAACTAATTGTGACTTGTCAAACAATTGTATTTTGATACAAAGTAAATTTTAAATGAAATAAAGTTCGAAGTTTAAACTTGTTTTTTTTTGTACTGGGGGAATCAACAACTAGGGTGGTGCATATTACCACCAATCTTGTAGTTGCCCCTACAGATGGATCCAAGGTGGATGGTAGAGGGGATAGGTAACTAAAGTGGTGAACCAAGAGAGCCTTAGTTCCCAAAAGGATGGTTGTCACGCCAACCAAGGCACTCTTCGCTTTAGCTATCAAAGCCAAGATAGCAAGGGGGAGACCCTGATCTACTCCCGATAGGAGAGATCAACCCAATCACCAGATCAAATCAATCTAATGAAGTACGCAAGGTGACAGGTATGGAACCCTAGAATTAAGGAAGTAGGACCACTGTGGAGGTTTAGGAAAGGTGTGATGTGATAGGGAAAGATGACACACAGTGATTCTAGGATTAAGTATGATTCTAGGATTCAAAGCTAGTTTCAAATGGTCAAAATCAACTGCCTTGGGAAACGTGACCCTTAAAATAGGGAAAGTGTCCCAAATCAGAGATTTGACAGTTAGGGCTTTCTAACTATGCTTGATAGATGGATATGACAGTATCTAAGTGTTAAAGCAACCAGACAAAGATCAACCACCTAGGAAATCTCACAACCTAGGAAAGTCGTGAGCCTTAGGAGAAGGATCAGTGCCTTGGAAATTGGGCCAAATGGAGTCAGATGTCCTCCAAAATGTAGATCAAGGTTGTCAAGATGTAAAGCAAGGTGGGTTTTGGAGATCAAGGTCATCCAATGGCTAGATCTCAGTAGATCTGAGATTCAAAATGCATCACCAAGTGACCCAAGTGGGGCACAACCCTCAAAATGAGGAATGGGGCCCACAAGGTGAAGCACTAGGGGTAGGTTATCAAGTGAGGAGAGTTCAAATCAAGTGGGATCTCACCTACCCAGGTCTTGGAACTAGCAAGACTCACCCAACCAAGGAGTGCGACCTCACTTGGAGAGGCTAGGGTGCCTTGGGAAAGGGGTCAAATGGAAGCCAATCCATACCAAACTATAGATCCGAATTGCCATGGATGCTATAGAGGTGGGTTTTCAATATCTCACTCAAAAGCCAACTAGATCCAAGTGGATCTGCGAAAATGTAAAATGAGGGTTTTAATGACTTAGACAAATGGATAGATCATGGAATGAGAAATTTACCTTGAGATCATACCTGTGTGATGGATGAGGTTGCCATGTTGTAAGACGAATGTTCCCGCAGAGATCAAATGGGAGATCTTTGAGTTTTCTTGCTTTGAAGTGATGCCCTAGCCCACACGTGCACCCTCCTCTACCTGTCAAACCAAGGAAATCGATTCAATCAGAATAATCAAGCATGGAGGAAATACAAGCATAAGCAAATGATAACATGAAGTAGAAGGTACTAAGACAGTAATACTCCCTGTTACCGACGAAGAGACCCCAAAGAAGAGGCAGGGAAAGTCTCCCCTATCAATGCGACCTCCTTGAAGCAAATCGGCCTCCACCTGTAGATGAAAAATACATGGACAAAAAAGATAGCAAAATAATCTCCAATAACCCAGTGCAAAGGAAGAACAAACAGTCGAACTCCAAAAGCATTCACCACCACAAGACAAGTAGATGCAATAGTATTTTTCTATTCCAATAATCCAGAGCCAAAAGTCCTCTTTACAATGAGGAGCTCTCTCCTTTAAATAGGATGGAGAGACACCAAAACCCTAACCACCTTTTGAAGGGATGGCCAAGGTTAAAAGATTAAAGTGATCTAATCAATGGTTGAGATGAGCTCAATAATAATACATCAATGGACCAAATCGCCCTAGGGGAGGGGGTCCCGACCCCCACCACATCTCAATGATAAAATATAAGATCAAGCTCATGGTGGGTCCAAGGGGTAATTTCGAACACCCTTGGTCAATCCCCATGGTACAATATCAATAAAATAATGCTCTAAGCACCAAATTGTGCCTCTCTGGGAAAGTCGTAAGCCTTTGGAGGCTCCAGAAATCAATATAAAATGTCGGAAGTGATGGGTGTGGGTCCCATTGGAAGCTGAAATTGCTGGAGAAGGTGTGGAAGACATCCCACTCATCATCACAAGTCATCCCATGCCAATCATTTGCCTCAGTATCTCAAATCGAACCCCTCAGTAGCCATTTTTACCATTTTCAAACTGCCTCGGGAAATGTGAACATGCCCAAACTTCCTCCTGGAGTGCCCGCGCTGTCAAGGTGAGGCCACTAGGCTCCCTGGGAGGGGGGTAATATGGTAATATCAAGTGGCTGGACCACCCCCTCCATGCATAGCGCCCTAGGTGAACCAATCAAATCTCATCATTGCTCTGACAGGGCCTTTGATAGGCCAAAACTGCACTAGGATAGCCAACAGAGGCTAAAAATCACTGTAAATGCCCGGAACTGAAAACAGACTGTCTCATTGGACTTAGAGAGCCCAAATCCATCTAAGATGTGTACTCATACACCATATAGATCTCTGCAGGATAAAAAATAAATGTCCATCATATCCGATAGGGCAAATAATAATAATCTGTAAAAGTGCTGAAAAGCACAAATCATCATCATAAGTCTGCAACCACTGCATAGAACCACCATGGTGACCTGTACCAGACCATATATCATATCTCTGTATCATCTGAGGTTTGCCACCTCATATGTTGTGGTTGACTTTTGGTCAAACTGGGTTTGACTAAGTCAACATGACCCAAAATATAACTCAGTCTACCATCAAATTGCTGCAAGGTGTCAAAGGTTAAAGCATGCTCTACAATTCATTCAAGTAACAATTATAACAAGAAGTATTCACTATTGGCGATCTAAAACCAAATATATAAAGTCATTAATTATTATTATTACTCAGACCAGACTTTCAAGACCATATTCACTTCACAGTTGTGATCAATTTGCTAGTGAAGGGTGAAGGCTAAAAATAAAATGGCTAGGCTTAGGGATGACTATTGACTTGACATTGTGACACTTTGGAAATGGAAAGGGGATACACACTCTAACATATGCTGGACAAGCAAGTAACACGGGGGATGGCAGTGTCTCACAGATGGGTAAGTTGTTCAAATAGTGCTTATTCAACTTAGGCATCATGTCTACCTTCATAAAAGATGATCCAGTTTCATTAGGATCTATTGATTTCATTTCATGGCCTTTTTGGCCTGCATAACCCTTCGGATCTCAGGTGTGCTAATAAGCACAACTAATCGCAGCTTGCATCCAGGGTATGTTTGTACATATACATATGAGGTCAGCAATCGTTTAGATATAGAGTTTAAGAACCATTTTTTTTTTAGACCTTTCATTATACTCTTCAAGGAGTATTTTTAGCTTTTCATTGCTCTTGCCCTTTACTCACGTGTGTTGATAAACACATTCTAGAGTTTACAGTTTCCTGGGCGAATTTACATAAGTTTGCATAAGTAGTACATGAGCTTTCATTTTTAGCCAACACATCTTAAGTGACTAGGGGGAGTTCGTACCAGTGCCAAACATCAGGTCAACCGACCAGAATGATTTAGGACTACAATCCAACTCACCATAGGTAGGTTTTGTCACCAGCTCAGAGCCAAGACACAAATAAATAGGGAAGCTTACCCAACACAGAGGCTACAGTGGGGGAAGGTCCTCCATGCCACTTGTCAAGTAGTAAGTCAGGGTAAGTAACAAACTAGTAGGTAATGGATGGATGAAGACAGTGAATAATGAGACCAACACTAGCAAGCCAAAGTATGGTGGGAATGATCACCCCTATTCTCCCTAAGGAGGGTAAAACCAATGAGTATGGGTAGTGAACTTCTAAGTCTGAGTGGGGACAATATAATATATATAAAAGTACAACCAGGTCCACATATCTATATGATCACCAGATCATGATACTAAATGCTAAGACATGCTACAAGAATGAATATAAAAGCAATATAACCATAACACCAAAATATACCTGCTGAGTCATATACTTGAATGCACGATATCTGAACCATCATTTGTCCTCTGAAACTGCAGCTGTAACTCTGGGCAATACTGTCTGCTCTGTATAAATGGCCAAATGGCTACATCGGTCATCTCTCTGAGTGTCCTGAAACTCAGTCATGGCATGGGGAACAAAAACTGCTGTCCATATAATAACATGATCCAATATAGATGCTCATCTCAGCATCTCAATGTAAGGGAACTGGCTGAAAAGTGTACTGGAATAAAAAAAATCATGTATGGTGGCTTGGCTACCATAAATGTGATAACATCTGGCTCCAGCTGGGACAAGTGCTCTGTTGAAAAGAGCGCTTGAGAACCTCAGAATCTGTGGTCCTCGAATTCTGCAACTCATAACCTTGATCCAACACTCTATCTTTGCAATTGCTACCAGCATA
Organism: Larix kaempferi; assembly: GCA_027924585.1. Lineage (NCBI taxonomy): Eukaryota > Viridiplantae > Streptophyta > Pinopsida > Pinales > Pinaceae > Larix > Larix kaempferi. Next base: position 16,106,667 of record BSBM01000017.1, on the reverse strand, counting down.
TCACTTACTATCAACAAAATGGCCAGAGCTATACCAAACTCACAGACCGGATGTTGGAACAACGCATGCATATATATGTAAATCTGAAAATAACAACAAATACTAAAACTGAAATGCATGAAAAATAATTCCAGAAAAATAAATCCAATATACTAACATAACTTAAAAAGTTTGATTTTATTGTGCAGGAAAAGAAAATGGCAAGTACTCAGGATTACACTAAGAGCTTCAAAAAGTGAGCTTAGGAAAAGACAAAAGGTGCCAGACTCAATGGCGAAAAAGACTAACTACTGCTCAAGCAGGCTTATTCAGTTCCTACCTACTCTAATCTACCAGACAAGGCACGACAAGCAAAGAAGATCACTAAGTGAGGTCAGGGATATAATCCCTCAACTTCCTTTGGTTGATAGGAAGTAAAATACGTCGTCCACTACCATTAGTCAAGAAACACATATCACCGAAGCACTTCTCTACCGTGAATGGTCCAACCCAAAGATCATCAGCCTGTCCAGACCTGATATGCAATAAATGGTTCGGAAGGACAACTTGACTTCCTGTAGGAAATCTATTCCGGTTGACAGACTCAGGAACAACTCCAATGTTCTGAATAGGCATAAGGTGAATTTCAACAAGGTTTCGCGGTGAAAATGTTTGAGTTCATCCTAGGAGGCACTGCATTGACTTTGGGTAGACCACCATCAATAGAAATGGCTATCCTACCAACAAGGACTTCTTGAATCTCTCTTCTCATCTCTTGGACTCTTTCACTAGGCTCATCCTCATGAGGAGACACTACATTTTTGACAACTTCTCCTACAGTCCAGAAATCTCTGTGTTCTTCCAAGGGAGGTGGCTCATGGGATATGACAGTACTACGACTAGAGCATGTTTTCCAACCTGGTGGAAACTAACTCAGAATGAGATGCCGAAAAACTAGGAATGTGAGAATCATGAATATGATGACTAGTGACTCAGGTGGTAGAAGAAAATCAGGGACATGAGGATATGCAGATAAGACATTGTTTTGAGAATCTGAAGGAGTTTGAAAAATAGCAAGATTGTTGAAATTAAAATCTCCTTCAGGTGCATCATTAATTAAGGCATCCTCTTCCCAACTTAGAGAGTTATCATGAATTCGAACTAGATTATCATCTTCTAAGGATAAGTGAGATAAGGAATCATTCACATCAGAATAGTGGGATACCTCGGATTCCTCATTGGCTTCAACCACAATGGCTGTAGCAGGACGGTTTTCCCATGGATATATAGGTGCAAGCCCCTGGCTTTCTCTTTCTCTATTATGATCAATTAGGGCAAACCACTCCCTAACAGTAAAAGGAATTCTCTCACCATGCCTAATGTCATCAAACTCATCAACCTCAATCACAGGGTTTTCCTCAACTTGCTCTGAATCACTTCATTAGCTTGGTCTTGGATTATTTCATTGTTTGGCTCTTGACCCTGAGATTGATTGTCATTTCTTCTCAATTCATCTATTTCCTCAACAAATTCATTTCTAAGTAAATCCAAATTTATCCTTCTGGCTAACTCAACTATCTGTTCTTCTTCAAAAGAGGAATCAGAATTTTCCATTACCATGAACATATTTTCTATTTGATCATCTTCCCAGAGTTCATTTTTATCCTCAACAAAATTGGTTTTGGCATTCTTTAACAATTCATCCCCATATGTGTTTTTAATCCCTTCATCAAATGATTTCAAATGCTTGTTATAGCAAGGTTCTCTGTTCACCCTAATCAATGCTCCATCAGAATTAGGGACACAAATATATGACTAATCCATCATAAGGTATCCACCTAAGCTAGCTGCCCACTTCCTAGATAAAAGCATTCCATAAGCTGGGGGCAAATCAATGACTACTACATCCATCATGGTAGAAATGTCTGAACAAGCAAACAGATCAGCCCTAAGGTTCTTAATCAAACCATAAGGCTGTACTCGTCGGGAATCTATACCACAGACATTTCCATAAGGTCTAGTCACCTCAAGTCCCATTTCCTTCATGACATATAAGGGCATGACATTCATAACTGCTCCAGAATCCAACATGCAGTTGTGGAGGAGCATACTTTGAATGTGCAAGGTAAGGTAAAAGGGAGGGTGACCACCGTTCTTTCTCTCATAAATGGCAGAATGGATGTTTATTGGTGGATCCTTTTCAACTTTACTAGGTTGTGTTCCACTAAGACTCTGAATGTGACAGGATTCCAAGACAACCTCAGGAGTCTTCTCTTGGCCAATGCCATCAAAGAACTCCTCTACTTGGATTTTGACAGAGGGCACTTTCATTAACTCACTGACAGGGATATTACACATTATCTTGCTTAACTCTTTCTTCATATAAATTTTTAGATCATAATCATTAATAGCAAGATCTTCTTCTTCCTCTTTATCTTCATTAATCTTTTTATGTTTGTCAAGGAAAGAAGGTTGGGAGTTACTTCCTCGTTTATAGATTTGATACTTTGGTTGTTCCTTAGGTTCTGGGAGATTTATGGCACGACATGAGGAACTAGGTTCTTCAATTACTTCTTCTTCTTGCTCCCATGGCTCTTCTTCTAGAAGGGTTCTTCCAAAATCTTCATCAAAAGATATGTCATTTATAAAATTGATGTTATCCGGTTGGTCATCAGGATAGTTGGTGTCAGAAGGCTCTCCTTCTGTTTCATCACACCAATTCACATTCTTCTTTTCAAAACTTTCGGGATATTCAGGTCGTCGTTTGTTGTTATCCCCCTCAGGTCTTCTATTGTTGTTCCAATAAGGTTTAGGGCCATAAGGATTTCTATGTCTCTCAGGATCATTCAAACTCGTGACACTTTTGGTTAGGACAGTTAGTTGACTCATCATTTCTTGCATGGTCTCTAACGTGTCCTTGGATTCCTTTGGCTCACTCACAGGTTCTTTGGGCTTTTAGAGCTTAGGGACAGACCTTGAAGTGGATGGGGTAAAGTGATCGAATTTTTTTTGTTTCCCCATAGATGCTGCATTTTGCTCAGCCATCTTAGCATTAAATTGGGAAGTCTTTAAGTCATTCAGATTCTTATCCTTTAAGTGATAACCAAGCCATCCTTCGAATGCATTCAAGTAATGAATAACAATTGCTTGATCTTTTGGTTTAATCTCTTCAGGGATATTGGCTACAGTCTTGTCAAATCTTATGTTAAATTCATGGACTGTTTCATTTTCTCTTTTCTTGATGTCAAACAATTGATGCAAGAGAAATTTCCTGTCCAACTTTCGGGACCACTCACTTTTAAGCTTGTTGACGAACTTATCATACCCATCAATGGATGAGGCAGGCAACCTGTCAAACCAATTCCGAACATCTCCTTCTAAAGATGCCAGGAGACCCCTCATGAAGACATCTTCTTTAGATGCTCCATATGCTTCCATGTGTTCCCAGGCTTTATCAACATGATCTTCAATGGAGATAGCAGACACCCCATCAAACTTGGGAACTTTTTCAAAATACTTTTCAGGCATGTCATGGGGGGCTCCCTGGATTTGAGAAAAATCTAGAGGAGATGGCTTAGCCTTCCTTCCAAAAATCCTAGGATTTTGTGGGGGAGGAGGAACATTCTGGTTTCTAGAGTTTGTTCCAGCCATTGGATTAGTTGAGGTTGAAGGAGATCCCAAAGAATGATTTGGAGAGGAAGAGTGATTATAGATCTTCCAAAGAAAATTGGAAGAAGTCTCTTTGATTGGTCTTCTGTTCCGAATATAGGTTAAAGGGGATCCTTCAAGATAAAGATGCTCTATGAACTTAGGATTTATACGTTGGGTTCGGTCCTCAGTAAAGTCGTGGGGTGGAGTCGCCAGGTGAACCACACAAGTAATTCACTGAAATGAAATATGTCGTAGGAGAGGTGAGATGAGTGAATTAAAATGGTGATTGAAGTAATTATGAAATTAAAAATGCAATCACCAAGGCAAAATACTGGATGCGATAAAATATAGATTAATGCACAGACACTCGCAGACACCGAAGGTAAGCCTCTACCTCCCCGACAATGACGCCAAAATGTTATCACCAATCTTGTAGTTGCCCCTACAGATGGATCCAAGGTGGATGGTAGAGGGGATATGCAACTAAAGTAGTGAACCAAGAGAGCCTTAGTTCCCCAAAGGATGGTTGTCACGCCAACCAAGGCACTCTTCGCTTTAGCTATCAAAGCCAAGATAGCAAGGGGGAGACCCAGATCTACTCCTGATAGGAGAGATCAACCCAATCACCCGATCAAATCAATAATGAAGTACGCAGGGTGATAGGTATGGAACCCTAGAATTAGGGGAGTAGGACCACTGTGGAGGTTTAGGAAAGGTGTGATGTGATAGGGAAAGATGACACACAGTGATTCTAGGATTAAGTATGATTCCAGGATTCAAATCTAGTTTCAAATGGTCAAAATCAACTGCCTTGGGAAACATGACCCTTAAAACAGGGAAAGTGTCCCAAATCAGAGATCTGACAGTTAGGGCTTTCTAGCTATGCTTGATAGATGGATATGACAGTATCTAAGTGTTAAAGCAACCAGACAGACATCAACCACCAAGGAAATCTCACAACCCAGGAAAGTCGTGAGCCTTAGGAGAAGGATCAGTGCCTTGGAAATTGGGCCAAATGGAGTCGGATGTCCACTAAAATGTAGATTGAGGTTGTCAAGATGCAAAGCAAGGTGGGTTTTGAAGATCAAGGTCATCCAATGGCTAGATCTCAGTAGATCTGAGATTCAAAATGCATCACCAAGTGACCCAACTGGGGCACAACCCTCAAAATGAGGAATGGGGCCCACAAGGTGAAAATCAACAAGGTGAAGCACTAGGGGTAGGTTATCAAGTGAGGAGAGTTCAAATCAAGTGGGATCTCACCTACTCAGGTCTTGGAACTAGCAAAACTCACCCAACCAAGGAGTGCGACCTCACTTGGAGAGGCTAGGGTGCCTTGGGAAAGGGGTCGAATGGAAGCCAATCCACACCAAACTATAGAACCGAATTGCCGTGGATGCTATAGAGGTGGGTTTTCAATATCTCACCCAAAAGCCAACTAGATCCAAGTAGATCTGAGAAAATGTAAAATGAGGGTTTTAACTTATGAGGGTTTTAATGACTTAGACAAATGGATAGATCATGGAATGAGAAATTTACCTTGAGATTATACCTGTGTGATGGATGAGGTTGCTATGTTGTAAGAGGAATGTTCCCGCAGAGATCAAATGGGAGATCTTTGAGTTTTCTTGTTTTGAAGTGATGCCCTAGCCCACACGTGCGCCCTCCTCTACCTGTCAAACCAAGGAAATCGATTCAATTAGAATGATCAAGCATGGAGGAAATACAAGCATAAACAAATGATAACATGAAGTAGAAGGTACTAAGACAGTAATACTCCCTGTTATCGACGAAGAGACCCCAAAGAAGAGGCAGGGAAAGTCTCCCCTATCAATGCGACCTCCTTGAAGCAAATTGGCCTCCACCTGTAGATGAAAAATAAATGGACAAAAAAGATAGCAAGATAATCTCCAATAACCCAGTGCAAAGGAAGAACAAACAGTCGAACTCCAAAAGCATTCACCACCACAAGACAAGTAGATGCAATATTATTTTTCTATTCCAATAATCCAGAGCCAAAAGTCCCCTTTACAATGAGGAGCTCTCTCCTTTAAATAAGATGGAGAGACACCAAAACCCTAACCACCTTTTGAAGGGATGGCTAAGGTCAAAAGATCAAAGTGATCTAATCAATGGTTGAGATGAGCTCAACAATAAAGTACATGGATCAATAATAATACATCAATGGACCAAATCGCCCTAGGAGAGGGGGTCCCACCACATCTCAATGATAAAATATAAGATCTAGCTCATGGTGGGTCCAAGGGGTAATTTCGAACACCCTTGGTCAATCCCCATGGCACAATATCAATAAAATAATGCTCTAAGCACCAAATCGTGCCTCTCTGGGAAAGTCGTGAGCCTTTGAAGGCTCCAGAAATCAATATAAAATGTCGGAAGTGATGGGTGTGGGTCCTGTTATCACACAACTTGTAGTTTCCCCTAGTGGTATCCCATCTGGGATGGTAGAGGAGATAGGCAACTAAAGAGGTGACCCAAGAGATGCCACGGTTCCCAATGCAAGGTGGGAGTCACGTCAACCGAGGCACTCTTCGCTTTAGGTCAAGGTGAAACAAGACCTAGGGGGAGACCCTATAACCAATCACAGTTGATTGGACCCAAACAAAGGTTTCTAAGGATAAGCAAGTGAAGACTTACGGAAACCAATGCAAGGTTGAGTGGACCTAGATGTTAAAGTATGGTTGAAGGTGGTTTGGGAGATTGCTAGATCTAGGTTTTCATGAAATGACCCTAAGTGGACCACAATCCCTTGAAACAAGGAATGCTACCCCCAAGGCAGATCGTCACAAAATGATACTCTAGACCTAGGTTTCAAGGTATGGTCGTTCCAAATCCACAAAAATCCCAACCACCCACTTCCTCAAAGTGGGCAAACTCAGTCACCCAAGGGAATGCGACCTTGCTCAAGGAGGGCTAAAAGGGGGATTAAGTGGACCAAATCAAGTCCAATGGCTACCAAACTGTAGATCCAAGTAGCTTATGCACCGATCTATGTGGATCTAGAAAATCATGTCAATCCAAGGGTTAGATCTTACTAGATCTGAGTTTTAAGGTGCCAAGAAATTCAAAAGGGGGTTTTAATCCCTTAAAACGTGGAATGATGCCCACAAGGTAGAAATCACCAAAGTAAAAGTTTGGGGGTAGGTTATCAAGTGTGTAGATTGCAAATCAAGTGGGATCTCACCTACCCATGTGCTAGATCTAGCCAAAACAAGCCTCTCCAACGAAGTGCGATTTGGTTCAAGAGCGCTTTTTGCCTTGAAAAGTGTGTCAATTTTAACCCAATCACCACCAAACTATAGATCCCACTAGGGGTGGATGCTATAGAGGTGGGTTCTTAATATCTCTTCAAAAGCAAGGCTAGATCTAAGTAGATCTAAGAAAAACCAAAAATAAGGGTTTTAATCAATTAGGGTTTTTATGATCTAGAAATTATGGATGATTCAAGGAAGAAGAAGATCATACCTTTGGAGCATACCTGGATGAAGAGATGAATGCTAGTTGAGACGAGGATTACTTTTGCCAAAGATCAAATGGAGAATTGTTGAAGCCCTCTTGCCAAATCGATTTTTCCAAGCCACATATGAGTCCCTCTAACCTGTCAAAACCAAGGAGCAAAGCATCAATCAGTTTAACATGTTGAAGGTAGATACAAGCAAGAGATAGATAAGCAAAGAATAGTTGGCACAAAGACAAAACTACTCCCTGTTTAACCAAAACTTCTTCCTCCAAGCTTGAAGGGCAAGCCTCCCCACCAATTCGCACTTGTCAAAAACGTCCTCTTAACCTGTAAAAAAAAGATATGGCAAATATGCAAGATAGCTACAATAGATCCTCCAGTGCAATGGACAAAAGCATTTACAATCGAAACAACCAACATCCACTCCAATCCAAGCATGTATTCCAAAAGATAGAAATTTTATTCCAAGAGCCAAGAGCCAAAAATCTCTAGATGATTTTACAATGAGAGGCTCCCTCCTTAAATAGGATGGGGAGAGAGTACAATCCTAACCAGTTTTTACATGAGTGGCTAAGATTAAAAGATCAAAAGATCTAATCAACGGCTAATAATAAATCATAACAATACATCACATGGATCACCCAATATAATGATGACGTCCCCACTAAATGGTACAAAGGGAGGATGACGTCATCCACTAGAGGGGTAAAAGTACAAAAATCCACCTCATAATGACTAGGACATGACAAAATAAGCACATGGTGGGGCTAGGAGGCATCAATCCTTACTAGCTCATCCCCAAGGCACAATAAAATAATAAAATATGTCCAAGATAATATAAATGATCAAATCTGTCCTCAAAATCTGTGACAGACAAGCAGTAAAAGATCTCCTGTGATCGATGTGGGCCTACCCACATGGTGAAAACTAGCTGGAGGATAGTGGGATCACCCTGGAAGACCTCTGTGAAAACCAAATGCCAAAACCTTGCCTCATTTGCCCAAATCGAATTCCTCAGTGACCACTTTATCCCATTTTTTTAACTGCCTCGGTAACTGTGAAAGTGCCAAAACTGCCTCCTAGGGCATCTGCGCTGTCCATCTGAGCCCACCAGGCTCTCCAGAAGGGGGGGTAAATGGTAAAAACAAGTGGCTTGACCACCCCCTCCTCATACAGTGCCCTAGGTGAACTGGCCTCTCATGGCCCCTGCTGCTCAGGCTGGGAAATCAGCCCCAAATCTGGTCAACAAGTGTAAAACTGCATCAATCACTGTCAGAAGTGCCCGGAACTGAAAGATAAGTGTCTCATTGGATCCAGAAGACCCAAATCCACTAGGAATGTGTACTCATACACCATGGGTTTCCCTAATGGGCCAGCTGTAGGGTCCACCATATATGGACAATGCATAATCTGCTGATCTGAAGTAATAATAAAACCTGCTGAACTGCATCCATCATCATCTGAACCATCTGTCCATCATATGATATCATCACCAAGTATGTGGGACCATGAATCATCATCAATAAGCATATATATATGGCCCACATCATCACGTATCCCAATAATATACAACCAAGGATAAATCACATCAGTAGACTAAGACATGCTTCTCTAATCATTCTCACAGCCAAGCTCAAAGTATAACATCCATTCAGTGGCATTAATCTAGTTATCATATTCCTTTGTTATATAAAATTACTTGCACAATAGTTCAAATGACAAACTCACCCATTGGACATGGTCAAACTGCTAGTGAAGGATGAAGGCTAGGAGCAAGGTTGGGCCAAGGGTTTGACTTGTCTAACTTAACTCAAAAATACTTTGGACTGGGAGAAGGGGGAAGCTACAAACTCTGTGCTGGACAAAATAACACGGGGGATGGCTGTGCCTCACAAATGGATAAGTTGTTCAGAGAGTGTTTATTCAACTTAGGCATCATGTCTACATCAAGTTGATCCAGGTTCATTAGGATCATTCAATTTCATTTCATGGCCTTTTTGGCCTACATAACCCTTCGGATCTCAGGTGTGTTGATAAGCACAACTAGTTGCAGCTTGCATCCAGGGCATGTTTTCAAATACATATAAGGTCAGCAATTGTTTAGATATAACTTTTAAGAACCATTGCTTTTTGGACCTCTCTTATACTCTTCAAGGAGTATTTTTTAGCTGTTCATCGCTCTTGCCCTTTTTAGTTTCCATGGGCGAATTTATAAGTTTCCATAGGTAGAACATGAGATTTCAGTTTTAGCCAACAACATCTCAAGTGACTAGGGGGAGTTCGAGCCAATGCCAAACATCGGGACAACCGACCAGAATGATTTAGGCCTACAATCCAACTCACCAAAGGCAATTTTTGTCACCAACTCAGAGCCGAGACACTGAATATACAGGGATGCGGTCCAAACACAGAGGTAGAAAAATGGGGAAGTCCTCAGTATCAGAAAGTCAAATGAGATAGGTCAAGGTATAAAGTCAAATAGGAAAGTCATGTATGGATGGAGTCAAGTGAATATGGCGCCTACACTAGCAGACAACTGGTGTCAGGAAAGACCATATCTATGTAAGGTGAAAAACCAGTGGGTTTTGTTAAATGACCTAAATGTGCAAGCAATTGTCCATTTTATGATTTATAGTTCATTTTAAACAGTTTGCTACATCAGGAATAATATACCAAGCAGATGCTGTGAACATGACTAAATCAACAAGATAATAATCCACAGTCAGTGATAACATATCCATAGATCACACAACATCATCATAGTAATAATCATCATGTGCCATCTGAAACACTGCTGCAATACATCTCTAAGCACTGAACTGAAACTGTATGGGATAAAGGGTCACATCGGTCATCAAATCTGAACTCTCAAGGCTCAGCCTTGACAATAGTCTGAATAATATACTGCTCTGATCATGAGTGATCCAAAATATATATAGCCATGCTCTGAATAATGGAAGCTCTGGAATGTGCAGATATCTGCTGAACAAGGATAGTAGCCCTGCTACTATAGTATGATAACAGGTCCCACTGGAAACGGAAATTGCTGGAGAAGGTGTGGAAGACATCCCACTCATCATCACAAGTCATCCCATGCCAATCCCTTGCCTTAGTAGCCCAAATCGAATCCCTCAGTAGCCATTTTTACCATTTTCAAACTGCCTCGAGAAATGTGAACATGCCCAAACTGCCTCCTAGAGTGCCTGTGTTGTCAAGGTGAGGCCACCAGGCTCTCTGGGAGGGGGGTAATATGGTAATATCAAGTGGCTGGACCACCCCCCTCCATGCACAACGCCCTAGGTGAACCAATCAAATCTCATCACTGCTCTATCAAGGCCTCTGATAGGCCATAACTGCACTAGGATAGCCAACTGAGGCTAAAAATCACTGTAACTGCCCGGAACTGAAAATAGATTGTCTCATTGGACTCAGAGAGCCCAAATCCATCTAAGATGTGTACTGATACACCATATAGATCTCTGCACGATCAAAAATAAATGTCCATCATATCTGACAAGCCAAATAATAATAATCTGTAAAAGTGCTGAAAATCACAAATCATCATCATAAGTCTGCAACCATTGCATAGAACCACCATGGTGACCTGTACTAGACCATATATCATATCTTTGTATCATCTGAGGTCTGCCACCTCATATCCTGTGGTTGACTTTTGGTCAAACTGGGTTTGACCAAGTCAACATGACCCAAAATATAATTCAGGCTATCATCAAACTGTTGCAAGGTGTCAAAGGTTAAAGCATTCTCTACAATTCATTCAAGTAACAATTATAACAAGAAGTAATCTCTATTGGCGATCTAAAACCAAATATATAAAGTCATTAATTATTATTATTACTCAGACCAGACTTTCAAGACCATACTCACTTCACAGTTGTGATCAATTTGCTAGTGAAGGGTGAAGGCTAAAAATAAAAAGGTTAGGCTAAGGGATGACTACTGACTTGACATTGTGACTCTTTGTCATCTCTTTTACAACATGTCATCTCATTTCGTTTCATTTACAAGTCGAGACACTATAGTAGACAAGCATTTGATGCAAAAAAATGTCCATAGATTAATGGTTTTTTGAACCAAAAGGAAGCTCCTATAATTTTTGGAAAAATACAATGAGAAAAAAACCATAAGACATAAAAATTCAGATTACAATTCATCAATTTAAGATTAGGGTTTAGATCTTCATTTATAAGATTTGAGACTTTATATTATGTTTTTAGGTTCAAATTAGGATTAGGGTTTTATAGTTTGCCTCTAGGGTTATTTATTTGTTTTTTTTCATGTCAAAAGATCACTATTTCTTGCTGGAAACTTGCCTTGAAGCAACTGAAACGTTTTCAGAAAATTAGGAAACATTTTAGGAAATGGCTAGAAATGGCTGGAAATGTTCTGGTTTTTGAATAAGGCTTGGAAATGACTGGAAATGGCTTGGAAACGTTTATTTTTTTTGGATATGGCTTGGAAATTTTTAAGTGTTGTTTCCAATCCATATCCCCTCCGTTTCAGTTTCTGAAACGGGGAATGGTGTATTCCCCCTGGTCCTAGATGTTTCTAGTAACTTAGTTTGAGAAACATTGTTTCCTTTGGACAAGATATGAGGAAATTTATCAAAGCTCTGTTCCTTTGATCTATCCATCCATCACTGATGATGGTGCACCCTATTTCTGCCCATGATGCACGGAATTCAGCAAGTACAACGGTTGAGGTCATCAACTCTTTCTAACAGCCGATCTGTCCTAAGGCTCTGAAATGAAGGGGCTTTGAACCCCAGACGTGCAATAGAAATTGCATCAATCATAGACTGCCAGTAAGGGCTTCTGGCATAGTTGAAAGGGATGTCAGAATAGTACCAAAAGTTAGCGATGGCCTTCCTTGCTTGATTATGGACATTCTTTTTCCAACCTATGCCATCCAAGCTAGGTTGGGCATTAGATTGTGTGTGGGGAGTAAAACAATTGTTTACATTTCCATCTCCACTTTCAAATTTGTAGGAATAGAAGGAGGAGGAGGAGGTGCCATTTGGATTTGACTTCGAGGCATGCATGGAGTTTGAAAACTTGGGGCCGGCATTGAGGATTCAGTAGAAGGAGGTGACAAGGGGGTATTAGAAGATGTCTGTCCACAGTAAGTTTGTGTTTAAAAAAAGAAATGCAACAGCAAAAAGGTAACAGGAACTCACCCATGTTTATTTTATTAACCTGTATTTTCCATTGAAATTTTTTATGGCTAGGGGATGTCACTTGGCCAAACTTATATAGATTGTTTGTTCTAGAAATTTGTTCATTTTATATTTCTTGTCATTTGGGTTTCAATGCTTTTTGCATATTTCTGCATTTTCAGAGTGGCCAGGAAAAATATGGTAGAAAAGATATTTCATGCTAATACTGATGTGCTTTTGTCATACCGAGTTCCCCATCAATAAGAAATTCTCAATATTTGTGGAATAGGGCTTAATGTGTCTATAATTTTATTTACAGGTAAGGCATGCCCAAATCCTGGAAAATGGTCAGGTTGAGACAAAACGGCTAGCAAAACATCGGGGGCGTACTCATAAGCTTGCCATAGAGCCTGGAAGTCCCCATGTATTTTACAGCTGTGGTGAAGATGGAATTGTCCAGCATGTAAGTCCTTTTCCTTCTTTTATTCTTGATTGTAGATGCCATATGATGATTCAAAGCTGCTGTATAAAAGGCTGAGCAAAGTTTGCATATTAAACCGCTAAATAGAAATGCAAGTCTCTCACTTTTGTGTTTGAAATTGAAATTCACAAGTCATTATGGTCATTGCTACATATTTTCTGCAGTTTGATTTGCGAAATCATACCGCGACCAAGCTTTTTGCTTGCCATAACTTTGTGGGGAACAACCAACCACAGTCCACTGAACATGTGCGACTAAATGCCATAGTGATAGATCCGAGAAACCCGTATTATTTTGCCACCGGTGGCTCTGATGAATATGCTCGTGTTTATGACATCAGAAGCTGTCATCGGGATGCTTCGACAAATCATGATTACCCTGTAGATTCGTTCTCACCTCAACATCTTATCGACAATGACAATGTTGACATCACAGGTCTAGCTTATTCTAACCAAGGGGAGTTACTTGTCTCTTACAATGATGAACTTATTTATTTGTTTCAGAAGGAAATGGGTTTGGGCCCAAACCCAAAATTGGTGTCAGTTGAGAAGAGGAATGAATTAGAAGCCCCACAGGTTTACAAGGGACATCGAAATGCACAGACTGTGAAGGGTGTAAATTTCTTTGGTTCTAACACAGAGTATGTAGTTAGTGGGTCTGATTGTGGTCGGATATTCATCTGGAAGAAGAAGGGAGGCGAGCTAGTACATTTGATGATAGGTGATCGCAAGGTGGTTAACTGTCTGGAGCCTCATCCCTATGCAACTATACTTGCTACAAGTGGAATTGAGAAGAATGTAAAAATATGGGCCCCTACTGCAGACCATTTGATTTCACTCCCAGATGATGTTGAAGAGGTACCCTATGATCGACCTTTATCTTATAAACATATGGATAATAAGTTAGGAATCTTCACATGATCTGTTTGTGCAATTGAGTGACTTGAAATACTTTGTTTTGGCATGTATTTCAGTGTTGGAGCAACTGACTTGATTACCTTTTGCAGATAATGGAATCCAACAGACAGGGCAGAGAGGTTCGCTCACGTATCAGTCTTACACCAGATGTAATTATGCGCGTGTTAAGATTACAGAGACGGCAATATCAACCAAATGTTGAGAGAAGGTATTCAAGAGCAGATTTTGAGGGTGAAGATGATGATGTGGATGAGTATGTCCTTTTGGAACCATTGCATCATGATGACTCTGATGATGACGTTAGCTTGGCCTTGAATTCTCAAGAGTGTGTAATTAGTTGAAATTTTATCCTTTTGGCGTTGAAATTGGGGCAGTTTGGTAATTAACCACTTTTTATTTGAAAATCTTAGTTATTTTTAATTTTCAACTCTGAAAATGTGGGAATTCAGTTCTATGAGAGGATTGATATTGTGGAATAGCGTGCAAGATTATTTTCACACATATGCGGGTTTCAGCTACTGGATCTCTTAGCTGGAAGAATTGTTTTGGTTCATCTTCTGTGTTAAAGAGTTTTACACTAAATGATTTCTGATCATTTGTTTCTAGTAGTTTCAGAAAGCATTCTTTTATTAAATCTGTAGGGCAGTCTTAATAGATTTATTTTGTAATCATCATGGTGTTGGGTTATCTATTTCAATGCATTTATAGGAGCTTTGCTTGTTCCATTTATGTGTTGGGAAGATAAGTTGACCATGAGATTTGAGTTGGTTGTACTTTGTGTATATTCTTAAATTTCTTAAGATAATAAAAAGTTGAAGTTAGAAAATTACAATGATTGACCTTCAATGAGCGTTCCGTGGCATTGCTGTTTCTGTCTGATCAGAATTTTCTTTGTTAGCATTTCTATCTGAGATGATACTATTTTGCATATAATTCTGTATTTAAATCTAGTTCTATTCAACACTTTTTGGCAGTAATTTTCTCTGCCTTCTTAATGTTTCTGTCAATGCTCTTGCACATTATTTTCTATTTGTTAAATAAACTAAATTGTTCATAAAGGAAATTATTTCTCTCTTAAGATTGCATACATTTACTTTTGATGGACAAATTAGAATCTTCATAACTTTCTATGTATTTGATTGGGGACGAAATATTGATTAAATTTCAGTAGTATGCAGTTTTTTTTTTTGGAGGGGGGGGGGGGGGCTTAGTATTTATTGTTCTCAGTGTATGTTTTTCTGATTTTTTTCTCTATGAATAAAAACTAATGTATGAATGTAGATAATGACGACAAAATGGAAGGAGTAGAAACCTTTTTTGTTTGTCTTATAAGTAGTTCAACTCTGCTAAGGTCTAGCAATCCTCTTGTTCGTTTTCATTCAGGAGTTGTATACTCTTTAGATTACTATGTTAAGTATGATCATTAGAAGTTTATTGCAGCTTCTGCTCTACAGAATTTGCTTTCCATGTTTGGTATTAAAGATTTTGTTTTGTTGATTCATGATCATGCAATGTAGTAATATTGATTTTTTCCAAGTGAAATCTAGCTGAAAACTCTTGGGCATTTCTATGCATTTTGTGAATGGTACTTGGTGTAAATCGACTAATATTAGTAATGGTGCTTGACCCGGCAACATTGAGGCATGCAAATGGAGGTAGCTAGCTTGGGCGATCGACCTCAAGACCCCTTGCATAAAGCTGAAATCACTCAACCATTTGAGTTAGCCCACATAATTAGTTTAATAAATTGAATTTATACAATTCTGCATTGTAATATCTTTTTTTTTGTAAACTATAATATTATATTAACTAGAAAAATATACAAATGTTTAGAGCGCTGGTCGACCACAACGGAAACCTGACCAGCAGAAAAACAGTGAGTCATCATTTAACATTGTCTTAGGAGAGCAGCAAAAGGATAATAAAGTCTTAGGCCTAATAGTCTTTACCTTATGCTTGTCATAGAAACAAAAAGTATGATAACACTTCACTAGAAGTTTAGCTTGATTGAAAGCAAAACTATCTTGATCACTGTCTTGAGCCCTGTAGTGGCTTTAACAATTATATCGATTTTGGCAATCATTTTCCGCATTTGGTCCTAGATTTTGCACATTTGGAGAAGCACTTCATTGTGGTCCTCCTTGTGGTCCAACAACTTATCCTCAAGTAGGGTTTCAACTTCTAGTAAAGCCAAACAATCTATAGGTATTTAGTGTCTCTTGGCTTGGAAGTGTAGAGATTTGGTATCCATGCTTGCATCTCTTGTTTAATATCATCCTCATTCAACACCTCTTGTTCGTTCTTGACCCAGATCACAAATTTTTCAATTTCCCTTTGAATTATCACGAGAATATTGTTGCTGTATTGTGATGTAGAACGCTGCAGTTCCTGCATCACTTTAGGGCAGTGGCTAAACTTGCATCCACACCTACCATCTCAACCCTTGCAGCTTTCCGCTTTCCCAACCATGGCTGGAATTTTCCTATTGAGATCACAGAAAGGCTAGAACAACATCGTTCCCCTTCATTGAACAATATAACAATTAAGCAGAAAGCAAGGGGGTTGCCCTCTGAGAGAGGCTATGCAACGTTGACCCTTGAAAAAGGCAAGTCTCTGAGTCAATATTATAGCCATAATAAGCACTGATCATAACAAGTTTCTAATTTGCCTCGCCTGACCTTTGCATTAATCGCCGTGGACCTTCCATTGGAATTTTTTGAGTATGTTGGTCGGAGTGTGCCCCCCTACATCTACTCTTTCTTTCATAACCTTCGATCTCTTGGCTCGTTGTGAGTCCTCGATTGTCCGTCGGTGCTTGGAACATGGATTCCATCACATCAAGAACGAGAGCTTCGATGCTCAGGCCTCCTAGGAGCCGAGGAGAATTTCCACCTCATAATGAAGCATTGTGAGCAGGGGATGTCGTGTGTCTAGCATGACCTTGGCTTGTCCTATTTTCATTGTACTAAGTAGCGAGGTGCTAACAACCCAATATGGGGGAGATGTTATCACATTTGTCACGTTACATAACGTAACGTTCCCATGTCAGCTCATAACCTACCAAAAATAAAAAGTAATTAAAAAATTGTCTACTCGTAAAATAAAAAAATTAAAACTAACATAGATCCATCTTAAACTTGGCCTTATTGATGTAACTTTCCCATATCGGCTCATAACCTATCAAAAAAAAATGTTGGCTAATAAAATAAAAAATTAAAACCAACATAGATCCTAAAAAATTAAAACCAACATAGATCCATATTAAACTCGGATTTATTAAGAAATGATAGGGATCCAATTTCATGACGTGTAATTTTTTTCTTATGTGTAGAAAATTTAAGATTAAAAAAATTTACACCTTAAGAAATTGGATCCCTCTTGATGCTTAATAGATCCTGGTTTAAGATGGATTTATGTTGGTCATGACTAGTGATGAGCTCCTAAGGGTCGTCTGCATTTTTGTTCGAAGATGCTTCTAATACCTCATCGTCATCGATGTGCACTCGAATCGGGGAATTTTGTGTTGTAATATCATGTTTGATTGAGTTGATCTAATCTCATTAATTTATTTTTAACGAGAACCTAGAAAAGAGTTTCTATTAAAATATGGGTTGCGTCTGAAATGCTCGTCCATTAAAACAACCATTCTGGAAACAAAAAACTAGAGTTCTTGACCTCTATATGTTTCACCAACTCTATTGTTCATACTGTTTCTTTTGTCTACGAAACTGGTATAAATTATGATAAGAGAGTTTCCTAGAAACTTGATTTTACAATACATAAATTAGAGATAAACATGGTAGTTTTTAGAACTCAGGTTTATACTCATCTCTGCAGGGGCTATTGACTGGTCTGACTATGATGCCTTTGTTGCAGGTGGGTGCATCGTTGATCCATTGTTTCCTCCTCTTTGTCCTCAGGCTGGTCCTCTTGCCTTGAGCCCATTGAGACTTTAGTTGTTGAGTTTACCCCGCAGATTCAGAGAGCCAATTCTTTTCTCAGGTGTTTAATTTTGTTGGAAATCTAATCCTCCGGGATTATGATTTCACCCAAATTGTAAATATTGTAAATAGTGTAGTCAGTTAAATAAAGGAAAGATGAGGAGTCATAAGAACTCCAACAGATCTCTTTGGATTCCGAAGTCCAACAAACATTTGGATACTGTATAAATAAACACCTTGATTAATGAAGAGGCACAATTCAGGAGTTATCCACTAGCAGTGGTATCAGAGCGAGGTTGCCTGCCATAACTCCTGTTGTCTTCTACTCTAGCATTCTGCCATTTTGTGCCCTACATAGTCTGCCCTCCTTGCTTCCAAACTGCATGCTTATCTATTTTTGCTTACCCTATGCTCTCTGCGCACTCCCCAGTCTTGGCTGCCTGCCATAGTCTCCTCAGTCCGCTCTGCCTGGTGTGAAACGCTTTGTCTCTGCATAGTCTAGCGTGCCAGACATTAATTGCAAGATAGTGTTTCTTTTCTGATGACTACTGCGTGGAGCATGAATGCTCTCTCTCCATCGTGATGCGCTGGTTCAATATTCGTGGATACTCTCTCATTTTACCTCCTTTTCTCCACAACGTGAGCTTCCAATCAGTTCTGTAAAACAATCATTCTAGTACCGGGTTGCGTATACATTGTTCTTTGCGCATTATTGTTGAGCTTTCTCCATATTTGGTTATAAGGTTCTGAGAACTATTGCTATCACAATTGCTGCCCATGGTGATAAAAATCACTGCCACTGTTTGAGAGTGTGATCTTGTTGGTGAATAGTGTAGAGGAAAGCTGATCTTGCTGCCCATGGTGAAAGAATGAAGAGTGTTTTCTTGTTGGTGAAGAGTGTAGAGTGTGATTTGTGAGCTGAGTTTGTATTCACTTGTGGAGCTGCGATCTTACTTGAGATTGTTTGAAAGCATGACCCTATTGATGAAGAGCCCGCGTGCTGCAAATTTCTGAAGTATTGTGTTTTTTTGTTGTATGGAGAACTCTGCATGGGACAATATTTGGAGGACTGCAACTTATTTGGAGAGATGGGACCTCCAAACTCGCAAGACTGCGCTCTCCATATTGATGTTCGTTGGAACTCAATAGTAAGTGGGTTGAGTCTACTGCCATCTAAATCGTGTCCTCTATTTTTGGAGCTCTTGGAGCTACAAGCTCATTCAACGGTGTTACAACTCCTCCATGAGCCATTATTCCACTCAATGACTGCAACATCTCTCAAAATGAAGAATGATCTCTGCTGCTTGTGAGTTGTGGTAAGTGTCTCCTTCGAAGATTTGGAGACTACAAGCATATAGGTGTTGCGATCTCAACCTCAGAGCTGCAATATTAACCTGCAAAGGAGCTGCGCCCTTGCTTTGGAGCCTAGTGACCTCAACCACTGAAGTTGCCACCATTCAACAGCCTTGTACCATTGATCTCAACCAGATTTGAGTGGTATTATATTATTAATATTTGTCTATGTATAGGGTGAATGTAATTTTCTATACGCTGCAAAATCATATTGAATTCTTATATGTAATAGTACTGCGCTACAAAATTAATAGCGCTGCAACATTAAATAGCGTTGTAGAATTAAATTAAGCGTGCTGCAGAATTTAATTAAGAGTGATACATAACTAAATACTGCTGGTAAATTAGGTTGATAGTGCTGCAGAACATGTAAGAAGCATTTTGTAAATAAGAGAGCAGGAATTTAGACCTGCACCTTTATACCTTTTCTTCCAAAATTCTCTCCTAAGTTGCAGGTTCAAAGATTCAAGTGGCAGAAGATGCATTCACTGGCATCAATAGTTGGTGCTGTCCTAACTGGCAATGACACTTATCCAGAATGGTCCAGGAAGATTAAAGCTACGTTCATCTACAATGACTTGTGGGAGGGCTAATGTGAAGGAAAAACCATTCACGCAGATGAAGGCACAATCTTGAGTATTGATAAAAAACCTCCAACATCAGAGAAAATAACTTGCTATATGGCAGACCAAAGACAAGAAAGCTTTAACTATGATCACTGTTGCTATCCCTCAAAATCTTGTTTTGAAGCATTAACGACATTAAAAGACTTGTATGACTCACATTCTGAAATGCAAGCGATTTAGTTGATGCATTATTCAATTTGGAAGTAAATGATAATGATCCTATGCTGGTTGCATATGAGATCAAAGCAATCATGCACAAGATTCAAGCTTCTGGCATGAAACCAAACCTTCCTCTTGCAACATTTTTCAAGTCCTTCTTTTCTACTATCTTGAGTCTCTTCAAGCAAGTGACAAGTTCAAAGACCTCACCTTTGACACCCTGGTGGAAAATATTGCAGACAGAGAGAAATTTTTTGGAAAGAAAACAAGTGATCATCCTGGGGAATCTCTTTGCTTTGCTCAAAAAGCAAAGAACCAGACCAAAGACCCTTCCAAGGGAGAAAGGAATAAAAGAGGTTGAGGAAGAAGAAATTTCAGAGGCAGAGGGGGGGGGGGGCAACAACAACTGAAGCAAAATATCAGATATGAAGTGCAAGCGCTGTGGGAAGACTTGACATGAAGCAGATCGGTGTTGGGATTCTTATGACTCCATCAAAGGAAGACATAAATTGAGAAATAAAACAAAAATAAGAGCCAAGAGGTCAGTAAAACTCTTGATTCTGCTCATTGTATTGTTGCACATTGTAATATTGGAATTAATGAAATAACTTCTCTTTCATTCTACAAAGATTGTTGGCTGCTTGATATGGTGCAACATATCATATGATTTTTAGGAAAGATTGTTTTGAAGAACTAAATGACATTATAGATGGCATAGTTTACTTTGCAGACAAATCTAGCCTCAAACCAAAGGGAATTGGCTAAATCAGGCTCAAGCTGCATGGATTCTTTGATTTTGTGTTAAAGAATGTTCTCTATCTTCCAGAGTTGCAGAAAAGCTTGTTGTCCTTAGTATTGATTTGACAGTAAGGCCATTCCATCCACATGTTCGATGGAATTGTAGAGATAAGGAAGTCCTTTGACAATAAGGTCATCATGACCGGATATGAAGATGGAAAGTTGTTGAAGTTGAGGGGCTCTTTTGCAAGAGTTCAAAACTTTTGCTACTTCTCTCATCATGAAGAAGGTAATATGTCATCCAGTTTGTTATGACATGCTAGATTTGGTCATTTGAATTACAATAGTCTTCGTTTGTTAAGAAAGAACGGTGTATTTGGTTTACCCATCATTCATAACCAAAAGAACAAATGTGATGCATGCATATTAGGCAAACATAGTAAGAAGCTATTCCAAGAGTCTAAATTCGAAGCATGTAGAAAGTTAGAATTGGTTCACTCTGACTTATGTGGCCCCATGCAAATTCCTTCTGCAAATGGTAATAAGTACCTCATGACCTTTGTTGATGACTATACTAGAATGTGTTGGGTATACTTGTTGAAGACAAAACATGAAGCATTTCAAACATTCAAGAACTTTCATGCATGGATAGAAAATCAAACACAAGCTCATATTGGTACATTTCATTCTGATAATGGTAAATAATAAACCTCTAATGATTTTGCAGACTATCTTTTTAAACATGGGATTACACATCAAACTTCAGTTCCCTACAATCCTCAACAAAACAATGTGGCAGAAATGATGAATAGAACCTTAATGAATATGGCATGCTCAATGATGTTTTTCAAGAACATGAAACTAATGTTTTGGGGTGATGCAGTATTATGTGCAACATATTTGAGAAATAGAAGTCCATCTCATGCTCTTGAAGACAAGACTCCAAATGAAATGCGGTTTGTGTCGAGCACCCAATATGCAGATAGATTATTACCAACATATAGAGCATACGAGATTTATTGTCAACCCGAGAAAGTCTTTTATTTCAAAGGATAAATGCACAATCTATGCTTAAACACCAAATCACTATCATTGAACACTTTTATCCCCTAACAACTATGTCCATCCCAAAGATCTGTGTAATCCCAATTGCTTTCTAAATACTACAATTTCAATTCCTTTCTACCATGCATCAACAAGAAATAATATAAGATTCAAAGACAATTGCAGATAAAAAGAAATCCTATTCATATCCTAGAACAAGTAACTTACTTCTTCAATCTGATCACTCTTGAAAACCATAAGCATAAACTGAATATTAATCTAGAAATTCAATTGCAAAGGATTGAGTTCAACTGCTCTAAGAGATTGAATTGCAGGAATGAAAATCAACAATCATAACAGGAAGGATAAAGTGCAAAGATTCATGGGATAACAACTTGAACTGCAGGATGAACAAAGCTGTGCACAACTATCACACGAATTGCATAAAGAAAGTTTCCTACTCAGTCGACTGTCACTCTGCACCACTTACCAATCTCAAGGAAATGTAATCCTAATTATAATGCAAATCCACACTTACTACTGCTGCGTACAAAGGAGATATCATTAACAGAACATCACACAATAATAAATCGAAAAGTCCTATTTTAACTTAGCAATCTCTGTGGAAGACGGGCCTAGCCTTCACACAGAGATGCTGGCTGAACAACGTGAAATTCCTTTAACTCAGAGGTAACTCTTTATATTAACAGAAGGATGATTACACAGTTTGCTTCTACTGCTAATACAATGAATGAATTCTGCGTCGTTCAACCCCCTGGGTCGAGACAACTCCCCATATTTATACATGCAGATCATAACATCTGATCCTATTAACGGGAAGCCATGAAGATCTCTGATCTTCAGGTGCCCTAAAATAATACAAGCTGTTACAAACGTGGCATAGTAAAGACATAGAAAAACATGAGAAAGTTGTTGATTGGCCCAGGAGTGGCGATCTTTCCAGATCACAATTATACTCGAGCAACAAATAACTTAAAGATCTCCAATTATAGCGCATTCTGTTACAGCTGCCCTATCACAGCTCTGTTTAGAATGTTGCATTAGAACCACATGCATTAATTGATGATTGGAACCTCGAAGATCCTTTCAAGCAGCGAACATCCCTCCTTTCAAGACTTGTTCAGCCCCACCTTCCTGCAGTCCACTTATCTCAAACTACCTTCATAAATCATAACATGTTAGCACAATTGAGAGATACACAGCCTTAATTATCACAATCATAAGCATTAATAAGATAAAGCAATGATCAGTCATACCTTGGCAGTTTGGGGGAATAAAGTGAGGACAACAGGTCTGATTAGCATGCTAAATGGTGTAGGACAGGGGAAGAAAAGGTGATCGAGTGATGATAAAAAGGGGTCAATTCTGGGCTCAACATCTCCCCCCAACTATCCTGTTGCATGTCCTCATGCAACAACCTGCATCATTCAGAATCTGAGTCCTGTACTGAGCTCTATTCATGGAGAGAGGAAAAGTTGTAGGGAAACTCAGGCACCTCATCTGTCTTTAAAAAGACTCTGTGAGTAACCCAATACTTTACAGCATCACTGCTCCCCTGCCCTAGTCAAGGAAAAATCCATATTATATGGTTTTGCTGGCCACCAAATGAGGGGGAAATTGAAATTCAACCCAACCAATTAACTCCACTCTCCCTCATACTTCCCACATAGCCATTGACTCTGAAAAGTGCCTGCTTGAAATTCTTGAAATAATAAGGATCTCGGCTTCTAAGTGCAGAGGAGGTAGCCTGCCATCTGTGCTTACTCCCTTCCAATGCTACCTGCTGGTGTCTGAAAATGTAGTTGGTGCAAGTGGAAATCACTTCTTCCTGCAGTCTCATTATATGCTGTGCCTAGGGAGGACTTGAAAGGAAATCCTAATCTAAGTCCAAATCAATGACATTTCTAGGAGGTAGAAGCACTGGTTCTTGTGGGACAGTGTCTTCTAGCACATCTAAGTCTAATATGAGAGTTGCTGGTTCTTGTGTAACAGCAACATCCTTTAGACTCTCTTCAGCAGCTACCTTCATTACTTTTAGAGACACTGGTTCTTGTGTAACAGTGTCTTCTTTGTCCTTCTGCTGCTGAGATTGGATATCTTTCTCATTGTGCAGCTCATCCTCGAAGATTTCGGTGTCACCTGAGGATTGTGTCTGTACCTGTTCATCCTCACTCCACTGCGTATCGGGAATGATATCCATTCCAGGATTATCTTCTAATTGAAATTCAGGAGTTCCTGCTGCAGCCTTCAAGGATGTTGGTTCTTGTGTAGCAACATCCTGGCTTGCCTCTTCATCCTCCTGTTGTTGCAATTCTTCTCCTATGAGCTCTGTGTCATGGGAACCATCTGGGGTTACAACCCAAAATTCTTCATTAAAATCCAGAGTGTCCTCTATCCCAGGTTCTTCTCCCATATGTTCGACCAATTGGACAAGTTTACTCAGGTTTGCTGGTTCTTGTGTTACAGCACCCTGTTCAAGTTTATCAATGTCTTGTCTTTGTGGCTCAGCTTCTAAAATTTCTGTGTCGTGGGAGCATTCTGGGGTTACAGTATAGAATTCTTCATTAAGCTCCATAGTGTCCTCCATTCCAGGTTCTTCTCCCATCTGCTCTATAATCTCTGTGTCATGGGAGCACTCTGGGGTTACAGTATATTCTTTATTAAGCTCCAGAGTGTCCTCCCTTCCAGGTTCTTCTCCCATATGCTCTATAATCTCTGTGTCGTGGGAGCATTATGGGGTTACAGTATATTCCTTATCCCCATCATACATGATTTCATCCCTTAGCTCCTCTGTCACAGGATTGGTGGCAGCTTCAACAAGGATGGTTAAAGATGTTGGTTCTTGTGTGGTAACATCTTCTTTTTCTGCAGCTTCCTCTATTGTGGGCGCGGGCTGTTGTGCTGAGCAGGTACGAAGTATAATCTTGTGGCCTGCCTCCTTAAAGATTTCTCCACAGGTGGGACAGATTACTCGTTCATCTTCCTTGCCAGGCTCGGTAGAGTTTGATTCCTCCAGTTGGTCTGCAGCCTCTACCAATGTATATAGTTTCCTTTCACCTAATTTTCTGCAGGTTTCCTTCCAAGTTTCCAATTCCCTTCGAAGTACTTGGAGGTCCTCTTTTAACAGTTCATTCTCAGCCAGAAGTCCTTCAATTCCGGGTTCTTCCTCAACTGGCCTTTGTGGAACATCCATTGGTCTCGATACAAGGATCGGGGGCTCAACCTGTGCCTCTAAGGTTGCCCATCTTTTTCTGGCTGCCTCTGCTACTGTAGCTGATTTAGTTCTTTTCTTTCTGATTGGTGAGGTTATGTTAAATTCATTGATTGATCTCTTTCTTTTCCTTTGTGGTGTTTTCTTTTGTGGAGCTGGTATATAGGGATTCACAGCTGAGGTCGAAGGAATGTTTTCTTGCTCCTCATGCTGTTCTTTTTCAATTAAAGCTCCTCCTACCCACTCAGGTGAGGATTCAATAGTTACCAGCTCAATGTTTTCTTCTATTGCCCTGGCTCTGTCATCTTCAGGTTCAATTGTCGCAGCATTTAATGCTGCTCCAATTTCACCTTCTGCTGTCGGAGCTGCCCTGTTATCTGGGTTTTCCACAAGGTTTTTATCTACATCCTCCCCCAACGACTCTGCTTGTGCCCCCAATTGTTCTTCTTCTAATGCAGTTTCATCCCCCCCAAATGGCTCTGCTTGTGCCCCAGGTTGCTCTTCTTCTAATATAGTTTCATCCCCCCCCAATGGCTCTGCTTGTGCCCCTGATTGCTGTTCTTCATCCCCCCCCCCAACTTCAGTGGAGGGACTCCGGTCCTCCTGTTGTGGTGGAACTCGTACCTGCTGTAATGGGACAACCTGCAAGGGAGCGGGTTGCTGAGCTCGAGCTGTGAATTGCTCCCAGGTTATATGATGCTGGGCAAGGGTTCTTACAATTATTAATTTGATAAGGCCATGGTGGGTGAGGGATGAAAGTGGGTGCTTAGCAAACTGGACAAATGCCTCCATATGACGCAAGTCATGCAGTAGATAATATGGAAT
Organism: Larix kaempferi; assembly: GCA_027924585.1. Taxonomy (NCBI): domain Eukaryota; kingdom Viridiplantae; phylum Streptophyta; class Pinopsida; order Pinales; family Pinaceae; genus Larix; species Larix kaempferi. The sequence continues at coordinate 16,081,064 of BSBM01000017.1, read as the reverse complement.
GTTCAATAAAATGCCATGGCAGAGATGAGAAAGTAAAGGGAGTTCAGAGTTATAAACAGTTTGATATCTACCTTCACAAGTGATGTACTTCTTGAGAAAGACAGCAACCTGGTCCCATGGCCGCAGCAATGAGTGTAGTGCGGTCCCTCTTTTGGATGATTGAACTTGCTCCCCTTCCAGTAAAAATGCTTCCCGTGCAGTCGTCGTGGGGACTCGTCGGTTAAACCATGCCCTTCCCACCTGCGGGATGGCAGTAACCTCGGATATAATGGCCTCAGAGACTTCTATGCGCAGCCCCCACACCGTGGAGTGAGTTTTGGTGAGGTTTAAAGAAAATTGCAAGGATGCTTCCCGATTGAATCCATCTAATCGCTAAAAAAATTCCATCCAGCCGGCGGCTTGAAAGATGGCGAGAACTTGAAGATTTTTCCTGAGTTCCTGTGTATTTAAAGGTTCATGACGAACTAGAATCCCCATGGTCCTGGCTGCAAGTTGAAGTTGCTATCCCACAGATGAAAAAATCCGAGAATGGAAGTTGCAGCACAGAGGATGCACGAATCGCTGAGCGGAGATGTTGAGGAAATGGGCAAATTTGGAAAGTTGAGCACAGAAAAACGTTCGAAATTTCCATTCCGAATTGGGGAAGGTGGCAGTTATTAGTGTTTACGTCGTACGATGGAAAGTTTTAATTAGGCATAATGGTGATACGTATAAAGTACGACTGATATTGTTCAATTATATCAACACTTAATCACGTGATAAATCAAAGCCATACCTCATGAGACTGTGCGTCAAGTATCCTGCGGAGAATGGTGGAGCGTGCGATTGGTGACGTTGTGGAACCAAACTCGTGCACAGTGATAAATCTGATCATAATGACCAGGAGAATGTAATAATTCTTTCCGCTAGTGAAACTCAAACCATCGCGTCCTCGGGGTCGGAATGATGTGTTCGCCGACACGACTAGGATGAATCAGAGCCATAGTTTAGCAGGTTTGGAGCAATTCTTTCGTTAACATAGGAGTTACCAATGCAAGTTGCCAGAAATGATATCACGGCCGACGAAAAATATGTTGCAGCCGCCAGGAAAAGTTCACGGCCACCAGGAAAAGGATTTACGGGATCGGGAAAAATTACGGCTGTCAGGGAAAAGTTTTACGGCACCAGGAGATATGTCGCAGTACCGGGAAATATGTTGCAGCCACCGGAAAATATGTTACAGCCACCGGAAAATGGTTCACGGCAGTCGGGAAAAGACTTTACGGCCATTGGAATAAAAGAGTCACGACTTCCAGGGAAAATTTTTACGGCACCGGAAGATATGTCGCAGTCACCGAGAAATAAGTTGCAGCTGCTGGAAAATATGTTACAGCTACCGGAAAATGGTTCACGGCAGCCGGTAAAAGGCTTTACGGCCATCGGAATAAAAGAGTCACGGCTGCAAGGGAAAAGTTTTACGGTGCCGGAAGATATGTCGCAGTCGCCGGAAAATAAGTTGCAGCCGCTGGAAAATATGTTGCAGTCGCTAGGAAATGGTTCACGGCTGCTGGGAAAAGGGGTTTACGACTACCGCGAAAACGATTCTACGGCTGCCGGGAAACGATATTGCAGCCGCTGGGAAATGGTTCACGGCTGCCGGGAAAAGATGTTGCAGCCGTTGGGAAAGTTGTTGCAGCTCCCGGGAAATAATTCACAGCTGCCGGGAAAAAGGGTTTACAGTTGCTGGGAAAACGATATCGTAGCCGCTGGGAAAGTTGTTCACGGCTGCTGAGAAAAAGGATTTTACGTCTACTGGGAAAACAATTCTACGGCCGCTGGGAAACGATATCGCAGCGGCTGGGAAATGATGTTGCAACTGCCGGAAAAGATGTTGCAGCTGCCGGGAAATGTGTCGCAGCTGCAGGAATTTTTTTTTTTTTTTAAGGAAAAAGGGAAATACAGTACAGGAAGGCATAGGAAGACGACTCTCGTTTGACAGGCCCAATCTGGTCGTTCCCCTGGCGCTTCCCTGGAAATTTTTGAAAAACAACAAATGAAAAGATCAAATGCAAAGAGAAAAAAAAACAATTACGTTACAGTAGAAAAGAAAGAAAATTATTTATGTACAGTAATTCAAAATGCGATTTTCAGTTTAAGGATTGGCAAAGGCAGAGAGAAATTCCTGCTCTGGTGCCAGCTGATAATCTGGATCGGCGGCAATTTGCGAAATGAATGCATCTTTCGAAATAGGCTTACGATACAGTCGCAGTCTGTGGCCATTAGCAAGTAATGGTATACGGTTTTCATCGATGGTCACCAGACGGACAGTGCCGTTGTCAAATACCCTGTCGACCAAATATGGACCCAGCCACCTTGTACGTAATTTACCTTTAAAATCCTTTTTGAACCCGGAGTCATATAGTAACGCCCAGTCTCCTTCACAGAAGATTTTCTTTTTAATAAATCGGTCATGCCAATTGGATCTCTGTTGCTGAAGCAACACAGTCTGGTCCACTGTAGCTAACCGTTTCTCATCTAATTCGTTTAGTTGATTCAATCTTCTCTTCTGGGCTTCTATTACATCCAGATTCATTTCGGTGGCTGTCTTCAGGGTTTTGATCTCAAACTCAATTGGAAAGATGGCACTCTTTCCATAAACTAAATCATAGGGAGAGAACCCTGTGGTGTTGCGCCAAGTTGTGCGATATGCCCACAGTGCTTCCGGAAGCCTGTCAGCCCAATTCTTTCGATGGCTCTTAACTGTTTTAGTAAGGATTGCTTCAATAACTTTATTAGTACTTTCCACTTGACCATTGGCCTGGGGGTGGTAAGGTGAAGCCACCCTATGCTGCACATGATACTTCCGGAGCAAGGATTCAAATTTGGTGTGACATGAATTGCAACCCCCCATCGGTAACTACTTCCTTCGGTACCCCAAAGCGGGTAAATATTTCTCCATACAGAAAATCAATCACTGCCTGGTCATTAGCCTTAGCCAAAGCTATAGCCTCTACCCACTTGGTCATATAATCAGTACAAACCAGAATGTAAACTTTCTGTCTGGAAGGAGGGCTGATAGGGCCAACAAAATCCAGTGCCCATCTATCAAATGGTTCAACTACTACTTGAGGTTGTAGAGGCATCTGATTTGTTTTATTAGGCTGGCCCATCCTTTGGCAGCTGTCACAGGATTGAACATACCTTTTAGCGTCCCTGAACAGAGTCGGCCAATAGTAGCCCATCCGCATCGCTTTATGCCCTGTTCTTTTGTCTGCAAAGTGTCCCCCACAAGGTCCATCATGACAGGCTTTTAGTATGTGAAAGATCTCATATTCCCTTACGCATCTCCTAATCTCAAGATCGGGCCCTGTGTAGAAGAGATGACCATTGAGCCAACAGTACCTGGCACTTTGCTGGATGATTTTTCTCTTTTCTCGTTTAGACATGTGTGGCGGGAGCTTTCCTGCAACCAAATAATTAGCAACGTCTGCATACCAGGGGGAATGAGCTGAAAGTGCGAATAGATGTTCATCTGGAAAAGAATCCTCAATAGGCGAACTGTCATCACTGTTAGTAAAATGAGATAAAAAATCAGCAACAACATTTTCTTTTCCAGGTTTATCTATAATGGTAATGTCAAATTCCTGCAATAATAAGAGCCACCTGGTTACTCTGGCATTGGTGACAGGTTTATTCATTAAATATTTAATGGCAGAGTGGTGAGTGTGCACAAATGCAGGATACCCAGTAATGTAATGCCGAAATTTATTAATAGAGTAAACAATAGCAAGGAATTCTTTTTCGGTAACAATATAATTAAGTTCAGCAGGGGCTAAGTTTTTACTAACATAATAGATGGCATAAGGTGCTTGACCATCCTGCTGTCCTAATACTGCTCCCATGGCAGTATCAGAAGCATCTGAGGAAATGTGGAAGGGTAGGGTCCAATTAGGTCCCCTTAGGATAGGAGCTGTGGACAGCTTCTCCTTAAGCTTATCAAACGTTGTCTGGCATGCTTCACTCCACACAAACTGTGCATCCTTCATTAATAGAGAAAACAAAGGAGAAGCAAGTTTGGAGAAGTTTTCTATAAACCTCCGGTAATATCCAGCATGTCCCAGAAAACTTCGCACCTCTTTCTGAGTTGAAGGAGTCGGTATATTTTTTATCACCTTGATTTTTGAAGGATCCACCTGAATGCCATTGGTAGAGATGAAATGCCCTAATACCACCCCCTCACTCATCATCATATGGAACTTTTCAGTGCTTAATGAGAGCCGAGTCTGTTCGTAGCGAATTAAAACCTTCTTTAAATTTTCCAGTGCTTCCTCAAAATCCTTGCCATAGGGAGTAAAATCATCCATAAAGACTTCCACACTATCATTAACTAATTCAGATAATATGCCAATTACAGCTCTTTGAAACGTTGCCGGTGCATTACATAAACCAAAGGGAAGCACCCTGTAGGCAAACGTTCCATAGGGACAAGTGAAGGTGGTCTTATCCTGGTCCTCAGGAGCAATCTGAATTTGATTGTACCCGCTGAACCCATCTAGGAAGGAGAAGAAATTCTTCCCTGATAGGGTATCAAGTACTTGGTCAATAAAGGGAAAAGGGAAGTGATCCTTTTGCGTGGCTTTGTTCAGCTCCCTATAATCGACACAGACCCTCCATTTTCCATTTTTCTTGGGCACAATTACGAGTGGGGAAACCCACTCACTATCTGAAATAGGATATATAAATCCTGCTTCCAAGAGTTTCTGGATTTCTTCCTTCACTAAATCCCTCAGATTGGGGTTCATGCGTCGTTGGAGTTGACACATAGGCCGGGAGTAATTTTTAATATAAATATGGTGGGTGCACAGATTAGAGGGAATACCCCTTTTGTCTGTATACTCCCAGGCGAATGCCCCCTTATGTTCCTTCAAGAGACTGATTAGGCGCCTCTGATCCTCTAAGGAGAGACCAGGGTTGATATTCAAAGTCCTTCCAGGCTCTACCTCAATAGGAATACTTTTTGAACTTTTCAAAACTGGGATTATGTTTGTGTCACCAACTAGTGCTTCTTCCGTAAGATTTTCTTGTTCTTCCTTGCCAAGGGTAATGTTCAGGATTTGATAGACCTCTTTATCCACTGAAGCAGGTTCACTAATAAAATTACTAATAGCATCATCTTCTGTTTCGTTTTTAAAAGTTAAGGCCTTCCCTATAGTTAATAGTGGCTGCACATCCTCCTCCTCCTCCTGCTCTATCCAAAGGGAAGTTTCAGCCTCTAGACTTAGCTGAGCTGGAGGATACAGGGTGAGGTTTTCAGTCTCCGTACCATCAGATATAGTCATGGACCCTGATCGACAGCTGATGCAAGCATCAACTGTGGCCAACCAAGGCCTCCCCAGGATCAATGGGTGTCCCCCCAGCTGTGATTTTGGTTGTAATGTCAAAAAGTCAGCAGGGTACTCCCATGAATCTACTGAGATGACAAGGTCGTCCAGAATCCCTTCGGGTCTAATGGTGGATCTGTCTGCCAATTCTAAAATGGTAGGGGTCGGTCTAAAATTAGTGAGTCCAAGCTTCTTTACAGTCTCAATTGTTATGACATTAATCGCTGCTCCTAAGTCGACTAGCACGTTGCGTATCTGCGTTTGTCCTATATGTACAGTGACAGTAGGATTGCCAGGGTCGTCATACTTGGTCACAGGGGTTTTCCTGTTATCAAAGCAGATAAATTCCCTATGACGTGAACAGTGGGAGGATCTATGGGTTTCCTCCCTGGTTTCTTAGTGCACAGGTCCCGAACGGTTCTAGCATAAATAGGCACGCCTTGAAGATCTTGAAGAAGGGGGATTTTGACGTAAAGATTCCTTAACTCTCTTAGGAGGTTAAACTGAGGTTGCCCCCCTATTTTTGGTAGCATTAGTCTCTCGGGGTATGGTGGTTTCCTTATCAGCTGGGTAGGCTGCGTATCGTCTAATTTATCGTTTGATGTTTCAGCCGCCCCATCTAAGGGATGCTCAACATCTTCAGTGATAGGAACTGTATCAGATGGATGCTGTGAACTCCCTCCTTCTTTATGCACAGAAGGTGGAGCATCTTCTGTAATCACAGGTTCTAGTATTTTCCCAGATCGTAGACGAATATCATTACAAGGTACATGGGAAAGGGAGTAGGCCAGCATGTTGACAGTTTCCAATTGATGGACTGTTTTAGTATTCGGGTTAGGATTAGGTTGGGTAGGCAGCTGAGGCTGTATTGGTATATTAGGGACAGGATTATTCTGCAGCTGTAGCTGCGACTGCTGAGGTGGGTATTGAGGATATTGAGGAAATTGAGGGTATTGAGGAGAATATGGTGACTGTTGAGGTGGAGGTGGTTGAGGAAACTGGTTCCCAAGATGGAAGTTCCTCCATCCAGGAGACCATGACGTAGGTTGATGTGGTGGCTGTGTCCAGGGACTCCATGAATTATAATTTTGCATTGCAGGTTGGGAAGGATTCCACTGAGCATAATTTGAAGGGAATTGTGTATTCACATTTTGCATGTTATTATTCCAATTGCTCATATTATTCAAAAATGGAAACGAGTCCAGAGGCATACCTTGATTTCGAGGCTGCCAAGGTTTCTTCTGTGCAATGAAATAGGTTGATTCCACTTCTGGAGTTGATGCCTGCAGAACAGCCTTCACTTGGGGAAGTGTGGGACATTCTTTCATGTCATGGTTCATCTCACACAGCTGACATACTTCTACTTTGTCAAGCGGGCATTCTTTCAGCGGATGATTCTTTCTACATCGGGGATAGAACACACCTAGTGTGAGATCCTCCATTGCCTATTTTTGTTTTGCCTTCAGGACATCAATCTCCGAAGAGATGGAGCTCATCATTTCTGTTTTAAAATTTTCAAGGATATTGCCTATCTTTGCACGGGTAGCTCCTCCGTTAGACGACTTCTGAGTTCTGTCGAAGACATCACGTTCCAGCTTATCCCGTTTGTCCCGCTTATTGTTCCTGGAAGATCCCCTGGAGTATCTCTTACATAGTTCCACAATCTTCCCAAAAGGTTCTTTGGAGATATCTCCCTTTCCTAGCAGGTTTAACATGTCTAAACAATCATCCCTGATCCCACGAAGCAAGATTATCTTGAGCACATCTAGCCCTATGTTCGTCTGCCCGGCTCTTTGCACATTGTACAGTAGCCTTTCTACAAAATCCTCCAGACTTTTGTCCTCCTTCTGCACCATTTTGAATAATTCCTCTCTTTTGTCCTTAGTGTTGCAATATTCCTGATATTTCTCCAGGAACACTTGTTTCATCTTATCCCAATTAGCAACGGTTCCTCCCCCAAAGCTCATGAACCAGCGTAATGCGTTGTCCTTCAGGGTGGCGGGAAAAAGTTTTAGCTTTTGGGCATCGATGACATAATCATAGCTGCGACAGAGGATATCGAATTCAAAAAGGAATTCGTTTGGATCTTCTGCCGCTCTTCCATGGAAGCGAGGCAACACTGATGGTGAGATGTTTTTCATAGGGGTTGTCCCTTCTGGCTGCCGAATCGGAAATTGTAGCGTAGCCGTCGTTCCGTCAGGCAGGGAGTGATTTTCATGATGACAGTTTTCCACCATCACCTCTTCCTCGTCGGACTCGTGTCTGTTACTCATCTCCTCTTCTGTTTTCTCCTCTTCGTTCGTTCCTGCGTTCTTGTTTTGTTCCTGATCAGCAAAATTCTAGTGGAACTGCATCCACTCTTCTTCAGTCACAGCCTTCTCGTAAATATGGCAGATCGGACCTCTACCAGCATGTCCAGTTATAACAGTTGTGTCTTCCTCGGTTGTAACAGCATGTCCAGTTGTAACAACTGTGTCTTCCTCAGTTGTAACAGCAGGTTCAGTTGTAACAGCTTTGACAGCTGTGCCTTCCTCAGCAGGGATATACGAGGGAGTCACGGCTGCTCGTGTATTCTCCACCGTGGATCCTGACGCTGGCGCCCCAGGATCAGCAGGGTTTCTTCTGATAGGAGTTTCTTGATGACGAGCCCTGGTGGATGAATCAGTTCTGTCAACAAGATCATCGATGAATGTTCTTCTGCCCAATGGTGGTCCTCGACCACGACCAGAGCCACCTGCACTGTTAGTATTTTGTGGGGTTTTGGGAGTTGGGAGGTGATCACGTTTTACCCTCCTCGTATTCATGCGAACCGAATCATTTCAGCAAAGAAAAGACTGACTAGAAACAATTACCAGATGCAACTAATGATTAGTGTTTAATTTTTATCCTTCCCCGGCAACGGCGCCAAAATGTCGAGCACCCAATATGCAGATAGATTATTACCAACATACAGAGCATACGAGATTTATTGTCAACCCGAGAAAGTCTTTTATTTCAAAAGATAAATGCACAATCTATGCTTAAACACCAAATCACTATCATTGAACACTTTTATCCCCTAACAACTATGTCCATCCCAAAGATGTGTGTAATCCCAATTGCTTTCTAAATACTACAATTTCAATTCCTTTCTACCATGCATCAACAAGAAATAATATAAGATTCAAAGACAATTGTAGATAAAAAGAAATCCTATTCACATCCTAGAACAAGTAACTTACTTCTTTAATCTGATCACTCTTGAAAACCATAAGCATAAACTGAATATTAATCTAGAAATTCAATTGCAAAGGATTGAGTTCAACTGCTTTAAGAGATTGAATTGCAGGAATGAAAATCAACAATCATAACAGGAAGGATAAAGTGCAAAGATTCATGGGATAACAACTTGAACTGCAGGATGAACAAAGCTATGCACAACTATCACACGAATTGCATAAAGAAAGTTTCCTACTCAGTCGACTGTCACTCTGCACCACTTACCAATCTCAAGGAAATGTAATCCTAATTATACTGCAAATCCATACTTACTACTGCTGCGTACAAAGGAGATATCATTAACAGAACATCACACAATAATAAATCGAAAAGTCCTATTTTAACTCAACAATCTCTGTGGAAGACGGGCCCAGCCTTCACACAGAGATGCTGGTTGAACAACGTGAAATTCCTTTAACTCATAGGTAACTCTTTATATTAACAGAAGGACGATTACACAGTTTGCTTCTACTGCTAATACAATGAATGAATTCTGCGTCGTTCAACCCCCTGGGTCGAGACAACTCCCCATATTTATACATGCAGATCATAACATCCGATCCTATTAACGGGCAGCCATGAAGATCTCTGATCTTCAGGTGCCCTAAAATAATACAAGCTGTTACAAACGTGGCATAGTAAAGACATAGAAAAACATGAGAAAGCTGTTGATTGGCCCAGGAGTGGCGATCTTTCCAGATCACAATTATACTTGAGCAACAAATAACTTAAAGATCTCCAATTATAGCGCATTTTGTTACAGCTGCCCTGTCACAGCTCTGTCTAGAATGTTGCATTAGAACCACGTGCATTAATTGATGATTGGAACCTCGAGGATCCTTTCAAGTAGCGAACATCCCTCCTTTCAAGACTTGTTCAGCCCCACCTTCCTGCAGTCCACTTATCTCAAACTACCTTCATAAATCATAACATGTTAGCACAATTGAGAGATACACAGCCTTAATTATCACAATCATAAGCATTAATAAGATAAAACAATGATCAGTCATACCTTGGCATCTTGGGGGAATAAAGTGAGGACAACAGGTCTGATTAGCATGCTAAATGGTGTAGGACAGGGGAAGAAAATGTGATCGAGTGATGATAAAAAGGGGTCAATTCTGGGCTCAACAGTTTGGACACCTTCCTTTGGTCAGGCACCTTAGGGTTTTTGGTTCCACTTCCTATGCCTTCATACCAACGGAGCAAAGAAACAAGCTTAGTGCTAGAAATCGAAGATGCATTTTCTTGGGGTACTTAGAAACCTCAAAGGCATATCGTATTTATGATGAGGTAAACAAGAATTTTGTTGTTTCCAGAGATGTTATTTTTCTTGAAACTAATAAAAATGATCCGTCTATTGAAAGATAGCTTGATCGTTTGGAAAAATTTTCCCATCTAAAAACATTATAAATTTGATAATGAAATTCCACATCTTGAGGGGGGGATCCCTATCTTAGATCAATCTATAGAATTTCCTTTCGAAGCACCAACACCCCCTTATGAAGAAACTCATGAAGAATAAGTTCCTGTCACTTCACCTGAATAGGAGACTCAACTAGATGATGTGATTGAAAGGATTGAAGATAGAACCTTGAAGAGAATGAAGCACCACCAACTAATCAACCCGAGCCATAAAGGAAGATTCCGAAATGGGCCACAAATACACTTGAAAGTGTTCATCTAGTTGAAGTTGGAAAGACGAGAACGAGAAGCTCAACCATACAAGAAGATGGAGGAGATGCAGATAACTTAGGTGATGACATGGATGTCTCATGTAATTGTGAATTGAATTTATTTACTAACTTTGAACCAAATTCTTTTGAAGACGGTGCTACTTGTGATGAGTGGAAAGAATCCATGCAGAATGAGTATGATGCACTCATAAAGAATGGAACCTGGAAGCTGGTTGACCCTCTAGTTGGAACCAAACCAATTGACAGCAAGTGGGTATACAAGAACAAATACAAATCATATGGTTCACTTGACAAGCATAAAGCAAGGCTCTTGGCGAAACACTATGCACATAAAGAAGGAATTGACTATGAAGAAATGTCTCCCCCCATAACAAAATGGGCTACCATCCACACCTTACTCTCTTTGGCTGCAAAAAATGGATGGAAAGTCCACCAAATGGATGTAAAAACAACTTTTTTGAATGGACACTTGAAATAAAATGTCTTCATGTCTCAACCAAAATGTTTTGTTATGAAGGGACAAGAACACAAGGTATGCAAACTTGCCAAGTCTTTGTATGGCCTGAAACAAACACCTCGAGTATGGTATGCAAAGCTAACCGAGCATCTTCTAAAGCTGAATTTCAAAAATTATAATCTTGATGACGCAACATTGTTTGTAAAGAAAGTTGGAAGATCTGTTGTGTTTCTTGTGGTGTATATAGATGACCTTTTGATGACAGGGAACGGTGAAAGTTATATATCATTCATAAAGAAAGATTTGAAGAAAGGCTTTGAAATCACTGATATGGGACATATTCATTACTACTTAGGAATTGAAGTGACTCACCATCCTAAGTACATATTCATCTCCCAGAATAAGTATGTTGGAGAATTGCTGAACATATTTTGCATGACAGAATGTAACCCTCTCTCAACTCCAATGGAACAAAAGCTGAAGCTCACATCAAGTGAAGGAAAAGAATTTGAGGATGTGATCAAGTATCGACAGCTTGTAGGAAGCCTTATCTACCTTAATACCACCAGACCAGATATTTCTTATGTTTTTGGCATCCTTTCAAGGTTTATGCACAAACCTTGTGAAGGGCACTGGTCCGTTGCAAAAAGAGTTCTAAGATACTTGAAAAGGACTCAAGTACTCTAAAGTGGATGAATTCAAACTAATTGGGTACTATGATTCAGACTTCAATTGCGACAAAGAGACATGAGTATCCACTTCTGGATACACAATGAGTCTTGGATTATCAACTGTCTCCTGGAGATCACACAAACAGTCAGTTCGAGAAGATTCAACAACAGAGGCAGAATATGTGGCTGTTGCAAAAGCAATGAAAAAAGTTGTGTGGCTTAGGAAGATACTTAAACATTTGCAGGAGAAACAAGAAAATTCCACTCCACTATTGATTGACAACACTTCTGCAATCAAGTTGGCCAAGACTCCCAGATTCTATGATCGAACCAAGCACATCAACACAAAGTACCATTTGATTCAACATCATGTAGAGGCCAAGACAGTTCATTTACGACATTGTTCCATGGATGAACAAATTGCATACATCTTCACCAAAGCACTTGAATGAGAAAAGTTTGAAAATTTTAGAACCATGTTCGGACCCACAAACAACCCTTCGGATTAAGACGGGGGATGTTGAAAATCTAATCTTCTAGGATTATGATTTTACCCAAATTGTAAATATTGTAAATAGTGTAGTGAGTTAAATAAATGAAAGATGAGGAGTCATAAGAACTCCAATGGATCTCTTTGGAATCCAAAGTCCAAGAGACATTTGGATAATGTATAAATATACACCTTGATTAATGAAGAAGCACAATTCAGGAGTTATCCACTAGCAAATTTAACACTGCATATTGTGGAAATAGTCTTCTAGCTTCTTCATTTTCCCTTTCAAAATTAGGATCGTAGAGGCCACTAACATGTATTTGCCGATTTGCTTCTCTAGTTGCCAGGCTAAGTGATTTTGTTGCTGGAGTAGAGATTGGATCTCCCCTTCGGTCCTCCTTTCCAAATCCTTCTTCCAGTTATCCAATTGACTGGAGAAATACCCTATGGAATTTTGAACTTCATCAATTCTGTGCTCACACCTAGACCAGACTGCGCTGTAAGGGTTTTTTGGCCCACCCTTATCTTTTTCGGCCTCCATGACAATTAACAGAGTTTCCCTCTTGTTATCAACTATTAGACTCAAATCGTTTTCCCACCTTCTCGAATTAACCTTAGCGCGTTTAAACACCTTCCCATATCGTTGCTTACAATCAATCTCATGCATAAGATTCCGTCTTCCATCATCTTCTTAGTTCGCATACTGCAACTTATGGAAGTATTGGTTAGCCACTCATGTTTTTGTACTTGAGAGGGAACCGTACATAGGGGAGTGATGAAAACCATGTGTCGGTATTGGAGGGTGCAATGAACTCGTATTATTGACTTGACGCCACCTCGATCTTCCATAATGGCTTAATAAATGCCTGATCAAACATTAGGGGATGGGGGCAGGATACGAGTCCCCTCCACTTGAAAGCATCCTGGTGGGTAGTTGGCATGCCAAGTTTGCATGACGATTGACCTTTTGGTTTAGATTTCTCTTGACGTGAAGTAGTCTAATCTCCTCAAAGTGCTTAAAGTTTTGGTTTATTCTTTCAACAAGTTTGCCTATGATTGCATTTTTGGGGATGGACTTTCTAGCAATGCCTTGGATGAAGAGTTTTGAGTCTCCAATTGTTGTTAGCTTATTAATCCCTTTTTTTTTAGCCAGGTCTAGACCCTTTCAAAGAGCTAGAGCCTATGCTTGATTGTTCGTGGATACTCCCAAGCCCCAAGAGTAGGCAGTTTTCTGATGTCCTCTGGGATTGAGAAGTAACCCCCCGCACCTGTCACCTATGATATAATCTCATTAAGTTACTATTATATTTGAGTGCACTTTTCATGAATAAATATATACTTTTTTTCTCTGGTAAAAATTTTCATTTGTTTTATACGATGCACATGGACCTACAATCATAGTTTAATTCATACGGCGATATGCGTTTCTATTTTAGAACTTGGAGCGGACAAGGAAGGGTACTCTTTCTAAATTGCAGGAAGATGAGACATGTGTATTGTCAAGATTTATTTTATGGACATTGTTCTAAATTCGAAATAACCCCCCAAACAAATCAGTTTACATGTAATAACTAGTAGTGAAATATAAATAATGAGTAATTCCTGACACTTAACTTGTGACATATCAATATTTATCGATTACAATTTAAGTAATTGTGCTAATCATCTATGATGCACATAAATCCACGATCATAGTGGACTCGTAGCAACAAAGTATCTATTCGTTTATTTTAAACGGCAATCCATCCAAATTTCACTAAAATATTGAAGTTCTTAATATTTGTTTACTCTTTGTCTCGTGTAGAAATTTTCGAGTCGGTATGTTAGTGTAAGTCACATTCACAAAACAAGAAACGTTTCGTTAATTTGCTATTTTGCCATTTTTTTTTCTATGTACTCTTGGTCGACAGTCCACTTGTTTAACTCCATTACATTTTTTTTTAGTTCAATGAGGTTACCTTCGCCTAGATTCTTACTATCGAGGGTGATATATAATTTTTAATTTTACGTTTACACTAGTGATGTATTGTTAATGCGAATAATAAGGCTTGGTTATCATTTATTTCATTTGAAATAGGTATTTCCACAAACGTTGAATACTTTAACCATTCACATAAACATAATAATTATCAACACATTAATGTATTACATAGTTACTTGTAGAGAATTAAACAATCTACCATCAAAACAAACAAGACCGAAATCAATATATTAATTTAAAAGGAATATATTTTACATGAGTTTTTTTACAATCGATTATTAACAAATGACCAACCATTTTTAAAAATAAAAATCAAGGATCAATCAAGTGGTAAGTTGTGGTAAGTTATGAATCAATATAGTTGTTGGTATTAAAGAGAATATGTACTATTGAATCACTTTATGTCCTGAACATATTGTGATTGTCAGTTTACATAAGTACAAATGTATTTTAATACATATTAAAGAAACACATTAAAGAAGTATATTTTACTTAAAGACATATTAGATTAAATTGGTCTTAACTAACTTTTAAGTATCTAAATATCCTAACATCCTCCCTTAGGATCAACTTGTGATATAATTGAAGGATTTACCAAGGTGACACAATAAAGCAAGGAGACATTAGAGCCTATTCCTCCTTAATGACAACTTCCTAAACTTATAATATGGAATGAAGTTAGGAAAACTTTGCTTCTGTAAGATATTGTGAAAATGTTTGCAACTTGATCTCTGTAAAAAAAAGACACTAATGAAACACGATCTTGAATAAGCTTTCTGATGATGTGTATGTGTAACTCAATGTGTTTGTTGCACTAATAATGAACTAGATATTTGATGAGCTTAATGGCACTTTGATTGTCATATTACAGGGTAGTTGGATGATGTGGTTGGAAACCAAACATTGAGAGGATTTGTTGAAGTCACAAAGTTTATTGACTTACATTCTTTGTGGCTTGATGCTTTGCTTCTATTGAAGAAATAGTAAGAGTTTGTTGCTTCTTACAAGTCCAAGTAACAAGTCTAGAACCAACATTGAAAACAAACATGTAGTGGAATTTTGATCATTATGGTTGTCATCCCAATTGGAACCAGTAAAACCGACCAATAAAAGAGTCCCCCCTAAATTGTATTGTATCCCAAACTGAACTCTACTCTAGATATATCGAAGTGTATTTTTTGCTACTTTCCAATGGCTTTCATGTGATGTTTGCATATAGTAGGCAACAACAAGAAATGAGATACTAAGACATATGTGAATGAAATAAAAGAGGTTACTCACTAACGATACAAAGTGGCATCTATTTATTTCAAAAGTAGTACATGTAGCAACAAAGTTTGACTCCAGATTTAAAAGATGGGGTTGGTTTACAATCTTTCATGTAAAAGTGGCGAATAAAGTCACATGCATACTTATACTAATAAAGAAAAATAAATTCCTTGATTTGCAAGGCTTGGAGGTAAAAAAATAATGCAAATTTTCTAAATCTGCGATTTCAAATTTCTTCTTAAGGTTGGATTTCACACGGGTAGAAAATTTTGGGTTACTAATTATCAGTGAGAATAAGGTCATCAACATAAAGAACACTTATTATGAGGTGGCTACCTACTTTCTTGATATAAACATTGGGATCATAATGACATATAGAAGTGTCAAGAAGAAAGCTACCCATTTTAACATACCAAGCCCAATGAGCTTGCTTAAAACCATAAAGAGATTCTTAACATGAGAAACAAGGTTGGAATCATTTAAACATAAATAAGAGGTTGTTCTATGTAAATTTCTTCTTGCAAGTCTCCATGCAAGAAGACAAATTTGGCATTCATTTGATGGACCTAGATTTATGTGAAACCACACGGGCTATAACAAGGTGGATGTAATTCATTTTAGCTATGGGGGAAAAGGTTTCATTATGTTAATATCTTCAACTTGAAAATCCTTATGCAACTAGTCGAGCTTTATGTCTTTCAACACCCCATCCGATGCATACTTAATTCTATACACCCATTTATATCAGACACATTTTTCTTTTTCTTTTGGAAGAGGTACGTGATCCCGAGTATTGTTTTCCATTAAGGAACAATATTCTTCATTCATATAGAGACTTCAAACTATAGAGACTTTCTAATAGGTGGAACCTTCCAATAACTCTTTGTACAAATATTGCTTTCACATTATATCTACTTTATTGCTCTTATTTAATATAGACCAACATAGATCCATCTTAAACCTGTATCTATTAAGCAGTGAGAGTGATCCAATTTATTGTTGATGTTTCTCCAGGTTGCAGCATCGAGCATACATTCATCCATGGGAAATGGCATGGGTCACATGGCTAGTGGTGAATGTCTAGGCAAGGGCAGACAATCTCCCATTATCTTGAGTCACATGGTGTGGAGAGATTAGCCCCAAGGTGCTATCACAATGCCTGCTTCATGATGGAGTGATCTATTCTATATTAGAGTGATTTGACTTGTTTATTTGATAGGGGATTTCATCCCCTTATCGAATATACAAGTCTAGTCTAATGTTGAATTTTACATAGACTCTAAGAAGTGTCCAATACTTCTTAGTGTGGATCAAATCATCATTATATCTCTATGAGTGAATAGACGTGCATGTGAGGAGATGATCATCAACAATGACACTTTTTCTATGATGAAGAAATAACCAAGAAAACAAGTGAACCATTGAAGAAGTCCTAGATACCATTAAAGAATCCCCAAGGAAGATTGAAGACAAGAAGACAAGTTGGCCCTAGCAGGACGAACAAGTCAGCCCCAACAAATGTACAAGTTGGCCCTAAGAAGAAAAGTTAAATTGAATTCAAGTGTCTAAATAAAGTGCTCACACTTTTCATTTTCATCATCACCACATCTTATCTTCTACACTTGTGCACACTTTCCAAGAAGGCCTAGCAAAGTCACAAGAAGCAAATATTTTGGGTTCTCATCATCGACTAGTGGTTCTCTATATTTCCCTAGAGGTTTTCTAGGGTTTTGTCATGAAGGAGGGCTCATTGCTAGGGTTTCTTCATGAATGCTAATGTACTTGTTGGACCGATTTCTTCTAAGAAAAGTTGGTTGGGTTTTCTCCCAAGTATGGGTTTCCCAAGCTAAAATTCTCGTGTCTATTGTGCATGGCTGTGTTTGTATGATCTTTTGTTTCCATGTTTGCAATTTAAGTTGAAATTTTCAATGCGCAATTATTCAATGAAAATAGTGGGATGAAATGAATGCTTAAAATCATTAGGAAATAATTGTCAAGATCTGAAAATTGTATTTCTACTGCTATAAGAAGATGCAACATTTATTGAGGTGTAAACTTTTTTATCTTGAACTTTCTACACATTAAGAAAAAAATTACATCTTAAGAAATTCGATTCCTCTCGGTGTTTGATATATCCAAGTTTAAGATGGATATGTTGCTTTTAATTTCTTTCTTTTATGATTAGACATGATGTGTATATTTTTTTTTAAGTGAACATGTGGGCATGTTTTTATTATTTTGTTATTTATTTTTTAGTCGACATGTAATTTTTATTATTATTATTTATTTTATTAACATTATGTTACGTTACGTACGTGATGACATCTCTCCCACACGAGACTGTATAACACCTCGATACTCTTGGTGCAATGAACTCAATACATAACAACCTATCTATTAAGGGGGGTAAGGTAGGACCCTAGCAGAGCATTAGTAGAAAAGTTTGGAATAAAAGATAGCACAATTGCCAAAGATGGCTTGCGTGATGAAGATGATACAAACATTGAAATAAGCTCATAGGTCGAGAAATTTTAATTAAATTTAATGTCTCTTATAATAATAATTTCATTGGAATGCGGTTGAAGAATTCTATAAATTTTTACATCTTTAGAGTATTCAACAAAAACACACTTCTCATTCTTAGGCTGCAATGCTTGTATTTTTTCACTAGCAATGTAAGCCCATATTTTACTACTAACACACACAAGTAGCTTAAAAAAACTTAATGAAAAGAAATACATGAAATCAAGAACAATTTTCCTCAAGGGGATGCTTATCCCCAAAACCATTATTTTTGTCCACAAAACACTTCAATACCACACATAAAACCGAACAATTTTTTTAATAAAAAAACCTTTAAGCTTGGGGCTAGCTCTCGTTAGCTTACTGAGAGCAAGTTTTCTCTTTATTTTTGATTTGTTGAGTTCATAGAAAGCACACAACAAAGAGCATACACATAAGAGAAAACACTTTCTGCTATTTTTTTATTTGTTGAGTTTGCACATAGCACATGACAAAGACCAAATATAGGTTGAGAATAGTGCAAACCGAGAATATAAATAGAAAAACTGAACTAAAATATTTAAATAGTCTAAGAAAGATTTAAAAACCATAATGAAAATAGTGCACCCTTGGATATGATAAAATGATAGTATCTTGGGAAACTACAAACCTTTTCGGGTGAAACGAAAAGTGTTTCCAACTAAAAGAAGTGCTTCAAATGCGCTGGGACAACTTGCTCAACCCAAAAAGCACAAAAATAGCAGGATCCATAAGTATTTTACTACATGCATCGATAGGTTTAGGAACTCAATCGCAATGAGAGTGGGTCTTCATAAGCACTTTGACATCGTGTTTGATTAAAACATGACATTTCCACATAGGTCGAACATCTTAAACAACCATTCACACAAATAGATCAAATATCGACACACAAATATATTATGCAATTAAAATATTTAGAGATGGAAACAATCCATTATGCTAATGAAAATGACCGCTTGAAACAATATATTAATGCAAAATGAAATATTTTACATGATTTCTTTACAATCGATCTTTTGCAAATAACCCTCCATGCTCATTAAATAAAGATCACAGACCAATCGGGTGTTAAGTCACAGATCAATATAACCATTAGTATTGAGGGGAATATGAACCATTGGATCACTTTATGTTTAGAACATACTGTCACCATGGAATTACATAAGTACAAATGCATACTAAAATAACACACTTTACCTAAAGAAATATTAAACTAAGTTGATTTTAACTAACTCCTAAGTGTCTAAATATCTTAACAATTTTAATAGTAATGACCATACTAAATAAGTAAGCAAATGATCCTCAATAAACCCTTGATTTATTGACTTAATTAATTTAAAATATTTTAGTAAAATTCTAAAACATTAATAAAAATTATTTATGCATAACAAGGCATGCTAATATTCCATAATGACTTTAACTTATTAGAATGTTAATCCCCTAAAATCTTCAATTAATACTCCACAATATAATATATTTATATATTTTTTAAAGGCCATATGAAATTTTTGTCTCTACACACCCTCATGTCATTTACATGGCACCTCAAACCTACACCTCAAACCTACATCACTACGTTGCTAGCTAAAATTTTATCTTTTATGTGATAATAATCCTGCAATATACCTTATAGCTCCCTAAGATATTTACGTTGTCATATTGGCCACCACACCAAGCATATTTCTTAATTTTTAAACTTATTTTGTGTTGTGTCATTTAAAATTGTATGATTTGTCTCTATTCATAAGTGATTTGAAAGGAGTTTATTTTCTTTCAAAATAGTCTTCGTCATTTATATTATATTATATTTATTGTTTTTTAACCCTATTTGATTGAAGTATCTATGTTTCTTGCAATTGTTTCTAAGACATATAACTTTTCTATATTTATAAAATTTTGAATTGCTTGATGATTTTTTTAAACTTTCAACACATATACTCTCCTCCATTCTCTCTCTAACACCCTTCTGTTTTGTCCACTTTATTTCCTTTCTATCTTTATAATATTTTTGAATTGCTTTATGATTTTTCAAAAATAAATTTTCAAACTTTTGACACATACTCTCCTCCATTCTCTATCCAACGCTGTTATGTTTTTTCCACTTGATCTTTCAGTCTTGTCATAATTTATGCATAACAAGGCATGCTAAGCTTCCATGATGACTTTAACTTGTTAAAATGTTAATACCCTTAATTTGACATTGAGAAAATCTTCAATTAATACTTCACCGTATAATATATTTATGTATTTTTGAAAGGCCATATGAAATTTCTCTCCCTACACCTTGATTTACATGGCACCTCAAACCTACATAACTAGCTAACATTTTTTCTTTCATATTTATGTATTTGTAAAAGGCCATATGAAATTTCTGTCCCTACACCTTGATTTACATGGCACCTCAAACCTACATAACTAGCTAACATTTTTTCTTTCATGTGATAGCAATTGTGCAATATACCTTATAGCCCCGTTAGACATTTACATTGATATGACCATTACAACACTGTAATGTTGGCCACCACACCAAGCATATTTCTTATTTTTAAACTTATTTGGTGTTGTGTCATTTAAAATTGTATGATTTGCCTCTATTCATAAGTGATTTGAAAAAAGTTCATTTTATTTGAACATATGCTTTGTTATTTATATTTTATTTTATTTATTATTTTTGTAACCCCATTTTATTGAGGTATTTATGTATATTGAAACTGTTTCTAAGACATAAATACCTTTCTATAGTTATAAAATTTAGAATTGCTTTATGATTTTTTACAATAATTTTTTAAACTTTCGATATATATTCTCCATTTTCTCGCTAGCAGCCTTATGCTTTGTCCACTTAGATCTCCTTTCTATCTTTATAAAATTTAGAATTGCTTTATGATTTTTTAAAAATGATTTTTGAAACTTTCAGCACATACTCTCCTCCATTCTCTCTCTAGCACCCTTATGTTTTGTCCACTTGATCTTTCTACTCTTTTCATCAATGAGTTGAACATTTTCAATGAATTTAACTTTTCATTAAATAAATTAGACAACTAGATATTTTTGAATAAATCATTCATGAAATGCCATAACCCATTCATTAACATTTATGTTCAAAAGAGTGCATAAGTCACCATGGAGTAGATCCAAGCCCCTTGTGTTTCCCTCCACTTTCAAAGCTCCCATTGTGTTCTTTGCTTTCAACACATGCTTCATAGATGCATTTCCTTTTTTCAATTAATAACAATTATTGTACTATGTAAATGATTCGAGTGTGTAAAGGTTTTTTTTCTAGGTGGCAGCCACCTTTCCTATCTTGTAAGGCACACTTACCGAAATCAAATTCCACCTCTAGGGTTTTCCTAGTCATTTCAATTAGCAAACTTTGATTCAACCAAAGTACATGTAGAACATTCCTTATGTTGTAAACCTTTTCTTTCCACTAGCTAGTTTTTAATTTTTTTTTTACACCACCATGCTATTCCCCTTGGGAATCAAGGGTAGCCTAGGCCCTCCATAGGAATGGACCCCATTCCTATGCCCCCCCACCCCACCATAGGTTCCATTGCACCATTCCATCAGGCCTTTTCCACTAGCTAGTTTGTCCTTGAATCTTTTGTGCACTTCCATCTTCTAAAGTGATAACTTTTGTTATATTTTTAAATCTTAATTTTTGAAAGTGAACCTTCTTTAAGTTATATTTTAGGTTTGTTATATGTACAAGACACTTGCTTTCACGTGAAATATAAAATCTAAAACGTTGGACTTTCTTCATGATCTTCTTGAAAATTTTATGTATGTATATTATTTTTGCAAATAATTTTTTTTTCTTTACACCTTGAAGTGGCTAGGCTTTCCACATCAATATCATATTTTTTGATGTACTTTTGCACCATTTCTTTCCTTAGTTTGTCTACTTAACTTTTTTTGTTGCTAGAACATTGAATAAGTTCTTTCATCTTCATATTATTATTCACTTGTTTATCTTGTCGTAAGAGATTAAGAGATTACACCTTGTAAGACTTCAACAAATTTTTTAAAGTTATTGTAACCAACTCCTCATCTAGGTTGACATTAATTGAATTCAATTATTTGCTTAACCCCTTTACCTACCTTTGCTAAGTGATTTGTAGTAAAACTCCCTTCTAACATGTCCAAATTGTTTAGAATGTTCTTTTATCACATTAAAGTCTTGTATGCTGATTTTAATTTTTCCCGTGCATCCTTTGGATTTTGCACGTGTAGTACTACCTCATTTATCATTGTGAATGTGATTATCATGAATTAATCCATGCTTTTGTCATCAAAGTTCATTTAACATAGTCAAATTTTCCTTTTGGTTTGACTTCCATGCCACCTATCAAAATCTTAGCAAATTTTGTAGCTTCATTTATGAAAATGTTTTCCTTATTTTGTGTTTCTATATGACATAGCTCTTTTATTCAATATAATGTGTTTATCAACATGATCTTTTGCATTACAATTATTTTTCTAATAAATTAATGCTGCATAGTTTGAAAAACCCTTCCCCAATGTTATATATGGGATTTTAAGCCCCTCGAAAAAATATTTCAAAATTCCCTTTATACGGGTGTTCCCAAATATCACACTCACCCCTACAATGATGCTTGTTTCATACAATTTTAAGATAAATCACCCTTTCAAATGGTCTCCCATTGTACAAATACTAGTTTTTTTCTACAAATATAAGTACAAAATGATCTTTCTCTTGATTTATGTAACACTCTTCTAACCCCTTCTACAGTGTGGCCAACCCTTTAAAAACAAGGTAGAATTTCAAAATTTCACAATACATTAATTTTTTCTGATGCTTCCTCACTCTCACCATCCATTATATTATGTGCTTTCTCTACTGCTAGACATCTTTGGTATTGCTACAATTTGTACTATTCCATGTCCATTTGGATGCTTTCTAATTCACCCTAGATGCTCCCACTTTTGCATTCTATTTTACATCTTCTCATTTTTGCATCAAGAATTCCTTATCTATGCCTTCATATCTTTGCAACAAGTCTTCTACTGTGTGCCATCTTGTCACTTATCTCTAGGGTTTAGTCTTTCTCATTTTTAGAACTTGCATATTACATCTTCCTTCTTAATATTGAGGTAATCTATTTATGTTTTCGGAGTCCTTAGTTCTTCTACTAAGAATGTTCCCCTCTTCAATGCTAATTCTTGTTCTAAACGACAAAAGTGCACACATAAATGGTATTGGGTGAAGTGAAATAAAGTATTTGAAAATGGAAAATAAGATTGATTATAGCGATAGAAAGAAGGTTTCATTCTATTGATAGAAGTAAGACTTAGATAAAATAAATTGTAAAAATGTATATTTATACATTTTTCAAAAGACCTTATGTATTTCCAAGACTTTAGATATCCCTCATAGTATTGAACTTGGATCCCTAAAGGCAATATTTACACTAATAACATATAATTATAAATATTGCCTCTAACATTGTAATAATCCTCTTGAATTGGTCAGAAACGACAATGTCTTCAGGTTCACTCTTTAACATTGTCACATGCAAGCTGTAGAGCTATGGATGTGGCGTGAGATAGAATTGATGACATGAAAGGCCCCATGCCATCACGATCAGTGTCCACCCCTACATTAATATTATACTCTGAGGTTAAGTGAGAAATGTGAAAGTTGAAATAAATATATAAGATATTTTAAAAATAAAAGCATGATATTCCTCCTCAAATGTAATGAATGAAAAGGAAAAAGGACAAAGAGGATGAGCTCATTGGGCTTGGGGACTCTTGGCATTCTAACTATCCTTTAGCTAGTCCATTTTCTTATTTACCATTTCTCGAAAAAGGAAGACAAGTTCTTTAGTCGTGAGTGGGAGTGATGTTTTCCAAGTTCCCATGTGCAAAAGAGAGGATGAACTAGAGAGCCAGAGCCTGTACTGTAACTTGCTTATTTCCATGAAAATAAAAATCCATGTCGAAGGCATTAAGTGTTGGTTTTTCAATTTGGGTTTCAAAGGTAAACATGTCTCTATATGCAATCCTTTCTCTGTGTGTGATTGTTTTACTATGTCAATTGTTTCTGCATTGTTAATGGAGATCCTCTGTGTTATTAATGGCTTCCAATGAAAAATAAGAGTGTGTTTCAGAGGAATTTGTAATTAGATTTGTAATTTACTACTTTTCTTGGTATTGCTTGTCTAATGGAGGCTCCAACAACTCGTTAACCTCTAATGTCGAATGTCTATCTAGTCCCAGATATCAATGGATTTCATTCTAGAGCCATCGCATGAATATATGTGGTTTCTAAATCGGTCAATATGTGTTCTTGGACTGTTGGATGTAAAGGAAATTCCTGGGTGTTTTTTCCTCTCTCTTCCCACAACCCTGTATCCTCCATTTGGATGAGATTTGGGTGGTTGATTGGGTGTTGGTTACTTGTTGAGTTTCTAGACCTTGGCTGGGAATTTTTATCATTGAACAAAGATCGTACACCTTCCCTTTCTAAGAATTTTCCTTTTTTGGGTGAATTAACTCATCCTCGGACTGTACACATTACTATGGCTGGGCGATTCATTATTTTATTGCATGATTATCTTATTAGTTAGTGTTATAAAGAGTGAACCCACTGCTGAAATGAATTTCACATTCAGATGTGAGTTAATCATCATAAGGCTGTGGAGGCATCAACTGTGTGTAGAAACCATCTCTCTCTTACACAAACATGCGTGCGCGCATGCACACACACACACACACCCACAATATGCCACCATGGCGCCATGTATTGGGGAACAAGAGGGATAGTTTCACTATAATTGATAGTTTGTGAGTGAGTGTTTGAAGTTTAACCATAACTGAGAGTGAGTGATTGAAGTTCACCATCATCGAGAGAGTGAGTGATTGAAGTTCACCATCATTGAGAGAGTGAGAGATTGATTTGAACTAACTTTAGAAGCCATCCACTTTCAATACTTGAAGAGTTTGATATTGTTGCTTATCTCATTTTTGTAACACTTTGTGCAGAGAAGAGAAGATTTGTGATGGTGAAATAGACAAACTATGAGCCTACTATTTATGGATCATATGGAATTAGAGCCCAGACCTGTATGGTAAATACTTGTAGTGACTACAAGAGAAGTGGACAAGAACCATTGCTAATCCTTCAAAGAAGGAAAGGCATGACAATAATAGGGGATTGTAATGAAGAAGAAGAAGAAGAAGAAGACGACGACGAAGAAGAAGAAGAAGAAGACGAAGAAGAAGAAGAAGAAGACGAAGAAGAAGAAGAAGAAGAAGAAGAAGATACAATGGTCAGGTTGGGCCAACTAGAGTAGAGCACAACCACCCTTACCGTTGATGTTAACACAATTATTGGTGGCCAAGGGAATATAACCAACCTTAGAACACAAGGTTAGTCTAGAGTATCCCAAGAAAGAAGACATTGAACCGGATTCAAAGCCTCAAATAGAGGTCTATGGATATGGGAGAACCCAACAATAGTAAAATGTAGGTACCTTTCTATGTAGATGAAAAGGTCTATATGATCTATTATAATGTCTTTTTTTTAGGGTTGCACTACGCCTTTGTAGCTGGGGGGGGATATTTTACATTTAAAGGAGGCCCTTGTTTCCCTCCCAATTGGCCGGATGGCAAGGATTTACGGAGTGCCGTATCAACTAAGCATTATTAAAGCAAGTGGTTGTTTTGAACGCCGGTGAATACTGTATCGTCGAACGCCCGTGGCTCTAATTTTAGGTAATTTAGCCCCCGGTCTATCAAGGGTTGTTAAGACGTCACCCACCTAACCATCCTGAAAACGTATTTATAGGCCGAGAGTAAGGATTTGTGGCCTGAGGCGACGAAAGTTAAGGAAGAATAACTTGTGGCTACAATAGATGGAGGTGTACTTCAGTGTATAAGAAGTCATCTAGAGACAAATGATTGGGTTTTTCTAGTTGAAGATTGAAGGTTATGCTCTAGCATGATGGGAGAGTGATGCAACATGTAGAGCACTAGAGAATGAGCCACTGGTGATCGATTGGGAGGTGTTCAAGGATATGATTAAGGCACAATTATACCCAATCAGTATGGGGAGCATCAATAGATTGCATCACATTATTTCATGCAAAGGGAAGGACAATCAATGTAAGAGTTCACCACCAAGTTTAGGAAGAGAGTTATTTAATTAGGTGTATCTCTCAAAATTCCAAACATGTTGATCAAATATTTAGGAGGCTTGCTACCGCAAATTTAGTGACAATTGATGTTGTGCAGGCCTAAGATGATTGATGGAGAAAGTATTTAGGTGAAGTACAATGAAGGAGACAAGCCTAAGCAACAATTTGGTAAAAGCAAGCAAACATAACCATAAGAGCGGAGAAAATGGAAGAATAAGGAATGAAAATAAGATTGTGGCAGTGACACAAGAGTGAACCCCTTCCATCCAAAAATTTAAGGCTTGTGAGAGAAAGGGACACATTGAGGAAGGCTATTGGAAATTTCACTTTGAGAAACACCCTAAGTACTTTCTAAAGAGAAAGAAGAACAAGACATTGGTGATTGCAGATTCTAAGGAAAAGGTGGATAGTGCATTAGACTTGGAAGGGAAGGAAAGTTGTATTGCCATTCAAAAGGATGAAATGATGGTTTGTTGTAGTGACAAGGAGGAGAAGGATATGATAGAGTTGTTCTGCATCAAAATCCACATGAAACATAGTAAAGTGGATTGCTTATTTGATCTAGGTTCTCAATCTAACTTGATATTTGCATAACTAGTATAGAATCTTGGCTTAGAGACCTATGACCATGCATGTCCATATCACATAGGTTGGGTGAGACAAGACACAGATATGTGAGTAAACAAATAATGCAAATTCAAGTTTCATATTAACTAGAATTTTGTAGATGAAGTAGTAGTATATGTGGTTCCACTGGATGTTTGTGGGGTCATAATGGGAAGCCCATACTTGTACTTGAGATGCCATCTTGTAAAGAAGACCAAACCAACATAAGATTATCAAATATTTTGGATATCCACATCATCTTTTTCAGGATCTTGCATGCAATTAGGGTTTGCATGCATCCCAGTCACCAGGTTGATGCCTCCAACACCTTAGCCACCTTATTCTAGCACCCGGGAGCTTCTTACATCAGTTCTTTAGCCCTCCTAGTCAGGAAGGCGCCCACTTCTCACCTACTGCCAGAGAAGGGCGCACTTCTTCACCTACCACTTCAGTTCCACTTCAGTTACACTCAGTTAGCTCCAATTCTCCTTGATCTGAGTCTAGTTTCACTCCTGATTGACTGTTTCACTCCGATGGACCTCCAGATTGACTAGATGACTTGTTCTGACTTCAGTTAGCCTCCCATGCGCCCTCCACTGAGCCCACTTCCCTATATCAGTGCTACACACTTCAGTTACACATATTACACTCAGTTAGACTCAGATTGACACCTGGATGACTGGTTCTTGTGCATTGATGAACACCACTGATTGATGATGAGGACTCCTAGTTGGAGTCAAGCTACTCCATTCAGTGATTCGAATGACCTCCTTAGTCAATTCGAATTGCTTAGTCGTTGTTACTGTATTGTATTGTAATGATTCACCCTTATTGGGATATTGAGCACCGATGCATGTTTTACACAGTTTTACACCATATTTTCTATGTTCATCTGTTGTGATTGATTTACTTGTTCATTAGATTTGTTGTGACTAATTTTACACAAATATGGGAAAGCATATGCTATAAATGGACACAAGGACAAAACAAAACTTTCCTTGATCAGTGCTAATCAAGTTTGGAGAATCAATGGAAACACAAAGAAATTCGACTTTTATAAAGAGAAGGAAAGCCAAAAATAGAAAGCAGTGAGTTGGATATGAGGGAATCCTTGGAAGGACGTAGTGGAAATCAACACCCACAGATACAACAACTAATTGAATCCTACAAGGAGGCGTTCCAAGCACCTCAAGGGTTTCCACCCAGGTGAAAGGTTGAGCACGAGATTTATTGTATATCAGATGCACACTGCATATGAAATATGGCATTATTTTGGTTGTGTCTTTTGCAATTCTTTTGGATAAGTTTTTGCTATACATGGTAACTAGAGAATCAATAGACATTCCATTGGAAAGTTGTTGATCGGAGTGCATAAGTCCTTTCTTTCTCAACAAATTTTCATCGTATATACAATCTCTAAATCTTGTGCAACACCATTTTATGTTAGTGTGACCACCTAAAATAACAAGAAAACAAGTTTTAGAAGTCAGGAATTTACAGGTAGAATTATTTAAGGTCGCATGCAGGTATTCTAGATTACCTACGAGAGTAACCATTTCCCGTTGAGAGAGTCCCCGAGCTCAAAATTTGGAGGTGAGATTGGTGAGATCAATAGGAGGGGGAATGTTGCTATTGGCAATGCTTAGACTGGAAGTACTATAGTCCATTTTTCTTGTACCAAGGTCGTATTCAAACAAAGGGTGTCGACTATGCAACGAACTAAGAGCGGCTATGAAAACCTACCAGTATTTGAACTTGTAACCTTCCATTTACAACTTCTCATCTCAATTACTCATTACCAATTACTCTACACCCCATGGGCTATTTTGTATTGAGTGATGAGTGATGTTGATATAACATTGATATTGAAATTTTTTACTTTTATTTTTTATTTTACATTGAAATATTATTTTGTTATTAATATTTTTTTAAATACCACATGCTAACTACATATTTGGTTATAGAAAGCTCCTATATCATCTTTAACTTTAATTTAGGTCCCTTCTAACATATTTGGTTATAAACATGAATTGTGCCACTTTCTCCAAACATATAAACTTAGAACTTGCTATATTAAAAGTTCAAATAATCTCTCATTATGGAAATCTATTCTTAAATCTTTATCATTTCCCACATTACACATCCCTAACCTCAACTCTCCTAGCATTGCCCTTCCTGGTTTGACAACATAGTCCCTATGCTTGCTTTTTTCCATCCAATCACACATGTTGCCTATCTACCTCCACCTTAAAACAAAAGGTGAAGATATAAACACTTTGCTCTTCATAATTATATCAATATTAATATTTGAATCATGATAACAAAACAAAAAGGCCAATATTATTTTAATATAAAAGTAATATTATTTTAATATAAAAGTATACATTATACATCTCATAGTAATCATAAATATATATTTTATTTTAAATTTAAAAGGATGTACTAACAAGAGTCTAATATTTTAGAAAATTTAGTGTTATATATATATATATAGACACATTTTTAATATAAAATATATATTTTAGAGTTACAATTTAATTTTGTATACATTTTGTTTCAAATTTGAAATGATTAAAAAAAATATTATTATATAATAAATCAAAGAAACAATTCATCATTAAACATTTTAAAAAAGGAGACGTCTAAAAATATATTTAAAAATATCTTGATATTTATAGATATTTCATCATTAAACATTTAAAAAAAGGAAACGTCTAAAAATATATTTATAAATATCTTGATATTTATAGATATTTAGGAGATTTATGAATTTATGAATGAAAGGTATATATAAACTAACTATGATTATGATTAAACACAAATCAATTAATATTTCATATTTTATATTTCAATTTATATATCAATATTTAATATTTAATATTTTAATTTAATTTACATTTTTTAATATTCAAAATAATAAAAAAAATTGATAATTTTAACATAAATTTGACAAATTCATTTTAATTAATTAATAAAATAACATATATTAAATATTAACATTACACAATTTTTATTACCATAATGATATTTTAAGATATCAATGTATTTATGCATTTAAAATTATAATTCTATAAGGATTTGAGATTTCCGTGGTTAATAGTATAAGGATTTAAGATTTCCGTGGTTAATAGTGTTAGAAGAATGGATTTCCGGAATATCCACGATCAATTTTGCAAATCAAGACATAATATAAAAAGAAGAACCCCTGAATATATAGGTTAGTTTTGCCTTTTCACTTCATTTCCTTAATGACAATAATTTAGGTATGTCAGTTCAGTTAACTATAATTTTTTTTTCAAATTAATAAAAAATTTAAATCAAATTAATAAAACATTTAACTCGGATTTTTTAAATACCACTCCAAACAATCGGTCGCCACCTTTCCAATCTCATCCTCGCAATCTATTATAATTTCTCCTCACCTCCTACGTAAATATCATTTTTTTTCTCCATTAGAGCCGTCCCTACCACACTCAGCGAGCCTTTAATCAGAACGTTGAAAGCTAGAAAATTATAAAATCGAAGGAATGGAATCAGGTCAACGGATTGGCATCCTGAGAAGCATTTTCAGTAGGCAGGCTAAACGTTTGCGCAGGGTAGTAAAGAACAAGTTACCTGAATATCTTTCGCTGGAGGAAGTGATTCAAAAGTTATCACAGTTTGATGGTGACTGTACAAAAGAACTTGTGGTGAGTTTTATTGTTTATATTGCAACCAAAGTGGGGATGGGTTTGTGCAGTTGTGGAAGATTGCTTTGAATATGAAGAGTTTCATTCCCAGGTTTTTAGTTTTTATTTTTATATGCGTCAGTCTAAATTCATGATCTCGGATTGATTAAGTAGTTATAATCATGAAATCTAAAATTCATTTTTATAATAGAGATGTATTTTAAGAGATTTAATCTCTCAGGGCAGGTTAGATTTAGAGTTAAAATGGATATTTTGCACTGAGTGCAGTGGCAGGCAACTGTTTAGAAAATTAGAATTAAGTTGCAATCCATTAACAATGTCAGATATTGTCAAAATTGCATTAGACTTCAACTAGGGTAGATCATATCATGCTTTGAGAATAGGAAACAAAATCTTTGAATTGTAAAACTTTTATAAATTTTAGAGTGATAATAAATAAGGTGCATTTAACTTATCTCCATCCAATGAAATATCTTGTTTGTTTGTTTAGCAAATTTTTCAAACTCATTTGTGAATTTTGTGTATGGATAAAACAATTATATTGTAAATTATTGTATCGAGTGAAACGAGGTGCTCTATAGCCTAGTATGTGGGAGATGTTGTTGCACTGAGTGAAACTAGGTGTTCTACAGCTCAGTATGTGGTAGATGTTGTAAAGTTTGTGATGTAAGGATCTATCAATCAAGAGAGATCAAATTTCTTGAATTTAAATTTAAAAAAAGAAATACACCTCAAGAAATTGGATCTCTCTCAATACTTGATAGATACGGTTATAAGATAGATCTATACTATAAGATAGATCTATATTAATATATAAATTTCAATTGAACAAAATAATGATTCACTTAAAATTGACACTGTGATCGTGCTACAGGAATATGTTGTTATTCTAGTTTGTGGAGGTAGGAAGCCTGAACAGATGATTAAAGACTTGGATCCATTTCTGGGTCAGCACAGTATCCAATTTCTCTCTTGGTAATTAATGATAACCACCAGTTTGTGTCTTGTAATTAATCACACTCTTATTATTTGGGAATAAAACACATTCCAGTCTTGTGCTGGTGGCATTGAATATTTCTGATTTGCAGGCTTTGGAACGATCACATTGCCTCCAACATCCAGTTTTACTTAGCCACTGAAAAGTCCAGACCAACACAATCGCAACCACAGCCAGAGTCATCGCCTCCAAACATGGAACAACCCAGACAGGCAGAAAATGCAAATGTGGCAGGAGATTTCAATGCAATGAACGTTGCAGAAGATGCTATTCATCAAACTGTGAATGCAAATTATGTGGAAGGAGATTTCAATGCAATGAACGTTGCAGAAGATGCTATTGGTCATACTGTGAATGCAAATGTGGAAGTAGATTTAAATGCAATGAACGTTGCAGAATATGCTATTCATCATACTGTGAATGCAAATGTGGAAGGGGATTTCAATGCAATGTTCAATGCAGAAGATGTTATTGATCATACTGTAAATGCAAATGTAGAAGCAGATTTCAATGCAATGAATGTTGCAGAAGATGCTATTGATCATAATAGGACTGGGGAGGCACAAACAATGGAAAAGGAATTAAGTGGAGGTCCTGGGATTGGAGAGGCTGAAAGGATGGAAGTAGAAGTAGAAGGAGGTCTTGGGACTGGAGAGGCCGAAAGGATGGAAGTAGAAGTAGAAGGAGGTCCTGTGATTGTAGAGGCCAAAATGGTGGAAGTACAATCAGGAGGAGGTCAACATGTTCAGAACGAAGTCTTGCAGGGGGTGGCTCCAGCAGCTAGTCGTTGGGTATGTATAATAGACGGGTGCAATAAAGACATGAGTAAATGCAAACCCTATCACCAACATTATTCACTGTGTGAAAAGCACATAACTGCACGCGATAATGTCATATATCAAGGTCGCCAGGTCCGATTTTGCTGGAAGTGTAAAGTGTAAGTTCATGCTAATCCCCTTTCTCCTTTGATCATTTGCCGAATTTCTACAGAGAATCGTAACCCTAATGCAAAATTTCTGATGATAATTCAAGCTTGATCTACATATAATACTAACCATAATCACATTTTGGCTATGCTAATGTACTGAACAAACATAGCCTTCACGCATTGAGTGAATTCAATGGACCGAAAAAGCAGTGTCGAAGGTATGATAATTCCTCGGCCGAGAAAAGGCGTTCTTCGTCCGCGAGAAGAAGAAGGAACAACTAGTTGAAACTTAAATCTTAATCGGAGAACTTGCAGCGAAATTTACTTTGGATTTTTAACGGGGTTTGGTCTAATTTTAAAAGATAATTGAGTTGTTAATAATTAAATTAAGTGAAAAAAAAAATAAGGTTTAACATCATTGATTTTTAAATGTTAGAGATTATTGTTTTTTTAAAGCAGTTTTTTTTTTTTTTTTTTGGATTTTATATGTTTTTTTTTTATAAAATTCAAATTTAGAAATGATTAAATTGTGATTTTAAAACTATAAAATAGCATTCAAATTATGTAATTTCTATAATTAATAAATATAATTTTTTTAAGATTTAAACTATAACTATATTAAAATATAAAATAATTTCAAATTTAATAAAAATTAAATAATAAACAATATATTTATTTAAATGATTTTATTTAGAGATTAAATATTTTTAAATCTATTTCATAAATTAAATCACTAATAATAATTCATTACTTTTTATATACATAAAATAGTTTTATTTAGAAGTTAGAATATTAATAGTTTCTTTTTAATTTTTAATGATGGGATGGGGAAATGGATAATTTTTATTATTAAATTTCTTTATAGATATCTGCTGGAAAGAATAAATAAATTTATTTATAGATTAAAATAATATTAATATCTTGTTTGTGTTAAAGTGGTTATATGAATGATCTCTATTAACCTTTAATATGTTCTGATATAAGAATGTTGAAAGCAACATTATTGCTTCTACAACCAGCTAGTTGTTGTAGAAGTAAGAAAACCCATGTGCTTTAACATGATTAAATTTTATCTATCAATTGTCATATGTAAGGTTTGTTGTTTGACCGATAAATACCTACACATACAACGGAAATGGGAATTAAATGGAGGGGTACTATTTTCATCTATATTTTGAGAAATATAAGGCCAAAAGCCTTATTTTGATAGAGCATAAATACAGGACTCTCAGGGACCCACAAAGGAACTACCACCAACATATCAAACAAAAATTTAATGAATACATGCATCGCTATGATCTTAAATAGAATACCAAATTCCATATAGTTATAAACGAGTAATTTAGGAAGATACCTCACTGCGTATGAGTTGAACGTAATTCGTATCCCAAATACAAATAGTAATTAAATAGTTGAATATCTAATTTAAGTAGTGTTGTACGAATTTGCAAGTAGTCAGCGCTCCCTAGTGTATCGTGACAAGGGACTAATCGCCTCTTGTGGATCCTTAAATCTGGCGGTGGTGAGTTTACCAATCACTTGCGGGTTTTGGTGTAACGATAGCCATACTACCAACATTTGGTATCAGAGCTAGAGGTCACAAGTTCGATACACACTCGGCTCGTGCTGAGGGGGAGATTGTTGCACGAATTTGCAAGTAGTCAGCGCTCCCGGTGTATCGTGACAAGAGACTAATCGCCTCTTGTGGATCCTTAAATCTGGCGGTGGTGAGTTTACCAATCACCTGCGGGTTTTGGTGTAACGACAGTCGTACTACCAACATTGATGAATATGGTTGTTTATGATTGTCATTGATGACAAACCATTAATGACAAAGGCATAATGAAGGTTGATGATATGGACAAAAGAAGGTTGATGAGATGGCAGCTTGGATGACAAAAAAGTCACAAATAATTATGACATGGCATGAAGAAACTTGGATGTGGGCATTGGAGCCATTGGAACACCTAATGGGCCAAATGACCCATTATGTGGTCATTTGTGTCTTAATGGGGTCATGGAGCCCTTGGAGGTTGTCATGATGATCCTCTTGTTTGAAAAGGCTTGGGACTCACACACATAATGATGATGATGCCCTCACTTGCATGTGTGGTTGAAATGATGATAACCCTGTTGAAGAAGTCTTGTTTGACTTAATGAAGCCCTTGATGTCCATGGAAAGCATTTTGATTAAATACTAAATGATAGCCTTGGAAGAATTCTTGAAACTCTTGAACCCACATACTTGTAGCTTGTTAATGGTGATGAATGGTCATTCATATGGTAAGATGGCTATTGACAGAGGTCTATTGAAATGTTGATGAAGATGGAGCTCATGGACTTACCTTGACACATTGAAGAGAAACGTTTTAAATAAACTTGTTGGAGGTCGACTCCAACAAAATTAAAACAAATATTACATCTATTTTATGAGAAGTCGGCTCAGATTAATTGAAATAAAGTATTTAATAAGTAATTATTTTTTTTGAGATGTCGGCTCAGAAAATTAAATGAAAAACCAGTATAAATACCCAGTCAACGTTTTCCTTTAGACGGAAAAGTTAGAAGTTCGATTTAGCTCTAATTTTCGGGTACTGTAGCAGCTACAGTGAACTGAAATTTGGTGGTCTGATATTTGTATACAGTCCATTAATGCAGCCATCATAAAGGTAATTTTTAGCTCAGAAATTCGGGTATACTGTCCACAGGAGTAGCAGCTAACCTCTGTGCAAAATTCGGATTGTCTCCTCTGTAAAAGTTCGGGCTACAACAGAGATAAAATTCAGGCTACAACAGAGACAAATTCTGGCTGCTACTAGGGTTGTTTCCTTTAAGATTTTCGGGTTGTTCCATGTTGATTTAAGGATGATTGTAACTCTACTTAGGTATACACAGTGTAACTTCAAGTGACCAGACAAATGACAAGAAATTGGGGCAGCTTGTGAATGGAGGACACCTACATGGTCTGTATTTTGGAGGCAGCCTGTGTGTAGGAACTTTGATGTTCATATAACATCAGAAAGGAAGTTGACTATCCAGAAAGGTGGTAAGTCACCTCAAGATCCTTATCTCTATGCATACCATTACATAGTCAAGAAGCACTTGATTTCTTGAAGACATATTCAAGATCATGATCTCGTAGTGGGAGTATGAGGTTGACTATAATGTATTGACTGAGTTTAATGACTAACATATGGCATATGCATCATAGCAAATGTTAGACATCAGACACCTTGATGTATATGTGCTAATTCTTGGAGAAGACCTTTTGATGATTGGCTTGAGAAACCTATGAACAGAACCTGATGTCTAGACTTGAGCAGATGACTGTTTGGGCATGAGTTTATAATTAGGAGCAGATAATGAGTGATTGGTCATATGAGTAGTTGTTTGAGCAGTTGAGAACAGTTGATAGTAATGAGCAGAAGTTGAAGGAATATGCAGACCTTGGAAATATGGGAAGACCTTGAAGATATGTGCATATTCAGTTGATGAGCAAACCTTATTGAAATGACAGAACTATTTGACAAATGACAAAATTGAGGATAGACTGTGGACAAGTAGAAGACATGACTGTGATAAGTTTATGAGCATAGATGACAAGGTGACAGGCTGTTGTGCAGAAGATGTATTGACAGGGATGATTAGATTGGCAAGACAAGTGACAAGAGAATTGTGATGTGACAAGAATACTTATGTAATTGCAAGATGGGCCTTGTAATTGTTTTTCTTAGTAGGATCTAAGAAAAAGAGCAAGCAGTGTCTTGGTTTGGAAGTTGGTGCTTCTATATTAGTAGGTGTTGATTGACTTCACGGTTGTAGCCGTTTGAAATAAATACAAAAATATTACAATTACATCTTGTGTCTCTTGTGCGATGTGTTGATGTATTTTATTTGATAAATGACATATGATTGGTAGATAGTTCATTGATGAATAGGATTTTGATGTGAATGTGAAATGATGATATAAGAGTTGGTGATTGAAGAAGTAAAATTTGATTAAGTGTAGGCTCACTGATTCACCCCCCCCCCCCTCTCAGTGAGTCATTGTGTTTAACAATTGGTATCAGAGCAAGCCTTCTACAGAAGCCTAACAAGCTTGAAGGAGATCAGTAGATACAATGGGAGCACAAACAGACAATGAAGTTCCAGTTGTTGATATGAAAGATTATTTTGGTTGGAGGAGCAAGATGAAGGCCTAATTGAAGAAATTCGGTGTTTGGGAAATTGTTGTGAACCCACCGATCCAGACAAGCAAGAAGACAAAGGCAGCAATTGAGAAAGACAATAAAGTTGCATTGAAATTTTTGATGGATGGACTCTCAAACCATATCAAAGAAATCATTGGAAAGTATACTTGAGCCAAGGATCTCTGGTTTAAGATAGAATAAGAATGCCAAAGGAGGAGTCAAGACATAGAAGAGGACACAAAAGTCAAGGATGAAAAGCAAGAAGAGAAGCATGTACAAAATTCAAATACAAGTGAAGGTAAGCACTCTTCAATAGATGAAAATTCTGAATGTGATGACGATGAAGTTGTACTTACAAAAGATGAACAATAAGTCATGTTGAAAGCCAATAATGCATTTACACACACACTATTGGATGTTGATCTTAAATTCAATCCTAGACTCAAGAAGAAAATTTTGAGGTCATTTGAGAAATACAAAGAGGAGACAAAAGCTTTGTTCATGAATTTGAAACTCAATAACAAATACTTGCAAGATGAATTAGAAGATAAAAAACATTAGGTCAAAAGGTTGAAGGATGAACTAGGAAATGAACAAGAAAAGACTGATCCTAGAGAACTTGAAGAGACAAGATGGGTAATCTTGATTTGAAGGTTCGGTTGGATGAGTACAAGAGAATTGAAGAAATCTTGAAAAACCAGTTAGATGAAAAGGAGAAAGAAAATCAAAAGCTTGAAATGGAGGTTGTTGGACTCAAGAAGAAAAATTAATAGTTTGATGCATATGGCAAGTTCAAGCATAGCTCAACCATCCTAGATGAAATACTAGATTGTCAAAGGCCCCCATTTGACAAATCTGGCCTTGGGCACAAGAAAGAAGAAGAAAAATATGAAGATGACACTTGGCCTCCCAAGACTTTTGAAGTTGGGTCCACCTCTTCCAAAGAAGAAAGAAAATCTCCTCATGTAAAGCCAAAAAATGATTGTAGATGTGATCACTGCACCTCAAAGCAAATTCAAGACAACTCCAAGATGGAGCCAAACATTAAGGTATGAAAATGGTTTTAATGGCTATTGTTTTTCTTGCTCTAATTATGGTCATAAGGCTTTGGATTATAGATCCTATGGAAGAAGAAGTGATGGAAGTACTAATGGAAAAGTTAGGTGTTGGGAATACAATCATATTGGGCATGTGGCTGCTAACTGTCACACAATGAGGTGTTACTCTTGTAGTGGCTTTGGTCACAAAGCCCAAGAATGCCCAAGTCAAAGGAGTCAACCTAGGAGGATCCCATCATATACATCAGCAAGGAGAACTAATGAATCATGGAAGAAGTATAACGAAGGCAAAATTGAAGATCATAATACAAACAATCTAGTCCAAGGACACTCTAAAGTATGGGTAAGAAAAAATATTTTGTTGGATCTAAATGAGGTTGAGGATTAATGCACAAAAGATGAAGGTGGATTCCATATGGAAAGACATACTTGAAGTCTTCTAAAAGACTTTGATTATACCTTGAGTCCATGGAATTGGAGGATGAACTCAAGGAATGACAATGACCACTCCAAGCAAAATAGGTCCTAGGATCGGATTGTAGACAACAGTGAAGTATACAAGTATCTTGGTATATACATACAGAAGTAATGATGTCTTTACACACAACCAGCAGAGGTTAATTGATGTCACACTTGTGAATTTGATGGTTAGCAAGAAGGCACACATGAAGATGAAACTCAATTCAAGCAACAACTGAAGAATGAAGTTTAGAAGAGGATGTTATGATAGAGATAGTAGTTGAAGCAATTAAAAGCATATCAATGACTTATTCCAGATCTTGGTATGATTAGTAAGAACACTTGTTGGTGATTACATAATGAAGCTCAGATACAAAATTTAGGATAGTCTGAGAATTCTTCTGGAGTGGATTGTGACCATCAATTTCTGCTGAAATATCCTCCAAATTTCGAATCTGGTACAAGGATGATGTCTTGTGATGCATGTACACATTTTCGATGATGATTGAAGGATATACAAATGTAAGTTGCAATGATGAACAACCATTGAACAAGTGTTTAGGAATGTGTGCAAGAGCGACACCATGATGCATGTTCAGACCTTGATAATGACAATCTCACATACTGTGATTTGATGAACACATAATGTTTCCTACAATGATGATATGATAACATTGACACACACATAATCCAATATGTGAGCATATGTATAGTCTATACACAGTGGCAAAAATTCAGTGGTATTGGACAATATTACATTGACAAGATCATAAAGATGTGATGAAAATACAGTGAAGTGAACAAATAATGAAAATGCACATACATACAGTGAGATGGATCCATGCTTGACCAGCAGATATTGATGACCAGCTAGATCAACAACAGTGGGTTAGTATGTTAACCTTACTTGAAAGAAAGCATGATGTGAATTATATCTACAGCTGTCCATTTGCTCATTAAGGAAGACTAGCCCAGAAGAAGACACTAACAAAGCCCAAGGTAAAAATCTTGTATGAAGAAAAGTTCTTAGGGGGAGCTTGAAGTGTTAAAAAGGACTACTATGATTACTACATTGGCTAGTTGATAGGGGGAGCAGCCAGCTCAATAAGAAGTTAAAGTTTTGGTTGCTATATTGGACATGTTCTTGACAATATTGCATAACAACAATTTGGAAAGTTTTAACAAGAAGCTTGATTGAGAAATGGAATATATGATAGGGGGAGTATGATAATGTCTTAAAGAAGTGATATGATAATGTCTTAAAGAAGTGATACGTGCTCACCTTTTACGAATTTACCAAATTTGGACATGGACAACTTAGCAAGTACTCTACATGAAAGGGGGAGTATGTGTGAAATGTAAATAATGGAAGATCAGACTCAACACATGGTTTCATATTCAAAGAATTTTTTTTTGGGTATTGTGAAGTCTTTAATGGATGATTGGCCCTTTGTCATTAATGGAAAAGGGGGAGAAAGAAGTTGGTTGGTTGCCATAAATGACAAAGGGGGAGATTGATGAATATGGTTGTCTATGATTGTCATTGATGACAACCATTAATGACAAAGGCATAATGAAGGTTGATGATATGGACAAAAGAAGGTTGATGACATGGCAGCTTGGATGACAAAAAAGTCACAAATAATGATGACATGGCATGAAGAACCTTGGATGTGGGAATTGGAGCCATTGGAACACCTAATGGGCTAAATGACCCATTATGTGGTCATTTGTGTCTTAATGGGGTCATGGAGCCCTTGGAGGTTGTCATGATGATCCTATTGTTTGAAAAGGCTTGGGACTCACACACATGATGATGATGATACCCTCACTTGCACGTGTGATTGAAATGATGATAACCCTATTGAAGAAGTCTTGTTTGACTTAATGAAGCCCTTGATGTCCATGGAAGGCATTTTGATTAAATACTAAATGATAGCCTTGGAAGAATTCTTGAAACTCTTGAACCCACATACTTGTAGCTTGTTAATTGTGATGAATGGTCATTCATATGGTAAGATGGCTATTGACATAGGTCTATTGAAATGTTGATGAAGATGGAGCTCATGGACTTACCTTGACACATTGAAGAGAAATGTTTTAAATAAACTTGTTGGAGGTCGGCTCCAACAAAATTCAAACAAATATTACATCTATTTTATGAGAAGTTGGGTCAGATTAATTTAAATAAAGTATTTAATAAGTAATTAATTTTTTTTGAGATGTTGGCTCAAAAAATTAAATGAAAAACCAGTATAAATACCCAGTCAACTTTTTCCTTTAGATGAAAAAGTTAGAATTTCGATTTAGATCTAATTTTCGGGTACTGTAGCAACTACAGTGAACTGAAATTCGGTGGTCTGATATTTGTATACAGTCCATTAATGCAGCCATAGTAAAGGTAATTTTTAGCTCAGAAATTCGAGTATACTGTCCACAGGAGCAGCAACTAACCTCTGTGCAAATTTTGGACTGTCTCCTCTGTAAAATTTCGGGCTACAGCAGAGATAAAATTCAGGCTACAACAAAGAAAAATTCTGGCTGCTACTAGGGTGGTTTCCTTTAAGATTTTCGGGCTGTTCCATGTTGATTTCACGCTGATTGTAACTCTACTGAGGTATACACAGTGTAACTTCAAGTGACCAGACAAATGACAAGAAATTGGGGCAGCTTGTGAATGGACACCTACATGGTCTGTATTTTGGAGGCAGCCTGTGTGGGAACTTTGATGTTCATATAACATCAGAAAGGAAGTTGACTATCCAGAAAGGTGGTAAGTCACCTCAAGATCCTTATCTTTGTGCATATCATTACATAGTCAAGAAGCACTTGATTTCTTGAAGACATATATTCAAGATCATGATCTCGTAGTGGGAGTATGAAGTTGACTAGTTCGATGGTGTTCTTTGACCCTTTCTCTAAAATTGTTTTTCAAAACTCTTGTATCCATGGTTTTCTTTCCCTCGTCCAGATTTAACATTTTGCATCCGAGGAGAAGGTGCTGTCGCCATGTTTTATGTGGTAAGGGGAAGAAACATACCCATCTATGCTGGGACATGCGATGAATTTGAGAAAGGAGGCAGTCTGTGATGAGCTCGTTCTCCCTCCAATCTGTCAAATCCCGACTCCTTATTCAGTTGATGGGCTCGCTGGGGTCTAAAGCTACGTCAATGGGAACTTCAAAGTGGATGCTGAGTTCGACCAAATCAAGGGTCATGGAAGCATTTCATCTGACATCGTTTTGTTTCATTCTCCGACTAAAGGTAATTCGTAGTAGTATTTTCTTCAAAGGGTTACTAACTGCAAACGGTGCTGGCCGTAGGGCATCGTTTCTCCAAGATGCAGTGGTTGCTGGTGTTTTACATGCTACTCTCAGGTGAAAACATAAGCTTATAAGCATTCTGGGGCGCAGGAGGAATGTAGGATCTTGCAGTCACAAAGTCGGGTAAACGAATTAGGGTTTTAGATGCTGCAGAATACCATTTATTGTATTGTACATGTAAAATAAACATATAATGAGAAAGGAGCTATGCGGCTCTAAGTTTTGCTGGTTTTTTTCCCGGTTAAGGGTTTCCAGGTGAAAATCTCTGTGTAATGTGTGTGCCATTGTGTATTTTCTGTAAATGCTTAAGAATCGATATATGTTTGTACTTCACTGTTAAGGTTTAAAACTTACAAATGGCTGTTAGGGTTTCTGTCCTTACAGTATCAAATCAATGGAGAATACAAGGATGGAAACACTACCCCTGTTAGTGCTAAGGAGGGTGACCAAGTTCTTCTTCCTAAATATGGTAGGACAGAAATAAAACTTGCAGTAAAAGAATACGACTTGTTTCAGGACGATGACATTCTTGGAATCTTGAAGGATTGAGTTGGCCTACAACCGGGGTACACAGTTTCGATTCTAGTAAGTTTGGGTAGTTAGTATTAACCTAGAAAGATAC
This sequence comes from Larix kaempferi, assembly GCA_027924585.1. Lineage (NCBI taxonomy): Eukaryota > Viridiplantae > Streptophyta > Pinopsida > Pinales > Pinaceae > Larix > Larix kaempferi. The sequence goes on along the minus strand of BSBM01000017.1, from coordinate 16,039,301 downwards.
AACCTACAAAGAATCCGAGACATTTGGAAAAGGGGTCAGTGCCATGAATGGGGCTACTGTAGTCACTTCTTTTTCCAAAACTAGTCAAAACTCTTTGGAAGGTTCTGGTGCAAGCGTTAAGGAGGTCATTTATCACAATGGAAAGGCCTAATTAGTTTTTGCAGCTGCTATTACACCACCTGGAGTGAAACTCGACGAAGCCTTGAAGTATAATTTTAAAGGGTTAAATAATGTAACACCCGACATTCAAAGGTGGGCAGAAACGAAGATTTCAAAGGCTAGTAGGAGGCAGTTAGTTAGAGGGACAACCACTTGGAGGACACCTGAAATCTCTTTCATATTTTATTTTTAAATAAATTCTTTCATTTACTGAAAATTGCTGCCAGATGTAAAAAGCAGTTAGGCTTTTATTTCATATTTCTGTTTTAAAAAGATAGGGGCAGATTTGTAATTGATGATGTGTCAGCAGCTTGTAACTATTTTCTGTTAAGGGTTAGGTTGAATAGGAGGCTCCAGAGAGCTATATAATCTTTGTAATAGAAGAACTAGAGGTGAGTGAATCATTTGGCTGAAGCCTAGGAGAGCTCAGCTTTGTTTTATGAGATTTTATTGTTAATACATCAGCAGTGTTTGAGGCTGGGTTATTTGCAGAGATTTCCTGTGTCATTTTTCTTGCAGTCTGTTTTTCCTTTCCCATGTTAATTTGTTTATCTTTCTTTGTAATTCATTCTGTTAAATTTCTCTCATGCTTGGATAAGTGTAGCATTGGAATAGGATTCATAGAAATAATGCCATGTTCCTTTCATTTTAGACATTTCACCACTAATTTATGCTAAAGTCGGCATAAGATTCATCCTTGTTAGATGCCCTATGCTGATGGACTCTTCATTCTTCTTCTGTTTCACCCCTTAAATCTCTCTGACTATGCGTGGGTGGCTACCTTGCCTCTGTTTAGATATCTTATGCAGCTGCACTGTTATGTGTTTTATGATTCATCTTTTGACTCCATTGCCCAACAGTTCTCCTCCTGATTCTCTTACCAAGGTTTTAAATAAATTGTTTCAACAGAAATCTGATCTTCTGCACCTGTTGTTCAGTGAATATCTTAAATGTTGAATGTTGGTATGTTGCTTCATTATTGACAATCTTGATGATTTCCAGCTTTCTGAAAGCTAAAGAGAGAGCCCTCTTTGCTTGTGTTAGGTCAGAAGCATAAGCCAAAGACTGAAAAAGCAGGCATCCCTCAACTTACTTCGATTTTTTGAGCTACTTACGCAAAATATCTTGCATTGAGTGAAAAAGATGAAATGTAGGAAATTGAATCGCGTTTCCGAATATATAACTTTTATGTATTGAAAATTTGCATAGCTATGTCAAGTTTCATTTTTCCTAACAGACACTTTTTATTTTTCAGGAAAATGATAAGGTATATGTTTTTGTGGGTAGAGCCTTTGAGGGCCTAAATGATGGAATCGAGCTACAAAAATCGGCATGCATGTAGAGAACACATAGCACTTGTGCGCCATTATTTTTCAAAAATTAAATTAGTAATTTTATAATTTTTTTATAATTGTCTAAGTGATCAAACCTCGAAAATAGTACCTCTTTTGTGGGTAGAGCCTTTGAAGGTCTTAATGCAAAAATCTTGAAATGGGTTTTTCATAGAACATGGAGGTTAGTGTCCTCTTGTGCACCATACAATTTTTTTTTGAAATGATTGAGAATTGAAAAAGTTATGGAAGAAACACTAACAGTGTGTTTCACGAGTTAAGGAGGTAGGACAGAAAAGAAATTGAAAGAAAATAGGAAAAATTAATATTTCAAAATAAAAGTTACATATTTGGAATCTGCAGAAAAAATGCTATTTGTGTCTAAGATTTCGTCAAAAATGAGTCTGTGTAGCATATTGTAATGAGTGGCTAAGCATAGGCTTCTCCAGAAACTAGAAGAAATACCCAATTAGCTTTGGTTTTTCATTAACATAGCATAGGTTTGGAATTACCGAAGCAAACTCCAAAGCATACACATAGGATTATTGTTGACATGTGAGCATGTGACTCGGCTTGTTTAAATTCAAAAATATTGCCGCGCTTTTAGATGTACATAACGCGTACGCGTTATATAACTACATAACGCGTAGGCGTTATATAACTACTTAACGCGTACGCGTTATATAGTTAAAAAACGCTCGCGTTATGCAAATCATAAAATACATGTTTAATACTTGAGAAAGAGGGGGTGTGGAAGACTCAAGGGAATTTTTGTTTAATATTTGGGAAGGGGTGGGGAAGGGTCAAGGGAATCTATGGTTAATATTTAATAGAGGTGGGGAAGGGTCAATGGAATCTATGGTTAATATTTAATAGGGGTGGGCAAGGGTCAAGGGCTTAGAAGGATGTTGGAAGCTTGAGTGGGGAGAGATGAAGGGAATGAGAACATGATGGGCTACAGGGGGTGAAGGGAAGTGGAGCTTGAGAGCACTATTAGGAGTAGAATAGGTTCTGAAGAGGTATAGGGTTAGAAGTTGAAAGTGAGACTTGAGTGACAAGGGGGAATGGATGGAGGCAAGGGGGATGTGAGAGAGAAATAAAGAATACAAGGGGGGGGGAGACATAGAGCGAGGGAGGGAGAGGGACAATGGGGAGGAATGGATTTGTAGGGAGTGAGAGATAGATGGGGATAGAACGAAATAAGAGATAGGAAGGGAGGGAAAAAAAGTGTTGGTGGGAGACATGCAGGGAGTGGTGGCGATGGAGAGCGAGAGAGAGAGAGAATATGAGAGGAGGGGAAGGGACATAAAGTGTGTGAGAGAGAGGGAGTGATGGAGAGATTGGGATAGGTTGAGGGAAAGATAACATGAGGGAGGGATAGAAGGTGAGAGACAGGCGATGAGAGAGGGAGGGAGAGAAGGTAGGGTGAGGGATGGGGGGAGAAAGGTGGAGATAGATATGGATGGATGGGGTATGGGTTTGAGAATGGAAAGTGACATAATGTGTGTGTATGTGTGTGTGTTTGAGAGAGAGAGAGAGAGAGATTGATGGCTGGGGAGAGAGACTAGAGGGAGTTGTGAGCATCATATTCTCCATCAACATCATATTCTTCATCATCATCATCTTCATGACCATCATCGTCATCATCAACATCTTCATCATCATCACCATCATCATCATCATCATCATATTCCTCATCAAATCAACATCTCCATCATCATTATCATCATCTTCTGAACATCGTCATGATCATCATCTAAACATCACCATCACCATCATCATCAACATCTTCATCATCATCACCATCACCATCATCATCAAAATCTTCATCGTCATCACCATTACCTTCACCATCACCATCACCATCTTCATCATCATTGTCATCTCTAGGTTCCCCATCAACATCAACATCTCCATCATCATCATCTTCTTCATCATCATCATCTTCATCACCATCATCATCATCATCAACATCTTCATCATCATCACCATCATCATCATCATCTTCCTTGAATCAGATCAACATATCCATCATGTCACCATCATCTTCTTCATCATCATCATCATCATATGAACATCACCATCACCATCACCATCATCATCAACATCTTCATCATCATTACCATCACCATCATCATCAACATATTCATCATCATCACCATCATCATAATCATCATTGGCATTTGTAGGTTCCTCATCAACATCTCCATCATCATCATCTTCTCCATCATCATCATCTTCATCACCATCATCATCAGCATCAACATCTTCATCATCATCACCATAATCATCATCTTCATCGTCATCAGATCAACATCTCCATCATCATCATCTTCTTCATCATCTTCCCCATCATCATCATCATCATCATCTTCATCGCCATCTCCATCATCTTCAACATCTCCATCATCATCACCATCACCATCATCATCATCTTCATGACCATAAACATCTTCATCATCATTGTCATCTTCCCCTTCCTTATCAACATCTCCATCATCATCATCATCATCACCCTCTGAACATCACCATCACCATCATCGTCAACATCTTCATCATCATCACCATCACCATCATCATCATCATCACCATCAACATCATCATCAAAATCTTCATCGTCATCACCATCACCATCTTCATCATCATTGTCATCTCTAGGTTCCCCATCAACACATCTCCATCATCACCATCTTCTTCATCATCATCATCTTCATCACCATCATCATCGTCATCAACATCTTCATCATCATCACCATCATCATCATCATCTTCCTCATCAGATCAACATCTCCATCATGTCACCATCATCATCATCATCATCATCATCATTACCAGCACCATCATCATCAACATCTTCATCGTCATCACCATCATCATTGGCATCTGTAGGTTCCTCATCAACATCTCCATCATCATCATCTTCATCAGCATCATCATCAGCATCAACATCTTCATCATCATCACCATAATCATCATCTTCATCGTCATCAGATCAACATCTCCATCATCATAATCATCATCATCATCATCATCATCATCATCATCGTCATCATCATCATCATCAACATCTTCATCATCATCACCATCATCATCATCATCTTCCTCATCAAATCAACATCTCCATCATGTCACCATCATCTTCATCTTCATCGTCATCATCATCATCATCTACATCTTCATCGTCATCACCATCATCATTGGCATCTGTAGGTTCCTCATCAACATCTCCATCATCATCATCTTCATCACCACCATCATCATCATCATTGGCATCTGTAGGTTCCTCATCAACATATCCATCATCGTCATCTTCTCCATCATCATCACCATCATCACCATCATGATCTTCTGAACATCATCATGATCATCATCTAAACATCACCATCACCATCATCATCAACATCTTCATCATCATCACCACCATCATCATCATCAAAATCTTCATCGTCATCACCATCACCATCTTCATCATCATTGTCATCTCTAGGTTCCCCATCAACACAACATCTCCATCATCATCATCTTATTCATCATCATCATCTTCCTCACCATCATTAGCATCATCAACATCTTCATCATCATCACCACCATCATCATCATCTTTCTCATCAGATCAACATCTCCATCATGTCACCATCATCTTCATCATCATCATCATCATCATCATCATCATCATCCGAACATCACCATAACCATCATCATCAACATCTTCATCATCATTACCAGCACCATCATCATCAACATCTTCATCGTCATCACCATCATCATTGGCATCTGTAGGTTCCTCATCAACATCTCCATCATCATCATCTTCATCACTATCATCATCATCATCATTGGCATCTGCAGGTTCCTCATCAACATATCCATCATCGTCATCTTCTCCATCATCATCACCATCATCACCATCATGATCTTCTGAACATCATCATGATCATCATCTAAACATCACCATCACCATCATCGTCAACATCTTCATCATCATCGCCACCAGCATCATCATCAAAATCTTCATCGTCATCACCATCACCATCACCATCACCATCATCATTGTCATCTCTAGGTTCCCCATCAACACAACATCTCCATCATCATCATCTTCTTCATCATCATCATCTTCATCACCATCATCAACATCATCAACATCTTCATCATCATCACCATCATCATCATCATCTTCCTCATCAGATCAACATCTCCATCATGTCACCATCATCATCATCATCATCATCATCCGAACATCACCATCACCATCATCATCAACATCTTCATCATCATCACCATCATCTTCATCAACATCATCATCTTTATCATCTTCATCTGCATCATGATCATCTTCATTGTCATCACCCTCCTCCTCATCATCATCTTTATCATCTTCATCTACATCATGATCATCTTCATTGTCATCACCCTCCTCCTCCTCATCATCTTGTGCACTTATGCACTTAGGGATTAATGTTTAGAAGAGGGTCTAAAGGCCTTTATGGGGGAGGGGCTCTAGGAACAAGGTAAGACAGAGAGGGTAGGGAGGAGGGATAAAGGCGTAGAGGGTTAGTGATTAAGGGAGAAGAAGGGAGAGAGTGCTAATGACGAAGATAAAGAGAAGGTAGAGAGATGGAGAGTGGGGTGGTAGAGACATGGCTGGAGTAAGGGAGAAAAGAAACATGAAAGAAACATGTAGGGAGGGATGTAGGGAGAATGAGGGACAGATATTTAGAAAGAGATAGGGGGTATCTAGGGATTATTGGGAGAGAGATAGGGGGTATTAAACCATACAAAACATTTGTCTCCACACTAAAAACATTTGTTTTGTATGTAACCATATAAATTATTAGTTTTCTTTTGATTTTGTTCGTTGCCCTAACCGTGCACCTAACCTATTTATTGTGCTTGACTATATCACATACGCGTTTTTGCACTACATATCGCGCACGCGTTTTGGCTTTATATAACGCGTGCGCGTTTTGTAACTCCACAAATAGTGGACTGTTCCTGTCCGAGAGCAACTTCACTCTGTCCGAGCCAAAACAACAGTCCCGCGATTTTTCGAACAGCACGAGCCCACCATTGGAAATTCTCACATTCTACACCAACTCCATCATTTTTTTTTTATGCAGGTGCAGCATTGAGGACATCTTTCATGGTTGCTCAGTGTGGTGTTGGGTTATATGGCCATATTTGAAGAAAATAATCAGCAAGCTTGAAGAATCTCCAATTGAATAACACCAAAGATAAGGCCTTTGAAAGATTCATTTTGCCTATATTTGAGGAGCACACAAGATAAGATATCAAGCTTCAAGACCATCAAGGAAGAAAAAGGAAGAACTTCCATTTGCTTACTATTGAAGAGCTTGTAATTGAGGAGCAACAAAAACAAACTATATTGAATTGATCATTGTGGTGATGGGGAATGCATGTAACCGAGTAAACAAATCAACAAGGAAGAAGAGATCTCAAGAAGTCATTGAAGAAGAGAAAGAAAAGAAAAGAATATACATGATGAATCGGAGGCTTTCTTTGTAAACTAATCCAAATCCAATTGTAGAGGATACCATGGTTCATCCTATTAATCCACGACAAGAGGGACCTTCAATTTCCACAATAGTTGTTGAATAAGCACCCCATGGAAGTAATCAAGAAGCAAAACGTAGGTGCTCATTAGGGGATGTTTCAATTCCCACTTCAAGTCAAAGTGATAAGTTACCATCTCAAGATGAAGCTCACGAAGAAACACCCAATTTGCTATCCGGATGTGGTTATACAAGCGATGAAGTCAGAGAGGCGTTGGACATTTTGCCTACTGTTGAAGAAGAGAATGTTATCCACACCATCGATGAGGAGGTTGGACTTCCACAAGGGGGTGTTGGACTTCTACAGACCATCGATGAGGATGTTGGACTTCCACCATCCAACTACCAGGAAGAGAATGAAGGACACCAAGCTACTACTAAAACGCCAGAGCGTCTTGGTGATGCGCTACATGGTACAATTCCAACCCCCTTACCTCCATTAGCAAGCACACGTCGAAGAACTCCAAAGCGTATACAAGTTGATGAAAGTCTTATGAATTCCATTGAAGGTACACTATCTAAACGTAGTATTGCTTATCAAACTCAACAGATACTTGATAAATATTTTGTTTCTAAATGTGATGGAGATAAATGTAGATTATTTTTATGATTGTTAAAATCTAGGAGCATGAATGTTGTTAGGAAAAAGTTAGGGATAAAGATGATAAAGAATTCTGAACCAAGTTCTCATATAGTCAAAATCCTAGTAGATGCATTTGGTAAAATTGGTAAGAACACACGTTCAAAGGACCACAATGCTGCTCGTCATGTGTTGTCACAAGCAATTGCAAATAAGAACACCAGGGCCCTTCGTATTCTTAGGCCTACATCTAAAATAGTTAATTTGAATGTAAAAACCCTCCGTAGGTATTCTATTAGAAGAGAACATCTTGACACAACCGATCAGACAGATTTTTGGGCCTTTGTTGGTTAGTTGCCACGTCGTGACATGAAGCTAGTTGATGCAGTAAAGGGACTAGTGCACAGTTTTTGGCATGATCACACAAGGCCTTCTTCAAATCGAAAGGATGTACTAAAACTAAGAAGGGGTTCAAAGGATTGTGAACCACATACTAAGCATCTTCTTGATATAACACAGACATAACTTTACAAGAAATTTAGGATTGAGCATAGACAATTGAACTTGGGGCAAAGATCTTTTGAGAAATGTAAGCCATGGTATGTTAGAATAAATACTCTTCGTAACACTTGTTGTTGTAGATACCATGTAGAATATGAATATTACTATGAAACATTTTTGTACATTCGCCGTGTGTTGCATACTAACATTGTGCAAGATTGCTCCATGACAATACCACCGACTTCATCAAGAGAATTCATTCATAGCATCATGTGCAATAGGCCCGAGGGGCAAACATACTATGCAAAATCTTGTTTGGATGGAACATGCTCCAACTGTGCTGGAATGGAATTATTGAGCCAATGTATGCACGAGAATGGAGACAGTGAATTTGGGAAAATGGTTACAGACATGAAAAGTTTCAAATATATCAACTATGAAATAGTCCCAGGGAAAGAAAGCAAAAAAATACAATTGGTGACATCTCAAGTATGCATTTATATCTATAAAATTATGTTGCAACGGTTACATTTCAATCCTTACTTACAACAAAAAACTCACATTGAGATCATTTTGTGTCACCAGGTTAGTGACTTCATCAAGGAATTTATTGAAAAGACATATCAATATGTTCAGCATGTCCACGTGGCACGATGGCAGGATGAGAAGTTTAGAATATGCAGAGATACATTTCCCCTTGGTACTATACTTTCAGTTGTTGATTTTGCCGAGAACTACACTCTGCAACCTCAAAATGAGATCCAAAGTCAGTATTATCACTCCGAGCAGGTTTCCTTGATGGTCCATATCACATATAGGCATGGCCCAAATAGCACTGAAGAGCAAAGAGAAATTCTGAAGGAATATCACTTCTACATAAGTGATGATAGGTGCCACGACTTCCACTATGTACTTCATTGCTTCATCATGTTCTATGATCACTTGAAGGGAAGGAACATATAGATGGATCGACACTGGATTTGGTCTGATGGGTGTGCTGGTCAGTTCAAAAATGCATGCATATTTCAGTGGTTGTGTTCATTGCATAAAAACTACAAAGTGCCACATATGTGGAACTATTTTGAGATTGGGCATGGTAAAGGAGAGCATGATTGAGCCGGAGCATGTGTCAAAACAGCCCTACGAAGAGAGGAATTGAAAGTATTTACAGAATCTACTATTCTAAATGCTCAATATATAGTCAGGTGGTGCACGTCAGTAATGGGAGAGGAATCAACTATGCGAGTAGAATCCACAAGAAAGAGACATGTGGAGAGATTTTTTGGGAGGTGGTAGACATAGATCGTTCACATGCATGGGAATGCAGGACTGTGCCCAGGACTCGTGGCTTTCATTCGGTTTGAAGCTATGATAACCCAGTATTTGAAATTTGGACCAGAAAAGTCGCTTGTTTTTGCCCGCCTTGTTGTGATGGTGACTGGGATGGGTGTGAATCATTGGATTGGGTTGATGGATGGGATCGCATATCACTTCCACTTGATCAGCATGCAATTGTTGAGTTAACTCCATTGGAAGAAGACCAATCATCTATTTCTGCAGATTTTGATCATGTCTCAGACCTTGTACAACCCGGTATGATGCATTTCCTCAACATTTTTTGTTTGTTTACGTAGTCTTCAAATGCACATTAATGGCCTTGTATCGCACGAAAAATATTTTGATCATATACCTACAATCATATAATGCAGGGCACATATACGCAGTGGTTTCCTCAAAAGATACTGAATGGGGTGATGAATACTGGTTGGCACACTGTATAGATGGAAAGCAAACCCTCATTATGTCCATGATTGACGATGAAAACAACCACTTTCCAACTGGGTCTATGGTTGTTAAAGGTGAATACTTGACACGGGACAGCAATGGAAGAAAGAAGGGTGGATATGTTTACAGGGATTACAAACCAGGTGCAAGTGTGTATCACTTTACCGACTTAATCATTGGCACAAACCTTCAGCTACGAACAATGCCTAGTCGAAATACATTGAAGGTACGCTACTTCTTACTGGATACAGAGCACGAGAGACTAATGGAGACCATCAGTATAAGAGATGATCCGGAGGGCTTGGTTGTATGATAATAGGTGGGATCTAGCATGATGAGGTACGTTACATACTTTTAATACTATACTATTTATACTATACTATTTATACTATACTATTTATACTATACTATTTATACTATTTGTAATTGAATATTGATATATGCTCAATTTTCACATGTATGTTTCATATGAATATGTCAATTTTGCGTTCTTGATATGCCAAAAGTTCTCTTGTATGTCAAGTTTATGAATATGCCATTTTTTACATATGATCAGTAAAACCTAAAATTATATTATGTTTATCATGTTGGTTATTGACTTCACCCAACAAAATTAATTCAATTCATGCTCACTATATTAAACAATACACTTATATTAAATTTAATTCATGTCTTGTTAAATATTTCATAATGAATTAGCTATTTGAGAGCACCACCTTAGACCAATCCATCTTCATCAACATCTTCATCATCATCACCATCATCATCATCATCACCATCATCATCATCATGGACCTGCAAAACCCTAGTTTCCAAAGTGTCTAGGCAGGTTCGGGCTGGGAACACTAGCTATACCCGCTCGGTGGATGATTTTCCAAAGTTGACCCCCATGTGCAAAAATTGCACACTCCCACACTGAGCAAAACCATAGTTTCCAAGATGGAGTTGCAAGGTGACACATGGGCCACCGGGTAGGAGGGGAGGGGCACCCCTGGCACCATCCCGGTGTACTGAATCCAACGGAGTCGACGGTTCGTCGATCCGAGCCACGGTCTTCATTCTATGGCTCGTCCTGTCTTGCTGCCAGAAGGCCTTCAGGGACACCTGTTGGATACCTACCGGGGGCATAGAACTCCAGCCGTGCAACAAAACCGGGTTCCAGGGAGTCCTGTAGGTGTGTCTAGGCAGGTTCGGGCTAGGAACACTAGCCATACTTGCCCGGTGGATGATTTTCCAAAGTTGACCCCCGTGTGCAAAAATTGCACACTCCCACACTGAGCAAAACCCTAGTTTACAAAATGAATGTACAATGAAGCCATTGGGCCATGGGGAGATGAGGGAGAGGCCCCCCTAGAGGTAATCGCACGCCAGGAGACCAACAGAGTCGACGGTTCGTCGGTCCAACGTCCGGTTTCCGAGTTATGTCGAGTTGCAAGTCGCATGAAAATGCCGTTCAGGGACACTTGGTGAATTTCCGTCCGGGAGCCAAAAAGAAAACAGAGCAGGAAGATTGCGTGTTGTTGGCTCCTACAAGTGTGTGTGGGCAATGCCAATGTGGGAACACTGCCAACATTGGCTCGGGGGAGGTTTTTGCAGAGTTGACCCACCAATGCGAGATTGCATGCAATTAAACTGAGCAAAGCCCTAGTTTACGAAATGAATGCACAATGAAGCCACTGGGCCATGGGGAGACAAGGGAGAGGGCCCCCTAGAGGTAATCGTACGCCAAGAGACCAACGGATTGGACGGTTCGTCGGTCCGACCTCCGGTTTCCGAGTTATGTCGAGTTGCAAGTCGCATGAAAATGTCGTTCAGGGACACTTGGTGAATTTCCGTCCGGGAGCCAAAAAGCAAACGGAGCAGGAAGATTGTGTGCCGTTGGCTCCTGCAAGTGTGTGTGGGCAATGCCGACGTGGGAACACTGCCAACACTGGCTCGGGAGAGGTTTTTACAGAGTTGACCCACTAATGCGAGATTGCATGCAATTAAACTGAGCAAATCCCTAGTTTACGAAATGAATGCACAATGAAGCCACTGGGCCATGGGGAGATGAGGGAGAGGGCCCCCGAGATGTTATCGCACACCAGGAGACCAACGGAGTTGACGGTTCGTTGGTCCAACGTCTGGTTTCCGAGTTATGTCGAGTTGCAAGTCGCATGAATATGCCGTTCAGGGACACTTGGTGAATTTCCGTTCGGTTGCCAAAAAGCAAACGGAGCAGGAAGATTGCGTGCCGTTGGCTCCTGCAAGTGTGTGTGGGAAATGCCGACATGGGAACACTGCCAACACTGGCTTGGGGGAGGTTTTTGCAGAGTTGACCCACCAATGTGAGATTGCATGCAATTAAACTGAGCAAAACCCTAGTTTACGAAATGAATGCACAATGAAGCCACTGGGCCATGGGGAGACGAGGGAGAGGGCCCCCTAGAGTTAATCACACGCCAGGAGACCAATGGAGTCGACGGTTCGTCGGTCCGACGTCCGGTTTCCGAGTTATGTCGAGTTGCAAGTCGCATGAAAATGTCGTTCAGGGACACTTGGTGAATTTCCGTCCGGGAGCCAAAAAGCAAACGGACCAGGAAGATTGCGTGCCGTTGGCTCCTGCAAGTGTGTGTGGGAAATGCCAACGTGGGAACACTGCCAACACTGGCTCGGGGGAGGTTTTTGCAGAGTTGACCCACCAATGCGAGATTGCATGCAATTAAACTGAGCAAAACCCTAGTTTACGAAATGAATGCACAATGAAGCCACTGGGCCATGGCGAGACAAGGGAGAGGCCCCCCTAGAGGTAATCGCATGCTAGGAGACCAATTGAGTCGATGGTTCATCGGTCCAACGTCTGGTTTCTGAGTTATGTCGTATTCCAAGTGGCATGAAAATGCCGTTCAGGGACACTTGGTGAATTTCCGTCCGGGAGCCAAAAAACAAACGGAGCAGGAAGATTGCGTGTCGTTGGCTCCTGCAAGTGTGTGTGGGAAATGCCGACGTGGGAACACTGCCAACACTGCCAACACTGGCTTAGGGGAGGTTTTTGTAGAGTTGACCCACCAATGCGAGATTGCATGCAATTAAATTGAGCAAAACCCTAGTTTACAAAATGAATGTACAATGAAGCCACTGGGCCATGGGGAGATGAGGGAGAGGGCCCCCTAGAGGTAATTGCATGCCAGGAGACCAACGGAGTCGACGGTTCGTCGGTCCGACGTCCAGTTTCCGAGTTATGTCGAGTTGCAAGTCGCATGAAAATGTCGTTCAGGGACACTTGGTGAATTTTCGTCCGGGAGCCAAAAAGCAAATGGAGCAGAAAGATTACGTGCCGTTGGCTCCTGCAAGTGTGTGTGGGAAATGCCGACGTGGGAACACTGCCAACACTGGCTCGGGGGAGGTTTTTGCAGAGTTGACCCACCAATGCGAAATTGCATGCAATTAAACTGAGCAAAACCCTAGTTTACGAAATGAATTCACAATGAAGCCACTGGGCCATGGGGAGACGAGGGAGAGGCCCCCCTAGAGGTAATCGCACGCCAGGAGACCAACGGAGTCGACGGTTCATCGGTCCGACGTCTGTTTTTCGAGTTATGTCGAGTTGCAAGTCGCATGAAAATGCCGTTCAGGGACACTTGGTGAATTTATGCCCGGGAGCCAAAAAGAAAACGGAGCAGGAAGATTGTGTGCTGTTGGCTCCTGCAAGTGTGTGTGGGAAATGCCGACGTGGGAATATGTCCACCAAGAATATTTATTGAAATGTAATCCATTTTATAATTTAAGCCACTTTTAAATATTTGAACTTCCATATTATTTTTAAAAGAGTAGAATATTTCAAGTGGTTAATATTTTGAAAAATGAAGAACTTCTTTTTATGGTTATTTCGGAGAAGAATTGTTGAAGAATATGCCACAATAAATTTGCATACCATTGCCTTTGACTTTTAGTGAAAATGAGTTACATTCAAATCATGAAAAGCACCTTTTGTTTTAGTAGCGTCCACCAACTATTTCTTTTTAATAATTATATTATAATAAAATAATATAAAACACAATTTTTAAATATGATACAAGAAATAAAAAAGAGCTCCCATTCCCTTTTTAGCAAAGTCTACTTTATATTACAAACTCTACTATCCTCTGAATTTCCCATGTTCTCTCGAGACTCAAACTACTTTATAAGCAGGTGGTATGCTCTCTTCCACAGACAACAACGACATATTAACTAGCAATTGCCCTAGAATGTGAAGTGGGTGTGCATGAGTGAGTTCGTTGAAACCTTGAAAAACATTGTATTGCATTTAGTTTGATTAAATTACACGAGCAAGAACTTTGACATAACTTGTAATGATCATCCAAAATCACAAATTTTAATTAGATACCAATTAGTGCATGCATGTAGTGAGTTTGTTGAAACCTTTGAATATAATAGTTTGTTCTTTTGACATAGCGCATTCATGAGTAATAGATAATCCACACAAATCAACACATTAGATTGACACAAGAACATGTGGAAACCGAATAACAAATACAAAGTGAAATGTATCATTCATTTATAAGTGAAATGTATCATTCATTTATAAGTGAAATGTCAATGTGCATGTCTCCAAAAGTACATATATCCAAAAGTATCCAAAAGTGCATGTCTCCAAAAGTACATGTATATCCAAAAGTATCCAAAAGTACATGTAGCCAATGAAGTCAATGTACATGTCTCCAAAAGTACATGCACAATAAAGTCAATGTACATGTCTCCAAAACTGAATGTATCAAAAAGTACATATATATACAAAAGTATCCAAAAGCACATGTGTCCAAAACTATCAAAGCCACATGTGTTAGGATATTCCTATACTCCATCCTAGTCCCACTAGTATTTTGATCATTTACATTTTCAGTCATGCATGCACCTTTTAGGGTTTGCATGCATTCTAGGGTTTTCATGCATTTTGCATGCATCCCAGTCATCAGTCCAGCACCTAGCCCTCAGTTATCCATCCCCCAAGAGCTTCTCACTATTTAGTTTTAGCCCTCCAATTGCTTAATGCGCCCTTCTTCCTTGATTTTAGGGAGCAACTCGCCCTTCTTCACCTACCAGTCCAGTTGTCACTCAGTCGCACTCAGTTACACTAAGTTACACTCAGTTACAGTCAATTATAGTCAGTTACAGTCAGTTACACTCAGTTACTCTTAGTTACATTGAGTTACACTCAATTACACTCAGTTACACTTACTTACACTGAGTTACACCTACCAGAGTTAGGTTGACAGATGGTTGACAGTTACTTGAGCATTGATGACTCCACTGATGATGATGAAGACTTCCAGTTGTGCTCCGATGATCATGAGGACACCTAGTTGTGCTCCGATGACACTCTATTGATCTTATGATCACTCTGAGAGGCTAATTCGAATTGCCACCTTGGGCATTCGAATCCTCTCTACCATTGTACTATTTATTTGTCCATATTGTGATTATTTAACAAGTATGACCGAAGTATTATTGCTTCTATCTGAGTTCTACTGTACCATATTATTCTGTTTCTCATTATACTGCATGTATCACTCTTCTTCTATTTTCTTGCTTAATCATAATTACTCTTGTGAGGTACACATCATCACTTAGATCTGCTGTGAGTATTTTCACATGGTATCAGAGCATGTTGAGAGAATTGTTTATCTCCATTCTTGAGAGTTTTTTGCAGGTTATTTCCAATATTTCGAGTGCAGCAGTTGCAACAGTTTCTGCATTTTTGTAGTAGTAGCAGTTGCAATTATTCTATATTGTTTTTGCAGGTCCTCTACAGCTTCAATGTATTCATCAGGAATTACTCCTCTTGATCCACTCAACTATGATGAATGGAAACCAAGAATGATAGCAGACTTGAAGATCCATGATCTTTCTTATTGTTATTTTGAAAGAGAGTTGGAATCCTCTGAAGAGAAGATTGGCTGGTTAAATAAAAGAGACATCCACTTTGCAGCAATAATGTTTTCTTTGTGTGCATACCAGAGATTCCAATTCAAATACCGTGATGGTGTTGAAATTCCAAGAGAGTTATGGACTCCAAAAGAGATATGGGCTCACCTGGATGGAAAATTTGGCAGAGAGAATGAAGGATTTGGTCCCAACCCATTCGAAAGAAAATAAAGTGATGCATTCGCTCCTCTTGATGGTCTTTCAGATCATGAACCAGTATCATCTCATATTGAAGTTGTTGACAAAGAACTTGCAAATTCTCTGCTCATGCTCAAACTTTCTTCTCTTATTGTGCCAGCTCACACTCTAGATATTGCAGAAGGTCCTAAATCCTCTCTTGCACTAGAGTCTGTTGGTTTGCATCATGATCACATGATTATTTCAGAGGTCAAATCAGCTAATGGAGGTAATGCATTCGCTCCTCTTCAGCAAACATCTCTTTTATACTACTATATGATCATAAATTCATGCTTTCAGAAGGTCATTGAAGAATATGGCCATTGCCATTCGCTTGGGATAATTTCTCATGCATCTACTGGTTTTGATCTCACCTGTCATGGTTCAAAGGAGATCTCAAGAAGCCATGATTCAAGTCTTGTATCTAATTTGGGTTCTAAGCAATTACTGCTTGGGAAAATTTCTCATGCATATGATAGTTTTGATCTCACCCCTGCTGGTTCAAAGGAGATCTCAAGAAACTGTTTTGAAAGTCTTAAATCTGATTTTGATTTCAAGCAAACATGTAATAGTTCTTTTTGGCATAATCTCACCCATGGTGGTTCGAAGGAGAAGACAAAGGACTATATGCACATTCAAAAATTTGATCCTACCTCAGCTGATTCGAATCACAGGTTCAAGGATCATTCTAATACTGTTGGATTTGTCCTCATCACATTCGATCTGAAGAGCAAGTACAAGAACATGCTTTTTGAGCATGATCCACTTCTTCCCAAGAAGAAGATACCTCCAGACATATGACCAAGCATCACACATGCTTGAGTTTGGAGCTTTTATTTTTTATGTGTGCCTTACAGTCTATTTTTTGAGGAGGGGGTATGTTTCCCATGAAATTTTCCCACTTCCTTGGTTTATTGATTGTTATTATTCATTGTATTGGGTGACCTTTGGTCTTAGTTACCAGGGCCCAGGATGGATTAAGGGGGGGTATTAGGATATTCCTATACTCCATCCTAGTCCCACTAGTATTTTGATCATTTACATTTTCAGTCATGCATGCACCTTTTAGGGTTTGCATGCATTCTAGGGTTTGCATGCATTTTGCATGCATCCCAGTCATCAGTCCAGCACCTAGCCCTCAGTTAGCCAGCCCCCAGGAGCTTCTCACTATTTAGTTTTATCCCTCCAATTGCTTAATGCGCCCTTCTTCCTTGATTTTAGGGAGTAACTCGCCCTTCTTCACCTACCAGTCCAGTTGTCACTCAGTCGCACTCAGTTACACTAAGTTACACTAAGTTACAGTCAGTTACAGTCAGTTACAGTCAGTTACTCTTAGTTACATTGAGTTACACTCAGTTACACTTAGTTACACTGAGTTACACCTACCAGAGTTAGGTTGACTGATGGCTGACAGTTACTTGAGCATTGATGACTCCACTGATGATGATGAAGACTTCCAGTTGTGCTCCGATGATCATGAGGACACCTAGTTGTGCTCCGATGACACTCTATTGATCTTATGATCACTCTGAGAGGCTAATTCGAATTGCCACCTTGGGCATTCGAATCCTCTCTACCATTGTACTATTTATTTGTCCATATTGTGATTAATTAACAAGTATGACCGAAGTATTATTGCTTCTATCTGAGTTCTACTGTACCATATTATTCTGTTGCTCATTATACTGCATGTATCACTCTTCTTCTATTTTCTTGCTTAATCATAATTAATCTTGTGAGGTACACATCATCTCTTAGATCTGCTGTGAGTATCCAAAAGTACATGTATCCAATGAAGTCAATGTACATGTCTCCAAAAGTACATGCACAATAAAGTCAATGTACACACACACTATTGGATGTTGATCTTAAATTCAATCCTAGACTCAAGAAGAAAATTTTGAGGTCATTTGAGAAATACAAAGAGGAGACAAAAGTTTTGTTCATGAATTTGAAACTCAATAACAAATACTTGCAAGATGAATTAGAAGATAAAAAACATTAGGTCAAAAGGTTGAAGGATGAACTAGGAAATGAACAAGAAAAGACTGATCCTAGAGAACTTGAAGAGACAAGATGGGCTAATCTTGATTTGAAGGTTCGGTTGGATGAGTACAAGAGAATTGAAGAAATCTTGAAAAACCAGTTAGATGAAAAGGAGAAAGAAAATCAAAATCTTGAAATGGAGGTTGTTGGACTCAAGAAGAAAAATTAATAGTTTGATGCATATGGCAAGTTCAAGCATAGCTCAACCATCCTAGATGAAATACTAGATTGTCAAAGGCCCCCATTTGACAAATCTGGCCTTGGGCACAAGAAAGAAGAAGAAAAATATGAAGATGACACTTGGCCTCCCAAGACTTTTGAAGTTGGGTCCACCTCTTCCAAAGAAGAAAGAAAAGCTCCTCATGTAAAGCCAAAAAAGATTGAAGATGTCATCACTGCACCTCAAAGCAAATTCAAGACAACTCAAAGATGGAGCCAAACATTAAGGTATGAAAATGGTTTTAATGGCTATTGTTTTTCTTGCTCTAATTATGGTCATAAGGCTTTGGATTATAGATCCTATGGAAGAAGAAGTGATGGAAGTACTAATGGAAAAGTTAGGTGTTGGGAATACAATCATATTGGGCATGTGGCTGCTAACTGTCACACAATGAGGTGTTACTCTTGTAGTGGCTTTGGTCACAAAGCCCAAGAATGCCCAAGTCAAAGGAGTCAACCTAGGAGGATCCCATCATATACATCAGCAAGGAGAACTAATGAATCATGGAAGAAGTATAACGAAGGCAAAATTGAAGATCATAATACAAACAATCTAGTCCAAGGACACTCTAAAGTATGGGTAAGAAAAAATATTTTGTTGGATCTAAATGAGGTTGAGGATTAATGCACAAAAGGTGAAGGTGGATTCCATATGGAAAGCCATACTTGAAGTCTTCTAAAAGACTTTGAGTATACCTTGAGTCCATGGAATTGGAGGATGAACTCAAGGAATGACAATGACCACTCCAAGCAAAACAGGTCCTAGGATCGGATTGTAGACAACAGTGAAGTATACAAGTATCTTGGTATATACATACAGAAGTAATGATGTCTTTACACACAACCAACAAAGGTTAATTGATGTCACACTTGTGAATTTGATGGTTAGCAAGAAGGCACACATGAAGATGAAACTCAATTCAAGCAACAAATGAAGAATGAAGTTTAGAAGAGGATGTTATGATAGAGATAGTAGTTGAAGCAATTAAAAGCATATCAATGACTTATTCCAGATCTTGGTATGATTAGTAAGAACACTTGTTGGTGATTAAATAATGAAGCTCAGATACAAAATTTAGGATAGTCTGAGAATTCTTCTGGAGTGGATTGTGACCATCAATTTCTGCTGAAATATCCTCCAAATTTCGAATCTGGTACGAGGATGATGTCTTGTGATGCATGTACACATTTTCGATGATGATTGAAGGATATACAAATGTAAGTTGCAATGATGAACAACCATTGAACAAGTGTTTAGGAATGTGTGCAAGAGCGACACCATGATGCATGTTCAGACCTTGATAATGACAATCTCACATACTGTGATTTGATGAACACATAATGTTTCCTACAATGATGATATGATAACATTGACACACACATAATCCAGTATGTGAGCACATGTATAGTCTATACACAGTGGTGAAAATTCAGTGGTATTGGACAATATTACATTGACAAGATCAAAAAGATGTGATGAAAATACAGTGAAGTGAACAAATAATGAAAATGCACATACATACAGTGAGATGGATCCATGCTTGACCAGCAGATATTGATGACCAGCTAGATCAACAACAGTGGGTTAGTATGTTAACCTTACTTGAATGAAAGCATGATGTGAATTATATCTACAGCTGTCCATTTGCTCATTAAGGAAGACTAGCCCAGAAGAAGACACTAACAAAGCCCAAGGTAAAAATCTTGTATGAAGAAAAGTTCTTAGGGGGAGCTTGAAGTGTTAAAAAAGACTACTATGATTACTACATTGGCTAGTTGATAGGGGGAGCAGCCAGCTCAATAAGAAGTTAAATTTTCGGTTGCTATATTGGACATGTTCTTGACAATATTGCATAACAACAATTTGGAAAGTTTTAACAAGAAGCTTGATTGAGAAATGGAATATATGATAGGGGGAGTATGATAATGTATTAAAGAAGTGATATGATAATGTCTTAAAGAAGTGATACGTGCTCACCTTTTACGAATTTACCAAATTTGGAAATGGACAACTTAGCAAGTACTCTACATGAAAGGGGGAGTATGTGTGAAATGTAAATAATGGAAGATCAGACTCAACACATGGTTTCATATTCAAAGAATTTTTTTTTGGGTATTGTGAAGTCTTTAATGGATGATTGGCCCTTTGTCATTAATGGAAAAGGGGGATAAAGAAGTTGGTTGGTTGCCATAAATGACAAAGGGGGAGATTGATGAATATGGTTGTCTATGATTGTCATTGATGACAAACCATTAATGACAAAGGCATAATGAAGGTTGATGATATGGACAAAAGAAGGTTGATGACATGGCAGCTTGGATGACAAAAAAGTCACAAATAATGATGACATGGCATGAAGAACCTTGGATGTGGGAATTGGAGCCATTGGAACACCTAATGGGCTAAATGACCCATTATGTGGTCATTTGTGTCTTAATGGGGTCATGGAGCCCTTGGAGGTTGTCATGATGATCCTATTGTTTGAAAAGGCTTGGGACTCACACACATGATGATGATGATACCCTCACTTGCATGTGTGATTGAAATGATGATAACCCTATTGAAGAAGTCTTGTTTGACTTAATGAAGCCCTTGATGTCCACGGAAGGCATTTTGATTAAATACTAAATGATAGCCTTGGAAGAATTCTTGAAACTCTTGAACCCACATACTTGTAGCTTGTTAATTGTGATGAATGGTCATTCATATGGTAAGATGGCTATTGACATAGGTCTATTGAAATGTTGATGAAGATGGAGCTCATGGACTTACCTTGACACATTGAAGAGAAATGTTTTAAATAAACTTGTTGGAGGTCGGCTCCAACAAAATTCAAACAAATATTACATCTATTTTATGAGAAGTCGGGTCGGATTAATTTAAATAAAGTATTTAATAAGTAATTAATTTTTTTTGAGATGTTGGCTCAAAAAATTAAATGAAAAACCAGTATAAATACCCAGTCAACGTTTTCCTTTAGATGAAAAAGTTAGAATTTCGATTTAGATCTAATTTTCGGGTATTGTAGCAGCTACAGTGAACTGAAATTCGGTGGTCTGATATTTGTATACAGTCCATTAATGCAGCCATAGTAAAGGTAATTTTTAGCTCATAAATTCGGGTATATTGTCCACAGGAGCAGCAACTAACCTCTGTGCAAATTTTGGACTGTCTCCTCTGTAAAATTTCGGGCTACAGCAGAGATAAAATTCAGGCTACAACAGAGACAAATTTTGGCTACTACTAGGGTGGTTTCCTTTAAGATTTTCGGGCTGTTCCATGTTGATTTCACACTGATTGTAACTCTACTGAGGTATACACAGTGTAACTTCAAGTGACCAGACAAATGACAAGAAATTGGGGCAGCTTGTGAATGGACACCTACATGGTCTGTATTTTGGAGGCAGCCTGTGTGGGAACTTTGATGTTCATATAACATCAGAAAGGAAGTTGACTATCCAGAAAGGTGGTAAGTCACCTCAAGATCCTTATCTCTGTGCATATCATTACATAGTCAAGAAGCACTTGATTTCTTGAAGACATATATTCAAGATCATGATCTCGTAGTGGGAGTATGAAGTTGACTAGTTCGATGGTGTTCTTTGACCCTTTCTCTAAAATTGTTTTTCAAAACTCTTGTATCCATGGTTTTCTTGCCCTCGTCAAGATTTAACATTTTGCATCCGAGGAGAAGGTGTTGTCACCATGTTTTATGTGGTAAGGGGAAGAAACATACCCATCTATGCTGGGACATGCGATGAATTTGAGAAAGGAGGCAGTCTGTGATGAGCTCGTTCTCCCTCCAATATGTCAAAGCCCGACTCCTTATTCAGTTGATGGGCTCGCTAGGGTCTAAATCTACGTCAGTGGGAACTTCAAAGTAGATGCTGAGTTCGACCAAATCAAGGGTCATGGAAGCATTTCATCTGACATCGTTTTGTTTCATTCTCCGACTAAAGGTAATTCGTAGTAGTATTTTCTTCAAAGGGTTACTAACTGCAAATGGTGCTCGCCCTAGGGCATCGTTTCTCCAAGATGCAGTGGTTGCTGGTGTTTTACATGCTACTCTCAGGTGAAAACGTAAGCTTATAAGCATTCTGGGGCGCAGGAGGAATGTAGGATCTTGCAGTCACAGAGTCTCTGTATTGAACGCAAATGGCTATTAGGGTTTCTGTCCTTACAGTATCAAATCAATGGAGAATACAAGGATGGAAACACTACCCCTGTTAGTGCTAAGGAGGGTGACCAAGTTCTTCTTCCTAAATATGGTAGGACAGAAATAAAACTTGCAGTAAAAGAATACGACTTGTTTCAGGACGATGACATTCTTGGAATCTTGAAGGATTGAGTTGGCCTACAACCGGGGTACACAGTTTCGATTCTAGTAAGTTTGGGTAGTTAGTATTAACCTAGAAAGATACAACCTGCAAAGAATCCGAGACATTTGGAAAAGGGGTCAGTGCCATGAATGGGGCTACTATAGTCACTTCTGTTTCCAAAACTAGTCAAAACTCTTTGGAAGGTTCTGGTGCAACCGTTAAGGAGGTCATTTATCACAATGGAAAGGCCTAATTAGTTTTTGCAGCTGCTATTACACCACCTGGAGTGAAACTCGACGAAGCCTTGAAGTATAATTTTAAAGGGTTAAATAATGTAACACCAGGCATTCAAAGGTGGGCAGAAACGAAGATTTCAAAGGCTAGTATGAGGCAGCTAGTTAGAGGGACAACCACTTGGAGGACACCTGAAATATCTTTCATCTTTTATTTTTAAATAAATTCTGTCATTTACTGAAAATTGCTGCCAGATGTAAAAAGCAGTTAGGCTTTTATTTCATATTTATGTTTTGAAAAGATAGGGGTAGATTTGTAATTGATGATGTGTCAGTAGCTTGTAACTATTTTCTGTTAAGGGTGAGGTTGAATAGGAGGCTCCAGAGAGCTATATAATCTTTGTAATAGAAGAACTATAGGTGAGTGAATCATTTGGCTGAAGCCTAGGAGAGCTCAGCTTTGTTTTATGAGATTTTATTGTTAATACATCAGCAGTGTTTGAGGCTGGGTTATTTGCAGAGATTTCCTGTGTCATTTTTCTTGCAGTCTGTTTTTCCTTTCCCATGTTAATTTGTTTATTTTTCTTTGTAATTCATTCTGTTAAATTTCTCTCATGCTTGGATAAGTGTAGCATTGGAATAGGATTCATAGAAATAATGCCATGTTCCTTTCATTTTAGACATTTCACCACTAATTTATGCTAAAGTCGGCATAAGATTCATCCTTGTTAGATGCCCTATGCTGATGGGCTCTTCATTCTTCTTCTGTTTCACCCCTTAAATCTCTCTGACTATGCATGGGTGGCTACCTTGCCTCTGTTTAGATATCTTATGCAGCTGCACTGTTATGTGTTTTATGATTAATCTTTTGACTCCATTGCCCAACAGTTCTCCTCCTGATTCTCTTACCAAGGTTTTAAATAAATTGTTTCAGCAGAAATCTGATCTTCTGCACCTGTTGTTCAGTGAATATCTTAAATGTTGAATGTTGGTATGTTGCTTCAGTATTGACAATCTTGATGATTTCCAGCTTTCTGAAAGCTAAAGAGAGAGCCCTCTTTGCTTGTGTTAGGTCAGAAGCATAAGCCAAAGACTGAAAAAGCAGGAATCCCTCAACTTACTTGGATTTTTTGAGCTACTTACGCAAAATATCTTGCATTGAGTGAAAAAGATGAAATGTAGGAAATTGAATCACGTTTCCGAATATATAACTTTTATGTATTGAAAATTTGCATAGCTATGTCAAGTTTCATTTTTCCTAACAGACAGTTTTTATTTTTCAGGAAAATGATAAGGTATATGTTTTTGTGGGTAGAGCCTTTGAGGGCCTAAATGATGGAATCAAGCTACAAAAATCGGCATGCATGTAGAGAACACATAGCACTTGTGCGCCATTATTTTTCAAAAATTAAATTAGTAATTTTATAATTTTTTTATAATTGTCTAAGTGATCAAACCTCGAAAATTGTACCTCTTTTGTGGGTAGAGCCTTTGAAGGTCTTAATGCAAAAATTTTGAAATGGGTTTTTGATAGAACATGGAGGTTAGTGTCCTCTTGTGCACCATACAATTTTTTTTTGAAATGATTGAGATTTGAAAAAGTTATGGAAGAAACACTAACAATGTGTTTCACGAGTTAAGGAGGTAGGACAGAAAAGAAATTGAAAGAAAATAGGAAAAAATAATATTTCAAAATAAAAGTTACATATTTGGAATCTGCAGAAAAAATGCTATTTGTGTCTAAGATTTCGTCAAAAATGAGTCTGTGTAGCATATTGTAACGAGTGGCTAAGCACAGGCTTCTCCAGAAACTGGAAGAAATACCCAATTAGCTTTGGTTTTTCATTAACATAGCATAGGTTTGGAATTACCGAAGCAAACTCCAAAGCATACACATAGGATTATTATTGACATGTGAGCATGTGACTCGGCCTGTTTAAATTCAAAAATATTGCCGCGCTTTTAGATGTACATAACGCGTACATGTTATATAACTACATAACGCGTACGCGTTATATAACTACTTAACGCGTATGCGTTATATAGTTAAAAAACGCTCGTGTTATGCAAATCATAAAATACATGTTTAATACTTGAAGAAGAGGGGGTGTGGAAGAATCAAGGGAATTTTTGTTTAATATTTGAGAAGGGGTGGGGAAGGGTCAAGGGAATCTATGGTTAATATTTAATAGAGGTGGGGAAGGGTCAAGGGAATCTATGGTTAATATTTAATAGGGGTGGGCAAGGGTCAATGGCTTAGAAGGATGTTGGAAGCTTGAGTGGGGAGAGATGAAGGGAATGAGAACATGATGGGCTACAGGGGGTGAAGGGAAGTGGAGCTTGAGAGCACTATTAGGAGTAGAATAGGTTCTGAAGAGGTATAGGGTTAGAAGTTGGAAGTGAGACTTGAGTGACAAGGGGGAATGGATGGAGGCAAGGGGGATGTGAGAGAGAAATAAAGAATACAAGGGGGGGGGAGACATAGAGCGAGGGAGGGAGAGGGACAATGTGGAGGAATGGATTTGTAGGGAGTGAGAGATAGATGGGGATAGAACGAAATAAGAGATAGGAAGGGAGGGACAAAAAGTGTTGGTGGGAGACATGCAGGGAGTGGTGGCGATGGAGAGAGAGAGAGAGAGAGAGAGAATATGAGAGGAGGGGAAGGGACATAAAGTGTGTGAGAGAGAGGGAGTGATGGAGAGATTGGGATAGGTTGAGGGAAAGATAACATGAGGGAGGGATAGAAGGTGAGAGACAGGCGATGAGAGAGGGATAGAAGGTGAGAGACAAGCGACGAGAGAGGGAGGGAGAGAAGGTAGGGTGAGGGATGGGGGGAGAAAGGTGGAGATAGATATGGATGGAGGGGGGATGGGTTTGAAAATGGAAAGTGACATAATGTGTGTGTATGTGTGTGTGTTTGAGAGAGAGAGAGAGAGAGAGAGAGAGAGACTAGAGGGAGTTGTGAGCATCATATTCTCCATCAACATCATATTCTTCATCATCATCATCTTCATGACCATCATCGTCATCATCAACATCTTCATCATCATCACCATCATCATCATCATCATCATCATCATCATATTCCTCATCAAATCAACATGTCCATCATCATTATCATCATCTTCTGAACATCATCATGATCATCATCTAAACATCACCATCACCATCATCATCAACATCTTCATCATCATCAATATCACCATCATCATCAAAATCTTCATCGTCATCACCATCACCTTCACCATCACCATCACCATCTTCATCATCATTGTCATCTCTAGGTTCCCCATCAACATCAACATCTCCATCATCATCATCTTCTTCATCATCATCATCTTCATCACCATCATCATCATCATCAACATCTTCATCATCATCACCATCATCATCATCATCTTCCTTGAATCAGATCAACATCTCCATCATGTCACCATCATCTTCTTCATCATCATCATCATCATATGAACATCACCATCACCATCACCATCATCATCAACATCTTCATCATCATTACCATCACCATCATCATCAACATCTTCATCATCATCACCATCATCATAATCATCATTGGCATTTGTAGGTTCCTCATCAACATCTCCATCATCATCATCTTCATCACCATCATCATCAGCATCAACATCTTCATCATCATCACCATAATCATCATCTTCATCGTCATCAGATCAACATCTCCATGATCATCATCTTCTTCATCATCTTCCCCATCATCACCATCATCATCATCTTCATCGCCATCTCCATCATCTTCAACATCTCCATCATCATCACCATCACCATCATCATCATC
The DNA here is from genome assembly GCA_027924585.1 of Larix kaempferi. NCBI lineage: Eukaryota > Viridiplantae > Streptophyta > Pinopsida > Pinales > Pinaceae > Larix > Larix kaempferi. The sequence continues at coordinate 16,012,602 of BSBM01000017.1, read as the reverse complement.
TTCATGACCATAAACATCTTCATCATCATTGTCATCTTCCCCTTCCTTATCAACATCTCCATCATCATCATCATCATCACCATCTGAACATCACCATCACCA